>CM061241.1:132097104-133301464 GCA_030848705.1 Heracleum sosnowskyi | reverse complement strand
AGTACTATTCCAACGTTTCTGGAAAGATGCGGCATAACCGGACATTCATATTTTTTGATTAATTTTTCCCAAACCTAGAATGAGTACCGATTAACATCCGTACGGTTGGATCGTCGAATAAATCAATTAAAAAATTATTCGGGTTTAGGGTTCGGGTTTAGGGTTTAGGGTTTAGGGCACTCATGGGTCCCACGTTTTTCAATATTATTTTGAATTAAAAATTAATTACTAATTAATTATTCATTAATTTTTTTATTAATTTTTAATTGAAAATTAGAAAAATTAGTAGGGCCCACTTAACTCCGCGGGGCCCACTCGTGGGGCCCATGTTTTTTAATATTATGTTTAATAAAAAATTAATTATTAATTAATTATCAATTAATTATTAATTAATTTTTAATTGAAAATTAGAAAAATTTTGTGGGACCCACTTGTGGGGCCCACGTTTTTTAATATTATTAATTTAATTATTGATTTTTTTTCATGTTATTTATTCACATTTAATTATTTAATAACGTTTTTTTTTAAAATTGCAAAAATAAACCTTCGACGGAATTCTGTCACTTTTATAAATGCGACTAAAAACTGTCGAATATAGTTTTGAACGGTCTGAAAAATTTCGGCGGCAATATTCCCACAAAAACTAAAAGTTAAATTCGACAGAATTCGGTCGAAGTTTGAAATCTGAAATTAATATTTTTGGTGGAATTGTTCCCGCTTTTTTTGGTGGGTTCTAATTTCGACAGTACAAACAATTCTGTCGAATTTAGTATTGAAAATGCGACATAATAAAAATTTCTGTCGAATTTAGTACTAAATTCGACAGAATAATTTCGACAGAAACTAATTGCGACAGAATTGTGTCGAATTTAGCCGCAGTCTTAATTTTCAGCTGATATATGTCGAATTTGGTGTCTGTCGAATTTAGCCTTACTTTCTTGTAGTGTAAGTTTGTATTACTTCTCTTCTTGCAAATAAATTACAAACTTCAGCTCCTTTATATAATAAAGGAATATTAACCATCAGTACATGAATAAAACACATACATTTAACTAAACATTAAGACTTGACATCAAATTCACTAAATCTAACTTTCCAGGATAATCTTTTGCAGGTGAGAATTTAGTTTACTTATCCAACAGTCTCAGCCATGACAATTAACATCATCCTCTTTTCAGTGACTAATATCACATAAACATTGAATCAACCTGCATCAATCAAAGATTCATCTTCTTATCATTATGTGCCACGCTTCAACTACATATCTACATCATCAACACTTCCATGATTTTTTTTACTTTTAGCCCTTATAGAGTTTTTCATATCTGCATGATCATATACAATTGGTGCCACCGTGCCAACCCTCTCCTACATTTTCTTGATTTTGAATTCTTGCCTTTCCAATTTATCCATCATCCACTTCATTCAAATGTACACACTAAACAGGAGAGACTACATCATCTTGCTCCGATACCGTTCATACTTACGTATTACAAGCCTAGTTCGCTTGGCTACAGGTAACTTATAAAGTTGCTATAATCTATAATTTCCATAATCAATCATTCAAGTAAAACACATAACAAAACAGGATATTCAAGTATATGTATAAGAAAGAGACATATGGGAAAGAATTAGAAAGCAATCTACGAGTAAGTATTTGAAGCAGAAGATTGTGAATTCCTGCAAGTTTGATTAAGGTGATGGTTTCAGAGTGAAAACAAAGGTACATGCATGCAAATGGAAAAGGTACTTTCACAACATTTACGGTGATTTAAATTCATAACTTTTTTTTCTTTTCAAATCTATCAAAACAGACCAATAAGAACACACAGACTAGGCTTGATGATCCTAGGCAAGCTACTAGATTAAATCAAGACCGTCGGATCGGCAGGCAGAAAACACAAATAACCACATTACAAGCCGTTAGATCGATACAAATATAATTAGAAAGCACAAGGATCGCAAATCACAACCGTCCAATCAAACATAATCCCCCTCCCTTCAGCTATATAAAGACAGCCCCCCCTTCCATTCTGCAAGTACATTCAGACTTTAAAGTGAAAAAGAGAAGAATCGCCCAAGAAGCTCGAAGAAGAACTAACAGAGGTAATGAAGTAACTCTTTCTCTTTTAACATGGTCTTCATCTTTTTGCATGTGTTTATGTACGTATGTATTATACCTAAACATACATATTGTTACTCTTTTGATGTATTTGAACATGTAAACATGTAATAGGTAGAGTACTTTTCTATTTTGACCTTTTTCTAGGGTTTTCATCTCTCTGTTTATTAGCGATATCAAATTTTGGTGTTGTTTACAGATGGCTCGCACTAAGCAAACTGCTCGTAAGTCTAATTTAGGAAAGATCCCAAGGAAGCAACTCGCTTACAAGGTAAATTAATTTTAATCACAATTGATACAATAAAGCATATATGAAGATCCTACTGGTGGATGCATTTGTTGCGTATTATAAAATTTGTCTACTTGTCCATGACAGGCTGCTCGTAAGTCTGTTCCAATGATGGGTGGAGTAAAGAAGCCACACAAATTCCGACCTGGAACTGTTGCCCTACGGTATTATATCTAAGAATTAATGTCGTGATTGCAATACCTCTTTAAACTTGTTCCCTGGATTTATTTCTGTAATGTTGTGTAGGGAAATTCGCAAGTACCAGAAGAGTACAGAGCTTTTGATCAGAAAACTTCCATTCCAGAGGCTTGTACGTGAAATTGCTCAAGATTTCAAGGTTAGATTCTGTTGCTTTTACCCAACTAAATTAAGTTTTTTTCATCTTTATTCAATGTGTAGAATTTTGTTGTAATATGCAATACTGGTTTTGTTGCTGCAGACTGATATGCGATTCCAGAGCCATGCTGTCCTAGCTCTGCAGGAGGCAGCTGAGGCCTACCTAGTAGGTCTGTTTGAAGATACTAACTTGTGCGCAATACATGCCAAGCGTGTGACAATCATGTCTAAGGACATTCAGCTGGCCAGGAGGATCCGTGGGGAGCGTGCCTAAGCTGCTTGTTTCTGTTCAATTGGTTCACCAATATGTTAACGTCGGACTTATATATATCTAGTAGGGTGTTTCTAGTTTGAGAATTGTTCAGGTAGCAGTGATTATTATGCTGGTTTGTTCTTAATACAATAAAGCTCGACAAATACTTTTGATGATCAGATTTATGGTTTTTAGTATAGAGTTTCATTTGATTTGTACGTTTACCAACTACGAATGATTGTGCTATGCTGAATGCTTGTGCTGTGCTGATTGCTTGTGGACCTTTATACATCAAGACACGATTTCAGATATTATATTTATTCAATTTTCTTAATTTCATAATTATTCTTTTAAATTTTTAATTTTTCAACAATAATTTAAACTACAATTAATATCATTTCTTCAATAATAACCACTAATTAGTAAATTTTTTGTGTTTCTTAAGGAAATAAGATTTATATGTTTATAGATGTGTTTTAATGAGAAAAGTTATGATCTAAAAATGATGAATTTTATTTTGTTACATTATTATCATAATAATCAATTTCTATGATAAAACTGTTTTAAATAATTTGTATTAGTAATCATACAACTGTTTATTTTTCTAAATTTTTATTGAGATTAGTGTTTTATCAATTTGAAAATAATTCATACTAGTTTATAATGTGCGAAACACAGGCTTCTTCTAATATAATATAATATATTTTTATAATTAGAATATTTTTTATATTATTTTTTTTGTATTAATAATGAAAATATCAATACTATTATATAATAGACGAAACATTAAAAGATTGGTCGGTCGGTACATTGTGATTTTACTTAATTACCCTTTCTTAAATTCGTGTTTTTACTTAAATAACCTTACTTATTTATAGAAATATATTATTAAATAATAATATTACCTATTTATAACCAATTACATTTTTCACCAAAAATACATTATTTTTTTATTTTTCTAACAAATTCCTCTACTTTTTCAAATATATCACGAGCAATTACCTTTTTTAACTAAAACATGTTAGTTTTTCTATTTTTCCTTACTACAATCCCTCATTTTCCAAAAATATCACGGACAAACTTTTAGTTATTTATTTTTAAATCTAATATTATAATATTTTTTTAAAAGTTTACTTATTTTAACATGCCTACTTATTTTTCTTAACAAGTGCAATTACTAAAAATATTAAAATATAAATAATCAAATACCTATTTATAACCAATTACCTTTTCAGCTAAAACACATTATAGATTTTTTCTAACAAAGTCCCTCATTTTCTAAATATATCACGAGAAATTGCCTTTTCCAATTTACATTTTCTATTTTTCTCACTAAAATCCATTCTTTTTCTAAAAATATCACGAGTAAACCCTTTACTTATTTATTTTAAAACGTATTTAAATAATTTAAATTATTAAATTTTAAAACCTCATTTTCCAAAAATATCACGGACGTTTATCTTTTTAAACTAAATATATGTTACATTTTTTATTTTTCAATACTAAAACCCCTCTTTTTCCAAAAATATAACGACCAAACCCTTAATTATTTATTTTAAAATCTGTTTTAATGTTTTTAATTAATTAAAAGTGTTTAGCTATTTTTACATGCCTACTTATTTTTTTAACAAATACAATTAAAAAAATAATACTAAAATAACAATTAACAATCCGTGCATCACACGGGTTTTAAGCTAGTATAGAATAAAGTATAATTGACATTTTTATTAATAAAATATACTGTGTGATATTTTTTGAAATGTATTAATAATTGAAAGATATATAATTAAAAAAAAGGCAATATTAATGACTGAAATATATATTATAATAAATTTTATTTTTACGCGTGTTTATAAAAAGTAATGTGTTTTACATTTATACTTTATATTATTTTATTAAATAAAAAATTGAAAGATATATAATTAAAAGTAGGCAATATTAATGACTGAAAGATATATTATATTAAATTTTATTAAAAGTAGGTATGTTTATAAAAGGTAATATATTTTCATTAAAAGGTAATGTGTTTTATATTTATACTTTATACTTTATAATTTATATTATCTTATTAAATAGAATAATTTATTGAACACCGAAAACAAAAACTTTTAATGTTTCGGTTATTATATAATAGTAAGCTTAAAACTCATGCGATGCACATATTATTGTTAATAGTTGTTTATTTTTTTATTTATATTTTAATATTTTATTAATTGCATTTGCTAAAAAAATAAGTAAAAAGTAATAAACTTTTTTAAATAATTAGAAGTATTAAAATAGGTTTTAAAATAAATAAGTAACTGTTTGTTCGTGATATTTTTGGAAAAGAGGGGTCTTAGTACGGAAAAATAGAAAAAAGTAATATGTTTTAGCTGAAAAGGTAATTGCACGTAATTAAAAGTATTAAAATAGGTTTTAAAATAAATAAGTAAGCGTTTGCCTGTGATATTTTGGGAAAAAGAAGGGTTTTAGTAAGGAAAAATATAAAGAGTAACATATTTTAGTTGAAAAATGTAATTGTCAGTGATTTGTTTAGAAAAATAGAGGATTTTGTTAGAAAAAATAGAAAAAAATACTGTATTTGAGCTGAAAAATTAATTGATCATAAATAATATTACTCTTGAAGGGTTTCGAGCACATAAACGCAAATGAAAACGTAAAAATAAAACAAAATTCCAAACCCCTCCGCAGGATCCATGCGAAAACAAAAAATTTAATTCGGAGATTAAGAACAAATACCTTAAGAAGCTTTAACAGTTCATTAATGGAAGATTAATGGAGATCCAAAGCTTGTTGAATCACCACGTATCCCACTCTCGCGATCTAGGCTCTACGGTATCCACACGAACGCTTTTTTTGAAGGATTGATGTGTACTAGCACCCGAAAACTGATTCTTTCTCTCTCTCTTTTCTTGCTCTCATAAGCGGCTAGGGTTTTAATATAAAAACATTTTTTTCACATTAAAATCAGCCCTCTTTTAGAGTTTATATAGAGAGGAAAATAAGTTTTCTAATTATAATCCAATTATAATAAAATACTAATCCGAAATTCCAATTTATTATTTAATGAAGTCGCACTTAATTAATTAATAACTAATTTCAGAATTAGTTTAAGTAATTCCATTTTCTATTTAAATAATTAATCAAGTCATACTTAATTTATATTATAAATAGAATAAATTACTTATTTAAATTTTGTTATGGATTTAAAAACATGTTTGTATATTAATTGCTAGGATTTATGAGCTTTCGAACTTTAATGGTTGCACTTGTGTTTCGAGACTAAATCGGTCCTCACAAGATGCCTACGTATCTCAATTAACGCTGAGAATCAAGCCAAAGACGTAGTTCTGATTGTAGGATCAGGGACCTTATACAGGTGTCTGGAGCCTAGTATTTATGGTATGTTTAGGAGTCTTAGCGAATAAGTCTCCTTTTTGATATTGGATAAACATTGTATTTCTTGCAGGATAAGTCTTTTCCTTGTTGATAAAGGCTATGACTCATTATTTCTTTTTGATTGGGATTCTGGATCCTTCTTTGATGAATTTATCATATTTTGGACTCTTTTCATGAGCTGTATATTTCCCTTATTTATTAATTACGAAATTAATAAATAATCAGGGTTTTGGGCTTTGAATATTAAGCCTTTCCATTGGACCGTCAATTATATTTCTATAATTACTTTTCTGTCCATATCATTTGCCCCCCAACTTCTAGGAAAATCTCTCTTGGATTATCGTAGAAGTTATTTTATTCGGGAGTTACGAAGTTTTCTTTCGTATTGTGGCTTTGTTTTATGAACATATAGCTCTAAACCAATTTTTATATTTTTCCCAAAACAGGAATCAGGTTTTTTATCAATTCCTTGGAAAATAAATCAAATTTTGAATTTTCAGTACATTTTCGGCCAGGATCTTGGTCGAATTCGACCTCACTTTTGGGTCCTGGTCGAACTCCTTCGACCAGGATTCTGGTCGAACTTTGGCTGGCTTTTTCCTCCTGGTCGAATGATTTCGACCAGGTTTCTGGTCGATTTTGATTTCAATTTTGCCTCCTGGTCGAATGATTTCGACCAGGATTCTGGTCGAACTTGACTCCAATTTTGCCACCTGGTCGAATGATTTCGACCAGGTTTCTGGTCGAACTTGACTTCAATTTTGCCTACTGGTCGAATAACTTCGACCAGGTTTCTAGTCGAAAATGTGTGCACTTTTCCCCCATGGTCGAATGCTTTCGACCAGGTTTCTGGTCGAAGGTTGATGCATTTTTGGGCCCTGGTCGATTACTTTCGATCAGGTTCTTGGTCAAAGTTTTACCTATTTTCAGGCCCTGGTCGAACACTTTCGACCAGGTTCTTGATCGAGGATATATTCATTTTTAGGCCCTGGTCGAACACTTTCGACCAGGTTTTTAGTCGAAGATAGATACATTTTTGGGCTCTGTTCGAACTCATTCGACCAGGTTTCTGGTCGAATATATTCCTTATTTCGTGCCTTGGTCGAACACATTCGACCAGGATTCTGATCGAATATGAGAGCCATTTTGGGCCGTATTCGAACTCTTTCGACCAGGTTTGTGATCGAATGCATAGTTCATTTTTGTTGTGGGCTTATTTGGGCCCAGGACTTTCACTGTTCAAGTTTGTTAATTGGGCCTGTAGCCTTTAATGGGCCGTACCGGCTGATGCCGGTTGCCTTTCCTTGAACCGGCCCATTGACCGGTTGTTATCCCTATAAAAGGGTGAAACCTCAGTCGTTTCCATTCACTTCTCACTTTCCATTTCTCAAAGATATTCTGCTAAATTTTCTCTAAAATTTTCTCTGAGTTGCTCTGCTAGGGTTCTGTCACAAGGCGATTCCCAACGAGATTTTCTGTTAAGTCTCACCGTTTTCTGGGTTTTTCGCTTGAAGATTTGAAGAATTCTTTGAAGATTCTGGGCTTTCTTTGAAGATTCTGGGTTTTCTTTGAAGATTCTGGGTTTTTCTTTGAAGATTTCTGGGCTTTCTTTGAAGATTTGAAGGTTTCTGGGTTTCAGATGGCTGATCGTGCTTCTCAACGTCTGCAAAAGATGAATTCTGCATCCAAACGAGGTACCCCCATTCCAATTCGTTCTAAATACATGTCTTTGTATGATATGATAAATGAACGTGGGGATAAATACCCGTCTGTGTCTGCCTTAGCTAGATTCATATGACTGCAGTAATAAATTTCATGATGTAGATATGATTAAAGATTATAATAAGATGTATAGGGTAAAGGCCCCTTTAAAACTTGTTCCTGCCGGTCCCGGTGACCGTTCATGTCACTTGCGATCAAATTCTTTATGTATTTATAAAGATTCCATAGTGGCTGGCCTTAGGTTCCCTTTTAATGAGTTTATACCTAGGCTTTTGGCCGATGTTCAAATAAACCCCAGCCAATTACCCCCAAATGCTTGGAGGATAATCCACTGTTTTATGGTTTTATGTCTTCGTAAAAACCTCCCTCTTTCTATACCCTTGTTTAGAAGGATTTTTCAGTTTAAAAATAGCTCTGCCAACAACTTGGGTTGGGTATATATAAGCCATAAGGTAGGCTTCCCTTTCATTTTTCACCCAAAGTCAATCCCAGATAATAACCCCAAATGGAAAAATGAGTTCATGTATCTTGTATGGGAAGGAGGGGACTGGGGAACCCTTTTTCGTAGATCATTTGGGAGAGTTTCAGATGGTTGGCCCAACAACATTGTCTTGACTGAGGAGGAATCTCATGCCTACTCAGAGCTAATCAAGGATAATGGGACTACCGTGGCTTCGGAGCTACTGGATGAGTTTGTCCTCAAGTCTGTCGGGCTCTCCACTGTTCATGATAAGGGTATTTTTGCTTATCCATTTTTCCTTATGTATATTTTCTTTTCCTTTGTGATTTTCTGCTAACCATTTTTTGGTTGTTCTTGCAGCTGCGGCCTTTATAAACAAGACTAACGAGCCCAAGGATGTGGAGACATCCAGGATGAAGAGGGCTAGGCTTGGAGATGATCCAAGGGGGAAGTCTGATGTTCCCAGCTTTTTGATCCCTTCTGAGATCCCTGGAGACGAGGCTGACATTCCTGTGTCTACCAAGTCTTCAGTGTGGCGCCCCAACTGGGGTATTAGGCAGAAGGACACCATTACTGGGGTGTCCAAACATGCTGTGGATTGGTCATACCATTCCCTTACTCCTTGTGATTACAAGGATTTCATTGCAGATTCCACCATCAAGGGTGTTGAGCACTTAGGGGCTCAAGCTATTGATGCGGTAACTTTCTTTACCTTAGCTATTACTTTTCTTTTAAGTCTTTGCTTAATTTTTCTAACTTTTATCCTTTGGCAGACCAATGCCAACTTCCAGGGGGCATTGTTCCAAGCTAAGGCTTGGCGTACCTCTTCTGAGGCCAACCGGGTAAAGTTGGAGAGGTCTGAAGAGGAGGTTAAGTCTTTTAAGGAGACTCTTGCTAGGAAGGAGAAGGAGCTTGCTGACGCTCAAGCTGGCCTTGTTGAACTGAGGAAGAGCAAGGATGATTGCATCGATGAGTACCTTGACTCTCAGGAGTAAAAGGATTTGATCGAGAAGCATGACGAGATTCTCTTCCCAGTCCAGCATACATCAGGATGGGAGGATGTTGTTCAGGCTATCTTGGCCAAGCATCCCGGGGTTTTTGACGCTGTTGACTTTCCAGCTCCTCACCGTCCTACTCCCTTGGAGCGTATCTTGGCTGGAGTTGATGACATTGAGGAGGATGCTAGGATTTTAGATCCAGTGCGTTCATCACCCCTTGGTGACACTTCTGCTTCTGATGCTGATGAGCATTTTTCTGGCTCTAACTCAGGGGAGGAGACAGATGCTGGTGACAAGGAGGGTGAAGCCTAGTCTGTAGTTTGTTTTTGGCCATTCATGGCTTTGTACTTTTTATGTATTTTCAGCCCTCAGGCTTAACTTAAACTTTTTATAAGTTTAGTTTTATTTGTGTTTCTTGGCCTTTCATGGCTTGTGTTATTTTCCTGATTCTTGACTTTGCATGTTTTAGTTAGAATTTTGTGCATATCTAGCAATATGTAATGCATGCAAAACATGATGAAGAATTTAAGAATATATAACTTTGAAAATGGGTTCAACCCTTACATAATACTCAAGTTTTAAAACTTGGGTTGGTTTTATCAAACCTTATTTCTAGTAGTGAGTCCACTTAGGAAACACCTTAAACATAATAAACTTTCAAATTGGAGGCATGCCAAGTCCTTGGCACCTCATGCCCTTCAAGGGTTTCTAGCTTGTACGAGCCTCGGCCAAATACGTTCTTGACGCGATATGGTCCTTCCCAATTTGGGGACAGCTTGCCCTTTTGTCCAACTCCGGAGATTAAGAACAAATACCTTAAGAAGCTTTAACAGTTCATTAATGGAAGATTAATGGAGATCCAAAGCTTGTTGAATCACCACGTATCCCACTCTCGCGATCTACGCTCTACGGTATCCACACGAACGCTTTTTTTGAAGGATTGATGTGTACTAGCACCCGAAAACTGCTTCTTTCTCTCTCTCTTTTCTTGCTCTCATAAGCGGCTAGTGTTTTAATATAAAAACGTTTTTTTTCACATTAAAATCAGCCCTCTTTTAGAGTTTATATAGAGAGGAAAATAAGTTTTCTAATTATAATCCAATTATAATAAAATACTAATCCAAAATTCCAATTTATTATTTAATTAAGTCGCACTTAATTAATTAATAACTAATTTCAGAATTAGTTTAAGTAATTCCATTTTCTATTTAAATAATTAATCAAGTCATACTTAATTAATATTATAAATAGAATAAATTACTTATTTAAATTTAAATTCATAATTTAAATTATTTCTCCTTCAAGCGTTCTTTATGTGTGACCCTGAACTGAGAAGGAAGCACTCAGCCTGTTTTCTACTAGTGTATTTCAGATTTGTATAATTAGAATGGTTTGTATTTCAAGTATGTGATAATAATTATTTTAATTTAATTAGTCACTTTGTTGAGAAATTTGGGTTGCAAGTTTTATTATTATTTTTGGTTGTTAATAATAGGAATTTTGATGTATATATAAATATAAACAGGGGAAAAAATGTCATTTTTCAGTAGACATACGTAGGCCTTTTTGGTCTTATACGTCGCCCTTTTTGATCTTATTCGTCGCCTTTTTTTGATATTATACGTCGCCCTTTTTGATTTTATACGTCGCCCTTTTTATGACATTATACATCGCGCTTTTTGATCTTATACGTCGCCCTTTTTATGAAATTATACGTCGTCCTTTTTGGTCTTATACGTCGCCTTTTTAACCGACGTATATGATGCTTTATACGTCGCCTTTTTAACCGACGTAAAAGATGGTGACTTTATACGACGCCCCTGTATACGTCGCCAAAAGGGCGACGTAAAAGACCAAAAAAGGCGACGTAATAGGCCTGTTTTGTACTAGTGTACGTTGGTAACAATTTTAATAACTAATTAAAATTGTAAACAATGAGCGGCATCTAGTAAATAATAATTAAATCGGTGATTCGATTAAGCCTTTCGTGAATAATGTTCTATGTAATATAATCTTCCTAACCTTAATATTATAGATTAAACTCGAGGCATATAATGTGTCATCCTCTTCATAATTTAATCTTAGTTTTCTTGATCGATGAGTAGACTAATAAATCAAATCAACATTTGAGCACGACCGTGCATTTCTTAGTCTCACCCAGACAAGAGGCCAATAATATCGCTCCTAAAATTAGGTGAGTTAAATCCCATCTAGATCATTCATATTTCTCATACGATTCATAATATACCCAATGTCCACTTTTATCATCACCCGGTCAAAGGTAACTTTTAATGTAATCAAAGTATATTAATTCTCGTATAAAAATATAATGATTTCAGGTCTAAGGATCATTACACCATTATCACAGTGAGAATTACTTATGACACTATTAACATGTGTAATCTCACGGCGGGTCAATCCAGTGTCATGTACTCTTACATGCACCTATGTTTTGACTTTAGTATCACCATACCTATGGCCAATGAGATGTGGTCATCAGTCAACAAACATACTAGTCTCTGTGCATTATTATTGTCCTTAAATAATAACACTCGACTAGGGATATTTAGGAATAAAGATACTATTCATATAATCTCATTTTTAAGTCACATACTTAAAGATATCGAATACGTATCATAATTCCAAGGACATTTATTATGCTAACATTTATAACGCAGTAAATAAAGACATAATAAAATAATAACAATAATCAATAAAACATAATTTATAATAATAAAATGTTTTCTTTAAAACATAAAAGTATTGTCTCTAGAGCACTAATACTAACAATCTCCTAAGTCTTTCATCAAGAAACTATTTGTCAATGTATGTACTCTAATTTAAGCCGAAAAATCTTCGTGATCTATCTCTATAGATCCTGATCCCTAAGATACAGGACACATCTCCTAAGTCTTTCATCAAGAAACTATTTCTCTACCAAGTCTTAACAGTCTGTTGAGAAAGAATGTCATTCCTTATTTGTAATATATCATCTACATATGATACTAGGAATGCCACATGGCTCCCACTAACCTTCTTGTAAACACACGGTTCATCTTCATTTTGAATAGAGCCAAACTATTTGATTGTTTCATCAAAACATATATTCCATCTCATCGAGGCTTACTTTAATCCATAAATGGATCGAATTATCTTATAAACCATTCTAGCAAAACTTGGATCTACAAAACCTTCAGTTTGTGTCATGTACACAACCTCTTCTACGCTCTCATTTAAGAAAGTAGTCTTGACATCCATTTTCCAGATTTCGTAGTCATATTAAACAAGCAAAAACCTGATGGACTTGACCATTGCCACTGGTGAGAAAGTTTCATCATAGTCAATACCATGAATTTACTTGAAACCTTTTGCCACCAGTCGTGCCTTATAGGTCTTTATTACTATCCATGTCAGTTTTCTTCTTGAAAAAGCACTTGCACCTTATAGGTTTTACTCCTTTAGGTGGATCAACCAAAGTCCATACTTGGTTTTTCATACATGGAATCCATCTTAGATTTCATGGCCTCATGCCAACTTTTAGATCTTGGAATTTTCATAGCGTCTTGGTGGGTAAGAGGCTCATTATCATTATTCACAAGCATTACATCACCATCCTGAGTCAAGAGAAATTCATAATATCTCTCGGATTCATGGTGAATCCTACCAGACCTACGAACAACGTGTGTTTCTTGAGCAGTATTGTCATTACCATTTTCTTGTACATTCTGCTGTTCCAACTTTGGTTCAATGTTATCTCGTGGTTCTCGATCCTCATCGAGATCTATTTTCCTCCCACTATTTCTTTTAGAAAGAAATTCTCTCTCAAGAAATACAGCAGTCCGAGCAACAAACACTTTGTTCTCTAGAGGATTAAAGAAGTAATACCCCTTTTGTTTTAATTTGGTATCCCACAAAATTACATTTATATGATTTTGGTCCTATCTTGTCAGAGGTTAAACGTTTCACAAACGCTTTGCATCCCCTAATTTTCATAAATGACATGCTATAACTTTTCTCAGTCCACATCTTATATGGTGTCTCCTGAACCATTTTAGTAGGAACACGGTTTAGTGTATATGCACTTGTCTCTAGGGTATAACCCCATAAACTTATTGGAAGATCCACTTGAATCATCATCCATCGCACTATGTCCAATATAATGTGATTTCAGCTCATAGAAACTCCTTTCATTGAATCTTTCTTTTTTTTTCTTTTTTTTACTTCCGCTTAATATTCTTTGAACATTTCAAACAATTCAAATTTGTTTATCAAAAGATATCTATATCCGTATCTACTGACATCATCAGTGAGCGTTATGAAGTAGTAAAATCTACCTCCTGCCATCGTACGTATATGACCACATACATCACCATGTATAAGTCCTAATCATTCGATGGCCCTTTCACCATTTTTCATAAAAGGGGCTTTTGTCCTTTTGCCAAATAAACCAAGATTCACATCCTTCGTATGATTCATAATCAAACTTATCCAATCATCCATCATTATGAAAATTGGAATGTGTTTCTTATAATATGGCCTTAATTACAGTACCAAAGGTAATGTTTGATTTGAGTCATTTTAGAACATATATATAAATTGTTAACTAATTGTGCAACATTTTCATTAAAATGTAATAAACAACAATTGTTATATATCCAATTAAAATGAAAAACCTTTCTTGTCCATACAAGAAACCAATATAATGTCTCTACTCTTAGAGGCACGTAGTTACAATTATCAAGTTCTAAACTTAGCCGTATATGCAAAATTAAGTAACGAGTTACTTCAACTAGAGCAACAACTTTTGCTCCAATTCTAACTCGAAACCTGAAGCTTGACCCTCGTCGGTCTTCTTCTTAGATCTTCCAAATAAGCATGACAGTTTAACTTCCAGTCTTTCGGTTTTCCACGGAAGCGATAATCGTCTTCTTTAATTAGCAACACCTCCTTTAAGTGACAAAACCTCTTTGGGATTGGAGTTTAATATGGCTATAGAATTAGATCAAATCTTCTTCTTTCCATTCCATTTTAATTTCCCAAAAACATTCCTACATTCACCATCAATATGGGAGTAGTCCATGCATTTATCATGTTGCTTATAGCAGTTCTCAACGTGCTTCACAACTTAATGGGTGCTATGTCTATCTCATTCATTTCGTTGTTCACTAACTAATTGAGAATAGTTATTGTTCAAAGATTTGTATGATCAAATCATTCTGAGTCTCTAGACCAATCTTGAAACCCAAAAATAATAATCAAGGTACTCATTATACCCTATCATCTTTAGAACATCTGGACCAACCGAATCTCACTTTCCCTACTTGTAGGTGTATGGTGTTTTGCTATTGTCAAATCCCTTTTGATGAGCCTTTTCCTCAAACATCTTTTAAGGTGCTCAAATATCTCATAAGCATCCATATGCTCATATTGTTTCTGAAGCTCAACACTCATAGTTGCAAGCATGAGACATGAAGCATCATCAGTCGAATCATCAATTTGCTTCCAATAAGCATTATGTTCGGCACATGTTACATTCTCAGCTAAACGGTAAGGGAAGAATTTGACTAACATCGTGGTGCCTGAGGATGATCCTCAAGCTCCTATATTAGTCGAGGAAATTTGTTCCTGTCAGCTTGTCCTTCTTCAAGGACTGATCGCATAGAGAAGTTGTTTGTGTTATTTGTCATTTGATAGCTACAATATTAAAGTGAATAAAATTAATCTAGGTTGCAAATTTATTAATTATTATGTTTAAGTGATTATGGTATATCATTTATACCTCCCACTATTTTTATCAAATAAATAGCCCTAACTATTAATTCAGAAAGTATTTCTCTTAGATCTTTCTAGTGAGCCAAGATCCATATTTCGTCATGCTTAAAGTCAGCTTTGGCTTTTACTCCCAAAACATGATTTATTTAGGTAGACAACTCTTGTCAATTATATCATATATAACTCTTGGAAAGTTTGGTAGAACAACATTTGTTCACATTTATCTAATAAATCATACCAAGCTCCATGCCTCTAAGTTCACAATCCTATTGTGGTAACTTAGTTAAGTCTAACCCAATGGTCTAACAGTTAAGTATCACATTTACTTCATCGTGTCTTACCACGATAGATTGGAGTGCTTCGCTTTGGCGAACCCACCCTTTCTCGATCTAGGTCTTGACGAGTGTTGCCCATTGGAAGGCATCTAATTGACTTAATATTTTAACTTTAGGGATTTGATATTATAAAAACGACCATGATCCCATCATCAAGAGATTCCCAATTTTTCCTTGAACTAAGTACTTCAAATCAAAATTCATCAATGGTTTGATTTCCAGTCCGTCGGAGGAGTCACAGTGCTCTCACTTAAAACCCGCCTTCCTTACAAGCGTTGTTTGTATTTTTGTCAAAATCGCCCCATATCAAAATTTGAAATTCATACTTATTTCCGTGTTTCATAAACACAAGAATCTCATGTTCATTTTTGTTCAATTTTAAAATCTTGAATCGTTACATAGTTTATCTTGTTTAGCAAACATGGCATGGGTGACGTATCTACTACATACATGTTTAATCTAATTAAAGCATGCATCATTATAACTACGCATACATATCATCATCACATGCATCATATATGTAAAGTGCGTAAAGTAAACGTCTTTGGTTATGACCCAACCTAAGTGATCTTTCCAAGCTAATGGAAAAATCAAGGTCAATCTATGGTGGTATAAAAATACAATACAATGTTACAAGTCTTCAAGTTTTAACTTGCCTCATTGTAATGCTTCCTTGGTTCTCCATCTTGGATGTCTTCATATATATTACATAAATAAAAAAACCTATCATACTGAACTATACTGAACTTACAAGTAAAACTCGAGTTACATTCGAGATTTAAACATTACAAGGAATAACGACATGCAAGTCGTATTTAGAAACCAAACCATTAAAACAAAACCACTATCTTATGGGTCTTTAGGCCATAACCAATCATCATGCTCATATAACAACTAAGAACATCTCATATTGCATTAACATATCATACCATATCATATATTTCTCATGATCCAATCACAGAAATCAAATAAAGTGTAAATCAAAAAAATCAAAATCAGAATTCTGAAAATATAAATCGGTGTTTACAGACAGTAAACGACGTCAAACGCCTTACAGACAAATGAGTGACATAGTCAGTTTTGTTCCGACGCCCATTTCCCTTTCGAAAAAGGTATTTTTGGCGAAAATCGGACACAGTATGCAAATTTCACTAAATCTGCGTAGCGTGTTCAGAAATCGTATCGAATATGATTCTCATAACAAGAACAAACATATATCATGTATATATCAGTATACATACAGATTATATGATCATCATATGATCATCCCAATCATCATTAATGTAAACTTTATGCATATACATCAATGTTATCATCAAAACAACATCAATCATGATAATCGCAAACATGCTTATACATACATCAAAACTTTAAACATATAACCGAATTAAAACATTTTCGCAAGTAGCTCTGATACCATTGAAGGGTTTCGAGCACATAAACGCAACGGAAAACGTAAAAATAAATCAAAATTCTAAACCCCTCCGCAGGATCCATACAAAAACAAAAGATTTAATTCGGAGATTAAGAACAAATACCTTAAGAAGCTTTAACAGTTCATTAATGGAAGATTAACGGAGATCCAAAGCTTGTTCAATCACCACGTATCCCACTCTCGCGATCTACGCTCTACGGTATCCACACAAACGGTTTTCTTGAAGGATTGATGTGTACTAGCACCCGAAAACTGCTTCTTTCTCTCTCTCTTTTCTTGCTCTCATAAGCGGCTAGTGTTTTAATATAAAAACATTTTTTTTCACATTAAAATCAGCCCTCTTTTAGAGTTTATATAGAGAGGAAAATAAGTTTTCTAATTATAATCCAATTATAATAAAATACTAATCCGAAATTCCAATTTATTATTTAATTAAGTCGCACTTAATTAATTAATAACTAATTTCAGAATTAGTTTAAGTAATTCCATTTTCTATTTAAATAATTAATCAAGTCATACTTAATTAATATTATAAATAGAATAAATTACTTATTTAAATTTAAATTCATAATTTAAATTATTTCTCCTTCAAGCGTTCTTTGTGTGTGACCCTGTAGGTTATTATTACGTTGGTAACAATTTTAATAACTTATTAAAATTGTAAACAATGAGCGGCATCTAGTAATACATCATTACCACCCAAGTAATAATAATTAAATCGGTGATTGGATTAAGCCTTTCGTGAATAATGTTCCATGTAATATAATCTTCCTAACCTTAATATTATAGATTAAACTCGAGGCATATAATGTGTCATCCTCTTCATAATTTAATCTTAGTTTTCTTGATCGATGAGTAGACTAATAAATCAAATCAACATTTGAGCACAGCCGTGCATTTCTTAGTCTCACTCAAACAAGAGGCCAATAATATCGCTCCTAAAATTAGGAGAGTTAAATCTCATCTAGATCATTCATATTTCTCATACGATTCATAATATACCCAATGTCCACTTTTATCATCACCCGGTCAAAGGTAACTTTTAATGTAATCAAAGTATATTAATTATCGTATAAAAATATAATGATTTCAGGTGTAAGGATCATTACACCATTATCACACTGAGAATTACTTATGACACTATTAACATGTGTAATCTCACGGCGGGTCGATCCAGTGTCATGTACTCTTACATGCACCTATGTTTTGACTTTAGTATCACCATACCTATGGCCAATGAGATGTGGTCATCAATCAACAAACATACTAGTCTCTGTGCATTATTATTGTCCTTAAATAATAACACTCGACTAGGGATATTTAAGAATAAAGATACTATTCATATAATCTCATTTTTAAGTCACATACTTAAAGATATCGAATACGTATCATAATTCCAAAGACATTTATTATGCTAACATTTATAACGCAGTAAATAAAGACATAATAAAATAATAACAATAATCAATAAAACATAATTTATAATAATAAAATGTTTTCTTTAAAACATAAAAGTATTATCTCTAGAGCACTAATACTAACAACTCCGTCCATCCCACCCAGTTTGTTTACATTTGGTTGAGCACGGAGGTTAAGAAAAAACAATAAAGTAATGGAAATGTAGAAAAGGTGAGTTTAGTGGTGGGATTTAAAGTAGTGAAATTAGGTGATTTTTATATTATAAAAGTTTACTAAGTTGTAAAGAATTGGTTGGGACATAGGGAGTATTATTTAAATATAGTTTTTTTAAATAAAAAAATAAAAAAGTAACATATTTTAGCTGAAAAGGTAAGTGTCGTAATTAAAAAGTATTGAAATATGTTTCAAAATAAATAAGTAAAGGTTTGCCCCGGATATTTTTGGAAAATGGGGGTTTTAGTAAGGAAAAAAAGAACTAGTTGAAAAATGTAACGAGAAATAGAAAAGGTAATGCATTTTAGCTGAAAATTGAAATAGTAACATGTTTTAGCGGTAAGTGTCCGTAATTAAAATTATTAAAGTAGATTAGGGTTTTAATAACGAAAAATAGAAAGAGTAATATGTTTTAGTTGAAAAATGTAATTGTCCGTATTTTTTTAGCAAAAGAGAGGATTTTGTTAGAAAAAATAAAAAAATGGTATTGTATTTTAGCTGAAAAGGTAATTGGTTATAAATAATGTTATTATTTAGCAATAGATTTTTAAAAAAATAAGTAAGGGTAATTTAGTAAAATCACTAAGAACCGACCAAGCGTCCGTCCGACTACCAAACTTTTAATGTTTTGTGTTTAATAATACTAGGTTAAAATCCGTGTGATGCACAGATTATTTTTAATAATTTAGGTTTTATTATTTTATTAATATCAATTGTTAAAAAAATAATTAGGTGTGTAATTTTTTTTAAAATAATTAAAAGTATTAAAATAGGTTTTTAAATAAATAAGTAATGGATCATCGTGATATTTTTGGAAAATAAGGGATTTTAGTAAGGAAAACTAGAAAAAAATAATATGTTTTAGTTGAAAAAGGTAATCGCCCGTAATTTGAAATATTCAAATAGATTTTAAAATAAATAAGTAAGGGTTTGACAGTGATATTATTGGAAAACGAGGATTTTAGTAAGTAAAAATAGAAAAACTAACATGTTTTAGTTGAAAAAGGAAATTGTTGATGATTTTTTTTTTTGAAAAGATGGGATTTGTTAGAAAAAATAGAAAAAATAATTTATTTTAGCTGAAAAGGTAATTGGTTATAAATAATGTTATTATTTAAAATCACTAAGTATCAACCGACCGACTAAACTTGTTTCGTGTATTATAAGATAGTATAGATAGCTTATAACATGTGCAATGCACAATTGTTTTTTAAATTTATAACTTATAATTATATTAATTAACGAATTGTTTTTAATTTAATGATGATTCAATCGTTATTATTCAACTAAAATCACTTAAAATCCCGAATATAAGATGAATTTATGAATTTTTATATTGACAATTCTATTGAGCTTAAAAAATATACTCATATTTTGTGTATATTATTAAAATTTGTAAATAATTCCTATTTATTATTATAATTTATAATATATTATAATTTGAAAAATGACGAATTCTTTAATAAAAATTTGTTTAATAATTTACCACAAAAAAAAAAGAGAAATTGTGATGAGTAGAACAACATTTATTTACGTGTTGCATCAAAATAAATTAATAAAATTGTTTAAAATACAACATTGATCCCAAGTGATGTTTTAAAAAAGTGTCTTTTTTGCTAATTACTTGCTTTAAAACTTCAAATCAACACAGCCAAAAGATGAGAGTTGAGAGTTAAAAGGGGTGCGCGGGGAACTAGACTCAAGATTCCTTGAAATTAGGTTTCATTATAGTTAGTTTGTTGGAAAATGAAAATCAGGTGTTTGGTTTTGAATATGTAACCACAAATTACATATTTCAACTGTTTTGTAAAATAATAAATTAATTGATTTAGATTAAAAAACAGTAAATAAATTTATGAAAAAACAATACTGAAATAAAGGAGATATATTATTGAATTTTTTTAAAAAAATGATTGTTAAGATGAGTCAATACACCAATTTGTTATTACTTGCATTAAATAAAATAATAGTTCAAATAAAATTTAATAATGCATTTTAAATAAAATATAATATATAAAAAAATTATAAACAATTTTAAGTAATAGCTAACATATATAATCTAACAATTAAATAAATAAATAATTTATTCAATCTTTATAAAATAAATATGTAACAAATGCATTATATATGTTGACACAAAAAAAAACTAAATTATAACATTTGATTCAAATTTAATATTTTTCGATTTAGATTTTAATATTCAAATTATAACATTATATAAAATTATTATATATGTAATATTGTAAATTATTTAATCAATAAAAAGTCATAGACAACTGTGTAACTTAGAATGACCACATATGACCTAGGTAACTTGGTTCATGTATTTTGCTGTGAGTTACCAAGTCTAAAAATAAATTCATACAAACAAACGCTGTATTTTGTGAAATTCTCATGAAAGTCAGAGATACTGCGTTGGGTTACAATGAACCAAACGAGGCCTTAATTAGTAAAATAATTTATAAAAATTCCAAATTAAGCATAACTTTAAATTTAATTTACTCGCAAAACAATATAACAATCTCAAGAGTGCAATTAATCAGTTGTGATTTTAAAAATTAGCTATAGTTAGTTTGAATTTTTTAGAAAACACTACAAGAAAAAGAAAAACGGACATTTTTGACAACTCATTTGTGACCAAAGGTAAATGATCGGAAATGATAGCTTATAACCGACCAAAACAACCGACCATCAAACTCGGACACAAATAATATCGTAACCGACCAACAATGGTCAGTTATGAAATGATGGAGGGCCCGGTATCCACTTCACTCTCATTTACGACCAATTGATAACCGGCCAATGACATCAAAACTTACTAAATGTCAATTTCATTAGGGGACCACATCCACATCAGTGTCATTTTCGACCAACTCATAACTGACCAACTCCGTCAAAACCGACCATTTATATTGTATTAAATTGTATCACCTAATTTTTTAGAAAAAAAATTCCCACCTAGTAGTTGCATATTTCAAAAACTCTTTCCGTTAATAAATAAACTACAGTTGATATCGGTGTATCACATGAGAGGTTAAATTTTAGCTTGTTGGAAAGTAGAGTGCAACGAATTTCAGATGTAGAATCAAGAACAACAGTCTAGCTAACAAATTACGGAGTAAGAAATCACACGAACACTTATTTAGCTATAGAACTGTCAACAAGTATACAATCAAGAACTAAAGCTATAGAACAGTTAACCAGTCCTTTTATTTAATTGATGCAAGAGCTCATCAGTTGTTCCAGATTTCACATAAGATCACAGCTTATATCAAGCGCTTCCGACAACACAAAGCCACTGGTCGACAAACAAATCAGCACAGTTGACATTGGGATTGATAGAGCTAAACTTGGCATTTGACAAGGCAAAACTCTCAGCAATGCTAAAGCAACTCCAAACACCGAATCACATATTGGAACTGATGCTTTTTCAACACAGATATAAGAAGTGAAATTCTTGAAATTTATTATACAATCATATATATATATATATATATATATATATATATATATATATATAATCTTAGTAACAAATTAAAGTAATGGATCCAGATATGTTGGGCCGCGCAACACCGGTTAACTCCACATTAGTATGATATTGTCCGCTCTCGGTCGTGGCCAAGCCCGCACGGATTTGTTTTTGGGCTCCTCCCAAAAGGCCTCATACTAATGGAGTTGTTTTTGGCTGCTTATATTCAAGATAATTCTTCTTTATCTTATCGATGTGGGACTTGGGTTGACATCCACTCTACAATCTCCCCTCAATCCAAGAACCACCAATCTTGTAACTCTTATACCGCCGCCAATCATCTGTTACGCATCTTGCGGGACACGCCGCCCGACCACTCAGTGTCACGAAGACTTTCGACACAAGTTGTCCAAGATCTCCGACCGTAGTTCTGGAGAGCCTCCCCCACACCACGTAACTTGCAGCCCACAACCCTAGAATATTTTCTTATCCATCAGCTCTGATACGACTTGTTGGGCTGCGCAACACCCGTTAACTCCACATTAGTATGATATTGTCCGCTCTGGGTCGTGGCCAAGCCCGCACGGATTTATTTTTGGGCTCATCCCAAAAGGCCTCATACTAATGGAGTTGTTTTTGGCTGCTTATATTCAAGATAATTCTTCTTTATCTTATCGATGTGGGACTTGGGTTGACACCCACTCTATAAGATACTTAATGTGCAAAATTGGCCTGCTTTCAGCAATGGTAAAGATGAGAAGAAGAGCAATGTAACAGCCCCAAATCCGGGGTCAGGGATTTAGGGTTGTCACAATCCATGTACTCCTTGCCTTACCTGTATTACTCACACCATTCATAATTCACCTGCTCATGACCCCACAACATATGTCTCACACACACACACACAGGTTAGAGTCTCAGAAATGACACAATACAACAACTGCGGAATAAATAATTTTTATTACAATACCCAAACGTCTTTTGAATCTGTTACTGATACAATTTCTAAGCATTGTTACATTACCAACTTAGCCTTCTGATGCTCACAATCCTCTCATACCATTCATGTCTATACATAAGTTGAATACCAAAAGCCGTAGCCTGATTCGATTGGTTCGTACTACTCCCGGGATCACTGCTAGAAACTGTTTATGGAAACGCCTTGCGAGGTATGTGCCGTCCCATTGGCATCCTGCTTCGCTGCTATATAATATATATATAAAATAATAGCAAGAGTGAGCGATAGCTCAGCAAGGTAATGAAAGTATGGCATAATTCTGCCTTTAATTCAACCCAGAAATAAAGCGGGTATACGACAATAATTTGTCAAAATATCTTGATACTGAAATCATTTCCTTATCGGAATGTATTCCAAAAATAGTACCATTACTGTACTTCAAATATCATTTCAGAATACTCTGCAACTTTCGATATTCATACTATGAACAAAGTTCTAGTATAGTATAAAAGCTGAAATAATAAGATAACTCAGTATATCCTTTCCGTAAAATATCTGCTATATAAAATATAAGCAGACTATCAACATATACTTGAAAGATGAAGTTATAAGGAAAATTCAATATCATCTTTCATATCAAACATTTACCTCATATCATAATTTGGAAATAAATACAATGTAAAATATTTCCAATCCACTTTCTAAACTTTCTAAACTTTTCTTTTCTGGAAACTTGCTTAAAACATGTTATTTCTCTGATAACTTGCATAAAACTTTCTTTCATGGATGATGAACTATAGACGGAGATTCTGGGCGACAGGGATACCTCTACGATGATCAGTCGTAAGGCAAATCCCCACTGCTGTTTTTCTACGTAGAAGGGAAAATAGGGCAGACGCTAACTGACCTACCTCCCCGCCTTCGGTTGTAGGGGAAAGAGCAGACCCGTTCATAGACTGCCGGTCTGATACTCTTCTCTTACCCTACGGTCGGGCACTATCTGATAATCTAAGGGAAGAACAGACCCGTTCATAGACCGTCGGTCTACGCGTAATTCCCTTAGGGGACAGGTCGCCACTCAGTCCCTTACATATTCTCCGGGTTCAAGAAAATCCATAGTTCTGAAACATAAAGATTCCTTTCCCTTTTTCCCCTAGTATACGACTCCACAAAGTAGTCAAATCTGGTTGGAAAGGAAAATTCACCTATATTTCCCAAGCTGATGCTTGTTCATGGATACAACTTATTCCACTGATCTTACTCCTCGAGCCTTGAGGAAGTAATGAAAATCATTGTGATGGTAGCATACAAGGTCGTTAAATGAATAGTTTCGAAAAGATTTAGGACCGGGCAGTCCTCTTGAAACAAACATTAAAATTTGAGAAAGATCCCCTGAGTCTTTGTAGTTTGAGCGAACATTTAAGTCTTTCATAATATAGACTAAAAAGGAAAATAGATTTGGGAACCTTCTCTAATTATTTTTATAATTGTCTGAATAAAACTTTATTCGTTATCTAGGGTTAAAGAATAGTTTTCACCAAAATACTTCCTTAAGAAGTAAGGCCTTAAATAATTAATGGAAACTATTTTTAATAAAGAATATTTATTTAGAAGTAATTCTCGAATACTTTCTTAACAAAAGAATGGATAAAATAATAATAATATAACCCTAGATAACAACTGATACCATTCCCGGTCCGTATAATAAATACAAAGTATATACCCCCTACTGAGGGATTTTTATTAACATATCGGCTTATAAATATTGACATGACCATAGCTTATAAGTCCAACTTATACTAATAACTTTTACTTAGCATCATAAGTATTGTTTCGAAATCATGAACACGTAACATATATCTCAATATCTTTTATTTATCACAACAACAGTTTATAGAGGTATAGGTTTGAAAACTTGCCTCTATCACATGCATATACTATAATCTCAATATCTTTTATACCATCACATCCATATACGACGTGAGGTTTGAAAGCATGCATAATATACCATATGCATCATCAGAATATTATAACTTAAAATAAAGCATAGAATGAGAAAACTTGTACGATACTTGGAACAAAGAATATATATATATAGATATATTTTTGAATCAACAAGTATTAAACATTCGAAAATATGCCCACTCTAACAATAGAGTAAGGGTTAGTAAACTTGTCTGATGCTCGAGAAGTGATAGGGGTTCGCGACGATGCCGGACAATCTAGACAAAGTCAAAGCAAACACACGATTAATCCCCTGGATAATCCACTTGTACTCAATGCTTAAACACGTAAGCGAAACACAACCAATGAATTACTAGCTCGTTATAGGCTCATACTAAGTCCATGTTATTCGTCAAATACTTATATCATAAGTTTGGTTCGAAATCCATCCTCAAATACAAGTTATACTTAATCATTTACAACATTGGTTTCTAAGTCATGTTCTTGGTGGTTTTCACTTGCGCGACCTCGACTAAAACATTTTTATAAAATCGAAACATAATCTTTTTAATCGGAATCTTTTTCGTGAGCCTTCCCAACTATCTCTAGTATTATTCCTCAAAGTTGCACATTTTAATATGGCTCCTAAGTGGTCCAAATATAGCCTCAAAGTGACTGACCAGAGATGGGTTGTTCCTCCGAACGACGTTTACTAAAACTCACTTTTCTCTTAAATCGTTCGGCCAAATTAGGACTCAAGGGTCGAGTTCTAACAGAGGAAAAACAGGGAACCAATCAGTAGGTAAAAATTTGGGCATTACGACGGCTATAACTCGGATATTCCCAACTTTCAAATCATCCAAAATGCATATCGATCACTCCACACAACACATACATCTTATATAACATAGAACTGAGGCCAAGCAATGCCTTTCCGTTCATATAACTCATTATAACTTAGATCAAAGCCCAATCATACCAACTAAGGCTATAAACATGCATAAACACCATTAATCATCCATAAACCTTATAATACTTCAAGGGTTTCACGATTTATACCTTCTCCAAGCTTGCTTGCTGCTATATTCCTTATGTAACCTTAGATCCTTGCTTAATACAACCTTTGGAAGCCACAAACTCAATATCCAAAAACAAAATAAAATACAAGTTACTATTCATCATCTTCTCCAACTGTTAATCACTGAAATCGAAGGGGTAAATCATCCAACTGTTGCGTAGAGCTTCTCGAGAGCTTCGATTTGAGTGGTGGAACGCCAAAAACCTCCAAGAGAAACTCAAGTTATGGTCACTTCTTCCTCCACCATTTTTCTCCTCATTTCTCCCTCGGGTTTTCTCTTCAAAATGGAAGAATTCTTCTTTTCTTTTTGTTTTGGCCAATTAATGATAAAGCTGATATTTTGTATTAGAAAGTGGTGAGTCACCACATTTTGGCTAGTCACAGGGACACTTGTCGCGCATGCATGCGTTTGGCTAAAGTAGCTTTACTGGTTCGTTTCCTTTCACATGGATGATCCAAATGTTGCATCCCTCGAATTAATCTTGTTACATGTTACTTCCATGTCTATATTTAATCATGTAAATGTTGCCTTGTTCCTCTTGAAACGATTCGAAATATTTCCCAAAAAGAGCGAATAAAACTCTACGCGATTTTCGCAGTGAATAGTAACTATTCACTATTCACTTCAACAATCGAATCCTTAAATCGACTTCGATAAAATAATAACATTCCAAAATAATAAATCCTCAAATCCTCAATTTTAATATCTCTTTTCTTGAATATAATAATAATAAATCACTGCCTAGTCAAATACTACACCAAAGTAAAATTTGGAATTTCTGAATTTCGATCGTCTTTGCATTCACTTATTTACTCCGTAGATCACTAATATGACTTTGGAATATCCACACTACGTCTCGTACATAGGTGGCATGAAAAATTTTCTTAACCCTCAAAATCACTATTCATCCACCAATTCACTATTCACTGATGCACTTAATCATAATAAGAAAAGTTTTAAATTTTTCCAAAAATTCGGGTTATTATAAGCAAGTACGAGAACGAGCAAGGAACTTCTGTTGATGCCTATCTTGGCCATTTTCCTACTTGTTCTTGGAGTAAAGCGACTAAGCCTGGTAAGTTAAGAAGGATACTTGCTTTCTTACTTGCTAAAACCCTTCATTTATACTTTACTTTAGGAATGAGACCAACAAGTAAGCCAAAATTCATTGTTTCCTTAGATTTATACCGGCCCTCTTGTTACACCATACGATTTTACCAACTAGATACGCAGATTTGTGTGCCCATAACAGCCGATTTGAATGCCCATAACAGATAGATGATCCACACACATATGTGATGTCCAAACAATAAATTTCTCAAGTAAAAAATTAAAAATTACAATCACATGCATATTAAATACATATGTTGAGTGGTACTAGATATATGTGAGTACATATTTATAATTTCTATTTTATATAATATAACCTTGATCGTCTATTGTATTTTTAAAAATATTAAATCTAACGATTGAGATTGTTTTGGTGTTACTAAGGACCAGAGTTTTGGATAAGATCTCCTTAAACTTATTATATATAAGGATATAACTAGCTTATAACCGTGCAACGCACGACTTTTTTAATATTATAATTTACACTTTTAATATTAGAAATTTAACTATCTTTATTGTAGTTGTATATGACCAAAATTCTGGATAAAATACCTCGTACAATTATTACATCCTTATATATATTACATGAGAGATTTATTCGGAATTTTGATCATGTACCGCTACAACGATAAGGACCTAAAGATTTTAAGATCGATAATTGAGAAGCATTAAATTTAATATTAAAAATTATATTTAAATACATTTTAAGTACTTTTTAGTATTATATTCAACTTAGAAAACCTACTCATGTATTTTTAAGTGTATTTAAATACACTTTTTAGTATTCCATTCAATTTAGAAAATTTAATCATATTTGGTTTATATTATTAAAATCCACTTTTTAGTATTTGAATATAATTTTACTAACAATCAAATATAATTTTTAATATTAAATATAACATTTCTCATTCATCTATTTTAATATCAACGATCCTTATTAATTTGGCGTTACAGGACCAAAATTTTGGATAAGATCTCCCTTACGCTTATTATATAATGTTAGGCCGAATACACAATATATAATCAAATATGTATGAGAATAACAATAAGAACATTGTTTATGAATAATAAACTGTATGGAATTAATAACTCCTCTCTCGGTGATGTAAAATATCACAGAGAGCTGCTAGGTTACAAGAAGAATATTTCAAGTATTCGCATCCCTTTTAGGGTTAACCTATCTGTGTTTATGTATTACACAGCTACATACAATCGTTAATTGATATTCCTATAAATCAGCTATACAATTAATATCAATTAAGAATTGCTTCTGTCTTCTATTCCGTTTCCTTAGCCATCACGATATCTCTTTGCTTCTTTCCTTCTTCAAATTATATCGCTTCTAGAATCTTCATTGAGTATAACACCGACAGCTAAGTAAACTCTGACTGTCAGAGTTTAACAAACTCTGACCAGTCTTCCAGCTAAACTCTGATAGTTTCCTGATACTTTAAACACTGATAAACAAACATCAACAATTATATCTAACAATCTCCCCCAACTTGTGCATACAAAAATGTACAAGTTAACAGATAATTGATGACGTCAAAAATTTAATCAAATGCAGTGTTTATAAAATCACAGAGTTTATATTTAACTTAGAACAGAAAACTTAAAAACTTACAGACTCCATTTACTTGATCTCTTCAACTTCAGGTACAGTTCTGAGATAGTCTATAAGCAGTCTTCTTTCAGCCCTTTCTAGCTCATCTAACATCATCTCTTTCAGTTCCTTCAAATCTGGATCACTCTCTCTAGTTTGATAGATAACAGCTCTCAAGGCATAAATACTATTCTTTCTCATTTCATTTTACAGCTTTATCATGAAACATTTATCTGACTCCAGATTAAATTCTAACACTCTTATACCAAGAGCTGTTGTAAATCTTGCACTATTCCTCTTCATCTCTACAAGCTTTCCATGATGATCTCTGTATTTAGGTATGTAAGAACCTGCAGATTTTAGGCCACTGAGGGCTCTAGCTTTCATCATCCTGCTTCTTAATACCTCAGCTGCTTGTTGAGTTCTTTGATTTTTGACTTTAAGTAGGTACAACACATATTCCAACTCTTCCTTCATCTTCAGTTCAATATCAGCTTCTCCAACTCTGTATACTCTTCCATCAGTCTTGAAGTATAACAGAAAATCCCTTTTCAAACCTCTATGGTGTATTAACTGAACAGACTCCAAAGTATCAAGATTTTCTTGAGTCACACCAACACCAGGTTCAGCCAATGATGTATGATCCATAGGACTATTATTCACTCTCTTTTCTCTGTGAGATCCTAAACCAGATCTATCTAGAGATTCCTTGCCCATGATGGTTCTGCTTTGAAGTTGAGAAGATAACTGAGTCTGTACAACATGAGTAGTATCAGTGGTTGTCACAACTTCCAATGATTTGTCAACTTGAGCATTGTCAGAGGTTGATTGAACTTTCTTCATTATTTTCTTTTCTTCTAAAAGCTTCCCTTTTCCTTTATCAAGACTAGCTTCAACTGGTCTCCTTGCATATTGTAAACTCTGTTGAGAATTTACATTTTCTTTGATAACAATTCCTTTCTCTTTTGGCCTTGAAACTTTCACAGCCTTCTTGATCTTTCCAGATTTCAAATTCTTCTCATGCTCCTCAGCCAACATCTTCTCTTCAGCATGAATATCTTCAATGGTTGCATTTTCACCATGTTCTTCCAGAAACAACTGAGCTGCAATCTCTTCATCAGTGATAGGTTGAGAAGTAGGCAATAAGCTTCTAGCTCTTGAAGATGATTGAGCTCCAGTGTTTATTCTTTCAGAGTTTGTCCTAGCAGAGTTTGACCTCAGTCTCCCTTGCTCTTGAATTGATTTTGACCTAAACTCTTTGTCTTTTGCACCACCATCAGTAGTATCATCCTGTCTACTCAGAGTTTGAGATTTCTTGCATTTGTCTTTAAAAACTCTCTCCCCCTTTTTGACATCATCTGGAATCAATATTGATGTGAGCAAATCAAGTGAAGCAGCAATTGAATCAAGCTTTTCAGACATGACATTTTGATTTTCTTCAACTTTGCTTAGCCTGGTTCTTATAGCCTCCTGATCTCTAGATAAAGAAAATTTTTCTTGCTTCAAAGTCATTTACCTTGCAGCCACATCATTTCTCAGCCCAGTAACATCTTTCTGAGTTTCATCAAAACGGTTGTTAAGAGACTTTACTTGTACAATGGTAGCTTTAATATGTGCAAGAAGCTCAGGATTTGTGATAGTAGCAGCAGACTTGGACACAAATTCAGCTGCCCTTTGATCAGGAAAGATACGTTCATGACTTGACCAATTTGCAAAGTACATGGTTTTAAAATGAGCCTCAGCATCATGATAAGATGTACCACCAATATCAGTCACCTTAGGATTGTGTTGACCAGAAACCCTTGTAGAAGAAGAAGAATCAGCTGCATCATCAGACTTTGTACTAGAAGTAAAAACATTCTCAGCAACATTTTCTTGAACAAATTCTTCATTTGCTGTATGTTCAGAGTTTAAGTTCTCAGTTATTTTCTCAGTTGCTTGAGCAGTTTTAGGCCGAATACACAATATATAATCAAGTATATGTATGAGAATAACAATAAGAACACTGTTTATGAATAATAAACTGAATGGAATTAAAAACTTCTCTCTCAGTGATGTAAAATATCACAGAGAGCTGCTAGGTTACAAGAATGATAATTCACGTATTCGCTTCCCTTTTAGGGTTAACCTATCTGTGTTTATATAGTACACATCTACGTACAATCTTCTAATTGATATTCCTATAAATCAGCTATACAATTAATATCAATCTAGAATTGCTTCTGTCTTCTGTTCCGTTTCCTTAGCCATCTCGATATCTCTTTGCTTCTTTCCATCTTCAAAGAATATCACTTCTAGAATCTTCATTGACTTTTACACCGACTGCTAAGCAAACTCTGACCATCAGACTTTATCAAACTCTGACTGGTTCTCCAGCTAAACTCTGATAGTTTCCTGGTACTTAAACACTGAATTTGCAGAGTTTTATTCTCTTGAACATTCTCTTCTTGTACAGCCTCAACAACAGGCTCTGCAGTGGCTTCAACAAAATTTTCTGCAGTTTCTTCAAGAACAGTTTCTACAGCTACAGCCTTTGTTGTCTGATCAACCTCTTCACCTTTTTCAAGTACCTGGTGATGGACAGAGAGAATCTCTGTTTGAGTAGCTAAGGACTCATCAATTATGACTGTAGGTTGATCAGCTGCCACATCCTCTGTTTCATTTATACTGCCAAACTCTTCTAGAGTTGCAGAGGGATGTGCTTCAACATTATCTTCAAAATCCATTTCCATAATTGGTTCAAGAAAATCATCATTAACTTCAACATTTTCAGCAGTATTTGCTCTGGCTTCCTCAGGCACAGTAGCATCTTCAATAATATCTTCAAGATCAACTTCTGAAGCTGCTGCAGTAGTAGTTTCTGGAACTAATCCACCAAAAAGATACGCAGCAACAAGCTTCCTTTTCTTAGCATTAGCAGATTCAGTGTCATCAGAAGGCATATTTGCATCAGAAACAGGTCTATTTGCCCTCTTCTTTCTCCTTGAAGTACCAACAGATACTGGAACATCATCAGTATTTAGAGGTTTAGCAGCCTGGACAGCCTTAAAAGCTCTATGCTTAGTCCTACCCCCAACCTTTGGTTTTTGAGATGTAGATGGAGGTTCTGGTTGTGCTTGTGGTTGTGGTTGAGGATTTAAAAACTGTTGGACTGAAGCAGGAAGCATCAAGTCACCAACATTCCCTTTCTTGATATCCTTATTTGTGAGATCAGAAAATATTCTCTTATTCAATCTAAATGAGGGAATGACATCCTCCTCAGCTATCTCAACCCCATCAACACACAGAGAAAAGATTAATTGACAGAAACGAGCAAAGTAAACTACATTCCTATTATCTGTCATCTTTTCACCTATATTAGTAAGAACTAGCCTAGAAAAATCAAAGTTATTGCCATAAAGCAGAGAATACCCGATTTGCAGACTATCAATTGGAATCGCATCCCAATTGGTACACTTCTTCCCAAACGCTCTTGTAATGTAATCGAAGAAGAAACTCCACTCCTTCCTCAAGAACGGTCGCTTCAGGTTGCCTGTTCTTGCCAAAGACCCAGAATAACCGATCTCTCTCATCATACACTGAAGTTCAGAATCACCAACAGAAATGGTGAACGCATTGAAATCTTCACACCCAAGAGCATCTCTAACAGTGGTTGGAGTGACTACATACTCTTGTTCAGCAAATTCAAAGATAATTGAAGGAGTGCCTGATTCACCTCCATCATCATATACGCCTGTTTCCCAGAAAGCTTTGATTTGAGTACCAGATAACCTTGTTGGTTCCACTAGAGTTTGCCCAATATCTGATTGAGCGAGGAAATTCTGAAACAGATGAAAAGCCTCTGGTGCGTTCTCAGTTGATAGGGGTGCTGTATATATTAAACAGCCTTTGCTCTGATACCAATTGTTAGGCCGAATACACAATATATAATCAAGTATATGTATGAGAATAACAATAAGAACACTGTTTATGAATAATAAACTGAATGGAATTAAAAACTTCTCTCTCAGTGATGTAAAATATCACAGAGAGCTGCTAGGTTACAAGAATGATAATTCACGTATTCGCTTCCCTTTTAGGGTTAACCTATCTGTGTTTATATAGTACACAGCTACATACAATCTTCTAATTGATATTCCTATAAATCAGCTATACAATTAATATCAATCTAAAATTGCTTCTGTTTTCTGTTCCGTTTCCTTAGCCATCTTGATATCTCTTTGCTTCTTTCCATCATCAAAGAATATCGCTTCTAGAATCTTCATTGAATTTTACACAGACTGCTAAGCAAACTCTGACCATCAGACTTTAACAAACTCTGACTGGTTCTCCAGCTAAACTCTGATAGTTTCCTGGTACTTAAACACTGATAAACAAACATCAGCAATTATATCTAACAAGCAGCCTCAACAATAGGCTCTACAGCAGCTTCAACAGTAGGCTCTACAGCAGCTTCAACAGAGTTTGTTGTCTGATCAACCTCTTCACCCTTTTCAATAACCTGGTGAGTAACAGAGAAGACCTCTGTGTGAGTAGCCATAGACTCATCAATAATCACTGTAGGTTGATCAGCTGCAGTCACATCCTCTGATTCATCAACAATATCAAACTCTTCAAGAGTTGAAGATGGATGTGCTTCAACATTTTCCTCTATCTCCATTTCCAAGAGTGGCTCAGGCTGTTCATCATTCAAGTCAGCCATATCATCATCATTTGCTCTGGCTTCATCAGGCACAGTAGCATTCTCAATAACATCTTGAGAAATAATTTCTGGAGCTTCAGCAAGTGTGGATTCTTGAACCACTTCATCAAATAAGTAATCAGCTACCAGCTTCCTCCTTTTATTCTGTAACAGCTCATTTGCATCAGAGTGACGTCTATTTGCCCTTTTCTTAATTCTTGAGGTACCAACAGACTTTGGTAACTCAGCATCAGAATGTGGTTTGGCAGCCTTAACAGCTTTGAAAGCTCTGTGCTTAGTCCTACCTCCAGACTTTGGTCTTTGGGATGTGAATTGAGGTTGAGGTTGTGATTGAGGTGGATTTAGAAACTGTTGGACAATAGCAGGAAGAAATAATTCACCAACATTCCCTTTCTTAACATCCTTGTTTACCAAATCAGAGAATATCCTCTTATGCAACTTAAACGAAGGAATCACATCATTCTCAGCAATGTCAACCCCGATAACACAAGAAGAAAATATCAATTGACAAAAACAAGCAAAGTACACTACGCTTCTATTTTCTGTCATTTTCTCACCTATGTTATGCAGTACTAGTCTAGCAAAATCAAAATTAGTGCCATAGAGAAGAGAATACCCGATTTGCAGACTATCAATTGGAATAGCATCCCAATTTGTGCATTTCTTCCCGAACGCTCTAGTGATACAATCAAAGAAGAAACTCAATTCCTTCCTTAAGAGCGGTCGCTTCAACTGACCAATTCTTGCAAGTGACCCACTGTATCCAATATCCCTCATCATTCTCTGTAGCTCAGCATTACCAACAGAGATTGTATAAGCATTCAAATCTTCAAAACCCAAAGCTGCACGAACAGTAGCTGGAGTGATTACAAACTCTTGTTCTTGAAACTCGAAAATAATTGAAGGAGTCCCAGACTCCCCTCCATCATCATAAACGCCTGTCTCCCAGAAAACTTTGATTTGTGATCCAGAAAGCATCGCAGGCTCAAGGAGAGCGTGCCCAATAGCAGACTAGGCAAGAAAATTTTGAAACAAATGAAACGCCTCCGGTACGGTCTCATTACTCAGGGGTGCTGCATAGTTGTTAGGAACAAACTCTAGACCAACAGAGTGAAAAACAGTGGTTGCCATTAGAAACAGATTGGAAAATAATCAGAGAATAAGCCTTGAAAAGTGTTTGAAAAATTGATGCAGAAAAGTGTTTGTGAAAATGTGTGTGTAACAATGTTTGTGAATGTAGTAAGTCTGTAAAGAATACGAACGTTGTGTGTATAATGATTAAATACAAAGATTAAAACTGAAGAGTTTTAATCATTAAGATACACAATTGGCTTACTCGTGAAGTGTGTGAGTGGGACAGGTGTCACACATGCAGTAACTGCCAGCAGTAATGTGGTAGTTTCCAACACGCATGCTCAGTAAAAACAGGCAATAATTACTGCTATTTACACGTTTCATCATTTTCAAAACGCATACAAACCGTTGTCAATCATACTCTCTATTTTCAAAAAGAATAATGTTTCTCAAAAATGTAAAATGTCTGAAACACATTTATTTATTTTAATCATCAGAGATTAAAAATAAATTACCTCGGCATAGAGTACACAGTTCAGCAGTGTTTATCAATTCTCCAACATTATTAATAATCTCTTTTCTCAAAATGCACAGTTGTGAGTATATGTGTGTGAATAGCAGAGTTTACTGAATGTAAATATTTAGAGCATCTCAAAGTGCATAAAATCCACAAATTAAATCAGTAAAAACTGGTTGCCCAAACTCTCATATGTAAGACAAAATCTGATGTCATCTAAACTCTGTACATACTTTTTTTTGTATAAGTATCTATATATTTAATTGTGTTCAACCCCTGTCTATTTTTTTTTTCTTTTCCAGTAATCAGAGGTTGGCACTAGTCACCAAAAATTTAGAAATTTTAGCCCTTATCTTAACAGTAAGTTCCTGGATCGTCCTAAACAATTAACTAGTCACCAAAAGTTTAAATTTTAGCCCTTACAAATAGAGTAAGTTCCTGGTTCTTCCTAGCCTCATGACTAGTCACCAAAAATTTAAACTTTAGCCCTTACTGAAACAACAAGTTCCTGGATCTTCCTAGCCAATTGAGTAGTCACCAAAAATTTCAAATTTTAGCCCTTATTGACACAATAAGTTCCTGGGTCTTCCTAGGCACAACATGATCTCAAAGGAATTTGTACATTTTTATACATTTTTTTTCTTTGGGGGTGAAGTAGCAGCAACTATTTATAAGAGTTTAGACTGACATCATTTAACACATATATTTTATGAGAGAAAGTGCAAATAGCTAATACAGACTCAGTGTATAGGACCAATAAACTAAGAGATGCTATACATATAGAGACAGTTCATGCTGTGTAAATTTTCTGCACACATTTGAGATCAGATCAATATATAACTCAGAAGGATTCATGATTACTTACTGAGAATCATGCTTCATACTATTTTCTTCATCGGTGTTTATGTTTCAGACAATACCACAATCAGAGATTAACATTAGAGTTTAACCAACAGAGTATGCTAACAGAGTTTAACAACATGATTTGCATGACAGTTAACATATGCTTAGAAACATGAGCAACATATCACAGAAGAGTAAACATGGAGTCTAACCAGTATCTCTAGTCGAAACCAGAGATCATTCCTAGTTCATTTACCAGTCTTGTAAATGTAGCTTCACTCAATGGCTTGGTGAAGATATCTGCAAGCTGTTGATCTGTAGAAACAAAATGAAGCTCAATATTTCCTTCCTCCACATGTTCCCTGATAAAGTGATACCTTATGCTGATGTGCTTGGTCATGGAGTGCTGTACTGGATTTCCTGTCATAGCAATAGCACTTTGATTATCACAGAAAATAGGTATTTTAGAGTACCTTAACCCATAATCCAGCAGTTGATTCTTCATCCACAGAATCTGTGCACAACAGCTACCAGCAGCAATATACTCTGCTTCTGCAGTGGATGTGGAAATTGATTTCTGTTTCTTGCTGTACCAAGAAACTAGTCTGTCACCTAAAAATTGACAGCTTCCACTGGTGCTCTTTCTGTCAATCTTACAACCTGTAAAGTCTGCATCAGAGTAACCAATAAGCTTAAACTCTGATTCTCTAGGATACCACAAACCCAAGGTTATGGTTCCTTTGAGATATTTGAAAATCCTCTTCACAGCTGTTAGATGAGGCTCTCTAGGATCTGCTTGAAATATTGCACAAAGACAGGTTACATACATGATGTCTGGTCTACTTGCAGTCAAATAAAGAAGAGACCCTATCATGCCTCTGTAGTTTGTCATATCTACTGAACCTCCTGTGTCTTTTTCTAGCTTGGTTGCAGTTGCCATAGGAGTTGTTGCAGATGAACTATCAAGCATACCAAATTTCTTGAGAAGATTTCTGGTATATTTTGCTTGATTGATAAAAATCCCATCATCTGTTTGCTTTACCTGCAAGCCTAGCAAAAATAACTAAGCTCTCCCATCATGCTCATTTGGTACCTGGATTGCATAAGCTTGGCAAAATTCTTACAGAGTTTATCATTAGTAGACCCAAAGATTATATCATCCACATAGATTTGAACTAAAAGCAAATAATTACCAGAATTGAAATACAACAAGTTTTTATCAATTGTACCTCTTGTGAACCCACTCTCTAAAATAAATTGAGCCAGAGTTTCATACCATGCTCTAGGTGCCTGCTTTAGTCCATAAAGTGCTTTGTCAAGCCTGTAGACATAATCTGGGTGATTGGGGTCCACAAACCCTGGTGGTTGTTCAACAAACACTTCTTCTTCAAGTTTCCCACTGAGAAAAGCACTCTTCACATCCATCTGAAAGACTTTAAACTTCTTGTGAGCAGCATATGCTAGAAAAATCCTTATGGCTTCCAACCTTGCAACAGGAGCAAAGGTTTCATCATAGTCAATTCCTTCCTGCTGTGAATATCCTTTTGCCACAAGTCTAGCCTTGTTCCTTGTAATTACTCCATCACTGTCAGTCTTGTTTCTGAAAACTCATTTTGTACCAACAACAGATCTATTTTTGGGTCTTGGTACAAGTGTCCATACTTCATTTCTCTCAAACTCATTCAATTCCTCCTGCATTGCTGTTATCCAGTTAGCATCTTGAAGAGCTTCATCTACTTTCTTAGGCTCTGTTTGAGATATGAATGCATGAAACAGACATTCATTTGCTGTAGCACTTCTTGTTCTCACACTTGCATCTGGATCTCCAATAATCAGATCAGGTGTATGAGCCTGTGTCCACTTTCTTGCTGTAGGTAAGTGGCTTCTTTCATCATTATTGGATTCTCCCCCTTGATCTATGCTCTCCTGATTTTCTTGTTGACCATGTGTATTATCTAAGGCTCCCCCTGAATTGGACTGCTCAGTGTTTGAACTTTCAGAGTTTAAGCCAGAGTTTGTGTCAGATTCTCCAGCTGACTCACTTTCAGAATGTGAGTCATCATGGTGAGATGTTCCCCAAGTATCTTCATGCTCCCCCTCAACTGGTTCTCTATTTTGTTCTGTCAGAGAAACTTCCTCAGTGTTTACCAGTAGAGGTTCAAAGTATGCTTCAACAGAGTTTGTTGGATAGGCTTCATCAGAGTTTACGTCATCAGAGTTTAGATCTTCATTTTCAAAGCGTAGTTGATCATGATTTTCTACATCTTCAAGTCCAGTTATTTTCTTGTCATCAAATGACACATGTATAGATTCCATGATCACTTTAGTTCTCAGATTATAGACTCTGAATGCTTTAGTCGACAGTGGATATCCAACAAAAATTCCTTCATCAGCTTTTAATTCAAACTTGGTCAACTGTTCAGGATGAGTTTTCAACACAAAGCACTTGCACCCGAAAATATGAAAATATTTCAGGTTTGGTTTCTTTTCTTTCACCATCTCATATGGTGTTTTCCCATGCATGTTGATCAGTGTAGCATTTTGAGTAAAACAAGCAGTTTGAACAGCTTCTGCCCAGAAATAAGTTGGCAATTTTGCTTCAACAAGCATTGTTCTGGCAGCTTCGATTAAAGTTCTGTTCTTTCTTTCAACTACACCATTCTGCTGTGGAGTCCCTGGTGCAGAAAATTCTTGCTTCACTCCTCTTTCCTTGCAAAATTCTTCCATTGTTGCATTTCTGAATTTAGTACCATTATCACTCCTGATAATTTTCACTTTATACTGTGATCCTTTATCCAGTAGCTTTACATGTTCCATCAGAGTTAAGGCAGTTTCATCCTTCTTTGCTAGAAAGTACACCCAGGTGTATCTAGTGTACTCATCAACAATGAATAAAGCATATTTCTTTCTGCCAAGAGACATTACATTCACTGGACCAAATAGATCAACATGAAGAAGATGATAAGGATCCACAACTGAAGATTCAGACTTGCTCTTGAAAGATGACTTCCTTTGCTTGGCCTTTTGACAAGAATCACACAGACCATCTAAGCTGAGTATACATTTTGGAAGTCCCCTTACAAGATCTTTTCGAATCAACTCATTGATGTTGTTCATATTTAGATGAGAGAGCTTCTTATGCCATTTCCATCTCTCTTCACTAGACATCTTTGCAGACAGACACACAGCTTTTCCTTCAGAGTTTGTTACCAAACTTGCTTCATAGATATTATTGCGTCTGTGTCCAACTAGAACAACTTTCCCTGTAGATTTGCTCACAACCTCACAGTATTCAGGTTGAAAATCTACATGATAACCTCTGTCACAAATTTGACTCACAGATAGCAGATCATGCTTGAGTCCTGGGACAAGAGCTACATTTGTGATGATGACACTTCCAAGATTGATATTGCCATATTCCAGAGTACGTCCTATGTTGCCATCTCCATAGGAAACTTTTGGGCCAGCCTTCTCCTCATAATTTGATAGCAGGGCTTTATTTCCAGTCATGTGCCCTGAACATCCACTGTCCAAGACTAGGGTGCTCTCCCTTATGCCCTGCAATCACAAACAATTACTGAGAGTTAGTTTTAAGGATCCAGACTTGCTTGGATCCTTTGGCTTTCTTAACATTGTTAGCTTTTGCACCGGAAATCTTATCAACAGAGTTTAAGCTAACAGTGTCAGAGTTTACACTTGCAGAATCAACTTTAACCCATTTCAAATTGGGCTTCAACTCATAATAGTTGTGATAAATAGCATGATAATTCTTGCAAGTATAAATAGAATGCCAAGTACTCCCACAGTGAGTGCATAAAGTCTGTGGTCTAACCCTAACATAATCATTCTTTACTCCAGACTTGGAGGGTAAAGAATTAATGTATTTGTTCTTCCTGCAGAAACTTGCAAGATGGTTAGTACTACCACAATTATGACATGTTTTTCTAGGAGCATTAGTAATAGGCAAATGATTATTACTTTTATTAATGCCTACTTTTCCATTTCTGTTCTTCCTGGACACTTTCTGTTTGTTGACAGACTTTACCTCTTTGAGCTTATACTTGAATTGTTTCTCTGTCATTAAACCAACATTAACCTGTTTAATGCAAGTTTTTACTGGTTCTACCTTAAAAGTTTATGTCTCAACTACAGAGTTTAGCTTACTGGATTCAGGAACAAATTTCATAGGTGGAAGATGTGTTCTAACTTTTACTTTATCTTTAAACCTAAGTTCATCTTTCTCACAGTAACCTAACCCAACTGCATCTGTTTAATTGAAACACTTGATGTGTGTCTTTTCCAGAGTTTGTCCAGGTTTTAATTATCTTCCTCTCTTTTTCCAATTCAGATTCTAGTTGCCTAAATCTCTTAAGCAACTCCTGTTCAACATAAACAGCATCATCTCTTTCCTTTTGAACTTGTTGCATGTTAACAAGTTCTTCTTCAAGAAATTTATTTCTCTCTTTAAGCTTTAGATTCTCATATTTAATTCTTTCATTTTCTAAAGTCTAATCTCTGTAACTAACATGTTTGCTTTTAAGATAAATTCTCAATTCAGATATATTATCAATATCATAAGCATAAGTTGTTAGGGGTACCTTGTTTTCAGATTCATCTTCAACAGTTGCCATGAGAGCATAGTTGACTCCTTCATCTGAGTCTGAAGTGACTGCCCAGTCTCTCCCTTTATTGATGAGTGCTTTTTCAGATTTTCCTTTCTTGCACTCTGGAGCATAGTGACCCATCTCTTTACACTTGTAGCACTAGATCTCAGACTTGTCTTTCTTCCCAGATTTGGTATCCCTTCCTTCAGACTTTCTGAAACTCTTCCTTTCAGAGTTTGAATCTCTCCTAGAGAATCTCTTTCCTTTCTTGAAGTTCTTGAAACCCATCTTCTTGAAAGTCTTCACCATCAAAGCAGCCATTTGCATCATTTGTTCTTCATCATCCTTGGATTCAGATGATTCAACAGTATTTGAGTCATCATCAGTGTTTGATGACTCACTTTCAGAGTTTATGACCAAAGCCTTTCCCTTAGCTTTCTTCTTTGATGTCTCTTTCTTAAGAAGCTTTTCTTCAACTTTAAGAGCAACAGATTTTGTCTTCTTCCCAGATCTTCTGTTTCTTTGTTCTATCTCAAGTTCATGAGATTTAAGCAACCCATAGATTTCATCAAGTTCTGTATCTGCAAGCTCATAATTATATCTTATTGTTGTTGTCTTTAAATCCCATTTTTCAGGTAGAGATAGAAGAAACTTGAGATTAGACTCATCAGGATCATATTCTTTATCAACCAGAGATAAATCATTCAACAGTTTACAGAATCTGTCATATGTCTCAGTCAAAGTTTCATCAGGTCTTGAGTCAAAGTGTTCATACTCATGTGTCAGTATAGTCTTCCTGTTCTTCTTTATAGCACTTGTTCCTTGACATCTAACTTCTAAAGCATCCCAAATTTCTTTGGCAGTTTTGCAACCAATAACTCTGTTAGACATGACATTATCTAAGGCACTATGGAGAAGATGTCTAACTTTTGCATCCTTTGCAATTGATGAGATGTCTTCAGGAGTCAAATCTTTCTTTTCCTTTGGAATAGTCTGTTGTTTTTCACCAGCAACAACAGGAGACAGTTTAGTTGGCTTATGAGGACCATCATAGATTCTATCAAGGTATTCTGGATCTGTGGCTTCCAGAAACATGGTCATCTTTACCTTCCATACTGGATATTCCGCTGGTCTGAGAATTGGAACCCTAATCGTCTCAGATCGACTCACAGAAGTTGGTTGAACCTTTTCAGAATTAGAACCTGCTTGGATATTTTCAGCCATGATTATACTTGTGTTTGGATCAATGAAAACTGTATATATTAAACAGCCTAGGCTCTGATACCAATTGTTAGGCCGAACACACAATATATAATCAAATATGTATGAGAATAACAATAAGAACACTGTTTATGAATAATAAACTGTATGGAATTAATAACTCCTCTCTCGGTGATGTAAAATATCACAGAGAGCTGCTAGGTTACAAGAAGAATATTTCAAGTATTCGCATCCCTTTTAGGGTTAACCTATCTGTGTTTATGTATTACACAGCTACATACAATCGTTAATTGATATTCCTATAAATCAGCTATACAATTAATATCAATTAAGAATTGCTTCTGTCTTCTGTTCCATTTCCTTAGCCATCACGATATCTCTTTGTTTCTTTCCTTCTTCAAAGTATATCGCTTCTAGAATCTTCATTGAGTATAACACCGACAACTAAGTAAACTCTGACTGTCAGAGTTTAACAAACTCTGACCAGTCTTCCAGCTAAACTCTGATAGTTTCCTGATACTTTAAACACTGATAAACAAACATCAGCAATTATATCTAACATATAAGGATATAATGATGATCAAATATTAGCGGCAAATTATGCATATTGCATAATTTAAAGGAAAATTTAAAATTTTATATGATTAGAAAGTATATTTATTTATGTAATTTAAAATTTAATCTAAAATATAAAATTATTATCACTACAAGAATATTTAGTTTTAACAAAAGAAAATCCCGTTAGTAGATTAAGAAAATCCGTTACTAAGACAGCTTACCAACGGAATTATAACCACCAAAATGGTCGATTGCAGTAAACTTCGTTGGGAAGTCTCTAACAACGGATTTGTTTTCGTCACTAAACTTAACAACGGAATATCAATGAACTAACAACACATTTCTTGTTTTTAGAAATAACGATTACCCAACCAACTAGTAACGAAATATTCTGTTGGTATTATTAACAACCACATTGTAACGGAATTTTCATTGTACTTACTAAACTTTGAAGAAAAAGAAGAAAAGATCTGGAAGATAGAAATTGCCAGGTACTTAAAAATGCAATATGATTATCAAGAAGAAGTAAGGAAGTGGAATGAAGAGAAAAGAATTCAGAAAGAAAAGGAGATGGCAGAGATGGAAAAGAAGGCAATGGATCTAAGGAAGAAGGGGCTCTGCAAAGTGAAGTTCAATCCTTATGTAGTGGAGTACAGAAACAAAAATGGAGGGATAATCAAAATAAGGATGGATTTCTTGGACTCTTATGTAGAAAGTGCTCTGAAAAATGCTGCTGAAGACCTAGAAGACTCTCCTCTCTTGGAAGAGTTGACAGCAAGGGATGAAATTCTCATAGCCATTTCAGAAATAAACAAAGGGGAAAAAGCCAGAAAGAAGAAAGTCTATGATGAATATCTACAAAAACAAATGGAATCTTAAGTTGTTCAGTAACAGAAAAATCATATGTAAGCTATCATTTTCTGTTTGTATTCAAATTCTGTTAATAATGTTCATCTGCTGTTTTCTTTGCAATACAATTCCTTTTATGTAAGGTAGGCTTGTTATCAGACATGAAATTGTGCCTAAGTTTCTTACTCACAATTTGGGGGAGATTGTTAGGCTCAAGGCATGTCTTAATACCACTATTAACAAGCCTACACCTTGTGACTGTGTCACTCTACATGACCTAGTGAAGTTTATCACTGGGATATAGTATAAGTCTCTATTGTACTTGTCTTGTAATCATGTACTTAGTTTTATTCTGTATGCTCAATTCTATGATGAGCTTAGTGAATCTCTAGCAACTAGAATGTATATAGGCCATGAAATAATCATCCTGGAAGAAGTTCAATTTGTTCATGCAGCAGGACAAGAGTGAATAAGGCCATGAAGAAATAAGTTGCAGAAATTTGTCTAAGTCCCTAGATCGTGAAGTCAGAATGAACTATGTCGTGAAGTCCTCAAGAGGCCATATCGTGAAGTGTTGAAATCGCATAGTCTGAAATGTACTATGTCGTGAAGTCCTCAAAGGCCATGTCGTAAAGTGTTGAGATCGCATAGTCTGAAATGTACTAGATCGTGAAGTCCTTAAAGGCTATGTCGTGAAGTCTGTAATATGCCATGTCGCATACTCCTAAGATGATCATATAGCAAAGTCCTCATATAGCAAAGTCATAAATGCTCTATGTCGACAAGTCACAGGATGAGTAGTATACTGGAGTTCACGATATGAACACTTAGACATTTTACAACAAGACAAACCAAGGTACAGAATCAAAGTTCATGGAGACAAATACTGAAGCATCTGTTACGGTTAAGTGGTCCAAAGACAGATGGCAAATCTACAGCATAACTTGGAGAGAAAGAATAGAGACAAGCAACTAAAGATAAGGGAAAGGACGACGGAAAGCAAGTGGTCCTTCGTAACACAGTTAACCACTTATGGAAAAACAAGATGGAGTTATAGTTAGGGGTAGCTGTGTAATTATGGGTGTGCACCAGTTTGTATAGGTCATATATATATTGTGCACACCCTATAGTTAGCTGTAATTCTTGTTTAGAAACCAGAATTTAATTTGTGAAATTTTGGAAGCTGTAGTATTTGATTTACTTTGTGCAGTACAAGAGTGAATAAGGCCATGAAGAAATAAGTTGCAGTAATTTGTCTAAGTCCCTAGATCGTGAAGTCAGAATGAACTATGTCGTGAAGTCCTCAAGAGGCCATATCGTGAAGTGTTGAAATCGCATAGTCTGAAATGTACTATATCGTGAAGTCCTCAAAGGCCATGTCGCGCGTGAAGTGTTGAGATCGCATAGTCTGAAATGTACTAGATCGTGAAGTCCTTAAAGGCTATGTGGTGAAGTCTGTAGAGATTTGTAGAGAAACTGAAACAGTTACATGAATCCAATTATGCAAATGGAGAAGGAAAAATTAAATGTTTATCATCTTCAATCCCAATCTATTATAGTAAGAACTCATCGACTAGGCTTCATGATCCTCGTCAAGCTACTAGATTATTTCAAGACCGTCGGATGGAACGGAAGAAAACACAGCCAAACACATTAAAAGCCGTTGATACATGTTTAAGAAAGCACACGGATAGCAAATCACTACCGTCTAATTTAACATAATCCCCCCTCCCTTCAGCTATATAAACACACATCCCCTTCCCAGCATGAACATTCCAACTTTCATCTGCCTAAGAAATTCCAAGAAGAATTAAGAGAGGTAATTAAGCGAGTCCTTAATTCTCTTTTAAGTTGTTCTCCATCTTTGTGCATGTATTATGTATGCATATATTGTTACTATTTTGATGCATATGTATATGTACACACCTGATACGTAGACTACTTTCCGATTTTGACTGTTTTCTAGGGTTTCTGATCTCTTTGGTTATTACCGATACAAATTTGCCTCATTGTTTACAGATGGCTCGCACTAAACAAACTGCTCGTAAGTCTCATGGAGGAAAGGCCCCAAGGAAGCAACTCGCTTTTAAGGTATAAATTCAACTTCAAATGCAATACGGCTTGAAGACTCTACTGGTGGATACAATTATTTTCATATTCTAACATATTTTTACTTGTCCATCTACGCAGCTCGTAAGTCTGCTCCAATGATGGGTGGAGTTAAGAAGCCACACAGATACCGACCAGGAACTGTTGCCCTTCGGTATTAGATCTATGAATTTATGTTATGATTGTAATATCTGCTTATAATTGCTGCCCTGTAATTGTAATTATGTCATTGCTATGTTGTGTAGTGAAATTCGTAAGTATCAGAGATTTTGATCAGGAAGCTTCCATTCCAGAGGCTTGTACGTGAAATTGCTCAAGACTTCAAGGTTAATATTGTGCTGATTTTACCCAACCTAGTTTCTTTTCCCCTTAATTTAGTGTCTAGAATCTTTTTTGTGATGTGAAATATTGGTTTTGTTGTTACAGACTGATTTGCGTTTCCAAAGCCATGCTGTCCTAGCTCTACAGGAGGCAGCTGAGGCGTACCTAGTAGGTCTGTTTGAAGATACTAACTTGTGCGCAATACATGCCAAGCGCGTAACCATCATGTCTAAAGACATTCAGCTGGCCAGGAGGATCCGTGGGGAGCGTGCTTAAGCGGTACCCACGCTTAAGCTGTTAATTCTGCTGTATTGGTTCACTAAGTTCGTTGATATGATATTTGTTAACCTGTAGGAATAAGAAACTAGTCTGTTTCTAGTTTGATGATTGAGGTAGCAGCCAGCTATTATGATACCATACGAAGCTAGATAATGCTTTTGATGATCAGATTTTTATAATTCATCAGTTATTTCTACAACTCTATTTTATGTGGTTTTTGGTATGCAGTACTACGAATGCTTTATGTACTTTCATAGATATGATAAAAATATGTTTATGTTTGTAATTAACACTCAAAAACTGATGAATCATGATACCTGTACTGATATAATTTTTCATTGAACATTCAACCCAGATGTTTGTAGCAAGAGGTTACCAAGTGTAGCGCATATCTTGGACTTTGTTGAAATACCTACATGAAAAAAGTGAGGAAATGTTTTCCTAAATATGTATTTAAAAAAATTATTTACATATTTTTATCTTAACCATAAAATTAATTTAAAAAAATTGACTGGAATGAGTATAACGTCTCTTTTTCTCAACAAGTATATGTCTAAAGATTAGTATATGTCTGAATTTGAGAACAGATTACCAATAGACAATAATATAATTTTAGATCAAATTTTTATTTTATCAAAATTATAGGAAATGTACAATTTACGTACAGGATAGTTCGATGTTTACACAAGTCAATTCAATTATTAAATTTTAGTTCGAATTTAGGTTCAAATGTCAAAAATAAACACTAAACGTCAAGCCGTTAATTGGATTTGAAAGTTGGTTGGAATTGGAACTTAAACCACATACTTGAAAAGAAAATTAAGGACAAAATTTTTTGTATGTTTATCTAGTTTAATTTTGGAATCAGAAACTCTTCATGAATTTCATGTTTCATATGCTAACAGATCCACACACATATGTATAAGGTCAAACAAAATTCTTAATTAAAACCTAAAATACAATTTCAGAATAACTATCACGTGTGGCTGTCCATATGTGTGTCAGGTTCAACTAAATTTTGCTGCATGTTTAATCTCTGTGTAGTAGTTTTCATTTAGATGAATGGGAACATTACCATAGATATACAGTATGATACATGATACAGAGTCCGACAAATCTATACTCTTTATTAATAAGCAAAACAATGTGAAAATGGCGCGCGGTACTAAAGTACCAAATTTGGTACCAAAGTACCAAATTTGGTTATCACTTAACCCGGGTTCGATTCCTTGCAACTACATAATTATACATGATTTATTTACTTTAAATTATTTACCTTCATCCAGGGTTCGAATCCTTACAACTACATAATTATACAAGATTTATGTATTTACTTTAAATTCAATAGTTTCATACAAGATTTATTTATTTACAAGATTTATTTATTTACTTTAATTTCTTTAGCTTTATGCACAGTTCGATTGTCTATAACTACATAATTAAATAGTTATTTATTTATTATATATTTTTATCATTCAATTCTCGAGAAATACATTTTAAATAATATTTATTAATAATTTATTAATATAATATTTTAATGTCGATTTATACTTGGCCCGTGCTTGGCACGGGTTATAAGCTAGTATATTTATAAATAGAGAATTAGTGTAATGCAATTTTAAATTGCCTGCTAACACAGAACAGCGCCAACAACTGCTGCCAGCAACTTAAGTGATTAATCAGTTCGAGTTCATGCCATATGCAAACAGTGAAGATGATCTACATGAATTTTTGTAAGTGAATATTCTAACTTATTGTAAGTTCAGAAATTTTTATTAGTTGATCTTTTAACCAATTTTTGATCAATCCTCTAGAACCTGCTTAAATTGTTCAAGCATTTCCAGGAACTCTATCAGAAATAAACATCGACTGCTCATGCATATGGTAGTAATTCCAAGATTAGCCGCATTGAATGTTTGCAAAAAGATCAAGGTGTCGTATAATTCTATCCATCAAATATAGCATCACATAAGCTGTGAACTGAAAGGGGGCAAAGAAAAACCTTAAAGTCATATTCCACGAATGTTTTACTGGTCTAGCTAATTGATGACGGAGAAGTAAAATAGTCCTTGTTGAAGCATTCAAAATCAAAAAAAAATTGTAACCTATGATCCATCTTTTAAGTAGTACGTATTGGAGCATAAATGTTCATAAGTATGTAAATTTTTGTGATAAATTCAAGAATCAAACAGAAGAGGTTGCAAATATACAGTATATATAGTATATAGACATCCAAACTTATGAACAGAAAAAACTGAGAATAAGCTGCAGGGCACATCAGCACTTGACAACTCCACATAACTGCAAATGGAATGGTTAATGCAACTATGCAAGAGACACTTCCAAGTGCAGGTTATCATAACAGGCCAGGGGAAAACCACAAACCATTCATGTACAACATAAACCTCGAAGCCATCAGCAACTGATTCAATATTGAATTCCAACAAACATATCACTACAAGAAAAACGGGCAATTATGACGGAAATTTTACACTGAAATCGTCGCAATTGCCTCAATTACGACGGAAAATTTCCGTCATAATTGCTCAAGTCTTAAGTTCGCATTTTCGTCACAAATGACATTTTCGTCACAAGTATAATTTTCGTCATAAATAACAGTTTCGTCATAAGTATAGTTTTCGTCATAAGTATCATTTTCGTCACAAGTAGAACTTTTCGTCATAAGTTCCTGTGTGGAACCCACCTTCTGCATTAAATTAATAAATGACATTCCGTCATAAGTTTTCCGTCATAATTGCCCGTTTTTCTTGTAGTGTATGACATTTCTTTCCCTAGGCACTTTGTCTTTCACTTTCAGAAGAAACAATAAAAAAATTATAACGTATCAACATGTTTAGAATAGTTGAGAAGAAAGGTCGTCGGTGGCTCAAATCACAAATTCAACTCGTTAGGTCTGATCTTATGTCGAATTTATAATTTAAACACACACAGGAACTTATACAATTCATTACAACAAAAAAATGAAGGCTATATAGGATGATACATTACACTAAACAATACAGAGTAGTAATTACATATATAAACAAAAAAATTTTACTGGATCTATTCCTGCGATCCTACACCTGCTGTCGCGCAATGTATCATTCTCTCTTCTTTCTTGCGAGAAAGTATAAGAATCATAATTATAACAGTGAGGAAAAAAAACCAGATTTGATGCAAGACTATAACTTAAGTTTAAGTAAAACTAACCCTTTCATCTACGATGGGCAGTCCTTCACCTACAATCTGTGGACTTTTCTCTTCACTCTTCTGGAGGTTTTTTACGAGACTCAACAGCAGTCTCAGCCATGACAATTAACATCATCCTCTTTTCAGTGACTAATATCACATAAACATTGAATCAGCCTGCATCAATCAAAGATTCATCTTCTTATCAGTATATGCCACTTCAACTACATACCTACATCATCAAAACTTCCATGATTTTTTTTTACTTTAACCCCTTATAGAGATTTTCATATCTGCATGATCATATACAATTGGTGCCACCGTGGCAACCCTCTCCTACATTTTATTGATTTTGAATTCTTGCTGTTATACCCGAAATTTGACTAAGGAAAGAATAATAACAGATGATGAACTTGAAGCTCCAGAACAGGGGTGGATAGGTTGCCACGTTGGGCGTGCCAAGGTTGGAGCGCCAACGTTGGGAGTGCCAAGGTTGGAGCGCCAACTTTGGGCGTGCCAAGGTTGGAGCCCCAACTTTGGGCGTGCCAAGGTTGTAGCCCCAATGTTGGTCGTTCCAAGGTTGGAGCGCCAACGTTGGGCGTGCCAAGAAATATATTAATATGAATGATAGATGAATGAAAGAGGAGGTGAACTTGGAGCTCCAAAACAGGAGTGGGGATGCGTTGGAGCGCCAACCATGAGCAGAACCAAGGTTGGAGAGCCAACCTTGGGCGAACCACAAGCTAGCGCGCCAACATGCTGTAGAAGACCAAGTTGGGGTGCCAACTTGGTGGTACCATGAAGAAGAGACAGAGTATTATTTAATTGATGATATGTATTGAAGATTGATTGAAGATTTATTGAAGACTACAAGATGAATGCCTGATTATGTATTCTAATAAGTTATCCTTATTGGGGAATTAAGGTATGATTAAGCTTGTCTATGCACTCAAAGGGTCTATTCCTGTATTCTAGCAAGTTATCTTTGTTGGGGGAGTAAGATACACATGGTGCGACGATAACTTTGGAGAACTTGCCCAGGAGTCTGGTGGGTTATCCTCATCGGGGGTAATGACCAGCTTGTGTATTTGGAGTAATTCATGACTTTTCCCTACAACTAATGACTGATGTGGTAGTTGGTAGCGGTTCTTGTTAGCTCCAATAGTTAGGGTTAATGTTGTATCCGTGAAGGCACGGTCATAGTTGAGCCTTGGGGTCATCGGCTAGGCTTCATCGTATGGGCTCTCCTTAGTGGGCTTGGATATGCATTTCATGATAAGTTAAGAGTTCTAGTCCGACATGGAATATGCTTGACGCTTATCACCAAGGAGACCTATCTCTAATGGACTTAGGTTCCTTGTCCTACAAGACCTACGTGGGCTTGATTCCCTGAATAGGGATACGTAGGCACGTTGTTGGGGGTTAGAAGAGAAGTGCTCATCGAGCCACCACCATAAAATCCTTGAAATCTCAGCCCCCAATTCATCACAACCACCACACTCCGGTGACATTTTCTGGTGAAGAACCACCATCATAGATTTTGATCATTCCGACATATAACCTCAAATTTTGTTATCACAAATTCCTCCGTTAACAAATTGGCGCTAGAAGGAGAAGTATTCAAGATCTACATCTAGGAGGAAGGATGTTCATCACGACGTGGTTCTTATGGAGAAGTTTGTTAGATCGATGGGAGCTTCAAGCGCAATTCTATCCCAATAGCAAGGTGTGGACATGATTTCAAGGCAGCAGCAAGGTGTTGGGCATGGTTTCAAGGCAGCAGAAAGGTGTTGGATATGGATTCAAGTTAATAGCAAGGTTTTCTATTAGTGATATGAAACAGGTGAGATCCTAAAAACAAGGAGGATGGTGAGGTCCTAAAAACAAGGAAGAAGGCTATATAGTTGGAAAGTCCTAAAGTTTCGGGTTACATCTGTGAGGTTGACATAGCAGCTACAACAATCTCTAACTTAGTTGGCGCGCCAACATGTTCAAGTAATGTTAGGGCACACCAGGATACAAGGAAGTTCTGAACTTGGAAGGATTTGAAGGGATGGCTGATTTTGAGTCTAATTAGAAGATAATTCGGATTTACTGGGCTACACGGGTTGCCTACAATATTTGGGTCATATCTTGAGTTCCAGAAGTCCGATTTTGATGATCTTACAGTCCACACGAAGCTTATGGAATTCTCTTTAATTCTGAGATGATCCTATAAGAAAAATACAAGTGGAACAGCCCATAAAATGGCGCGCCAACTCCTCATCTGACGCGCTAACAAGAAGTATTCTTAGGAAGCCTTTTCAACCAAGTTGACGCGATAACTTTGTCGAGTTTACCTTCTCATGTTAGTTGGCGTGCCAAACCATCTCAGGGTGCACAAACCAGGTGATAAGGTGGAGGAAGTTGTTCAGAGTATGGAAGAAGTTCTATCAGTAAGCGCTCCAGACAAGTTGGCGCGACAACATCGCTAAGTTCTCTAGGAGCGTATCCTTCAGCAAAAAGGTTAAATGAAGAAAGGATGCAATGATTCTTTGAATGTATCTTCAAGAAGAAGTTTGAAGTTGTGATTGCAATTTGCCTCTACAAGTAGACGTGCCAAGTCCTCTCCAGGCGTGCCAACAGGTAAGAGAACTAATGCTATATGACATTCTTGTTGTAGTCTACCTTCTATAGCAGGTGAATGTAAGGAATTTTCTAAAGGAGTTGTAAGGAGTTGAGCTAGGATGCGTTCTAATAAGTTGTTGTGCCAACATTGACAATTTGACCCCTTAACTCCAAGTTGGCGTACCAACTTCTCTAAGGTCATGCACTCCTGGTAAATTTAGTATCAATGTTATTGTTGATTGAAATTTCCAAGAAGTCATATGGAGTACATAACATGGCAAGTTTGGAGTCATCTTCCAAAATCAGTATGGACACACCTACCTCTCAAGACATCTCTCTCGACAAAGGCTCTCTTGTAATATGGCGGATCTATTTCATCTAGTTAGTTCCCGAGGAGTTTAACTTTAATTTATTGTCTGGTTCTCATAGAGTGGTTGTTTAATCTTTGGGATCATGAATTATTTCTTCTTCATCGATGAGCCTTTCAATCATGATGTTGCCCAGTAATAAACAATTGTAGAAGGGGGGTTGAATACAATTGTATAAGATTCTCGACTTAATAAATTATGTATCACCAATATGAAAGAATAATAACAGCTTTATTAAATCTGATATAAAACTATTACAAACTCTCTCAAGAAATTCTGATGTTCTTGAGAGCTTCTAGGTTACAATAATACTCGTGTATGTGATCGATATAAATCGAAACCTAAACTGTGTTTATATACTACACAGCTTCTCTATCAATTACAAGATAAGTCCTAATCAATTACAAACTAGATTGAAACACATCCTAAATTGACACCTTCATTCCTATAAACTAGGAACTGACAAAATAACCTTTGCTTCTTGAACTAGACTCCATAAATAACTCGGAGTTGTAATCTTGATCAGCTTCCAGTCCTGATGATCAATCCTGATCACAGTCCTGATAGAAATCCTGATAGTAATCCTGATACTAACGTTTGAGAAAATACTGATGACGTCAGCAATCCTGATCAGTTGAGTCTAGATCCTGACGATCATTGAATCCTGATCTAACAATCTCCCCAAATCTTATACTTTGTAAAATAAAGTATAGATTCCTAGATTCAATGATGTCAAAAACTTATTTACAAAATGTACAAGTATTTACAATAACAAATTATCTATTCAGATTCTTTGATAGAATAAATTCATCTTCAAGAAGTTTGACAGTAATCTTTCTTCTTTGTCTTCAAGAATTTGAATTAATCTTTCTTTAAGATCTTTGAATTCTTCAACTTCCTCATTTATCTTAAAGATAGCTGCTCTGAGATTCTGTATAGAGCTTCTTTGTAGATTGTGCTCTTCAAGCAAAAGATAAGCAATTTCCTTCCCATCAGGATTAAGAGTAAGCTGAGTCATGCCAAAGGTCATTTCTTTAACAGCAGTGCCCCTTTGCATTTCCACATCTTGACCTCTCATATTTAAGTACATGGGAGTATAATCACCATTGAAATTTCTACCTCCATCCAGTCTTCTTCTAATTGTTGACAAAATCATATCACTCCATACCTTGCACACTTCATTCTTCCATTTTAGCAGATAATGAACATATTTCAGTTCCTTTGTAGTCTTCACTAATAAATCTTGAATGGATAGAATCTTCACACTACCATCTTTCATAAAGTACAAAAGCTTCTCTTTCTTTTCAGTACCATCATGACAATCTATAACTATATCAACAGCTAATAAATTGTTCAGGTGTTCAGAAGTTAAAATACCTCCAATTTCAGTCAAGGCATGAGGATCAACATGTGGTATATTCAGAAATTCAGCATCCCTGTGTCCAATACCTCCTCTTGAGTTGTTTGACATTTTCCTTAGATTTGAGAACATCTGTAACCAGAGTGCTTTTGATCTAGAAGAATCAGAAAAATTAGCAACACTGGAAGCACTTGTTATAACTCCAGCAGTCTGAAAATTGATAGGTCTATCACACCTAAGTGTGTCAATGTGTTTCCACTTCTTGTCTTTTTCTTTCTCAAAAGCATAACTTCTTTCTAACTGAGGTTGTTGTCTACTTAAATTTCTCCACAACCTTCTATTTGAGAGTTTAAGCCTTTGTACATAGAGATTGAAATCTCTATTTGTTGTTCTTGTTATCTTTCTTCTTATTGCTTCTTCTTCTTCATCAACTTCACTATTGTGTGAATCAATCACAGTAGATAAGATTAACAAATCAACCTCTTGTAGAATTTCATATTCATCAGGATCTTGAACAATGTCAGGATTAGAATCTGGAATTTGAGTTGTATTACTGATGAGTGTTGATTGTCTTGGTCTTCTTCTCAATTCAGGTACTTCTTCAGTAATTCCATCATCACCAAAATTAGACCTGTCAGGAACTACTATAATTTGAGTAGGCTGAGGAATTTCTTCAATTCTTAGACTTCTAGACCTTGTCTGTCTAGGTATATTTTGAATTGATGAGCTTCTTCCTCTATTTGCACCTCTTCTTGCACCTTTTCTACATCTGCCTCCTCTACCTCTAGCAGGAGCAGGATTCTTAAAACTCTCCATCATTTCTCTCTGTTGATTTAGAAATTCTTCATGTGAGAGATCAGGATATTCTTCACTAGATGTAGAAAGTGCCTTCCTTGCAAATAAATGTTGAACTCTCTTATCAATGTGATAAAGAGTAACAACATTACCATCTCTTGTTTTGAACTTCTGGAATAAGTTAGCAGCATCTTCAGGATTTGCAATTAGAACATCTTCATCACCTTCAGGAATTGTAGAGAGTGTATGTCCATGACCAGGCATCAGGATTTGATCAGCTATCAGGATTTGATCACCTGTCAGGATTTGCTCTTCCGTCAGTATCTGAGATTTCACCAGTGTCCTTACTGTCTTAACTCCAGAATCAGAAACATGAGTTGACTGCGTTGTTTGACTTTGAGAAGTTTGAATTGTAGACTTCATCATAGCAGCATTAGAGGTTTCTCCTTGTAATACCATATCATCACCATCATTTCCAGTATGATCATCATCATTGTCCTTTCTCAATACTAGATCAGGTGTACATTTTGTCTGAATTACCTTCTCCCCCTTTTTGACATCAGGATTTAAGAGATTTAAAATCAAGGCAAGAGAGGTTTGTATATCAGTTACCTTAGAATCAATAGAATCAATTATGTTGTTGATGGAAGACTGTTCATTAATGATTGACTTAACTTGGGATTCTACTACCCTGAGTTGAAGAGCAGTAGGCACGTTTGTAAAGTTCTGAGAACTATCAGTCCTCACTTTTTCAGTTGTTTCTTTGACAGAATCAATTTCATGCTTGAGGCTTTTGGATAAAAGAGTAGTAGCCTTCAAATGATTCTTCATATCTTCATTCTCAATCAACTTAGCAGCATTATAAGCATGATCTAAATCATATGGATAGCTGACAGATTCATCAGATCTATACCATTCATTGTTTCATTGATGCAATCTCAGCTGCTCAACGAGATCAATCTCAGAAGGACTAGAAAAGTCTTGTCTAAGATCCTTTCCTGTAGTAGCCTTGCCAGTCATGAATGTGCTTGAAGAACCAAAGTTGGTTCCAAGACTAGATTTAAGAGTTGTGGCAAGCTGATCCTTCTCATCTTGATTATCATCATCACTATCATCACTATCATCAGCATCAGAATCATGAGTAACATCAAGATCAGGAATAACAATACCTTTAAGTTTGTCATGTGATGCTGTGATAGAATATGTCATTAGTCTTGAGCTAAGTGGTTGTATCAGGATTGGCTCAGCATCAGGAGCACCTAGCATCAGGAGCAACACCGGCAGGATTTGATTGGCAAGCATCAGTATTTGCTACCAATGGTTCTTGTGGAGCCTGAGGTTCAGAAGCTGCTTTAACACTTTGAGTTAAAGGTTCTTGTGTACTTCCCTCATTGACAGTGTCCTCGACCAATCTTTCACCAGAAACTGTAGTTGTTTTGCCTACATCCTCACTTTGAGAGGATGGTTCTTGTGTAGCAGGAATGTGATTGTCTGCATTCTCCCTTTGAGAAAATGGTTCTTGTGTGGCCATTCCTTCAGCTATGCCTTCACTCACACTTTGAGTGAGTGGTTCTTGTGTGGCTGGATAATCAATAGCTGCTGAACCACTTTGAGGTTCAGGTTCTTGTGGGCTTGATCCCTTCAGTTTCTTTTGTCTCTGGAAGACCTTATCTTCTGCCTTCCTCTTCTTCTCCATTGGATGTGTAAACCCAAGATTGGAAGTAGCAGCACCAAGCTTGTCCCATGAAATATCAATATGTCTTGTAGTTGGAGAGGCTTTGGCTGGAGAGTCTGAAATAGAGACAACTTTACTTGGAGTACCATCAGGATTACCAACGTCAAGATTTTCTTGAGCATCAGGATTTGACTGCTCATCAGGAATTGAAGTATCATGTCCATCAGTATCTTGCTTCTTTTCTAAAGGAATATGATACCTGCTCTTTGATAATTTCCTTTTCTTTTGTGGCTTAGATGATGGTGCCACAGCTACAATAGCAGTATCAACAACTTCCTTGTTTATCTTCAACTTAGAGGATATTGGCATATCATCCTCAGAATCAGTCTCATCCCTTAGCACTAACTTCCTTTTCACAGAAACAGCCTCAACACCCTTGGCAGCCTTCTTCACCAGGACCCCTTGTACACCCCCTTGTAACTTCTTTTGAGTGAGTGGTGTAGAAGAAAAATCATTTGATCCTGATTGTCTTCCAGACACATCAGATCTAGCTGATTTCTTTGATTTTACAACTAAAGTCTTTTGAGAGACATTAGAGGTGGCAGTTGATTGTTTAGACTGTTTGGGTTGGATGCTTGTGTCAGGAACAAGGTGTGATTGGCCTTGCCCCATAGCATCAGAAACTAATCCATATTGAGTAGGCATTTTCTCTTTCAAGAAAAGCCTGACCTCATCAGGAATATAGGCATTGCCTGTGAAACCATTTGCCTTATCACTGTTGACTAAGGACTTCAAATTATTTTCTGTAATTCTACAAATTGGTATAATCACATCTTCTTCAAAGACAGCATTAGGAAATAAGTGACAGAATATTAATTGGAAAAATCTAATAAAACAGACATAACCTAATTATCTGCTTTTCTATCACTTAAAGCTTTCAAAACAAATGTGCCATAATCAAAAACTTGATAGTAGATAAGAGAGTACCCAATCTTTAGAGATCTTGATGGCAGAGCATCAAAATTCGATGTCTTATTCAGGAAGCATCTGCTGATTGTGTCAAAGAAGAAATTTCACTCCCTTTTAAGCTTTGTCCTGAAGAGGCTTCCATACCTCTTGACCTCACCATTGTAACCCAACTTTGTGACAAACTCAAAAATTGTAGAGTCTGTAACATTATCAGGAACTTTGTCACCCAGAATTGGCAAATGCAGTGCCTCTTCTATAACATCAGGAATGACATGATGAGTAACACCATTGAATTCAAACTGCATCAATACATTACTAGTTGGCCCTTTGCCCAAAACAGCTGTGTTCCATACCTGCATCACAGACTTAAGAGAAACACTCGCAGGTTCTGTTAGAGCATACTTCAATGGGCTTGAAGTAAGAAAATCTTGAATTATGTGGAACTCAGAGGGCAAATCCTGATGAGATAGAACGGCTACAAAATTATTAGTGGCAAAAGTAACACCACTAATTACTGTCTGCTTGTTCATGAATGATGAAGATGCCATTAAAACAGTATAAAAAACTTGAGAATTGAGATTTATAAATTAGGGTTCTTGAGCACAGAGAGAGAGAAAGAAGATGAAAAACTGATGATTAGAGAGTAAAAGGTAATTTGGAAAATCAAATGTATTTTGTTAAAACAAAATATTACACTCAATGACAGGTGGCATGCTATGATTAGTGCATAAATGATTAGTGGACAAATTACGTGCGTAATTAAACATAACTGCACCGCTTTTTATGTGTATCTATATGTATATATCTATCAGTGTGACACACGCGCGCATACAGTTGTCCAACTAAAACTCAAACGTTTCTCATCAGCAACTGACGAAAAATCAGGCACAAATTAAGCAATGAAATACTGACCTGTACATCAGGATTGACCAGTTGACTTCCTGTCAGGATTATGTCCTATCAGGATTTGATCAAAATTACATACCTTGCAGAATGACCATCAGGATTTGATAGTCATCAGGATTTCCTCTCTGTAGCTTTCCTCGGAAATTCTCAAAGTTCATCATTCCAAGTTCATTCACCAATTTGTTGAAAGTAGCTTCAGGCAGTGGCTTGGTGAATATATCAGCTAGTTGTTGATCAGTAGGAACAAAGTGAAGTTCAATTGTTCCTTCCAAAACCTGTTCTCTTATGAAATGATATCTAATACTGATGTGTTTAGTAAGAGAATGTTGAACTGGATTTCCTTTCATTGCAATAGCACTTTGGTTATCATAATAAATAGGGATTTTTGAGTATGACAGGCCATAATCTAACAACTGATTTCTCATCCACATTATCTGAGCACAACAACTTCCTGCAGCAATGTACTCAGCTTCTGCAGTTGAAGTAGAGATAGACTTTTGCTTTTTACTGAACCATGAAACTAGTCTACCACCCAAAAACTGACAACTTCCTGAAGTACTTTTCCTGTATATTTTGCATCCTGCAAAATCAGCATCTGAATAACCACACAACCCAAAATCTGATTCCCTTGCATACCAAAGGCCAAGTGAAGGAGTGCCTTTGAGATATCTGAATATTCTTCTGACTGCATGTTAAACCTTTTCAATAAATTCCTTGTATACTTTGACTGGTTGATAAAAATACCATCATCAGTCTGTTTAACTTGAAGACCAAGAAAGTAACTCATTTCTCCCATCATGCTCATTTGATATCTTGACTGCATAAGCTTAGAAAACTTTTCACACAGCTTATTGTTTGTTGACCCAAAAATGATATCATCAACATAAATCTGAACTAAAAGCAAATTCTTACCATGATTCAAGTAAAATAGAGTTTTATCAATAGTACCTCTTTTGAATCCACTTTCCAGTAAGAATTGAGCTAGGGTTTCATACCATGCTCTTGGAGCTTGCTTTAGTCCATAAAGTGCCTTATCCAATCTGTAGACATGATTTGGATACTTTGGATCAATGAAACCAGGAGGCTGTTCAACATATACTTCTTCCTCCAGTTCACCATTTAAGAAAGCACTTTTTACATCCATGTGGAAAACCTTGAATTTCTTGTGAGCTGCATAAGCCAGAAAGATCCTGATGGCTTCTAGTCTTGCAACAGGAGCAAAAGTTTCACCATAATCAATTCCTTCTTATTGAGAATACCCCTTTGCAACTAGTCTTTCTCTGTTTCTGATTATTACACCATCTGAATCAGTCTTATTCTTGAAAATCCATTTTGTACCAACAATTGACCTATTCTTTGGTCTTGGTACCAGTTTCCAGACTTCATTCCTTTCAAATTCATTTAATTCTTCTTGCATTGCAGTAACCCAATCAGCATCTTTGAGTGCATCTTCAACTTTCATAGGCTCCTCCTTAGATAGAAAGTTGTGATATAAACATTCATTCTGAGTTACACTTCTTGTTTTAACACCTGCATCAGGATCTCCAATTATGAAATTAGGAGTATGATCTCTTGTCCATTTCCTTGCCGGTGGTAAATTATTCCTTGAAGTAGATGCTCCCCCTGGATTGGTGTTATCTTGATTAGAAGAATTTGCTTCAGTAGAAGCTCCCCCTGAATTGTTGTTGTCACCTCCTGATGGATTATCAGGATTGTCACTTGAATCAGTATCTGAAGAATTTTCCCTTGATGATTGAGTAGACTCAGTATTTCTAGTAGTCTGTTGTTGCTCCCCCTAAACATTTGCACTACTAGATGTGTCACCATTATTTGCATCATCAGTATCAGCACCATCAGTATTTGGTGCTTCATCAGGATTTGATGGATCATCAGGATTTGATGACCCATCAGTATCTGATGGTGTATCGGTATCTGATTCCATTTCTTCAGGTTCCTTGGTAGCTTCATTTTCAAAAATCAACCTATCATGTGAGTCTTCATCAATTCCTGTTATCTTCTTATCATCAAAAGATACATGAATTGACTCCATGACAGTCCTTCTTCTCAAATGGAAAACTCTAAAAGCTCTTGATGCAGGATAGCCAATGAAAATTCCCTCATCAGCCTTTGTTTCAAATTTCCCTAGCTGTTCAGGATGAGTTCTGAGAACAAAACACTTACAGCCAAACACATGCAGATGCTTCAAACTAGGTTTCTTCTCCTTGAGCATTTGATAGGGAGTTACACCATGTCTGTTTATCAAAGTGAGATTTTGTGTATAGCATGCTGTGTTGACTGCTTCTGCCCAGAAATATGTAGGCAATTTAGCCTCTTCTAACATAGTTATGCCAGCTTCAATAAGAGTTCTTATTTCCTTTCTACTACTCCATTTTGCTGGGGTGTGCCAGGAGCAGAGAATTGTTGAATAATTCCTTTGTATTTTCAGAACTCTTCCATCTTTGAATTCTTGAATTCAGTACCATTATCACTCCTCAGAATCTTGACTTTATACTTTGAACCAGTCTCAATCATTCTCACATGGTCCAACAGAATTTCAGGAGTCTCATCTTTTCTGTGCAGAAAGTACACCCAGGTGAATCTAGAGTATTCATCAACAATAACAAGAGTGTACCTTTTCTTACTGATGGACATTATGTTGACTGGTCCAAATAGATCAAGATGTAACATGTGATATGGTTCACCAATAGAGGATTCAGATTTACTCTTGAATGATGTCCTTCTCTGTTTAGCTTTTTGACATGCATCACAGAGTCCATCAGGAGTATACAAAGCTTTAGGCAATCCTCTAACCAAATCTTTCTTAACCAACTCATTGATGTTGCTGAAGTTGAGATGAGAAAGCTTCTTGTGCCAATTCCAACTTTTATCTACTGATGCTTTACTGATGAGACAAGTAGTGGAGACATCAGTATTTGATTGAATGTTGGCTTCATATATGTTACTATGTATGTAGTCAGTGAGTGCTATCTTTCCTGTTGATTTGCTGACTACTTCACAATGTATGGAAAAGAAGTTGACATGATAACCTATGTCTGTGATTTAACTAATACTCAAAAGGTTGTGTTTTAGTCCCTTCACAAGAGCTACTTTTTCAATGATGACATTGCCAATGATTATATTGCCATATCCCAAGGTTTGTCCAATGTTGCCATCTCCATAAGACACAGTTGGGCCAGCTTTTTCCTCAAATTCTGATAGCATGGTTTTGTTCTCAGTCATGTGTACAGAATATACACTATCCATGACTAACACATTTTTCTTTTTACCCTTCAATCAGACAAGAATACACTAGTCAGAATATTTAAGAACCCACACCTTGTTGGGTTCTTTTTCCATGCATTTTACTAAATTTAGAAGCAGAAGACTTTTTGACATTAGCATTCCTGACAGGATAGTATCAGTAGTGAAAGATGCATGCTTCACATTGACATTCTTAGGTTTACCAGAATTTGCACTTTTATTAAACTTAGGTAAAGGACCATAAAAGTTATGGTACAAATTATGGTATTCTTCACAAGTATATATAGAATGCCATTTACTGCCACAATAAAAACAAGACTTCTGTGCTTTATAAAGTACTAATCTATTCCTAACATCAGATCTAGGAATTTCAGTAACCTTCTTTTCACTCTTCCTGCAATCAATAGCAAGATGATTAGAGTTACCATAGGTATAACAACATTTTCTTGGTGCATTTGGGATAAACTTATAATTATTCTCTTTATTAATCCCAACTTTACCATTCATGTTTCTTTTGACAGTAGGTGACTTTTGTTTACCTGTTTCTTTACAAACTTTATCTTTAAGTTGTTTCTGAGACAATAAACCTACATTTTTCTTTTCAGTTTTCTTGACAGGTTTAGACTTAGCATCTGAGACTGATTGAGCAGAAGTAGATCCCTTTTCAAAAGTTGAATTGGGATCTTTACCAAATACAAATTTAGCAGGCTTAATCTTTGATTTGGTCTTGTCTATAACATGTCTATAGGTCATTGGATTAACTGTCTCATCAATAACAACTTTCTCTTTCCTTTTCTTATCTTTATCTGACTTATACCCTAGACATTCTTTCCAATTCTTAGAAGTATTGATTTCATGAAATTTCCTTCCAGAATCTGTCCAGGTTCTGATTTTCTCATTAGCATACTCAAGTTCTTTTTCAAGAGCAGTACATTTAAATTGCATCTCAAGTTGCATATGTTTAGCATTATCACACTCTTTTTGTACCTCTTGCATAAAAGAAAATTCAGCTTCTAGATGCTCATTTCTTTTCCTAAGTTCAGACATCTCAGATAAGATCCTAGCATTTTCAGCAGATTGACTTCTAAAGCTAATATGCAATGACTTTAGAAAACATCTTAACTCAGAGACATTATTTGTATCAAAATCAAAAACAGTACTTAATACATTTTCATCAGGATCAGAAGTGTCATCAGTATTGACCATTAGAGCATAGTTGACCACCTCAGTATCAGATTCTTAGGAAGAATCCATCCAATCCTTGCTTGATGTGATGAGTGCCTTTGCTTTCTTACATTCAGTTGCAAAGTGCTCCATTCCATTACAGTTATAGCACCTGATCTTGGATTTGTCAAACTTGCTACTCTTGTTGTCCTTCTTGTTGTACGTGTCTTTGTCAGCATTGAAGGTCTTTTTCTGGAAGTTGCCCTGTCTTCTAGCCTTCCTGAACTTCATCTTCTTGAAGCCCTTGACTATCATAGCAACCATCTCCTGCATGTCAGAGTCAGTAGAATCATCATTAGTATTGGCATCAGGATTGCCATCAGTATCTGATGATGAGTCATCAGGATCTGACTCCATCATTCTTGATTTTCTTCTAGAGACCTCCACTGCTTTTCCTTTTTATTTTGCCTCAACATTCAAGGCTACTGATTTTGCCTTGCTGCTTTTCTTGTTCTTTCTTTGTTGAACCTCAAGATCATTGGTTCTCAGCATCCCATAAACCTCATCAAGAGACACAGTGTTTAGATCATACTGATGCCTAATGATTGAAGTTTGAGTATCTCATTCTTCAGGTAAAGCTCTTAGAAACTTGGTGTTTGAGTCTTCAGTTACATATTCTTTGCCAACTAGTGATAGATTATTCAGTAAAGTCAGAAATCTATCATACATGTCAGTAAGGCTTTCATCAGGTCTAGCATCAAACTGTTCATATTCTTGAATTAGTAAAGCCCTCATGTTCTTCTTAATAGATGCAGAGCCTTGGCATTGAGTTTCCAAAGTGTCCCTAATTTCCTTTGCTGACTTGCATGCAATCACCCTATTTGACATGACAGCATCAAGACTATTGTGCAGAATATTCTTTACCTTTGCATCTCTGAGAACATGAGCCTTTTCTTCTGGTGTCCACTCACTTTTTACCTTCACCACGTAGTGTTCAGGTACAGTATCTGTTCGACCAACAATTCTCGTAGGGATATATGGTCCATCACGAATCCTGTCTAAACACTCAGGATCTGTTGTTTCCAAGTACATCAGCATCTTTACCCTCCATGTAGGATATTCAGATTTATTCAGCATGGGAATTTTAATGCTTTCATATTTGAATGTCGACATCTTAGATCGTATCTGATTCAAATTAAATCAGTTTCCTCTGATACCAATTGTTGCCCAGTAATTAACAATTGTAGAAGGGGGGTTGAATACAATTGTATAAGATTCTCGACTTTAATAAACACAAATATGAATAATAACAACTTTATTAATTCTGGTATAAAACTGTTACAAAACTCTCTCAAGAAATCCTTATGTTCTTGAAAGCTTCTAGGTACAATGATATTCGTGTATGCGATTGATTACAAATCAAAACCTAAACTGTGTTTATATAGTACACACAGCTACTCTATCAATTACAAGATAAGACCAAATCAATTACACAATATTGATACATATCCTAACTGACAGCTTCATTCCTATTAACTAGGAACCGACAAATCATCTTTCCTTATTTAACTGAACTCGATAGTTATCATGAAGTAACAATCCTGATCAGCTTCCAGTCCTGATGATAATCCTGATCACAGTTCTGATAGCAGTCCTGATACTGACGCTCGTGCAATACTGATGACGTCAGCAATCCTGATCTAACACGGTTATTATATAATAGTAAGCTTAAAACTCGTGCGATGCACAGATTATTATTAATAGTTGTTATTTTTATTATTTATATTTTCATATTTTATTAATTGCATTTGCTAAAAAAATAAGAAGGTGTGTTAAACTTTTTTAAATAATTAAAAGTATTAAAATAGGTTTTAAAATAAATAAGTAATTGTTTGCCCGTGATATTGGGAGGGACATCCCAAAAAGGAAAGTGTAAAGAATTGGTTGGGATAGTTTTTTTAAAAAATAAAAAAATAGAAAAAGTAACATGTTTTAGCTGAAAAGGTAAGTGCCCGTAATTAAAAAGTATTGAAATAGGTTTCAAAATAAATATGTAAAGGTTTGACCGGGATTATTTTGGAAAATGGGGGGTTTTAGTAAGGAAAAAGAGAAAGAGTAACATGTTTTAGTTGAAAAAGATAAGGAGAAATAGAAAAGGTAATGTATTTTAGCTGAAAATAGAAATATTAACATGTTTTAGCTGAAAAGGTAAGTGTCCGTAATTAAAATTATTAAAATAGATTTTAAAATAGATAAGTAAGGGTTTTTCGGTGATATTTTTGGAAAATCAGGGTTTTAGTAAAGAAAAATAGAAAGTGTAATATGTTTTAGTTAAAAAGGTAATTGTCCGTATTTTTTTTTGAAAAAGAGAGGATTTTATTTTAAAAAATAAAAAAAGGTAATGTATTTTAGCTGAAAAGGTAATTGGTTATAAATAATTTTATTATTTAGCAATAGTTTTTAAAAAAATAATTAGGGTAATTTAGTAAAATCACTAAGTACCGACCAACCATCCATCTTACTACCAAACTTTTAATGTTTTGTCTTTAATAATACTAGCTTAAAATCTGTGTGATGCACGGATTATTTTTAATAATTTATGTTTTATTATTTTATTAATAGCATTTGTTAAAAAAAAAAATTAGTCGTGTAAATTTTTATAAAATAATTAAAAGTATTAAAATAGGTTTTTAAATAAATAAGTAATGGATTGCCGCGATATTTTTGGAAAAGAAAGGGGTTTTAGTAAGGAAAAATAGAAAAAATAATATGTTTTAGTTGAAAAATGTAATTGCCCATAATTTAAAATATTAAAATAGGTTTTAAAATAAATAAGTAAGAGTTTGACCGTTGATATGGTCAGAAAAGTAATTATAGAAATATAATTGACGATCCAATAAAAAGGCGTGATATTTAATGCCCAAATCCCTAATTATTCATTAATTTCGTAATTAATGAATAGGGAAAATATACAGCTCATTAAAAGAACCCCAATTATGGCAAATTAGTCAAAGAAGGATCCAGAATCCCAATTAAAGGCAATTAACGAGTCATAACCTTTACCAACAAGGAAAAGACTTATCCTGCAAGCAATACAATGCTTATCCAATAATAAAAAGAAGACTTATTCGCTAAGACTCCAAAACATACCATAAATACTATGCTCCAGACGCCTATAAAATGTCACTGATCCTACAATCAGAACTACGTCTTTGGCTTGATTCTCAATAACAATTTGAGATACGTAGGCATCTTGTGAGGACCAATTTAGTCCGGATACACGAGTGCAGCCATTAAAGCTCAAAGCTCATTAAACCTTAGCATTAATTACACAAGCACGTTTTTTAATCCATAACATTTGATACACGAGTGCAGCCATTAAAGCTCGAAGCTCATTAAACCTTAGCATTAATTACGCAAGCACGTTTTTTAATCCATAACATTTGGCGCCGTCTGTGGGAAGACAACATCAACCATGGCAAACACACGAAGAACAGCTCGGGATACTCAAACTCCCGATGATCACCCTATCACCTCTGAGGCTGATCAGCCACCGCCGACTACTGGCACACAAGGGGCGAATATCCCCACCAACACTCAAGGACCGGAAGTCCCGATTTCGGTTGAAGGGACGAATCCCCTGCAGATGGTCATTCATGGATCTAATCCACAAGAGACCGTTCACCAACAACCAATAACGACATCCCCGCTGCTCATGAGTGCACCAAGGAGCCTTCAACTCCATACTACTGATCTCCCTCAGTACGCGAATCAGACTTTGGGGATGCCAAGCTATGGCATGCCCCCTCGACCCATGGCGGGCGGTAGTGGAACTAATCCAATCTACCATGAGGCATATGTGCCCCCTTATATTCAAGGTCTGGGACCCCAAAATCAACAAACTCGTCAGACCCCTCTCATTCAAGATTACTCTGGCCCATACACCGAGGATGATGGTTATACAACTGGGGAGGATGTCGCCCCAAGAAGGAGACGTTCTTCCCAGACAAATCGGGAGCCACCCCAAACTACTAGGGAGAAACTTGCAGCCCATGAGGCAGAAACTGCAAGGCTCAAAAAACTCCTTGTTGAAGAAGAGGCCGCTCAATCTCGGGGCCGAACGACTGAAGGGATCCCGATAATCAACTTGGATCCACCAAAAAGGACCAAGAGGGCTGAAGCCCCAAGGGGTGATCCTAATATTCTGTTGCCCCTAGGAGATCCCGATGATCCTACACCACCGTTTACTCAAGACATCATGAAAACGGCTATATCCAGAAAGTTTAAGATGCCTTCGATCAAAGCCTATGATGGAACGGGAGATCCCGCAAATCATGTAAGGACCTTCTCCAATGCACTGCTGTTGCAGCCAGCCAACGATGCGGTCAAGTGTAGGGCGTTTCCACAAACCTTGGCAGGCATGGCCCAACGTTGGTATAGCCGTCTACCTCCCAACTCTATTGGGTCATTCAAGGAACTAAGCAAGGCTTTCATCAATCAGTTCATTAGTGGAATGGTGCATGAGAAAAGTTCTGCATCACTCATGGCAATCCGGCAAGGGCAGAATGAGGCCCTAAGGGACTACATCAATCGATTCACTCGAGAGGCTTTAAAAGTCCCGGACTTAGATGACAAAGTAGCTATGATAGCCTTGCAACAAGGAACCACTGACGACCACTTCAGGAGGTCGTTGGCTAAACACCCACCAGAGAGCATGTTGAAGCTCCAAGATAGAGCCGGAAAGTATATCAAGGCCGAAGAAAGCATGAGAAAGTATGAACCCACTACTGGCAGTAGTGGAAACTCAAAGAAAAGAAAAGAAACTCAGGAGTACGACGTCAAGGAAAAGTTTCCCCGAACATCAAAGAACTCCGATTCTCCCCCCAAGAGAAGCAATTTTGGGCCAAAATTCACAGAATATGCAAGATTGAATACTCCCAGGACTCAAATTCTGATGGAGATAGCCAAGGAAGAAGATATCAAATGGCCAAAGCCAATGAGGGCTGATTTGTCCAAACGGAACCAAAATAAGTTTTGTCGGTTCCACAAAGAAGTCGGTCATGACACCGACGATTGTAGGCAATTGAAAGATGAGATTGAGTTTCTGATACGAAGAGGAAAACTCAGTAAGTTCACTAAGGATGGAAGCCAAGGGAGCCAAAGGGGGAACTATGAAAGGAAGGATTATGATAGAAGGGACAACGACCAAGATCATAACCCTAAGCCCCGAGGACCAGTGATCAACATGATATTCGGAGGGCCAACTGCTGCTGGGTCCTCCCGAAACTCAAGAAAGGCTTATGCCCGAGAGGTAATGACTGTAGTTGGAGAAGCACCGAAACGTGCCAGGACAGAAGTGTCAATAGGTTTTGACGATTCAGACTTAGAAGGGGTGAAGTTCCCCCATGATGACCCTCTTGTCATAATACCTGTGATAGGTAACTCCGAAACAAAAAGAGTCTTGGTTGATAATGGAGCTTCAGTGGATATCTTGTTCCACGATGCCTTTATCAAGATGGGTTACACAGACTCTCAGTTAACGCCCTCAAATATGCCTATATATGGATTCAACGGGGTGGAATCAAAAGTAGAAGGCACCATCCAACTCCCAATGACTATGGGACAAGGGATGAATACGTCTACTCAGATGTTAAACTTCATAGTCATAAAAGCAACTTCGACCTACAATGCAATCCTGGGAAAGACTGGTCTTCATGCGTTCAAGGCTGTTGCCTCATCTTATCATCTAAAAATCAAGTTCCCAACAAGGAATGGGATTGGTGAAGAACGGGGAGACCAAAAGATGGCTAGAAGTTGTTATGTAGCCGCGTTAAGGCCTGATGGAACCGGGGGGCAAGTTCTCCCAATTGAAGACATGAATATCAGCGACAACGAGGACAGAAGGGGGAAACCGGCTGAAGACTTGGTCCCAATTCCCCTTGTCCCAGGAGAACCAGAGAAGGTGACTTATATTGGGGCACTACTGCCCGAACCATTGAAGAGCAAACTCATGTCTTTTCTTCAAGAAAACAATGACGTTTTTGCTTGGACAGCGGCCGACATGCCAGGGATTGACCCCCAATTGATATCTCACAAATTGAATGTGGATCCAGAAAGGAAGACAGTGAAACAAAAGAAAAGAAATTTTGCTCCAGAGAGGCTTGAAGCCATTAAGCAAGAAGTGAATAAGCTTTTGGAAGCTGGGTTCATTGAGGAAATCCAATTCCCAAAATGGTTAGCTAACCCCGTGATGGTCAAAAAAGCTAACGGGAAGTGGAGGATGTGCGTCGAATTCACCGACTTGAATGAGGCATGTCCTAAGGATTGTTTTCCCTTACCAAGGATTGATGCTCTAATAGATGCCACTGCTGGGCATGAGATGCTGAGCTTCATGGATGGCTTCAGTGGATATAATCAAATCAAGATGCACAAAGATGACATCGCCAAGGTATCATTCATCACCGACTTTGGTGTCTTCTGTTTCTTAGTCATGGCATTTGGACGTAAGAATGCAGGAGCAACCTATCAAAGGTTGGTAAACAAAATCTTTGAGCACCTAATTGGAAAAACCATGGAGGTCTACGTGGGTGACATGTTAGTCAAAAGCCTCGATAAGGCCGATCACATTAAGCACCTCCGAGAGGCATTCGAAGTGCTAAGGCACCACAAGATGATGTTGAATCCAGCTAAGTGTGCCTTTGGTGTAGGCTCGGGAAAGTTCTTAGGCCTGATGGTCTCCAAGAGAGGAATTGAAGCTAACCCCGACAAGATCAAAGCAATCCTAGACATGGAACCCCCCAAGTCTGTTAAGGATGTGCAGAAATTGACAGGAAGAGTTGCAGCATTGGGAAGGTTCATCTCCAAGTCAGGAGAGAAGTGTTTACCCTTCTTCAAAGCACTCAAAAAAGTGAAAAATTTTGAATGGACAACTGAAAGCCAAGAGGCCTTTGAGGCCCTGAAGAAATACATGGCTGAAGCACCACTATTGGCAAAACCCAAGACAGGGGAAACTCTCTACTTGTACTTGGCAGTTTCTAACACAGCCCTTGGAGCTGTACTGATAAAGGAAGAATTGAAAGTGCAGAAGCCCGTCTACTATGTGAGTAAGATTCTTCATGGGGCAGAAATAAACTACTCAACGATTGAGAAGTTTGCCTTAGCCTTGATAATGGCCTCAAGAAAGCTACGCCCGTACTTCCAGGCTCATAAGATAGAGGTCTTGACTGATCAACCTCTAAGAAACATCTTGCATAGCCCTCAAGTTAGTGGAAGATTGATCAAATGGGCCATTGAATTGGGTGAATTCGACATCAAGTATAAGCCTCGAACGGCCATAAAAGCTCAAGCACTTGCTGACTTCATGGTTGAATGTACCATTGACAACCAAGAAGTCGGGGGGCAGGAAGTAATAATGGAAGACAAGAAAGATCAAGAAATGGACTTCAAAGAATATTGGGTGCTCTATTTTGATGGAGCATCAAAAACAAAATCAAGTGGAGCCGGTTTAGTGCTACAAAGTCCTGATGGATTCCTCATTGAGTATGCACTAAAACTTGACTTCCCAACGACAAACAATGAGGCTGAGTATGAAGCTCTGATAGCTGGCTTAGGGCTGGCTAGAGCCTTGAGGGTCAAAACTCTGAAAGTATGTGGAGACTCGAGGCTAGTGGTTTCCCAAGTAAATGGGGAATTTGAGGCCAGAGATGAAGTCATGGCCAAGTACTTGAAACTTGTCAAGGCCATCATGACTCAGTTCGACGAATGCTATGTGGAACACATTCCAAGGGAAGAAAACATAAAGGCTGATGCCCTGTCTAAGTTTGCTTCTTCTGAAATTGAAAACTATGCAGGGAGTGTATACTTCCAAGTCTTGAAGACCCCAAGCATCAACGGAAAGTTGGTAGCACCCATTGATGTTGGCAGTTGTTGGATGGATCCCATCAAAGCTCATCTGGAAACTGGGTGGCTACCCAACGATACTTCAGAAGCACGAAATCTATACGTTAGAGCACTAAGCTATACCCTGATTGAGGGACTCCTATACAAGAAGTCTTTCATCGTTCCATATCTGAAATGTTTGAGACCCCAAGAGGCAGAATTGGCCCTAAAGGAAGTGCATGAAGGAATCTGTGGGCAACACTTGGGGGGCAGAGCCCTTGCTCATAAAGTCACCCGTCTTGGTTCTATTGGCCAAGCATGCTTGCTGATGCTAAAAGCTATGTGAAGAAGTGTGAACGGTGCCAGAAACATGCACCAGTGGTTAGACAACCACCAGAGATGATGACATCCATTAACTCACATATCCCCTTTGCTATGTGGGGAATGGATATACTCGGGCCATTTCCAATGGCAAGTGCTCAAAGAAAGTTCTTGATAGTAGCAATCTACTACTTCACCAAGTGGATTGAGGCTAAGCCCTTAGCCAAGATAACCACCAAGCAAGTAATGCAATTCTTCTGGGAAAATGTGATATGCCGATATGGAATTCCACGAGTTCTGGTCACGGACAATGGAACTCAGTTTAACAACGATGAGTTCAAGAAGTATTGTGATGAGAACGATATCAAGTTGCGCTTCACTTCTGTTGCCCATCCTCAAGCGAATGGGCAAGCTGAGGTTGCAAATCGAATTATCCTGGATGGACTAAAGAAAAGAGTTGAACGCTCCAGGAACACTTGGGTAGACGAATTACTCCCCATACTTTGGGCATATCGTACTACTTGTAAAGTCACCACCGAGGCAACTCCATTTCTATTGGCTTATGGAGCAGAGGCAGTGGTCCCGGTGGAGATTACTCACACCTCCCCAAGAGTTGAGGCTTATGAACCAGAAGAAAATGAAGAAGGCTTGAGGTTAGCTTTGGATCTAATTGACGAAGTTAGAGATGAAGCAAACGCCAAGATAGTTGAACATCAAAAGAAAGCCTCTTTCTACTACAACTTAAGGGTTAAAGAAAGGTTCTTTCGTCAAGGAGACTTGGTTCTCAGAAAGATTGAAGCATCCGGAGTTGGACAAAAAGGCAAACTGGCCCCAAATTGGGAAGGACCATATCGCGTCAAGAACGTATTTGGTCGAGGCTCATACAAGCTAGAAACCCTTGAAGGGCATGAGGTGCCAAGGACTTGGCATGCCTCCAATTTGAAAGTTTATTATGTTTAAAGTGTTTCCTAAGAGGACTCACTACTATGAATAAGGTTTGATAAAACCAACCCGAGTTCTTAAACTTGGGTACTATGTAAGGGTTGATCCCATTTTTAATCTATGAATAAATTCAGCATTTTCATGTTTTAAAGCTTATCTACTATGAGTGTTCACAAACATTCAAGAAGTAAGAAAAACAAAACAAAGCCAAAAATGGCCACAAGATATAAATAAAAACTTAAATAAGAGTTAAGTTAAGCCCGTAGGCCAAAAGTACATCAATAAATAAAAGCCACAGTTGGCCATAAAAATCTACAACTAGCTACGACTAAGCATCATCCCCTCCATCCTCTTCCTCAGAGCCAGACTCCTCCCCAGACTCCTTCCCAGATTCTTCTTCCTCACCGGAGCTGGATTCCCCAGACTCTTCACCAGGATGAGAGGCATGTTCGGGATTGAGAATCCTGTCATCCTCATCCATATCACCCTCCCCCGCCAAAGCCATCTCCAAACGAGTGGGAGCGTGGGGACTGGGAAAGTCAGATATAGTGAGGGATCCAGGAAGTCTCCTCGAAACCTCCGCCAAAGCATCATCCCATCATTTTGTGTACTGGACAGGAAAGAGGAGATCGTCGTGTTGAGTAATCAAATCCTTGTACTCGTCAGAGTCAAGGTACTCATCAATGTGGAGCTCCTTCCCCTTCCTAAGCTCCACCAGCTCCGCCTGGGCATTAGATAACTCCTTCTCCCTTCTATCCAAGGAGGCCCTAAGGGAACCCATCTCCAACTGAGCCTTATCAAACTTAGCCTTGTTGGCCTCAGAAGATGCACACCAGGCTTTGGCTTGGAATAAAGCCCCTTGAAAGCTGGCATTAGCCTACGAACAGATCACAAGTTAGAATGATAACTTAAAGTATATACTAAGGACTACAAAGAAAAAAAGAATAATGACTTACAGCATCAAAGGCTTGAGAGCCCGCACTTTCAACCCCCTCGATGGTGGAGTTGGCCACAAAATCCTTGTAGTCACAAGGAGTTAAGGAATGATGTGACCACTCAACAGCATGCTTGGCCACCCCTACTATGGTGTCTTTCTTTCTAATCCCCCAGTTGGGGTGCCAGACTGAGCTCTTAGCTGAGGAAGAGCCCTCGACCACCTCAGCTACATGAGGCCTCAGAATAGAAGGGCCTTTAGCAGCCAACCTGGGGTCCTTCAAACAAGCCCTCTTGATTCTGGCTGTTTCCCCGTCTTCTGGCTCATTCTGCTTGTTAATGAACTCCGCAGCTGTAAAAAAATCAAGGAAAACAAAATCGGTATAAGGCAATCTTAATACAAATACAAGAAAATAGAAGAAAGGGAATTACCCTGATCAGAAACTTTTGAAAGTTTCAGAGACTTAAGTACAAACTCGTCCAGAAGCTCCCAAGCCATGGTGGCATAATCATCCTTGATGAGTTCAGCATAAGCATGGGTCTCCTCTTCAGTCAGGACTATGTCATCTGGGCTACCATCTGACACTCTACTAAACGAGCTCTGAAAAAGGGTGCCCCAATCCCCTTCATCCCACATCAAATACATAAACTCATCCTTCCATTTGGGGTTATTGTCAGGGATGGATTTTGGATGGAAAATGGGGGGTGTCGAAGAACGGTGACTAATATACACCCAACCCAAAGTGTTGGAAGAACTATTCTTAAATTGAAAGACCTTTCTAAAAAGAGCAACAGAAAGGGGGAATTTGTTTTTCAAACATAAAACAATGAAACACATAATCAACCTCCAGGCATTTGGAGGTAGCTGACAAGGGTTAATTCCTACGTCAGCTAAAAGTTGGGGAATGAAAGGATGAAATGGGAATCGAACTCCTGCAGCAAGGACCCCCTTATAAATGTAAAGAGCATTTGGGCGCCAATGGCAGGAACGATCCCCAGGACCAGCTGGGACTAACCTAAAAGGTGGCCTAATTTTATACATGTTTTTATAGTCAGCAATTTTATCAGCATCATGAAATCTATTGCTATGATTGAAGGAATCTAAGTGCGATACAGAGGGATACTCATCACTACGTTCTAGAATCATATCTTGTAAAGACATAGTAGAAGAACGGATAGTGATACCTCTTTTTGACGCTTGATTCATTTTCTGCAAACGTTGAGCAGAACGATCGGCCATCTTCAAATCTTCAAAAAATATGCAGAAAATCTTCAAACAAAAACTCAGAAAACCTTCAAGGGATGAAGGTGAAAGCCCAGAAATTCAAAGAAATTCCAGAAAATCAACAGTTGAAGATAGAACCCAGAAAATCTTCAATGCAAAACCCAGAAACCTTCTTGGGAAGAAGATTTGAACCCAGAAAAATAAGAACACCACCGTAAAAACTCGCCGGGAATCGCTTTACCACGGAGAAAAAGAGAGAAAGACAGAGAGATTTAAGGAAAATAATTTTTGGAAAGATCTGAATGAAGAGTAAGAAATGAAATCTCACTCTTTTATAGGCGAATTGACTGGAAACTCAACTGGTTAAGGAAGTCTAACCGGTTACAGCCAGTCAAAGCCCATAATTATTCTTTGGGCTGCTGAAATTAAGGCCCAAAGAGCTAGGCCCAATAAAAATCAAGGCCCAGTACAAATTGATTTAAGGCTCAAGGCCCAAATAAAAGTAAAGGCCCAGGAGGTGATCCTAAGAGGATTCGAGGCCCAATAGGAGATTTGGCCCAAAACATTTTGGGTCCAAAGCTCAAAAATTAAAGGCCCTAAAAGAAATTAAAAGTACAGAAAGATTCTAACTTAGAATTAAGTTGGAAAATAAACTCTAAGGTGAGCTCAAAAAATTGAGTTCGAAAATGAACTGAAAAATGAAATCGAACCATTCGATCTCGTGATAAATTGAGGTCGAAATCGAACAGAAAACTTGAGGTCGAAAAAGATTGGGTTTGAGCTCGAAAAAACAAGGTCGAAATTGAACTAAAAATCCTGGTCGAGGGATTCGACCTCATACCACTTGAGGTCGAAATCCCAAACCAGATTTGAGTTCGAAAATGATCTGAGTTCTGTTCGAAAATTCTGGTCGAAAATACAATGGCTCGAAGTCGAAGAATTGAGGTCGAAAAAGACCTAAAAGGCAAGGTCGAAATATGCGATCTCGCACCAATTGAGGTCGAAATCCTAAACAAAAATCCTGGTGGAAAAACAGTTAAAACGAGCTCGAAAAATCGAGGTCGAATTTGCACTGGAAATCGAGGTCGACGTGTCCGACCTCACCCCACTTTCTAGTCGAAAATGACTATAAAAATGAGGTCGAAAACTCAAACCAGAAATGAGGTCGAAAATATAACTGGGTGAGGTCGAAAAATCCTGGTCGATTTTGTACTAAAGTTCCTGGTCGAAACGTTCGACCTCATCCCAGTCCTGGTCGAAAATGACCTAGAATCTTGGTCTAAAATGACCTAGATTTCTGGTCGAAAATGGCATGGATTCCTGGTCGAAAATGCTCTGAAAAAATGAAAAATTCAGGAAAAAATGCGATAACTTCTACAAAAATCCGAATGGAATTTTCCCAGAAGTTGGGGGGCAAATGATATGGTCAGAAAAGTAATTATAGAAATATAATTGACGATCCAACAAAAAGGCGTGATATTTAATGCCCAAATCCCTAATTATTCATTAATTTCGTAATTAATGAATAGGGAAAATATACAGCTCATTAAAAGAACCCCAATTATGGCAAATTAGTCAAAGAAGGATCCAGAATCCCAATTAAAGGCAATTAACGAGTCATAACCTTTACCAACAAGGAAAAGACTTATCCTGCAAGCAATACAATGCTTATCCAATAATAAAAAGGAGACTTATTCACTAAGACTCCTAAACATACCATAAATACTAGGCTCCAGACGCCTATAAAAGGTCCCTGATCCTACAATCAGAACTACGTCTTTGCCTTGATTCTCAATAACAATTTGAGATACGTAGGCATCTTGTGAGGACCAATTTAGTCCGGATACACGAGTGCAGCCATTAAAGCTCGAAGCTCATTAAACCTTAGCATTAATTACGCAAGCACGTTTTTTAATCCATAACATTTGATACACGAGTGCAGCCATTAAAGCTCGAAGCTCATTAAACCTTAGCATTAATTACGCAAGCACGTTTTTTAATCCATAACAACCGTGTTATTATTGGAAAAGGAGGGTTTTAGTAAATAAAAATAGAAAAACTAACATGTTTTAGTTGTAAAAAGAAATTGTTGATGATTTTTTTTTTGAAAAGATGGGATTTTGTTAGAAAAAATAATGTATTTTAACTGAAAAGGTAATTGGTCATAAATAATGTTATTATTTAAAATCACTAAGTACCAACCGACCGACTAAACTTTTAATGTTTCGTCTATTATAAGATAGTATAGATAGCTTATAACCCGTGCAATGCACGCTTCTTTTTTAAATTTATAACTTATAATTATATTAATTAACGAATTGTTTTTAATTTAATAATGATTCAATCATTATTATTCAACTAAAATTACTCAGAATCCCGAATATAAGATGAAGTTATGAATTTTTACATTGACAATTCTATTCAGCTTAAAAAATCTACTCATATTTTGTGTATATTATTAAAATTCAGTTTTTAGTATTTGAATATAATTCTAATGATAATCAACATACTTTTTAATATCAGATCTGACGGTTCTTATTAATCTATTTCAAAATTAACGATCCTTATTAGTTTGACGGTACACGAACTAAAATCTTGGATAAGATCTCGTGCAACGCACAACTCTTTTTTAAATATCTATAATTATATTAATATTTTTGTGTTATTAATTTTTGAAATTTATTTATTTGATTTTATACGTTCAGTTAACTATTTGTATTATATCTTCAGTTCTTAAAATTAGATTTGACTGCTTTACGGCACACACGAAATTCACAAAATAATATTTAATTTAGTGACGGTTAACTCTTTGTAGTATTTGAATATAGTTATACGAACAACCAAATACAATTTTAATATTACATCGACTATTTAACATATAACAAAATAATCTTTAATTTAATGATGGTTTAATTTTTTTTACAATTGAAAGTACACCAAAACTAAATATCGAAGAAAGTGGAAAATTTTTACATTGAAAATTTTATTCAATTTAGGAAATTTTCATGTATTTGGTTTAAATTATCGAGATCTATTTTTTAGTATTTTTAATATAATTCAACTAACAACCAACTACACTTTTTCATATTCGATCCAACGATTCTAATCTATTTATTTTAAAATCTAACGATCCTTATTATTTTTATATGTAATAATTATAATTACTTAAAATCCAATTCTAATACTAATACTTCCAGTTTTGACTTATATCATTTTTAGATAATAATTTCTATTTTTATATGATATAATCTTGATCGTTTATTTTTAAAAATATTAGATCTAACGGTTGAGATTGTTTTGACGGTAGTGAGGACTAGACAACGAGCACAAAAGTTTTAGATAAGATCTTCCTTACACTTATTATATACTAGCTTAAAGCCCGTGCAATGAACGGTTTTTTTTTTAATCTTGATAATTATATTTAATCCTGAAAGAAAATAAGGATCCTAATATAAACTGAACAGAAGCCCCAAATCTACTCGATGTGGGACTGGACTGGAGTGGTACACCTAAGGTAAAACTTAGAAAACTTTCCTAGGACCGTGTTTGATTTGAGTGTAATATATTACTATGAATAAGCAGAAGAAATGATAAGTAAATATTTAGCAATAAATGATTTGGTTTACTTGTTTACTTGCATTTGTTTTTATCTCAAGTAAAGTATTTTAAGGTTAACCTTACTATCTTTATTCTCTTCACAAAATTCACATGCCCTTTCGCCCATGTTCAGATGAGAAAGTGTTCAATAATTCAAGTTGAGTTAATAATTCAATGTCTAAAATTTTAGGATGCGTTTGCAGGAAAGTCAAAATTTAGTTAACAATTTTCTTTTGAAGAAAAATTAATGACGTTCGGCAGATAAAATAGCTATAAAAGCTATGCTTGTCAATCGAGTAGGTGATTTTGGATTAGCTCCTGGGATTTCGAGTTGTTTTACTATCTTTCAAACAGTAGACTTTTCAACCATTTTTGCTCGTGCTAGTTCCCCAAGAAATTCTTGGATTTCTAGCAATATGAGATTGAATGTCGTAACTCTTATTTGTATTTTACATACTCATAATTCTGTAATATTATCTCATAAACGAAAAAAAAATTGTTTGTGGATATTATATTTTAACATATTAGTGATAAGATTTGAAACTTTAGTATAATTAGAGTTATAAATATTAGACTTAAATATTTTGTCAATGGGAACCGAACTCTTTACCTACACTAGTACTCAATAAAAATTCATTTTACTATTATTATATAATTGGATATGATACATAACATATAATTGGCTAACATGTATTTATATATTATACATTATTTTATAAACAATATAAATTTATATGTGTAAAATTGATAATAAAATGAATTTTTGATTTTTTGTTACATCTTATTACTATTATATATTTTTTTCAAAATTAACATTAATTATATGCACACGTAAAGTGTACAACAGACACAAATGTATTTTGAATTGTCTACACTACAAGAAAATGTTCAATAGACATCACACATTAGACATCAGTTACTAATTCCACTGATGTTAAAAGATATAATAACATCACCCCGCGTTAATCTGATGTCTTTATTGTTTAAAGACATCGCTTATTTTAGAACCGATGTCTAAAGTTCGACTAAAAATTTTTTGTTTTACCCTTGGTAAAAATTTCGCAATTCCCCCATTTACATCAATTATTTTCCCCCCTTTATACCAATTATTTTCCCCCTCTTGCCAAATACTTTTCCCCCGACTAAAAACTAAATCTATTTTCCCCCTTTCCGACTCTCTCTCTCGTCTCTCACCTCACTCAATCTCTCTCTCTCTCGTCTCTCACCTCACTCAATCTCTCTCTCTCTCTCTCTCTCTCTCTCCCTCTCTCTCTTTTTCTCTCTCTCTCTCGTCTCCACCTCCACCACCATTCACCTCCGTCCTGCTCTACTTCGTTCAATTCAATTCACTGGGATCTCAATTTGAATCTATTAATCTTCATCTCATAATCTTCGAATTTAATTCGTTGCAATTGTTAGTTTATTTATTTACTCGCATTTGTGTGTTTATTAGATCTCGTACGATTTTAATTTCGTTTGAATTTGAATCAATTCACGATGTCGGTTATTTTTATATCTGTTTGATTTTTTGTTGCTGACTTGATTTGTTTTTGTGTTTTAATTGTGGCATTGTGTTGGAAATAGGCTCTCAGACTTGAAATCAAGGGGAGTTTGTTTAATTGATGCGTGTTCACACACACAGAGTGATATTTTTAGTTGTTTGAGTGATTTACTGATGTTTTTAGTTGTTTGAGAGTTTAGTAATGGTATATAGTATATAACTAATGACGACTCAATTTGTTTGTTGCTTTTAAATCTACACAATTTTTTAGTTATCAAGCTTCGGTTGTATTTTGCAGGAAATTCCAATACTCAATCCCGTGTATCTTATGTTAGGCATCTTTTGGTTCTGCTGCGAAAGGAACTGGACTCAAGGCTCTCGAATTTGCTCTCTCTATCTGTGACTCTGTTGACATGTATGGTTTCACTGTGGATCCAGGTTACAAAGTGTAACAGCCCCAAATCCGGGGTCAGGGATTTAGAGTAGTCACGATCCATGTACTCCTTGCCTTACCTGTATTACTCACACCATTCATAATTCACCTGCTCATGACCCCACAATATATGTCTCACACACACACACACAGGTTAGAGTCTCAGAAACGACACCATACAATAACTGCGGAATAAATAATTTTTATTACAATACCCAAAATGTCTTTGAATCTGTCACTGATACAATTTCTAAGTAATGTTACATTACCAACTTAGCCTTCGGATGCTCACAATCCTCTCATACCATTCATATCTATACATAAGTTGAATACCCAAAAGCTGTAGCCTGATTCGATTGGTTCGTACTACTCTCGGGATCACTGCTAGAAACTATTTATGGAAACGCCTTGCGGGGTATGTGCTGTCCCATTAGCATCCTGATTCGCTGCTATATAATATATATAAAACAATAGCAAGAGTGAGCGATAGCTCAGCAAGGTAATGAAAGTATGGCATAATTCTGCCTTTAACTCAACCCAGAATAAAGCGGGTATAAGACAATAATTTGTCAAAATATCTCGATACTTAAATTACATCCTTATCGGAATGTAATCCCAAAAATAATACCATTGTTGTATTTCAAATATCAATTTCATAATATTTCTGCAAACTTTTGCTATATTATGAACAAAGTTCTAGTATAAACGATGAGGTTTCAAAGTAAACCAAATATAACCTTTCCGAAAAATATCTGCTATATATGCAGAATATCAACATATAACTTAAAAGATGAAGTTATAAGGTGATTCAGTATAAACAACTCCCTTACCATAACTCATGTTATGTAAGGTATCCACAGAGTCATAACTCATAAATAAAAGATGAAGTTGCATGAATTTATTGTCACTTCATTTCCAAACACTTTTCGACCCCCTACCAACATGATTGGTTCTTCACCCCAATACATGTTGCAGGAATATCCAAATTGGATGATGAACCAATACTGGAGTTGCTACCGCGTCCGCTGTGCCTAACCTTACTATGATCAGTAGCAGGTCGCACCGCTCAAATAGTTTTCTACATGTAGATGGAAGTATCACGACGGCCTGACATTGTCTACCGCCTTACTATGACCTCCCGGCCCATTTGGGGCAATATATAAAAGTTGGATGGGCCCACACAACTTGACCACTTACACCACTCCTAGTTCAGATGGAATCCATGACTCTGAAACGTAAAGATCGTCCTCCTTTCCCCAAGTGTAACACTTGTTGATACGACTCCACTAAGTAGTTATATCTAGGTTGGAAAGGGAGATTCTCCAATATTTCCCAAGCTATGCTTGTTAATGGATATCGACTTGTTCCATGAATTTACCCCTCGATCATTGAGGTGGTAACACAACACTAGACTGGCAGCAATTAAATTGCTCCAAGAAAATATCAGTCCCTTGACAGTTTTGAGTTGAGAGTTCAAAAAGAGTAGTAGTCTCTTAAATCAGGTTTCTCATATTTTTGATGGTTGAGCGAACATTTAAATCCTCTTAAGAGACGGATTTAAATGGAAAACATTGTTTTGGGAACCTCTTTGGATTTTTAAAAATAATCAATGATATTGATTAAATAAGTAAACATTAGATGAATATTCGAAATAATATTCCTTACGTAAATACTGATTAAATGAATATTCGAAAATACTATTCATTAAGTAAATATATAGATTAAATGAATATTCAAAGATAATATTCATTAAATAAATAAACCTCAAATGAATATTCAAAAATAATATTCATTAAATAAATAACTCTTAAATGAATATTCAAAAGTAATATTCATTAAATAAATAACTCTTAAATGAATATTCAAAAGTAATATTCATTAAATAAATAACTCTTAAATGAATATTCAAAAGTAATATTCATTAAATAATAAACAATCCTCGAATGGATAATAATAATAATATTCTTAAAGTCCATAATCCTCAAATGAATATAAATAAATAATATTCATTAAATACATACTTAACCCTCGAATAAGTAAGCCTCAAATGAATATTCAGAAGTAATATTCATTAAATAATAAATCTCAAATGAATATTCAAAAGTAATATTCATTAAATAGATAATTAATCCTCGAATAACAGTTACTGGATATCTTTGTTATCATTCCGGAACAAAGCGATTTTAAGAACACATTTTGAAAATGATATTCATCTAAGTAAACAAATTTAATTAGACGAATAAGGCTTATTTAATCCGTAAATGCTTCCAGAAGTATTTACTAATTAAATAAACACTGGTTTATTGGTGATGTTGCCTTTAGGTTAATTATTGCGAAAATCTTTCTAAAAAGCTCTGTCCGGGTTTTCGAAAATATACCTTACAAAATAACCCTGATACGCTGGCTAAGTTATAAACTCAATACATGCTCTACCCTCTGAGCCTTTCTTATTCCAGTACACAAATACCTACCTTATGATATAAAGTCCCCTTCCACCATACGAAAAGTTTATAAATATATACACCATATAATTCAAGGCGTAGGATCTTAAAAGCATCACCACCCATCAACAGTATTATAAGGTCATGGGATTTTGGTTATCGCACGAGCAGGATTTAATATCATTAACAAGACCAAGGATATACTGGTTTTGATAAGGAAGCACAATATTGGGAAACTTGCAAATATGGATTGAAACTTATTCAACATATTTCATATATTTCAAAATAAATATACTCTGAACGATCGAGTATGCATACATAACTTGCATTTAGTATATGCATACTTCAAAATATGGTTTTTAGAAACTTGCCTGATGCTCGAGAAGTGATAGGGGTTCGCGACGATGCCGGACAATCTAGACAAAGTCAAACGAAAACACACGGTTAATCCCCTCGATAAACCACTTATAACTCAATGCTTAAACACGTAAGCGAAACACAATCAAGGAATTACTAACTCTTTATAGGCTCATACTAAGTCCATGTTATTTGTCAAATTCTTATATCATAAGTTTGGTTCGAAATCCATTCTCAAATCCAAGTTATACTTAACCATTTGGAACCTTGGTTTCTAAGTCTCGTTTTCAGTGGTTTTCACTTGCGCGACCCTGACTAAAACATTTTTATAAAATCGAAAAATAATCTTTTTAATACGAATCCTTTTCGTGAGCCTTGCAAACGGTCTCTAGTATTATTCCTCAATGTTTCACATTTTAATATGGCTCCGAAGTGGTCCAAATATAGACTCAAAGTTGCTGACCAGAGATGGGTCGTTCTTCCGAACGGCGTTTACTAAAACTCACTTTTCTCTTAAACCGTTCGGCCAAATTAGGCGAACCACATATCATTACGAAGCTTATAACATAAACTACACAATCATGGGCAGTAGGACTCAAGGGTCGAGCTCTAACAGAGGAAAAACAGGGAACCAATCAGTAGGTAAAAATTTGGGCATTACGACGGCTATAAATCGGACATTCCAAAAATCATAATCATCAAACCAAGCCACACCGGGCATCCATACATCTTAAACACATGATTCTCATCTCCACAAGTCCAGGGGTATCATACTTTAACATCTTAATCAACAAATGGCTAAACCAACTACAAGATCATGCTAACATGCTTATATTAACACTATAATTTCAACTAAGCTAACAATCATCAAGAACATCCACAAAACTCAAAGTCAACTAAGGGTTCATGGGGTTAATACCTTACTTGGAGTGTATGATCACGTAGTAAGCCTTGTCTAGCCCTTAGATTTCCTTGACCAAGCTTAGATCATCAAAAGAAGTCAAGAAATCAAAGTTAGTTATTGAAAGTTACTATTCATCTGTTCAAAGAACTGCCCAAACGAGGTCCTTACCCTGCTTTTCTGGGCGAGGTTTTTAAAGCGTAGTTGTAGAACATCTCCATGGCTTTCCAACAAGCTATAGAACGCAAGATTTCATTTAGAAATGAGAGAGATACGGCCGTTTGAAAATCGGTGCAGAAACTGCCAAGATCATGGCAGTTTGGATTCTTCAACTTGGGGAGGCGATTTGACTAGGCTATACTCCTTGGATTGCTATGAAATCTTGAACGCATGTTATATATGGAGTGAAGAAGCTGTGGTTAAAGTTTGGTGATTTTATCATGGTTGGAAATGGAGTTATGGATTTTTCTTTGGAGGGTGCTCTAGCTGATCAGTTTTGGAGAATTTTGTGTTTCTCTTGCTTTTCTTTTCTTCTTTTCTTTTTGTTTTGAGTAAAAGATAAGAATGCTGATATTTTGTTAAGTGGTGAGTCATAGGGACACATGTCGATCAGTGGGGTATCATGGTGGCAAGCAGGGACACGTGTCGCGCATGCACGCGTTTGGTTAAAGTAGCTTTACTGGTTCGTTTCCTTTCACATGGATGATCCAAATATTGCATTTCTCGAATTAATCTTGTTATATGTTACTTCCATGTCTATATTTAATCTTGTCATAATTTCAATCCTTAATCCATGATTCGTTCGCTTAATCGCTTAATCTCATTATAAAGTATCAGCGGTTTCTAGAACATTCGTTTCACTGTCCCAGTGGTTTTCGTTCTAAATTCTCAAATCAAATATAATAAAATTCCAAAATATTAAATCCTCAAATCCTCAATTTTTAATATCTCATTTCTTGAATATAATAATATATAATTCGCTGTCCGGTCAAATATTTCACCAAAATAAAATTTGGAATTTCTGAATTCCGATCGTCTTTGCATTCACTTATTTACTCCGTAGATCACTAATATGACTTCGGAATATCCACACTACGTCTCGTACATAGGTGGCATGAAAAATTTTGTTAATCCTCAAAATCACTATTCATCCACCAAATTCACTATTCACTGATGCACTTAATCATAATAAGAAAAGTTTTAATTAATCCAAAAATTCGGGTTATTACAGTCTCCCCTCCTTAAAAGGATTCCGTCCCGGAATCAACTTAGGCATAACTGGGGGTACTTCTCTCCCGTTGCACTTTCTAACTCCCAGGTGGATTCTTCCACCTCTTGTTTCTCCACAAACCTCTCACTAGCTTGGCAACCTCGTCTCTTAGCACTTGTTCTTTTCTATCCGTGATTTCCACAGGTTGCTCTTTGTAAGTCAGACCAGGTTGTATATCTACCTGCTCGTACTCTACATATGTCGGGCATCTATAGTATACTGACGTAGCATTGACACCTAAACCCCGTTATGACCATTCTACAAGTTTGGGGGGGTAAGGCTGGCTCGTAGGCCACCTTCCTGACGCATTTTAAAATCTCAGATGGCCCAATGAATCTCGGGCTCGACTTCCCTTTCTTTTCAAATCTCATTAATTCTTTCCATGGAGATACCTTTAGCATCACGAATCGCTAACCTCATATTCTCTATCTTGTTTGTACAGAAATACACCAGCATAAACTTGATTGTCATTCATCAACTTGCCATTTAGCTTATCAATAGCAGTACTATCTCTATACTCGCGGGCTTAGTCCGCATACTTTCTCTGTCTGTCTTGGCTGTTACTAGCCGCTTGTTGGTGAAATCTTTTGCCTTTCTAGTTTGTCGGATTAACTTGGGTTTTGTGTAAAATCTCATCCTTTAATTCCCGATCCTTCGGAATCCATCTCTGTCTCATTTTCATTAAGGGCATCGGCCACCACATTGGCCTTCCCCGGATGGTAGTGTATCTCACAGTCATAATTCTAGGTCAATTCTAGCCATTTCTCCATCTCATGTTATCTACTATCACGGATAACTGAAAGCCACTTCATTACATTCCATCAAAATTTGTGGGTGCACTAATCAACCCCAAAACAACTTCACTGAAAACTCTAAGTGTCTATTCCTAGTATGAATCGCAGTCTTGGGTATATCCTCGAATTTAACTTCCAACTGGTAATATCCAGTTCTTAAATAAATTTGGAAATACACAGCGTTCTTCCGCTGATCAAACAATCATTTACAAGGGTACCTATTCTCCATGTCGAACTCATACAACTCTCAAGGTTCGATGCATAATCTTGTGTTAACATCTTTCTTTCTTACAACAACACCGGGGTTCTCCATGGTGGTACACGGGGTCTTATCATACCCTTATACAACAACTCTTGTAACTTAGTCACTAACCCTTTCATTCCCATTGTACTCTGAATACTCGGTATTCATTCTCATGTCATCCAAATCGATATCTGGTAGCTTATTAAAACCTTGTACAATCTCCCAAAACCATTTTAGTTCCCTTTATACTTGGTATCTCTTTCCTTGGCGTCAACCATAAGTGCTAATTAAGCCTCGTATTTCTGGCGTAATAGTTTCTTAGTCGGAACTATATTCAAGAATCTCTGAATCTGTCTCCATCCTTTATTTATTACTCTCTCTCTCTTACAATCAGTCTGGGCTCCATTGGGTGTCAACCAATCCATCCTTATAATAATATCAACTTCTCCCAAGTCACAATACCAGCTCCCTCTGACTCCATCGCCAGTACTTATCTTGCTAACCCAGAGGTAGTGTCCATTCGTAAACAACTCCTCCAAAATCTCAATTCCATTATAGGGCATCTATCTAACACCGTTGTCACTGGAGTACACGACACATCGCTATTCCTTTCACATATGTCGATTGACACGCTTTCCATTATCATAACATCCTTGGGAGAATAAATCAATTTCGTTGATACGTCACCAACATTATATTCGTCTTAGGGATTCGCTCCTGTCATAGGAGATTTCGTTGCGAATCTAATTCCTATCAGCGAATTTTTTTTTTTTTTTTTTTTTGTGACTTATTTGACCTGGTTGGCCTCCCTTTGAAATTCAATAAAGATAACAAGAATCATGGAGCTTTGAAAAGATAGCTCCCATATCAAGGAAAACGTCACACACTGGTGATCATAAGGTTATGAGTTTTAAGGTAACCTTATTGGAGGTAAGAGAATTTACCGAGAGATCAACATGATCATAAGAACTCAACGTTGCGTGCCTCGATTGAGACATTACTAAAGGTAATTAGCCTTCTTGTATTTCACAACTCACAAGTGATGGCGTCCCATCCGACTTCTATCATATAGACAGATAGTCCTTGTAGCCCCTATAAGTATAGGGTTGTTCGTCTCAGTGGGAGTTGAAAAGTATGAAAGCAATTCGAGATCAATTTAACGATTATCGCCTCTCGACAATATTTCTCAAAGGAACACCTTGAATTAAAATTGAACAGATTCCAAAGGTGCGGTTTCCAAAGAAAATACAAAGAAAAGAATAACCAAAAAGATACTGGTACTTAACAAACAAGTGGTGAGGTATCACCATGGGGTCATTCATTATTTGAAGAAAAGTGAAAGCTTAAATAACATCATTTGACAGGGCTTCGAAAACCTGAAAGTAGGCATCGTGACAGCCTCTAACACAATTGAAATTAATTATGATTTAACACAAGTGTTATAAAATAACTTCGAAGAGGGAATATACCCTTTATCAGAATTCTTTCTTGGAAAGAGGTCAAGATAGATCATAGATTGGGGAAATATCCCACATAATCTGCAAAGGGGGAGGGTACTACCAAGGTCTCTACGGATGCCTTTTATGTCGGCTCCTCTAATGGATAATCGTTCAATTCCAAAGCTTTTCTTTTCCACGCGCCCTAAGGTGTTTGATACTTACGTCATTGCCGACTTATAATAGTCGCTAAGGATCCAACCATCGACCTTTGCAATCGCAGGGAATTCTATTCGACTAGGCGCAAACATCTCAAGTAAGCGTTCTGTTCTATAAGAAGACTTCGATACCGTTGTCGCCCATAGCAATGACAATTCCACATGTCGACTAGGCGGTACTCCGGAGGATCGTTAGAAACTACAAACTTAAATTCGGTCTCTATTTCAATCATCTTTATACCCAAAATTTTCCTTGAGATAATAAAATCCCTCAATGATGTAATAGACACTATTTCCAGTGGAATCGCTGGTCGTGGGGGATTGAAATCTCATAGCCCAAAACAATTCCTTACACTATTCTAGGCAACTAAGTACCCTTAATCGTTCGTGAAAATCTGAACATCTTGGTTCTTACGTATGCCGCCTCCTTATGGGCAACTATAACCGACTACGGGTAACAGGTTTCGTTCAAGTCGAATCAATCCACTGATACTGGCTGTACTGCCTCTACCTCTTCTGCTTTGGAGACTCTACTCCATTTTCTTTGTCATATCTCTTGATGAATCATGAACGATCCTTAAAACTCTTGTTTCGTCACTTATTTGTCCTCTGAAGGTTCGTCTGGTCCTATTATACGACCTCAAGTAACATACTACATCTTTATCAATCAACACGTTCTCTACAAGATTCTTTCCTTGACCCACCATGGGGTCTTCCTCTAGATCCTCCTATGGATCTTCCTTTATCGGGTCTCCGTCCATTTCAAGGAACGCATCATCAATTGCCTACTCGAAGGCCTCGGGGTCTGGTATCTCAGAATCCCATCAATCTATAACTCATACGAATCGAGGTGACTAATCATGAAGTCCTAAGTACGGTTTCCCAGAAGAAGACCCCTCTCGGGCTTCATCTTAAGCAGTCAGGGTCGTGTCCTCTAACCCGACTACGAACTCAATTTAGGCTCTAGATGTTCTTATCATTCTTAAGGGTATTGTAAGACTCGATCTCCTATCGTTTCTGAGGACTGTAACCTAACGCTCTGATACCATTTCTGTAACAGCCCCAAATCCGGGGTCAGGGATTTAGAGTAGTCACGATCCATGTACTCCTTGCCTTACCTGTATTACTCACACCATTCATAATTCACCTGCTCATGACCCCACAATATATGTCTCACACACACACACACAGGTTAGAGTCTCAGAAACGACACCATACAATAACTGCGGAATAAATAATTTTTATTACAATACCCAAAATGTCTTTGAATCTGTCACTGATACAATTTCTAAGTAATGTTACATTACCAACTTAGCCTTCGGATGCTCACAATCCTCTCATACCATTCATATCTATACATAAGTTGAATACCCAAAAGCTGTAGCCTGATTCGATTGGTTCGTACTACTCTCGGGATCACTGCTAGAAACTGTTTATGGAAACGCCTTGTGGGGTATGTGCCGTCCCATTAGCATCCTGCTTCGCTGCTATATAATATATATAAAACAATAGCAAGAGTGAGCGATAGCTCAGCAAGGTAATGAAAGTATGGCATAATTCTGCATTTAACTCAACCCAGAATAAAGCGGGTATAAGACAATAATTTGTCAAAATATCTCGATACTTAAATTACATCCTTATCGGAATGTAATCCCAAAAATAATACCATTGTTGTATTTCAAATATCAATTTCATAATATTTCTGCAAACTTTTGCTATATTATGAACAAAGTTCTAGTATAAACGATGAGGTTTCAAAGTAAACCAAATATAACCTTTCCGAAAAATATCTGCTATATATGCAGAATATCAACATATAACTTAAAAGATGAAGTTATAAGGTGATTCAGTATAAACAACTCCCTTACCATAACTCATGTTATGTAAGGTATCCACAGAGTCATAACTCATAAATAAAAGATGAAGTTGCATGAATTTATTGTCACTTCATTTCCAAACACTTTTCGACCCCCTACCAACATGATTGGTTCTTCACCCCAATACATGTTGCAGGAATATCCAAATTGGATGATGAACCAATACTGGAGTTGCTACCGCGTCCGCTGTGCCTAACCTTACTATGATCAGTAGCAGGTCGCACCGCTCAAATAGTTTTCTACATGTAGATGGAAGTATCACGACGGCCTGACATTGTCTACCGCCTTACTATGACCTCCCGGCCCATTTGGGGCAATATATAAAAGTTGGATGGGCCCACGCAACTTGACCACTTACACCACTCCTAGTTCAGATGGAATCCATGACTCTGAAACGTAAAGATCGTCCTCCTTTCCCCAAGTGTAACACTTGTTGATACGACTCCACTAAGTAGTTATATCTAGGTTGGAAAGGGAGATTCTCCAATATTTCCCAAGCTATGCTTGTTAATGGATATCGACTTGTTCCATGAATTTACCCCTCGATCATTGAGGTGGTAACACAACACTAGACTGGCAGCAATTAAATTGCTCCAAGAAAATATCAGTCCCTTGACAGTTTTGAGTTGAGAGTTCAAAAAGAGTAGTAGTCTCTTAAATCAGGTTTCCCATATTTTTGATGGTTGAGCGAACATTTAAATCCTCTTAAGAGACGGATTTAAATGGAAAACATTGTTTTGGGAACCTCTTTGGATTTTTAAAAATAATCAATGATATTGATTAAATAAGTAAACATTAGATGAATATTCGAAATAATATTCATTACGTAAATACTGATTAAATGAATATTCGAAAATACTATTCATTAAGTAAATATATAGATTAAATGAATATTCAAAGATAATATTCATTAAATAAATAAACCTCAAATGAATATTCAAAAATAATATTCATTAAATAAATAACTCTTAAATGAATATTCAAAAGTAATATTCATTAAATAAATAACTCTTAAATGAATATTCAAAAGTAATATTCATTAAATAAATAACTCTTAAATGAATATTCAAAAGTAATATTCATTAAATAATAAACAATCCTCGAATGGATAATAATAATAATATTCTTAAAGTCCATAATCCTCAAATGAATATAAATAAATAATATTCATTAAATACATACTTAACCCTCGAATAAGTAAGCCTCAAATGAATATTCAGAAGTAATATTCATTAAATAATAAATCTCAAATGAATATTCAAAAGTAATATTCATTAAATAGATAATTAATCCTTGAATAACAGTTACTGGATATCTTTGTTATCATTCCGGAACAAAGCGATTTTAAGAAAACATTTTGAAAATGATATTCATCTAAGTAAACAAATTTAATTAGACGAATAAGGCTTATTTAATCCGTAAATGCTTCCAGAAGTATTTACTAATTAAATAAACACTGGTTTATTGGTGATGTTGCCTTTAGGTTAATTATTGCGAAAATCTTTCTAAAAAGCTCTGTCCGGGTTTTCGAAAATATACCTTACAAAATAACCCTGATACGCTGGCTAAGTTATAAACTCAATACATGCTCTACCCTCTGAGCCTTTCTTATTCCAGTACACAAATACCTACCTTATGATATAAAGTCCCCTTCCACCATACGAAAAGTTTATAAATATATACACCATATAATTCAAGGCGTAGGATCTTAAAAGCATCACCACCCATCAACAGTATTATAAGGTCATGGGATTTTGGTTATCGCACGAGCAGGATTTAATATCATTAACAAGACCAAGGATATACTGGTTTTGATAAGGAAGCACAATATTGGGAAACTTGCAAATATGGATTGAAACTTATTCAACATATTTCATATATTTCAAAATAAATATACTCTGAACGATCGAGTATGCATACATAACTTGCATCTAGTATATGCATACTTCAAAATATGGTTTTTAGAAACTTGCCTGATGCTCGAGAAGTAATAGGGGTTCGCGACGATGCCGGACAATCTAGACAAAGTCAAACGAAAACACACGGTTAATCCCCTCGATAAACCACTTATAACTCAATGCTTAAACACGTAAGCGAAACACAACCAAGGAATTACTAACTCGTTATAGGCTCATACTAAGTCCATGTTATTTGTCAAATTCTTATATCATAAGTTTGGTTCGAAATCCATTCTCAAATCCAAGTTATACTTAACCATTTGGAACCTTGGTTTCTAAGTCTCGTTTTCAGTGGTTTTCACTTGCGTGACCCTGACTAAAACATTTTTATAAAATCGAAAACTAATCTTTTTAATACGAATCCTTTTCGTGAGCCTTCCAAACGGTCTGTAGTATTATTCCTCAAAGTTTCACATTTTAATATGGCTCCAAAGTGGTCCAAATATAGACTCAAAGTTGCTGACCAGAGATGGGTCGTTCTTCCGAACGGCGTTTACTAAAACTCACTTTTCTCTTAAACCGTTCGGCCAAATTAGGCGAACCACATATCATTACGAAGCTTATAACATAAACTACACAATCATGGGCAGTAGGACTACAAGATCATGCTAACATGCTTATATTAACACTATAATTTCAACTAAGCTAACAATCATCAAGAACATCCACAAAACTCAAAGTCAACTAAGGGTTCATGGGGTTAATACCTTACTTGGAGTGTATGATCACGTAGTAAGCCTTGTCTAGCCCTTAGATTTCCTTGACCAAGCTTAGATCATCAAAAGAAGTCAAGAAATCAAAGTTAGTTATTGAAAGTTACTATTCATCTGTTCAAAGAACTGCCCAAACGAGGTCCTTACCCTGCTTTTCTGGGCGAGGTTTTTAAAGCGTAGTTGTAGAGCATCTCCATGGCTTTCCAACAAGCTATAGAACGCAAGATTTCATTTAGAAATGAGAGAGATACGGCCGTTTGAAAATCGGTGCAGAAACTGCCAAGATCATGGCAGTTTGGATTCTTCAACTTGGGGAGGCGATTTGACTAGGCTATACTCCTTGGATTGCTATGAAATCTTGAACGCATGTTATATATGGAGTGAAGAAGCTGTGGTTAAAGTTTGGTGATTTTATCATGGTTGGAAATGGAGTTATGGATTTTTCTTTGGAGGGTGCTCTAGCTGATCAGTTTTGGAGAATTTTGTGTTTCTCTTGCTTTTCTTTTCTTCTTTTCTTTTTGTTTTGAGTAAAAGATAAGAATGCTGATATTTTGTTAAGTGGTGAGTCATAGGGACACATGTCGATCAGTGGGGTATCATGGTGGCAAGCAGGGACACGTGTCGCGCATGCACGCGTTTGGTTAAAGTAGCTTTACTGGTTCGTTTCCTTTCACATGGATGATCCAAATATTGCATTTCTCGAATTAATCTTGTTATATGTTACTTCCATGTCTATATTTAATCTTGTCATAATTTCAATCCTTAATCCATGATTCGTTCGCTTAATCGCTTAATCTCATTATAAAGTATCAGCGGTTTCTAGAACATTCGTTTCACTGTCCCAGTGGTTTTCGTTCTAAATTCTCAAATCAAATATAATAAAATTCCAAAATATTAAATCCTCAAATCCTCAATTTTTAATATCTCATTTCTTGAATATAATAATATATAATTCGCTGTCCGGTCAAATATTTCACCAAAATAAAATTTGGAATTTCTGAATTCCGATCGTCTTTGCATTCACTTATTTACTCCGTAGATCACTAATATGACTTCGGAATATCCACACTACGTCTCGTACATAGGTGGCATGAAAAATTTTGTTAATCCTCAAAATCACTATTCATCCACCAAATTCACTATTCACTGATGCACTTAATCATAATAAGAAAAGTTTTAATTAATCCAAAAATTCGGGTTATTACACAAAGAATGGTATGTGGCAGAGTAAATACATGCCATCTCCTCTATTTATTTTTTCTCATCTTCCAGATGAATATTGTATCCCTTGCTGAATTGTTATAGACAATTTCGAGACACATGTTCTGACCAGAGTTCTGGCATTGTTTAGGACTAGATATTTCTCGGAGTCTCGGCAAGGTCATACCCCTTTGCATGGTAGAGCTTATTACCAGATGATGGAGTTCTTGGGAGTAAGTTTTTCTATTTCTGCTGGACTAGTTGCTAAACTTTATCTTCATTTTATGGAATTGAGCTGACTTCTGTAACTGTTTTCAACTATCTTGCATTGCCTGAAGTGATATAAATATGTGATTAATGTGTATAACAATTTTATTGTGAATCGATATAATAAGATGAGATAATATAACAATTTGTATGGTTATATATACTTTCGGACAATTACGTATGTCATATCTAATTTGAGAAGGTGCGAACTTTTGATAATTGGTTATTCTTAGTCTGTCATTTTTTATTTCGAATATCTACAATCAGAAGAAGACGAGGGTAATCAGTCAGCTTCAGCTGTCAATCCGAATGAGGGTGAAGACATGCAGGATGAAGGGCCTGTAAATGAAGAGCAAACAGATGTGAATGTGAATGTCATTCTCTTAATGTTTTATTACAGTTCACCTTCTGGAGAAATCAATCTTCTGGTACTGATGGTTAACTGTTAATGTCTTAATTGTACAATTTTTGACCAGAAACATTGTTTTCAAACCATAAGCATAAAAGATGTTCCATCTATCTGATAAGATAACTTACATGTGTCCCTCTGTTAACATCATATGTTCCCTTGTGAATACTTTCACATACAGTGTTAGTCTGAGATCTTACATTAATTACATATTGATGACTCCAGTTCTACATATAGATTTTTTTTCTCTTAATTTATAAAATTTTTACTTTGTTGGTCCAACTTTCTTCTCTTATAGATATACATAGCCCCTTCCAACCAGGCTCAAAGGTAAGAGTAATACTACTTATTTCAGAGAGAGACAGAGGAGATATTTAATTTTGAGAGAGATTTAAGCCAGAGAGATTTAGTTGTTATTATTTTCCTAATTGCCCTAATTTGTTATCATATAGCTTTGCTGCTAAATTATGGTCTTGCAACTTCAACTCCCATCTTGCAAATGCTCTCATTATTCAAGGAGATTACCAAGCTTCACTCTCCTCTTTGGAACAGGCTTATATGTCTGCAACTAAATTGCATTATCCCGAGTTACAGGTTTCCATTTCCTTTTTTAACCCCCTTCCCTATTCTCTCTCTTTTATATCTTGTTTATTGCCTTATTCTGCTCCACAGATGTTTTTTGCTACTTCTATATTGCATGTCCACCTCATTCAATGGGATGACGTTAGCTTGGTTGAGCAAGCTGTCAATCAATGTAATTTGGTATGGGATTGGTGGAGCAGCTTTAGAGGCAATTGTCAGCAGATGAAAAATGATTTCTTGTAATACTGAAATGAAATAAACTGCAGTAATCCACTTGGTGTTTGATGTTCCGCCTTGACCCTCTGACATGTAAAACATTTACTCACCCATTCAGCAATTTCTTTTTTCATATCTGGCCACCAAAAGTTCATTTTAAGATCTCGATACATCTTCGTGCTTCCAGGATGAATTGAATACTCTGAGTTATGCGCTTCATGCAAAATTTCATTCTTTAGTTCCGCTACATTAGGTACCCATATTCGAGAAGCAAACCTTAAGATTCCATTGTCGTCCAGTTGGCTACATATTTCCTCGCCTGTTAAACTATTTGCATTGTCGTTCATGACTTGCTCTTGGCATTTCCGTATCTTTTCCAACAACTCTGGTTGAAACGTTATGGCGTAAATCATTTTTGTCGCGTCCTTCGGAACACATACTTCTATCTCTAACTTTTCAAACTCTCTGTACAATTCTTTGGTCATCGTCAGCATATTCAATCTTTCTTTTCTGCTCAATGCATCTACTACCACGTTTGCCTTGCCGGGGTGATAATTTATAGAAACGTAGTAATCCTTGATTAGCTCCAACCATCTTCTCTGTCTCATGTTCAGCTCCTTCTGAGTAAAGATATACTTCAGACTTTTGTGATCGGTGTAAATTTCACATCTCTCTCCGTACAAGTAATGTCTCCATATCTTTAGTGCAAATACAATCGCTGCTAATTCCAAATCATGTGTAGGATATTTCTATTCGTGAGGTCTCAATTGTCTCGACGCATAGCAATTACTTTGTCATGTTGCATAAGTACACAACCCAATCCTTTGTAAGACGCATCACTATAGATTACAAAATGTTCTTGATCGTCTGGTAGCATTAACACTGGTGTTGTAGTTAGTCTCTTCTTTAACTCTTGGAAACACTCTTCGCATTTGTCGTTCCATATGAATAGTTCGCTTTTCCTTGTCAGCTTGGTCATTGGAGTAGCTATCTTTGCAAAGTCCTGTACGAATCTCCGATAATATCCGGCTAATCCCAAGAAACTTCTAACTTCAGTTGGTGTCTTTGGTCTTTCCCAATCCTTCACTGCTTCAATCTTTGCTAGATCTACTTTGATGCCTTCACTACTTACCACGTGCCCTAGGAAATGAACTTCTCTTAACCAGAATTCACACTTTGAAAATTTTGCGTATAATCCTTCTTGTCTTAAAATCTCCAACACAATCCACAAATGATTCGTATGTTCTTCTTCCGTCTTGGAATATATCAAAATATCATCGATGAATACCACTACAAACTCATCCAAATACTTCTTAAAAATCATGTTCATTAAATCCATAAAAGCTGCTGGTGCATTCGTCAATCCAAACGCCATTACTAAAAACTCATAATGTCCGTACCTTGTTCAAAAAGCTGTCTTCGGTATGTCGTCTGGTTTAACCTTCAATTGGTGATATCCTGATCGTAGATCAATCTTAGAAAAATAAACTTCTCCTTTTAACTGGTCAAACAGATCATCTATTCTGGGCAATGGATACTTGTTCTTGATGGTTAGCTTGTTTAACTCCCGATAATCTATACAAAGTCTCATACTTCCATCCTTCTTTTTGACAAACAGCACTGGTGCTCCCCACGGAGAAACGCCAGGTCTGATAATTCTTTTGTCTAACAATTCCTGCAATTGCTTGGCCAACTCTTTCATCTCCACTGGTGCCATTCTGTATGGTGCTTTGGATACTGGTTTCGCGCCTGGTGTTAAATCTATTGCGAACTCAATCTCTCTATCTGGAGGTAGTCCTGGTAACTCTTCTGGAAAAACATCTGGAAACTCACTCACGACTGGAATATCTTCTAACTTAGAAACTTCTTTTTCTGTATCTATCACATATGCGAGATAAGCCTCACATCCTTGTCTTAATAACCTCTTAGTCTGAATCATTGTCAAAAATTTCTTTGTTTGTTTCTCTCCTTTAAATATCACTTTTTGCTTTTCTGGGGTAACTAAAGTAACCCTCTTGTCCTTACAATCAATATGCGCATCATAATCAGTTAACCAATCCATTCCTAAAATCACATCAAATTCTCCCAACTTGAAAGGTAATAAATCAGATTCCCTAACGGCTTCCACATTGGAGTCTCTCAATGCTAGAAGTGTACCTGCCACCACATCGGAGTCTCTCAATGCTTCCTTCATTGACATATTATAGGTTCTGGCTAATGGCTGAACATCAACAGCTGGAGGTGCCTCTATAGCTCGAATCATGTTGTTCACAGGTGCTGGCACTTTACAATCCTTGATCATATGGCCTGGTCTCTTACATCGATGACACACAATACCTGTCTTGCAATCCCTGGCATAATGCCCCTTCTGGTTACACTTAAAACATGTGATACTCAATCTGTGGCATATACCTGGATGTCTTTTCCCGCATGTCTTGCATTCTGGCAGTGGAGGTCTGGAAACTACTTGCTGATTATTGTTTGGTGGACGATTGATTGGTCCTGCATTTCCGGTATCTGGTTTCTTGAAAGTTGTACCTCTGCTCGGCTGGAATCCTGGTTTCTTGTTTGGATAGCTCTGAAGATCTCCCTGTGACTGGACCTTATCAGACGTCCCTACCTTTCTTTTCTTATTTTCTCTCTCTCATGTATGAATCACTCTCTCCTTCCGCAATCATTGCCTTCTATACTACGACTGCAGAACTGTTAACTTACTACGAATCCATGACCTCAGTCCTTGTTGGAACCTCTTGGCCTTCTTCTTCTCTGTATCAACGTATGTCGGAACAAACCTAGACAACTCGGTAAACTTGGTCTCGTATTGAGAAACAGTCATACTACCTTGCTTCAATTCTAAAAATTTCAACTCCATTTGATCTCGCATAAAGTCAGGAAAATACTTCTCTAAAAACAATTCTGTAAATCTCTCCCACGTAATTAACCATTCAGGTTCTAAAGCCTTACTAGTTTCCCACCAATAACTTGCCTCATTTTTCAGAAAATAACTAGCATACTCAGTTTTTTTTCTCCTGTTACCTCTATCAACGTAAAAGCTTTCTCCATTTCCATTAACCATGCCTTTACCTCAACTGGATCAGCAGATCCCTTGAACTCTGGAGGTTTTGCTGCTTGAAAAGATTTAAACGTAACTACGGGTACTACCTGCTGGTGCTACTGTTGTTGATGCTGATATTGCTGATGTTGCTGCTGCTGCTGTTGTTGTAGTAACTGTTGTTGGATCTGTTGTTGTTGTTGTGCTAGAGCAGTAGTTTGTTGAGTGAGGGTGTTCAAAAGCTGTATTACAACCAGATCTAAATGACCCGTTGGGGGTGTATTCTGTTGACCTTCTTGGTCAGTGGAATTATTTGCACGGGTATTTCGTCTAGGAGGCATATTGCTGATGAATAAACAATAACTGATTTAATCAAATAATTCATAAATAGAAGAGAAGGAGAACACAATTGGTAGAACCATAATTTACATATTTTCAACGGCGTACGGGTACACTCGTTGCACAAGTAGAATAACAATTATAATATTGAAAATGAATAACAAGAGAATAATAACAGTTCTACAAAAGATGGTTATCATAAATATATACATAGATTTGATACAAGCGTAGAACGCTTTCAAAAGTAAAGTGTGTCATAGCTAAACTACAATTGCCGATCAACAGTACAACAACAAAATACAACAACAATCCAAGGCGATACTATAATCCTGGTGCACTGCTGGTACTATACTATACATCTATGTACTATCTGACTGGAATCCATATAATATCCCAACCTCGTCTCTACCGGCTCATGGATCATCATTTCTGGTCACCCATAGTGCTGGTCCGACAATCTCCTCAATCTCCCTCATCGCAAAATCCAAAATCTCTCTCATCCCTACTGTAGTCTCTCCCTCTCTACTAGTAGCTAGTCCATGCAACCTCGTCTCTACCAATGTCCTCACAACCCTGAGTCTCATCAGTGTCTCTCCTACCTGATCTCTGAATCTATCTCTATCTCTGGCTACACCTGCCTTCGCTGAACGCATCACACGCATCTCTAATACCTGTCTATGAAAGTAATCCATCTCCTATCTCATCCTCTGATAACGGTGATGTGGAACTGGTGGCTCAGAGATCTGGAACAAAGGTCCGGAAACTGAAGCCTGAGACCGCGGTGCTGCGGGTACGCGTCGAAGTGGAACGGGACAAGGTATAGGATCCCTCCTGACCACTATAGGTCCAGACTGAGGTAGTGTCGGTCGCGACGGTCCTGCTCTCATATCTGGTACAGGTCTCTCCTCTATCGGGTGCTCTGACAGATCTGAATCTGAACTAGAGCTAGGTGGCTGCAATTATAACCATACTCAATTACTACGCATAATATCTCTAATCGACCTTCTATGACCATTAGGTGAATTTCTAACCCTCTATGTTATCCTGGACCCTAAATCCTAACTTGTTTCAAATGCCATAACCTGTTGCTCTGATACCAACCTGTGACGCCCTCCAGACCCGGGGCACAGATCTGGGGAGTCACTCGACCAACGAAACACAACATACCTGTATACACATGCATAATATAACAATAACATAAAATACCCCTTATCCAAGACCGCATCCAGATTATGGCAAGAAACAAGCTTCTAAGTCATAATTATTACAAACCAGTTTTCAGAGTTATTACACAACTTAATATACAAAGCTAGACATCTAGTCTAACTTCCAAAGTAAGACAACTACCCGTCCAATGACAATCACTCGGGGTGGTCTACTAGCATCTGGAGAACTGTCACTAGCGCTGTGTCTGCTCATTCTCTCGCTTCACTGGAATAGGGTTAGAAACAAAACAAGTATGAGCCACAAGTGCTCAGCAAGCATAATATATATATCAATCACAGTTCCATAATGAAAGGAAGGATTTCAGTTATCTGAATCAACAATATACAAGTCAAACATATGCTTTAACAATCTTTATTGAAGAAAGAGGAATTAGAATTGGACTTCTACATTTTTCAAATACAAAGGTTGAGCTGCTGATCAGTCACGCATCAACCTCGGACTAGCTTATAGCATAGTCCTCCACTAGGATCAATGGTCATCTGGGCCTTAAGTTATTACGACCATAAACATGGCCCGACCATTACTGGTCTCATTTTAAAACATGCCAATTCTATCACAGAGTATAAGCAATAACATGCATAACAATATAAGTACACAATGACAGGGTGTAATAGTTGCAAAAGAGCTTCAACTATTCAATATCAAATGAAGTCCGAGAAATAGATTCGGAATGGTTTCAATATTATTTGATTTTTATGTAGTAAAATATAATGAAATATTAATGTAGAATAAAACTTTCCCGAATCTTGATTATATTATTAATTTATTAATTAGAAAAAGTACCGAAAACCAAAAACTAACCGAAAACAAAAATTTTAATGTTTCGGCTTTAATAATATAGTATAGATAAGTAAGGGTTGCATTGATATTTTTGGAAAAAAGAGATTTTAGTGAAAATAAATATAAATGATAATATGTTAATTTAAAGGTAATTATTGCGCGTGATATTTTTGGAAAAAGTAGATTTTCTTAGAAAAAAGTATTTTAATGATAAAAGGCAATCAACTAGTTATTATTTTTATATTATTTTATTATTTATTATAAAAGCTAATATTTTTTAATATCAAGATAATTTCCCGTGATATTTTTGAAAAAAGAGTAGATTTTGTTAAAAAAAGTGTTTTAATGATAAAAGGTAATAAACTAGTTAGTATTTTTATATTATTTATTATTAATGGTATGTTTTAAATTAAAGGTAATTGTCCGTGATATTTTTGAAAAAAGGAGTAGATTTTGTTACAAAAAAGTGTTTTAAAGATAAAAGACAATCAACTAATTACTATTTTTATATTATTTTATTAGTTATTATAAAAGGTAATATGTTTTAATATCAATATAATTTACTGTGATATTTTTGGAAAAATAATAGATTTTGTTAAAAAAAAGTGTTTTAATGATAAAAAGGTAATAAGCTAGTTAGTATTTATTATTTATAATATAAAAGTTAGATTAATTTAGAAATAATAATTTCATCTATATTTATTATTGTTAATGTTATACGATTCATTAGTTAATTAAAAGAAATTACTAAAATATCAATTTTTGAAGTTTTTTTTGCGATTTTACAATTTTTAAAAATATTTACAAAAATAAACCAAAACATCCAAATGCAATTCGCTTTTTTTTTCTGAAAAAATAATTAAATTTACTTTTGGTTACATTTGAATTTGATTTAATCTTGTTCAACAACCTACTATACAAATAAAAATGATTGTGATCACAAACTTTTTAAAGTTGCATTCGTGATTTGCAGTTGGTTTTGTTGATGTTAATTGCAAATAGCTGCAACTTTTAAAGTTTCAAACTATATTTTTGCAAATATTTTTCTAAAAATTGATATATTTTCAAAATTACAAAATGAGTCTACATATAAAAAACTTCAAATATACAAATTTTTAAGTTTAATTTTAAAAATAAAATATGTATTTACTCATATTTCATCGAAAAACCAAACCAATGATAATTTCATCGAAAAACTGAATTTGCATTTTGGTAATATTTTTAGAATAAATATTTTCTCATTAAATATTTGTACTTTATATTAAAAAAGGTTCACCTCGCATTTTCTAACTACAAGTTTTAGGCGGCTAAAATGAAATTTCTGAAAAATGACGCGCAAAAAATTTAGTTCAAAATATTTGGAGCTGGATTCAAAAGTATTTAAAATTTAATAAGATAGCGGAGGATATGGACTTGCCATTTATCAGTTTATATATTGATAGTATTGTCATTCACACGTAGGTCGCCATGATGGACTCGAAAACAAAACTTCCTCGTTCTTATCTCAGGGACCTTTTATGGTCGTGGAAACCCCAAAAAAATTTATATCATAATCGTTCCTTTCACTCTTCTTCTTTCAATCTTCTTCTTTCAGTTATATTTGAACAAGACGGATATGTACAAGTTGGGTATCTGGAATTCAATTCAGGATAAGTCAATTTTTCTTTTTATAGTTTAAGTTTTACAATTATGTTCGAAAATGTAAATCTTCTCTTTATAATAGAATACACACTCACCCACAAGTATTGTTACATAAGAATGTTAAAATTAGACATGTTCTTAATTTTGTTGTAGTTTCGATGAGATTTGATACTAGTGGTACACAAATTGTGTTAAGTGGCTAGAATGCTTGAAGGGGAGATTTTAATTCTCGCCGCTTAAAGGTAAATATGTTTTTTTTGTAACGCTAAGGTAAATATGTTTTGATTTTTCTTAATGTTTATAATACAGTAGTTTGTTATGAATTTGTAATTAGTGTGTCATTTGAGTGAAGTAGAGGGGCTGACTAACATACTCTACATAAATTTTTTCCTTTAGAGTATCTCCAATGCAATTCTCTATTTTGACTCCCTAAAATATAATAAAATAATTATTACCTATAATATAGGGACTCAAAATGTTGTTTTGCTCCAATGATGTTACCTATATTGGTTACCTATAATTTAAAAAGTAATATTTATTCAATATTTTAGGTAATATAGGTAATGAGGAAGAGGATTGTAGTAGATATATATTCTATTATAAGGAAGCAACGATGATGTGACATTATAGGGATTCACTTTTCTCTCCCCTAAATAAGGGGTTTGGATTTCTCTCCCCTAAAAATTTTAGGGGATAGGGAGTCCCATTGGAGCATGCTTTACATCTAAACCCCTAAAATATGTACAACTAGGACAAATTTAGGGATAGGGAGTCCCATTGCAATTGCTTTTAACCATGTTTTCATCTAATATGTATTTGAATCTCATTATGGTACATATCCCTATATTTTGTAAAGAAGTTATGATGATGGGCTGGGTGTCCAAAAAGGTGTTTGTTATTTGTTTGCTTATAAATTTATTAGAATAATGATGCTTATATATTTTAAGTTACGTATTATTACTTGAAGTCATTGTGCTACTGATATATTTTATGATTTTGATTAGTTTTTTCTTTGCTATTGCAGCAAATCAAATTTTGACAAGGCAGAAGTAATCACTGTTGTCCACGTTGTAAAGAAGATAAGGTACTAAGCGGTGACACTTGTTAATTACATATCTCAAATGTCTTTTTCTCATAATTTAGACTAATAATGTAGAATCAAAGATACGAAATTTATAACATCCTTTTGTTATATTTACAGGAAACTATTGATATCCATATTATGTGATACGACAAGTAAAAATTCATAACATTGATCAAATGGAAAAGGCACGATCAAATGGAGTGCATGATGATCAAATTTGGAAAGGCGTGGAGGAGTGAAGCTTTTACTGGATCTATGAGAAATTTGGCAACCTTATTTATTATCATTCTCAAGATAAATTGTAGATTACCTTTTGTTTTTTCGACTATAATTTTGTAAACTGTGTTGACTTCTTTTATGTAAATATCTCATTTTATAATACGATTCTGAATTTCATACAATTGTTTTGCGTTTCTACTATTTTTATAAGCAAAATAAAAAAAATACAATTATGATTATAAAGTATTTATTACACCAATGTGGATGGTCCCTGAGTTGCGAGGTGGATTGCTTGTGTGGTGCCATGGGGCCAACTTATGAGGCTCCATGTGGTTTTAACGTAACATGCCATGTCGACCATTCATCAATTGCCATGTGGACCATTTATGTGACACCATGTGGCCCAATTAGAAGTTGCCATGTGAACTATTTATGTGATGCCATGTGGCCCAATTAGAAGTTGACATGTGGACCATTTATATGATGCCATGCGACCCAATTAGAAGTTGCCATGTGGATCATCCTAGTCACCTAGGTCAAGTACATGTCATTTGCTGACTTGTTTATACGTGCGATCCACATTATATTTACCTACCAATATATAAATATGTAGGTAAAGTGTCTTTCTCCACCAACTTTTACCTACCAATCACTACCAATATTATATTTGTAGATAAAAGTCTTTATCTACCAATAAACTAGTTTTACCTACATTTAACATTGGTAGATAAAGATCAAATTTCTTGTAGTGACTGAATTGAAGGTGAAGGTTTCTGAGATCCAACACGATTGTGGATTAAATCAAAAGTTAGGAATATTCAAGGAAATAGCATCAAGTGCTTAATACGGTTGAAGATTGAATAATCTGAATCGTTCTGATGGTAACATACATGTAATCCTTAAGAATAATAACAATTGAATCAACAAGTAAAGTCACAGATACTTGCCTTGTCTAGTAGTTGACGGAATTCTACCGAGCTCACTCTACCTTCTATTTTCCCTTGCTTCGGGAACTCGATTCTATAATAAACAACTCATTACAATAAGTCTAACTATCCTTGTTCTATCCTCGATATATACTCATAACCATTTTCAAATGTAAACAAGTAATCGGGTTCCTATCGGATGCCCGATCTATTTTACGGTAATTAAAACTCAGACATTAGCCCTCGTACGGGCATTTACGGACTATTAAAACACATGATTCAACTCATATAAAACATATAGCACTTATAAATATTTTTAGAACAATATTTGAGGCTTATTTGAATTTAAATAAGTCACAGATAATTTTTAAATCAAAAATCGGATTTTTAATCCCAATATAAGTATTTAAAAACAATTAAATCAATTAATATTAAATTAATTGACAATTTCTAAATGCTCAAACTATTTTTAAATAATTAAATCAAGCTAGGAAATAATTAAACTTAATTTAAATTAATTAAATCTAATTAATAATTAATTATTAAGAATTAACTAATTAAAAGAATTAATCAATTAATTAAATAAATAAATTATTAATTAAAATAATTAAATTTAATCAGTTTTCGAATTTAAATAAATAAATATAATTTTCCAGAATTTTCTGAATTTAAAAATGTATTTTTAAAATAAAAATATGATTTTTATAAATATTTAAACTATTTACGAATTAAATTTAAAAATAAAATTCAAAAATAGTTTTCTGAAAATAATTTAGGGTTTCGAAGATTGAAACCGGGTCAGAAATCGGGTCAATGGATCGGGTCACGGGTCGCCAAGAACAAACCGGGTCACGAAGAACAGCCGGAAAATTCCCAGAATCCGGCGACCTTTTCCAGAATCCGGCAAGCCAAAAACACATAAAAAATTGGGGCTTTTGATACCAAAACACTCCTAATAACCATACCAATACCTTCCGATCAAAAACAAACCAAAAAAATCACCGAAATCCAAAACCCGACCAAATTCTGGCGAGCTCAAACAATTTTCCGATCTAGCTTATTTCTACATGAAACTCTACGTTATTTATGTTAAAATGAAGCTAAGAACACATACAACAAAAGCCCTCTATCAAAAACAATGTCAGATCATTCATATGAACGGACTATTAAAAAGAAAAATCGGGCAAAACCCTAGAAATCAAATTTCTCAAAATCGAACATAAACATGAAATTAAAGCATGAATTCCTACTAATTAGAACCCTAGGAACATGTTGGAAGCAATCAATTGAACGGAGAATCAACAGAATGAAAATCCCAAAATTTAATCAAGAACCCTAATTTAATTCGAATATTGAAAATTTCATATAAAATCGAAAAACTACCAGATGATGATATGGTTGGAAGATTCTGAAACTAGAGCTCAAGATCTTTGATTTGAGTACTTGAACTTGTGATTTGGATTTCAATAACACAATCAAAAGTTGATTTTGATTTTCGAGAACACGAAGAACACGGCTCGGGAATTTTATATTTTTCTGTATTTTTAATACGGATTTTATGAAGGATAATGTACGATTCTCCTTTTTATACTTAGTGGAAAATAATACCCTAAACGACATTTTTGGATCGATATTGATCCACTGGTTCACTTTAAAACCCTAATTTAGAAAAATACACGTTTTACGAGGTGATAGTTATCCATAAAGACTGATAGTTATATAAATCAATACATATCATTTATATAACTAACACTCAAGAATACTGGGGCTATAACAGATGTATTATGGATAAGGACGATATATCAATTACCCTAGAAAAATTATGGTTAGGGTTTGGAATAATTTTTCTTTCTTTGAATAAAACAAATACTATTGATAATATCGAATAATAAGGGATATAATAATACGAAGAAATCCTCCGATAATGATTCGGACACGAATGACGAAGGAATAATAATGATGTACAAAATTTCAACGGGGCTCAAAATTGAAGATATTTTCAAATGACAAGATATTTGAACGGGGCTTCCGACACGCCAATTTACACATAATCACTTAACAACCTTTATCATTAAAACTCAAAATACTTCATAATAATTGTTCTACACATATAATATAAATTAATAAAGTTCACGGATCTTACAATACTTTCAAATAGTCAAAGCAAGTTACGTTAAAAAAAATAACTATGTCACTAATGCCATACAAGTTAAGAAACTGAAATTTTTTCTTAATATATATTTCTAGTCTTGACATATTTTGTTACATTTTTTAACTTTTGAAACAGGTGACTGATGTTCGTGCTGAACTTTTGGATATTGGTTATGACCTGAATACTATTCATTCGATGGTTTCTGGTTTGGTAAGTATTTTTTGTGAAAATTTAGTTCCTCTTCCTGTACCACTTGATCTGCTTAATTTAAGAGTTACTAGAAAATAATGTATTTCTGCAGAACTTGTGAAATTTAGAAGCAAGGAAAACATACATGTTCTGATGTTTTAAGGTCTCTTGGATGTTTCTGACACCAAAGTAATTAGGCTCTGCATCTGTCTATTCTTGTTTGCTTGTTTTGAGATTTCTAACTGTTGATTACGAACTTGAATGGCTGTTGTATTCTTTTAATTATTGTAATTTTTTTAACAAGTTCATTCAATGCAGTAGTACATGAATTACTTATACCAACGGATGGTTACTGCATGATATTTCTGTTCCTTTTAGTAACGGTTATCTTTCTGTTCGAATTGGAGAGAGAAAGGACCCCACCTTCCTTTAAAAACCCAAAATTTGTTTAACATTATGTGCTTGTTTGTTTTGCAGTAGGAAGTTATCTCCTATGGAAGTTACATTTCTGGTGGAAATTGAGAAGGAACCGACACGTGTTGCCATGACAACCGAGAAGAAGCTTAAGAAAGCTGGAACTAGCAGGGAAGCGACAAGTTCGTATTGTCCATCAGTACTGATAATCTTACGTGCTTGGTGTTGGCACTTACATTTGAAGAATTTTTAATAATCTTTTAGGTATTTTGTTATGTTGTTTGGATGTGCCTTGGTTGCATGGTTTGGTTGGTATGTAGAATATTTGGGATGTTTTTTAGGATGGTTTCGATGGGATGATGAATGTTTTGGATGGATTCTTTTATGTACAAAATTGTTAATGCCAAAATTTTAATTAAAGTGTTGTATTTGTCTTTTTCTTAATGTTGAATTTTCAAAAAAATGGTATTGCATTAGTAAATATATTTTTATTGACGTGGCATGTGGGACCCACTGTTGATGTGGCATGCAAGTGGACCATCTACTAACGTGGCATTTTAGTGGGCCCCACTGCTGACGTGGCATGCAAGTGGCCCTGTGTTTAAGGCCACACTCATTGGTGTTGCATTTCCTTGATTTTGGTGTTGCAGTACAGTTATAATGCAATACTTTCTCTCCGTTGCAGTAGATGACCAAAAGTGTTGCATTACATATCAAAGGCCACGCCCGCGGATGCAACGCCCGTTTTGTGTTGCATTTTTAAAAACGAAGCTGAATGCAACGCTTTTTTGGTCTACAGCCACATTAAAAAAGCATTACATATGAGCACTTATGGCGTAGTGACCTCTTATAGCACCTCTCCTTCCTCTGTTGATTTAAGAATTCTTCTTGTGAGAGATCAGGATATTCTTCACTTGTTGTAGAGAGTGCTTTCCTTGCAAACAATTGTTGAACTCTCTTATCAGTGTGATAAAGAGTAACAACATTACCATCTCTTGTTTTGAACTTCTGGAATAGGTTAGCAGTATCTTCAGGATTTTCAATGAGCACATCTTCATCACCTTCAGGAATTGTAGAAAGTGTTTGTCCATGACCAGGCGTCAGGATTTGATCATTCATCAGGATTTGATCACCTGTCAGGATTTGCTCTTCCGTCAGGATCTAAGATTGTACCAATATCCTCACTGTCCTTATTCCAGAATCAGAAACATGAGTTGACTGCGTTGTTTGACTTTGAGAAGTTTGAATTGTAGACTTCACAACAACAACATCAGAGGTTTCTCCTTGTAGAACTTTTTCATCACCATCATTTCCAGTATGATCATCATCATCATTATTTCTCAATACTAGATCAGGTGTACATTTTGTCTGAATTACCTTCTCCCCCTTTTTGACATCAGTATTTGACAATAAATTCAAAATTAAGGCAAGAGAGGTTTGAATATCAGTTACCTTTGTATCAAGAGAATCAATTCTACTATTGATGAAAGACTGTTCATTAATGATTGACTTTACTTGAGATTCTACTACCCTGAGTTGAAGAGCAGTAGGCACCTTTGTAAAGTTCTGAGAAATATCAGTCCTCACTCTTTCAGTTGTATCTTTGACAGAATCAATTTCATGCTTGAGACTTTTGGATAAAAGAGTAGTAGCCTTCAAATGATTCTTAAAATCTTCATTCTCAATCAACTTAGTAGCATTATAAGCATGATCTAAAGCATATGAATAGCTGACAGATTCATCAGATCTATACCATTCATTGTTCCATTGATGCATTCTCAGCTGCAGGATCAATCTCAGAAGGACCAGAAAAGTCTTGTCGAAGATCCTTTACTGTAGTAGCCTTGCCAGTCATGAATGTGCTTGAAGAACCAAAGTTGGTTCCAAGACTAGATTTAATAGTTGTGGCAAGCTGATCCTTCTCTTCATTATTATCATCATCACTATCATCACTATCATCAGCATCAGAATCATGAGTAACATCAGGATCAGGAATAGCAATACCTTTAAGTTTGTCCTGTGATGCTGTGATAGAATCTGTCATTGGTCTTGAGCTAAGTGGTTGTATCAGGATTGGCTCAGCATCAGGAGCACCACTAGCGTCAGGAGCAACACCGTCAGGATTTGATTGGCATGCATCAGTATTTGCTACCAATGGTTCTTGTGGAGCCTGAGGTTCAGAAGCTGCTTTAACACTTTGAGTTAAAGGTTCTTGTGGACTTCCCTCATTGACAGTGTCCTCGACCAATCTTTCAATTTCATCTGCACCGGAAACCCCTTGAGCAATGTCAGGAAATTCCTCAGAAACTGTAGCTGTTTGGCCTGCATCTTCACATTGAGAAGATGGTTCTTGTGTGGCTGGAATAGAAATGTCTTCATTTTCCCTTTGAGAAAATGGTTCTTGTGTGACCATTCCAATTGTTATGCCTTCACCCAAACTTTGATTGAGTGGTTCTTGTGGGGCAGGATCATCAGTAATAGCTGTTGAACCACTTTGAGGTTCAGGTTCTTGTGGGCTTGATCCTTTCAGCTTCTTCTGTCTAGTAAAAACAAACTCATCTGCCTTCCTTTTCTTATCCAAAGGATGAGTAAATCCAAGTTTGGAAGCAGTCTCAGCAACCTTCTCCCATGATATGTCTAGAATTCTTGAAGTTGGAGAGACTTTTGCTGGAGAGTCTGAGATATCTATCATTGAACTTGGTGCAGCATCAGGAATACTAACATCGGGAGTTGCTTGAGCATCAGGATTTGACTGTTCATCAGGATTTGAGATATCATGACCATCAGTATCATGTTTCTTTTCTAAAGGAATATGATACCTGCTCTTTGATAATTTCCTTTTCTTCTGTGGCTTAGAAGATGGTGCTACAACTTCAGTAGCAGTATCAGCAACTTCCTTATTCACATTTATCTTAGAGGAAATAGGCAAATCATCCTCAGAATCAGTCTCATCCCTTAGTACTAACTTCCTTTTCACAGAAACAGCCTCAACACCCTTGGCAGCCTTCTTTACCAGGACCCCTTGTACACCCCATTTTATCTTCTTTTTAGTGAGTGGTGTATAAGAAAAATCCTTTAATCCTGATTGTCTTCCAGACACATCAGATCTAGCTGATTTCTTAGGTTTTACAACTAAAGTCTTTGGAGAGACAATAGAGGTGGCTGTTGACTATTTTGACTGTTTGGGTTGGATGTTTGGAGGAACAAGGTGTGATTGGCCTTGCCCCATAGCATCAGAAACTGATCCATATTGAGTAGGCATTTTCTCTTTCAAAAAAAGCCTGACCTCATCAGGAATAAAGGCATTGCCTGAAAAACCATTTGCCTTATCACTATTGACTAAGGACTTAATATTATTCTCTGTAATTCTACAGATGGGTAGAATCACATCCTCTTCAAAAACAACATCAGGACAGAAGTGATTAAAGATTAGCTGAAAAAATTTAAGGAAACAAACATAACCTAACTTATCTGTCTTCCTATCACTTAAAGCTTTTAAAATTAAACTACCATAATCAAACACTTGAGAATAGATAAGAGAGTACCCAATCTTTAGTGATCCTGATGGTAGAGCATCAAAATTCGATGTCTTATTCAGGAAGCAGCGGCTGATAGTATCAAAGAAAAAGTTCCATTCCTTCTTAAGCTTCGTCCTGAAGAGGTTGCCATACCACTTTACTTCTCCATTGTAGCCCAATTTTGTAACAAACTCAAAGATAGTCGACTCTGAAACATTGTCAGGAACAGCATCACCAACAACAGGCAAATGTAATGCTTCCTCCATAATTGCAGGAGTCACATGGTAAGTAACCCCATCATTTTCAAAACTCATCAGAATTGAGCCAGAATGCCCTTTGTCAAAAGTGACTGTGTTCCACACCTTGCAGAATGACCATCAGGATTTCCTCTCTGTAGCTTTCCTCAGAAATTCTCAAAGTTCATCATTCCAAGTTCATTCACCAATTTGTTGAAAGTAGCTTCAGGCAGTGGCTTGGTGAATATGTCAGCTAGTTGTTGATCAGTAGGAACAAAGTGAAGTTCTATTGTTCCTTCCAGAACCTGTTCTCTTATAAAATGATATCTAATACTGATGTGTTTAGTAAGAGAATGTTGAACTGGATTTCCTGTCATTGCAATAGCACTTTGGTTATCACAATAAATAGGGATTTTTGAGTATGACAAGCCATAATCTAACAATTGATTTCTCATCCACATTATCTGAGCACAACAACTTCCTGCAGCAATGTACTCATCTTCTGCAGTTGAAGTAGAGATAGACTTTTGCTTTTTACTAAACCAAGAAACTAGTCTACCACCCAAAAACTGACAGCTTCCTGAATTATTTTTCCTGTCTATCTTACATCCTGCAAAATCAGCATCTGAATAACCACACAACCCAAAATATGATTCCCTTGCATACCAAAGGCCAAGAGAAGGAGTGCCTTTGAGATATCTAAAGATTCTTTTAACTGCAATCAGATGGGGTTCCCTAGGTTTTGCTTGAAATCTTGCACACAAAGAGGTTGCAAACATGATATCTGGTCTACTTGCAGTGAGATACAATAAAGAGCCAATCATTCCTTTGTAGTGAGTTACATCCACCTCAGAACCTTGATCAGGATCAAGTTTGGTAGCTGTAGCAATAGGAGTACTTGCGCAGTAGCACAATCTTGCATGTTAAACCTTTTCAATAAATTCCTTGTATACTTTGACTGATTGATAAAGATACCATCTTCAGTCTGTTTAACTTGTAGACCAAGAAAGTAACTCATTTCTCCCGTCATGCTCATTTGGTATCTTGACTGCATAAGCTTAGAAAATTTTTCACACGGCTTGTTGTTTGTTGACCCAAAAATGATATCATCCACATAAATCTGAACTAAAAGCAAATCCTTACCATGATTCAAATAGAATAAAGTTTTATCAATAGTACCTCTTTTGAATCCACTTTCCAGTAAGAATTGAGCTAGGGTTTCATACCATGCTCTTGGAGCTTGCTTTAGTCCATAAAGTGCCTTATCCAATCTATAGACATGATTTGGATACTTTGGATCAATGAAACCAGGAGGTTGTTCAACATAAACCTCTTCCTCCAGTTCACCATTTAAGAAAGCACTTTTAACATCCATCTAGAAAACTTTAAATTTCTTGTGAGCTGCATAAGCCAGAAAGATCCTGATGGCTTCTAGTCTTGCAACAGGAGCAAAAGTTTCATCATAATCAATTCCTTCTTGTTGAGAATACCCATTTACAACTAGCCTTGCTTTGTTTCTGATTATCACTCCATCAGAATCAGTCTTTTTTTGAAAATCCATTTTGTACCAACAATTGACCTATTCTTTGGTCTTGGCACCAGTTTCCAAACTTCATTCCTTTCAAATTCATTTAATTCTTCTTGCATTGCAGTAACCCAATCAGCATCCTTAAGTGCATCTTCAACTTTCTTAGGCTCCTCCTTTGATATAAAGTTGTGATATAGACATTCATTCTGAGTTGCACTTCTTGTTTTAACACCCGCATCAGGATCTCCAATTATCAAATCAGGAGTATGATCTCTTGTCCATTTTCTTGCTGGTGGTAAATTATTCTTTGAAGTAGATGCTCCCCCTAGATTGGTGTTGTCATGATTAGAAGAATTTGCTTCTGTGGAAGCTCCCCCTGAATTGTTGTTGTCACCTCCTGATGGATTATCAGGATTGTCACTTGAATCAGTATCTGAAGAATTCTCTCCTGATGATTGAGTAGTCTCAAAATTTGAAGCAGTTTGTTGTTGCTCCCCCTCAACATTTGCACTACTAGATGTATCACCATTATTTGTATCATCAGTATTAGCACCATCAGTATTTGGTGCTTCATCAGGATTTGTTGTCTCATCAGGATTTGATGGATCATCAGGATTTGATGACTCGTCAGTATCTGATGGAGTATCAGTATCTGATTCCATTTCTTCAGGTTCCTTGTTAGCTTCATTTTCAAAAATCAATCTATCATGAGAGTCTTCATTGATTCCAGTTAACTTCTTATCATCAAAAGATACATGTATTGACTCCATGACAGTTCTTGTTCTCAAACACATGCAGATGTTTCAAACTAGGTTTCTTCTCCTTGAGCATTTGATAGGGAGTTACACCATGTTTGTTTATCAATGTGAGATTTTGTGTATAGCATGTTGTGTTAACTGCTTCTGCCCAGAAATATGTAGGCAATTTAGCTTCTTCCAACATAGTTCTGCCAACTTCAATAAGAGTTCTATTTTTCCTTTCTAGTACTCCATTTTGCTGGGGTGTGTCAGGAGCAGAGAATTGTTGAATAATTCCTTTGTATTTGCAGAACTCTTCCATCTTTGAATTCTTGAATTCAGTACCATTATCACTTCTCAGAATCTTGACTTTGTACTTTGTGCCTGTCTCAATCATTCTCACATGGTCCAACAGAATTTCAGGAGTCTCAGCTTTTCTGTGTAGAAAGTACACCCATGTGAATCTAGAGTATTCATCAACAATTACAAGAGTGTATCTTTTCTTACTGATGGACATTATGTTGACTGGTCCAAATAGATCAAGATGTAGCATGTGATATGGTTCTTCAATAGAGGATTCAGATTTACTCTTAAATGATGTCCTTCTCTGTTTAGCTTTTTGACATGCATCACAGAGTCCATCAGGATTATACAAAACTTTAGGCAATCCTCTAACCAAATCTTTCTTAACCAACTCATTGATATTGTTGAAGTTGAGATGAGAAAGTTTCTTGTGCCAATTCCAACTTTCATCTACTGATACTTTACTGATGAGACAAGTAGGAGAGCCATCAGTATTTGATTGAATGTTGGCTTCATATATGTTACCATGCATGTAGCCAGTCAATACTGTCTTTCCTGATTCTTTGCTGACTACTTCACAATGAGTGGAATAGAAGTGGACATGATAACCTCTGTCAGTGATTTGACTAATACTCAACAAGTTGTGTTTTAGTCCCTTTACTAGAGCTACTTTTTCAATGATGACATTTCCAATGATTATATTGCCATATCCCAAAGTTTGTCCAATGTTGTCGTCTCCATAAGACACAGTTGGGCCAGCTTTTTCTTCATATTCTGATAACAGGGCTTTGTTTCCAGTCATGTGCACAGAACATCCACTATCCATGACCAACATATTTTTCTTTTTACCCTGCAATCAGAATAACAAAACACTAGTTAGAATGTTTAGCAACCCACACTTGTTGGGTTCCTTTTCCATGCATTTTATTAATTTTAGCAGCAGAAGACTTTTTGACTTTAGCAGTCCTGACAGGATTAACTCCATCAGGATTTGCTTTGTCAGTATCATTATTAACAAATGCATGCTTCACATTCTTAATGTTACCAGAATTTGTACTTTTATTAAACTTGGGTAAAGGATCATAAAAGTTATAGTACAAACTATGGTATTCTTCACAAGTATAAATAGAATGCCATTTACTACCACAATGAAAACAAGACTTCTGTGGTTTATAAAATACTGATCTACTCTTAATATCAGACTTAGGAATTTCAGTAACCTTCTTTTTACTCTTCCTGCAATCAATAGCAAGATGATTAGAGTTTCCACAGTTAAAGCAACATTTTCTAGGTGCATTTGGGATAAACCTATAGTTATTCTCTTTATTAATCCCAACTTTACCATTCCTGTTTCTCATGATAGTAGATAGATTTTGTTTACTAATAGCATCACTAACTGTTTCCCTAAGTTGTTTCTGAGACAATAAACCTATATTCTTCTTTCCAGTTTGCTTGACAGATTTAGACTTCACACAAGAGACTAAATTTTCAGAAGTAGATCCCTTTTCAAAAGTAGAATTGGGATCACTACCAAATACAAATTTAACAGGCTTAATCTTTGATTTGGTCTTGTCTATAACATGTCTATAGGTCATTGGTCTTACCGTCTCATCTATAACAACTTTCTTTTTCATCTTCTTATCTTCATCTGACTTATAGCCTAGACATTCTTTCCAATTCTTAGAAGTATTAATTTCATGAAATTTCCTTCCAGAATCTGTCCAGGTTCTGATTTTCTCTTTAGCATCCTCAAGTTCCTTTTCAAGAGCAGTACATTTAATTTTCATCTCTAAATACCCGTGTTTAGCATTATCACATTCTATCTGTACTTTTTGCATAGAAGAGAATTCAGTTTCTAGATGCTCATTCATTTTCCTAAGTTCAGACATCTCAGATAAGATCCTAGTATTCTCAGCAGTTTGACTTCTAAAACTAATATGCAATGACTTTAGAAAACGTATTAACTCAGAAGCATTATCAGTATCAAAATCAAAGACAGTATTTAGTACCTTATCATCAGGAACAGCAATATCATCAGTATTGACCATTAGGGCATAGTTGACTACCTCAGTGTCAGAATCTGAAGAAGAGTCCATCCAATCCTTGCTTGAAGTGATGAGTGCTTTAGACTTCTTGCACTCAGTTGCAAAGTGCCCCATTCCATTACATTTGTAGCATCTAACCTTTGACTTGTCAAATTTGCCACTTTTGTTGTCCTTTTTGTTGTACTTGTCTTTGTCAGCATTGAAGGTCTTTTTCTGGAAGTTGCCTTGTCTTCTAGCCTTCCTGAACTTCATCTTCTTGAAGCCTCTGACTATCATGACAACCATCTCTTCCATGTCTGAGTCAGAAGAATCATCATCAGTATTGGAATCAGGATTACCATCAGTATCTGATGATGAGTCATCGGGATCTGACTCAACTATTCTTGATTTCCTCCTAGAGATCTCCACAACTTTTCCTTTTGATTTAGCCTCAACTTTCAAGGCAATAGACTTTGCCTTGCTGATTTTCTTATTCTTCCTTTGTTGAACCTCAAGATCATAGGTTCTCAGCATCCCATAAACTTCATCAAGAGACACAGTGTTTAGATCATACTGATGTCTAATGATTGATGTTTGTGTATCCCATTCTTCTGGTAAAGCTCTCAGGAATTTGGTATTAGAATCTTCCGATACATACTCTTTGCCTACTAATGATAGGTTGTTCAGGAGTGTCAGGAATCTTTCATACAGGTCAGTAAGGCTCTCATCGGGTCTAGCATCAAATTGTTCATATTTTTGAATAAGTAGAGCCCTCCTGTTCTTCTTGACAGAAGCAGATCCTTGGCATTGAGTTTCCAAAGTATCCCAAATTGCTTTTGCGAATTTGCATGCGATCACCCTGTTAGACATGACAGCATCAAGGTTGTTGTGAAGGATATTCTTTATCTTTGCATCTCTGAGAACGTCAGCTTTCTCTTCATGAGTCCATTCACTTTTTACCTTGACCACATAGTGTTCAGGTACATGCAGTATCTGTTTGTGGAACTATTCTCGTATGAACATATGGTCCATCACGTATCCTGTCCAAATAGTCAGGATCCATAGCCTCCAGATACATCAGCATCTTTACCTTTCATGTTGGATATTCAGTTTTCTTCAGGATGGGAATTTTCATGCTTTCATACTTTGTCGACATCTTAGATCGTTTCTGATTCAAATTTAAATCAGTTTGCTCTGATACCAATTGTTGCCTAGTAAATAACAATTGTAGAAGGGGGGTTGAATACAATTGTATAAGATTCTCGACTTATTAAAGTATATATCACAAATATGAAAGAATAATAACAGCTTTATTAAATCTGATATAAAACTGTTACAAACTCTCTCAAGAAATTCTGATGTTCTTGAGAGCTTCTAGGTTACAAAAATACTCGTGTTTTTTATCAAATAAATCAAAACCTAAACTGTGTTTATATACTACACAGCTTCTCTGACAATTACAAGATAAGTCCTAATCAATTACAAAGATTGAAATTTATCCTAAATTGATAGCTTCATTCCTATAAATAAGGAACCGACAGAATAAACTACTTTATTTAACTAGACTCCAAATATAACTCGAAGTAGGAATCCTGATCAGCTTCCAGTCCTGATGATCAATCCTGATCACAGTCCTGATATAAATCCTGATGAAAATCCTGATACTGACGCTTGAGCAATACTGATGACCATGCAATACTGATGACGTCAGCAATCCTGATCAGTTGAGTCTAGATCCTGACGATCATTGAATCCTGATCTAACATATTTACGTGCTGCATCAAAATAAATTAATAAAATTGGTTAATTAAGTACAATATTGATCCCAAGTTATGTTTTAACAAAGTTCTAATTTCAACATCACATTGAGTCAAGTTCTATGGAGACCATAATTTAGTTGGAGACTTGGAGACCAATTACGTTCTGCAACTTAAATAGCGTGTAGAACATACTTTACATAACAAAAATTATTATCAAATTAGATATCTTGCAGTATAAAATATTCAACAATTGAATATTTTTGTAAATCATGCATGTTATACTTCCAGAACATTGTCATGCATATTACTCCATTATAAATGTTCTGCAAATAAGATATGTGCATAATATCTTTGTAGAATTAAAATTATCATCAAATTTGATGTTTTATAGACCACATATGTTATATTTACAAAATATTACTCAATATATTATTTTATAGAGCATTTTATGAATGTATTTTACTTGCAGAACATATATGGTCTCCAATTCTCCAACTAAATAGTGGTCTCCATAGAACTTTACTCACATTACATATACAGTAATAATGACTATTGAAAACTTTTTTTGTCTTTTTTGCTAATTACTTACTTTAAAACTTCAAATCAACACAGAGAAAATGGAAAAGATGAGAGTTGGGAGTTGAGAGGGGGTGCGCCGGGGACTAGACTTAATTAGTAAAATAATTTATAAAAATTCCAAATTAAGCATAACTTTAAATTTAATTTACTCGCAAAATAATATAATAATCTCAAGAGTCCAATTAATCAGTTGTGATTTTAAAAAATAGCTATAGTTAGTTTGAATTTTTTAGAAAAAAAATTCCCACCTAGTAGTTGCATATTTCAAAAACTCTTTCCGTTAATAAATAAACTACAGTTGATATCGGTGTCTCACGTGAGAGGTTAAATTTTAGCTTGTTGGAAAGTAGAGTGAACTTGCGACTGCAACGAATTTCAGATGTAGAATCAAGAACAACAGCCTAGCTAACAAAATATGAAGTAAGAAATCACAGGAACACTTATTTAGCTATAAAACTGTCAACAAGAAGAACCAACGCGAGATGAGAATTAAGCGGGAGATGAGGTGGATGGATTTAGAGGATGGATATAGAATCAACAGATATAGAGGATCAATCTCGGATAGCTATATCTTTGACTAACAGAAGAGCAGCGTTGGAGCGGATAAAATTTGTAGAGGATAACCAAATTGATAACTATTCATGTCAGGTATACTAATATAGCTAACAGTTGGACCGGGTTGGAGATGCTCTAAGCCTGGTAAGTTAAGAAGGATACTTGCTTTCTTACTTGCTAAAACCCTTCATTTATACTTCACTTTAGGAATGAGACCAACAAGTAAGCCAAAATTCATTGTTTCCTTAGATTTATACCGGCCCTCTTGTTACACCATACGATTTTACCAACTAGTTACGCAGATTTGTGTGCGCATAACAGCCGATTTGAATGCCCATAACAGATAGATGATCCACACACATATGTGATGTCCAAACAATCAATTTCTCAAGTAAAAACTTAAAAATTACAATCACATATTAAATACATATGCTGAGTGGTAGTGGATAAGTAGATGTTAGTACATATTTATATTCAAAGTATATATTTAAATTTAATAAGAACACCAGGTTCAGCCGAAAGATGCAACACACTTCTTAACTTCTTGTTTCCCAAAAATTGTCGAACATGTCAAACAAACAACCACTATAACCCAGACAAATAAAATGGAGTAGTACCTAATCTCTTTTTTATAACTTCAGAAATTAATTTCTGAGTACTGAACTGTAATGACACAGTTAACTTTTCTAATCCAATAGAGACATGTGGCTGCAACTTGTTGAAGAAACTGTAAAGGTTATCTGTTTGTATTACTGACCCATAAAAACAGTGATAATCAACTTCAATTCCGGGTATTGCTAAATGTCATAAAATTTTGATTCATGTAGTAATGAGAAATTACTCTTAAGTCCCTTTATTTATTAAATGTCCAATTTGCTTATTAAATGATGTGTTTGACCGGTTATTGATAATTCTCAACGCGCCTGCACATCACCTATTTAATTATAGGCTAATTCAATTTAATTTAAAATTTACTTCCATAATATTTATTTGAATAAATTAAATATTTTAAAAACAAGCTCACCAGAAATTTGAAATTATATTAATATATTTTTGTAGAAATAATATAATTGGTTAAAAAATCAACATTTAAAGTTATTAATTATATAATTATATTTTGGGTGAAAATTATAAAATGTAAATTCAATAAAAGTTATTATATTAAAAGATGGATATATATATATATATATATATATATATACTATTATTTTAAAGACGAAACATTGAAAGTTTTGTAGTCTGGTCGTGAAAGTTTTTGTAGTCTGGTCACTTCATTCATAGTCGTTAGATATTTCTGATCAAATAGAACCATTAGATAAAATATTAAAATTATTATATAGAATATCTTTTCTATTTTTTCTAACTAAAACATCTCATTTTCCAAAAATATCGCAAACAGTTTCATTTAATAAAATAACATAAAAATGTTATAATTTCTAATAACTAACTCATTACCATTTTTAGCGAAAGTGTATATTCTTTTTTATATTTTCTAACAAAAATTTCTACTTTTCTATTTCTCCTAAATAAAACCTATCATTTTCCAAAAATATCACGAACAGTTCTATTTAATAAAATAAAATAATAATATTATAATTATTAATGACTAACCGATTAACTTTTTTTTCCAAAAACGTATATTCTTTTTTATATTTTATAACTAATATTTTTTCTAACTAAAACCTCAAAAATATCAAGGCTATTTTATTTAGTAGCATAAAATACTAATATTATAAATCTAATTTATCTACCTATACTATCAATACTTTATATAATACACGAAACATTAAAAGTTTGGTCGGTCGGTATGGTACGTTGTGATTTTACTTAATTGTCCAATCTCCATTTATATTCTTAATTAGTTTTTTCTATGTTTCAATTAATATTTAAGTTTCTCATTTTATAATTTATCATATTAGTTTTTATTTTTTATTTAATATTTTCCATTTCCATTAATTTTTTTAATTTGTCATTTTTTAATCTCATTTGATAGCAGTTACCTTGCACGGATTATGAGCTAGTATAAATTATAGTCAAAATAAAATAAAACTAGCTTATCATAATAACATCCAAAAATAGTATTCTTTTAAATAAAATATAAATGATGATAACATGCTTATGTCATGTTTTTAAGAAAAGTTTAGGTTATTGTATAATAAAAATATAACACTTTTTAAAAAAATAAAAAAATTGTAACTATCCTTTTAATGAAAATTGTTATAAAGATATAATTTAAATAAATGAACTAGTGATTCACCATATCTTTTTGTATCATTTCAACGTAAAAAGATAAATGAATGAATGCATTAATTATATTAATTTTCCAATGAGAAACAAAGAATAAGTCAAGGGCTATTATTGTAATTCTTGATTACTACATGAAGCAAAATTTTATGACATTTAGCAATCATGTCAATTCTTAGTACTCCCTCCGTCCCCCTCAATTCTTTACATTGGGGGACGGGGGCTCGACACTCATTTTAAAACTCTTTTAATATATACTTCGATAAATTATTTTAATTTTTTTCTTCTTTTAAATAAAAATACAATGTTTAAATTTTTATTTAGAAAAAGAAAGTTTTAAAAATAAGTTGTAAAGCTATACTTTATAGGAGTCTTAAAATGCGTGTCAAACATTATTAAAAAACTGTAAAGAAATGAGAGGGACGGAGGGAGCAGAATAATCTGGCTTGTAAACAACTTTCAATCCAGAACCTGTTGGGATTGGCTTAATTTGGACAAATAAGCACCTTGTTAATACAGAGAAGTTCGTTCAAAGATGAACACCGATGACTAATACAAACAGTTAAGTCCCAATTCAAAAGAATTGGGTACTAGAAATAGACAAACATCTATTTTAATTGAAATATTGCCACAACTGAGCACTGAAGTGAAAAAAGGGACAACCCAAAGTTTAAAGTCATAATTCAGAAATGTAAAATCGGTTTGTGTGAATTGATCAGGCTGATCACGGAGAAGTGACACTTGATTTACTCCATAAATGTGAATCTAAACAATGCAATTGATGTCAGAAATGTATTCTGGTCAGATTCAGTTTGAGTTCATACAATCGTGTTCGTATGTAATATGCACAGATTGTCACTTGATTTAATTAAAAGTTGTGGATTTGCAGCAATACACATCACTAAGATCAGCACTTGAATACAAGGGCAAAACAAACAGGCTAAACACAAAGAAAGAAATCCAATTTTTGCAATTAGGATGGTTGATGCAAGACTGAAAAGTCACTCCCACTCTCAACTCCCAAGCACACATCAGCATAGCAGGCAAATATCAATATCTTTCCAGTCATAAACCGCATGTACCACAAACTCAAAGACAGCCAGCACCTGATTTTGTATGGTGCTCTGTATTCCAATATTCATATATGACTTTTAACTTTGCTTTCAAATTACTCAAAAAAGATAATCGATTTCAGAAGAAAGATAAATTAAAAAAACATTATCTACATGTTTGCAATGATTGACAAGAAAGGTAATCAGTGGCTCAAGTTACAAACCGAACTCCTTACGTCTTCTTTCAAACTTCTTTAAACACACAAAAAGTCCTTCACAATTACAACAAAAAATGAAGGGCCGAGAATGATACATTTCAATAAATATTACAACATAGCAATAGGCACCTGAAGCAACACCATAAACAAACAATTTATACTGAATCTACTCCCTCCACCTGCTGTCGAGCAAGATATCTTTCTCTTCTTTCTTTCTGGAAAAAATAAAGATAATATAACAGTTAGGACAAAAACCCCAGCAACAACTTCTACAGGACTACAATTCAACTTTAAATAAAACTAACCCATTCATCTATCACCAGTCCTTCACCAATAATCTTTGGACCTGTGTCTTCTGGAGGTTTTTTGCGAGACTCAACAGCAGCCTCAGCTTCAGCCAGCTGACGTTTTAATTTCTCCAGAGCCTTGCAATGATAAAACAGAAAGATTTATATATCAGCATGTTTCTGTATAATAGAATTTACACATGTTCACGACAAAAACAAGCAACACAATGAAATGGCTTATAGAAAAAATGCACTAGTGACTTCTATTTCTTTCTTAAAAAGCACCATATTAAATCATGTAGAAGACAATCAAGATTATACTGTAATATAAATAAAAGAATAAGTAAAACCCTTACAGGAGTAGGACGTTCGACATCAAGAAACACAACCCGTAAGATCTGCTCAACAGCAACTTGATCCTTTTGTTCATCAAACTGAATTGAAAAGAGAACACAAACTTCATCAAAGACAAAAAAAAATATGATAACAATGCAGGAGCCGATTCCACTCCACTTCCATGTTACTCATCACTACCAGACCAAGCTTATCAAGATACAAAATCAATTCCCATCTTTTCAACTTAGAAGATGCAAGTTCGATCAATATGTAATGCCTAAAGAGCAGTATAAAAACGAAAGAAAAAAATATCATAACAAGTACAGGCCATACCAGCTCAGGTACATAGTCCATAGGTCCTTTCACCTTCAGGCTCATGATCTTAAACTTCACCCTGCTCTTTTGATCCATTGGCTTCTCATTATTCTCCGGATTCTCCACAAACTTAAATACTTTGGGTCCAAACAAAAGTCAAAACAGAATGAATATACAACTTGAAGGAGAGACCAGATAATTATCTGAACAAACTAATTTAAATATCTCTGTATAATGTGCCAAACGTAACTAATACTACAAAAAAATGGGAAAAGATCATGACTCAGACAGTACCAGTAGCTATAAGACTCTCGCCAGGAGCAAGTATTGCCCCTGGAGGACGCATAAAACAGCTCTTTGGCGCAGTTGTTTGGAACTATAGCAAAAAAAACAAGAAGCATTAATCAACTAGATCGAGGGCAATATAAGTCAGAAAGGAAACATGTATTACACCACATTTACTAGCACAGTACCACTGTCCTGAGAACATGCATCATGGTTAAGATACACGAGCAGATCACAAGTACTATACCTTAAAAGCTACATGAGATTTGCTTGTATTTTTAATCCCGATTGCACTCCGGACTTGTTTGCCAGGTTCATCTATAAAGATTAAAAAAAAGGGTAAAACGTAAGTGCTACTTCAAGGAAAATGCAAGCTGAAAATTAAATCACAGGGCAAAAATATTGAGATACAATACAGAATACGTAACATCCAGAAAACATTTAAACACTTATTAAAATAGAAGAAGCGAAGGAAGGCCATGCCAGAGAACAATGTTTAGCTATATAGCGAGACATGAAGATCATCAGACATCAAAAAAGATAGTAAACAGACTGTATAAAAGTGTAAACTAAGAAGAGACTTCATTATCAAGTGACCTTTTTTTTTCCTCTATTTACATTTTGTCAAGATAGAATGTAAAGCGGGAGAAGAGATTAGAAGTTAGAACATTAAAATACCTCCTAACCACAGCTCTTAGAGTGGTTCACAAACTCAAATATCACACTTCTTGTTATTTGTTGGAGTGGCACTGGTCTATGAATAAAGGAATTTGAAAGAAATAGACAATAGGCTGCCAATACATTAGGATGTTAGGTACATCGTGTTTTGTGCTGAGAAAGCTACGCTGATAGATTTCATGAGCTTGGGCATACATAATTCTTCTGAGGCTCTTACACGCGATACATTATTCTAATGTTCTGGGTCATTTTTAACTACATCGTGAAATACTACTTTCCAAAAGTATCAAATTAAACTTGTGGTTGATGTTAACAAATGTATACTCAAACTAGACTACTTTCCCCATTTTCAGCAAGTCTATGTCAGCTTGTAAAGGCTTAATTACATAGTTTCCCTTTTTTTTTTATCAATTCCTTCCACCTTATCATTTCTTATACAAATGAACTTAAGAAGCTACAACGTATCTATATCCCCCCTAGTTTGAATCAAACCAATTTCTAACTCCCCAAGTAAATCATATCAAATTCTTCGCAATCAACAACCGTAAATCAAGCTGCTCTACGCAACCATTCAAGTGCAGATCTCTAACCAAAATTCTACAGAGTAGGTTTTCATTTTAATCTTTTCTGCTAATCATTTATATATCACATTAATCAAATTCTTTATACCTAAAGTTCACAAATCTTTCGATGCCTTGTCCTCAATTATTAACACATAAAAATTTCAATTAAATCAAACTAACAAAAAACACAAACATGTATCAATCAGATTCACAGACACAACAAATAAATATTAGAAAACTAAAATTATAAGTTAAAATCATCTCGAAAGGTGAGAAAACAACTTACAGGGAAAATAGAGTTTATTAGAAGGATCGAGACGCAAACGACGTCGTGTAGGAATCAAAGATCTAGCAACTGAAGACACGGAGCTGCTCGAACTACTACTTTGACTATTAACGCCGTCAATTGATCCGTTACTTTGACTCTGATTCTGATGACGCTGATGATTTTGCGACGAAGACGGCGTCGTATTGCTTGAATTACCGCCGTTTCGAAACGGAAGCTTGAAAAGGCCCCAAACTTTACCGTCGGACGGTGGATTTTCTTCGGTGATCGCCATCATCGGAGAGTTTTATCTCATCGATTAAGCACAAAACGCTGTCGTTTAGCTCAGTGTTTTGCTCTGTCTTTCTATGTGTGTAAATGTGGATGCTCGTGTGTGTGTTTGTTTAAATGTGTAAGACAACTTGTGAATGATGAAACGCGTGATACACGGACGCGAAGTTTGGGATTAAATTCGATTTCATAAGTTGCGTTACGTCCGGTGATTTTTGTTCTATTTTTTTAATTTTGTTGCGCCTTGACTAGTGGAGGTCGTCAAGGGAGTCAACGGATGAAACGACGACGTTGAAGGTTGACTTGGTCAGGAATTAGATTAGGCGACTGTTATTAACTTTTACAGTACTCTTTTACGAATATTTTATTTCTGAATTTTTTTATTTTCAGAACTATAATTGTAATATGTTTTCATATATTCATAATTCGTAAAATATAAATACAAATATAGTTCTTGAGATAACATTTTCCTAACTCTATTATTAGTACCGGTTATAGGTGGTGTTTTTATGAAAATGAATTGTTAGGGAAAAAGATAGAGCACATGAGGGACAATCATGGTGCATATTGAAGGAGAGGAATAGTATAATAATACAAGTGTTTGGTATTACAACTCATTAGCACACAGAATATTATTAGAGTCACTGTCCCCATGTTTGGTTGTTCTCCAATGCAGAGTATTCTATGTTTTCATTTTGACAATATGTTGTGTTTTGTCTTTAAATACAGTTAAATTTCAATAAAGAAATGTTTGGAATAAAAAGAACTTCATTTACTTCTCAATTTAAAATATATTATCCATTATATATGAAAATTAAACGAGATAAGATAATTTAAGTGGTAAGAGATTCTCTTCTCGGTTCGATTATTGCTTATCCAAAATATCTGAGAACAAATAATAATAATTTGTAAGGTTAAGTCTTAATATTCAAAAAATAATATATTAAAATTGAAAATAATATTCATTAATAAATAGTGACATTAAATTTCATGACAGCCTTGTTAGCACTTCATTGGAGTTGGAGTTGGAGTTGTTGGGTGTCATTGAGATGTGAAGTGATGTGACAAGAGTGGGTGTCTCATCTCATAAAGTTGTGCACCCAATAGTGAATAAAATAGTATTTCTATAATATATATTGATATTATTCATTTTTTTTTGAATTTGTCGGCTAAAGGTCAATATTGTTTTTGAAAGAAGGATGCCAAAAAATATATATTTGAAAAAAAGTATCAAAAAATAATGTGAAAAAAAAAATTATATAAAAATTATATTTTTAATTATAGGACAAAGTTGACATCACCATGCCACGAGAGATGCTCCAAGAGCAAGTTACTGGAGGTGTGCAGGGCTGTTAAAAGAAAAGTACAATGTTTTTTTTTTTTGCTAAGCACAAAAGTAAAATGTTGTTAGAGCATCTCCGACCTTAAGGACTTGTTAGGTATAATGTCCACATGGCAGACAAATAGTACCCATTTTACCTATTCTCCAAAATTTCTGGCACTCCAACCACATTCGCCTGTTAGCTAAAATTATACATATCAAGAAGTGGTGCGCTATATTTGTTGATTGCCTTCTCGTCCTCTAAATCCATCCATCTCAGCTCCCGCTCAATTCTTCATCTCCCGCAATCTCATTCTTTCTCCCGCTAGTTTAGTTTTTCTCCTGCAGAGGTATAATTCCTCCGTAATTGTTTAATTTATCTTCAATTACCGTTATCGGTTTATATATAGTATATAATTAGGGTTTTTGTTCTTAAAATTTGGGGATTTTTCGGGAAAGGGAGGGTTCATTAATATCATTGCTCAATGATGGGTTATATAATTCAATATGGAAAATGATAAGTACTTTGTTTATTCGGAATTGGTATGTGATTGTGGATTGATAAAAATGATATTTAGTGTAGTATGATTTAGTTGAACTGATTTTAGTATATTGGTGATCAAAATGCAAGGTACTGTTGACCACTTAGGAAAAATTATAATCAGTTTGTGGTTTGGTTCATTCCTTGATATTGAATTTGAATATTTGGGTTGTAAATTTGTAGACATAACTGATTAAAGAGTGTTCAGTGGAGCATATTTTCAATCTAGTACTTGTTTATCTGTCTAATGAAATGGTATATTATCCTTTTTCATCTTAGTTGGTTATGAAATGGTATAGTATCCTTTTTCGTCTTTGTCAAAATGCTGCAATTTATCTTTGTTCAGCACAACTCAACTTGTTAGTGAGATCATATCTTACTTGTCCATCTGATGTGCAAGTGATGCAAAGTCATATATAATCGTAGATTAAATCTTCAGAAAGCTTAGATACATACTTTAAGATGTGTTTCTAATATTGTCCTGAAATTCTATTAAAGGCTTCTCACACTTCATGCCATATGGTGCTGATGAGGCATGATTCTTTGCAGGCTTCTGTAATACCTTAGGATTTACCTAGTTACATGCCTTGTTACTTCTTATTGCTCTCTCATTCTCTGTTTATAACACCCTTGTGGGCTAGTACCAGTTAAATTTTCTAAAAGAAATAAAGGATCAGTTTATTATTTTCTACATTGCATGATTGTATTTTCTATGTTTTTAGTTTCAATATTTTGTATCAATTTGTTAGTTCTTAGCACTGCAGTTGTTAAAATTTGAAAATAATATAAAAAAGACTACTTTTAAATTATAGGTAACCATTATAGCTAACACCATTGGAGTACAAATCCTTACAGGTTCAGCAAATTTTAACTAATAGTTATTATATATTATTTTGGCTAATCATTTTAGCTACTTTCCTTGGAGATGCTCTTAGGTAACAAGGGCAAAAAAAAAATTCCACCAAGTGGCAAGTACCATGTGACAACCCGGGTCAAATCCCGAGTCTTTTTCGAAAATCGAGTCAAATCCCGATTCCGAGTCCGAATAAGCCGAAGCCTACTGGCCCAAACGCAGCCAACTTGGGTAACGACTAGCCCACCACAGGCCCCCAAAAGATCATGATTTGTTGGTGCTAATTAGTAGTAGTACTTTGCCTTATAAACTGAACATAAGTCCCAAATCTCCTCGATGTGGGACATGGGTGTTACAAACTCCCCCACATAAGTCCCAAACTCTTGACGTCCTCGTCAAGCCTGAACGGATAACACATAGGTTCCAAGATCGTTCCTCCCTAGCCATTGTGGGATAATACCGGCTGGCTTCGTGTCCCCACCTCCGGACCTCTGTCCATTGTGGGATAATACCACCAGCCTTCGTGTCCCCACCTCCGGCAACTCGACGAATCAAGCTTTCGAGAGTCGGCTCTGATACCATATGTGACAACCCGGGTCAAATCCCGAGCTTTTTTTTTTTCGAAAATCGGGTCAAATCCCGATTTCGAGTCTGAATAAGCCGAAGCCTACTGGCCCAAACGCAGCCAACTTGGGTAACGACTAGCCCACCACAGGCCCCCAAAAGATCATGATTTGTTGGTGCTAATTAGTAGTAGTACTTTGTCTTATAAACTGAACAGAAGTCACAAATCTCCTCGATGTGGGACAGGGGTGTTACATACCATGCCTGAGATATTGGGCTTTTTTGGCAAACATATAATAACCTAGCTTATAGCTTATAAACATGTAAGAGTTTACGGAGGAAACTAACACTTATTCAGGATGTTAGTAACAATGTACATTTTTTTATAATTTATTGACTTATTGCTGGATTTACTTGTCTTTTAATACTTCATATTTTTATATTTGTGTTTTTAAATGTTTTTTTTTAATTTAAAATGCATATATTTAGCTCATTGTATTTAATAATTATTTTTAAAATGTAAATTAGAAAATTTGTAACTAACTTATAAGTAATTTATCCAAACACCAATACAACTTATAAAAATTCATCCACTTATCTTATTACTTATACTAGCCTATAACCCGTGCAAGGCACGGGCCTTTAAAAAATAATAAACTAAAAAATTTAATGTAAACGGAAAATAGTAAAATAAAAGTAAAAATTTATATGATAAATTATAAAATGAGAAACTTAAATATTAATTGGAACATAAAAAAATATAAAAAATATAGATGAGGCTGAGAAAGATAAATGAGGTATTATTAATATTATTTTATTATAAAATAATATTAATAATAAGGACAGATAGAAAATCTAACATATTTTAATTAAAAAAAAAGGAATTGTCCGTGATATTTTTAGAAGTGTTTTAATTATATTAATTTTATTTATTAAAAAAATACGTTGACATGTTAAAATAAGTAAGTTTTTTTAATAAGGACAGGTAGAAAAGCTAACATGTTTTAATTAAAAAAAATAACTGCCCGTAATATTTTTAGATGTGTGATATGGACAGAAAAGTAATCTTAGAAATATAATTAATGATGTATTAATTAGACCTAGAATGGTCCAAGAATACGACCCAATAAACAAGGCACGAAACCCTAATTATTTATTAATTTCGTAATTAATAAATTGGAAAAATATACAGCTCAGGAAAGGAGTCCAAAATATGGTAAATTCATCAAAGAAGGATCCAGAATCCCAATTAAAAAGAAATAATGAGTCATAGTCCTTATCAACAAGGAAAAAACTTGTCCACCAAGAAATACAATGTTTATCCATTATCAAAAAGGAGACTTATTCGCTAAGTCTCCTAAACTTACTCTAAATACGAGGCTCGAGACGCCTATATAAGGACCCTGATCCTTCACAATAGAACTACGTTTTCTGACTTGATTCTCAGCACCGATTGAGATACGTAGGCATCTTGTGAGGACCGATTTAGTCACCAAACATAAGAGCAGCCATTAAAGCTCGAAAGCTTTTAAACCCTAGCAATTAATTTACAAGTACGTTTTTTAATCCATAACAATGTGTTTTAATTATATTAATTGTATTTGTTAAAAAAATATGTTCACTTGTTAAAATAGGTAAGTTTTTTTAAATAATTAAAAGTATTAAAATAAGTTTGAAAATATATAAGTAAGGGTTGCACTTGATATTTTTGGAAAATAGAGATTTTAATAATAACAAATATAAAAGGTAATATATTTTAATTTAAAGGTAATTGTCCGTGATATTTTTGGGAAAAAAAAGTAGATTTTGTTAGAAAAAAATGTTTTAACTATAAAAGGGAATCAGCTAGTTACTATTTTATTATTTTTTAAATAGAGTATTAAAATAGGTTTTAAAATAAATAAGTAAAGATTGCACCTCAAATTTTTGGAAAATAGAGATTTTAGTGATAAAAAATATAAAATATATTATGTTTTAATTTAAAGGTAATTGTCGTGATATTTTTGGAAAAGGAGTAGATTTTGTTAGAATTTTTTTTAATTATAAAAGGCAATCATCTAGTTACTATTTTTATATTATTTTATTATTTATTAATGTTAGAAATGAATACCACTAGAAACTAGACAAAGGGGGGGGGGGTGAATGGATAGTTTTGATATTTTTCGATACTTGAAACTCAAGATAAACTGTATATGATTATGCTATGTAATATGCGGAAAATAAACAACACACACAATCACTTTAATCTACTTTGTATTAAGTAAATTAAATACTACAGCTTTCCGGAAATTCACAACGGAATTTCTAGCTTCTAAACAAGAACAGTTTGTAACTTGTTTTTGCTTACAGAGAAAAGAGTGCTTTAGATGAAACTATGTGTATCTCTCTCTTACAGCTTACAGTGGTGTGTGCACGATATATATTAACCTATACAAACTAGGCACACAACTATTTACACAGTTACCCCTAGCTGAAAGTCCAACTTGTTCTGCCATAAGAGGTTAACTATGTCAGGAAGGACCACCTGCTTTTCGGAGTCTTTCCCATTTCTGTAGCTGCTTGTCTCTTATCTTTCTCTCCAAGTTTAGCTGTAGATTTGCCATCTGTTCTTTGGACCACCTTGCCAGAACAAATGCTTCAGTATTTGTCTCTTTTGATTCTTGATTCTGTACCTTGATTTGTCTTGTTGTAAACGGCTAAGTGTTGATATCGTGAACTCCACTTCATTCCAGACTATGCGATGTCACTTGTGAAGACTACGCGATATGGGCTTTGAGGACTTTGCCACATAGGTCATTTGAGGACTTCGCGATCTAGTCTTTTTGAGGACTATGCGACATAGGTCATTTGAGGACTATGCAACATAGGCTTCCTGAGGACTTCCCGATCTAGCCTTTTTGAGGACTATGCGACATAGACTATTTGAGGACTATGCGACATAGACTATTTGAGGACTATGCGACATAGGTTGTTTGAGGACTTCACGATCTAGCACATCTTGACTTTGTTATCTTCAACACATCACGACATGAGTCTTGAGGACTTCACGACATAGTACAAAATGGACTATGCGATCCAGCACTTCTCGACATGGATATTGGTGACTTCACGACATAGCTTTATTCTGACTTTGCTATATAATGCCTTAGTCAAATTTCTGCAACTTATTTCTTCAGGACCTTATTCATCTCTATCCTGCTGCATGAACAAATCTGAACTTCTACCAGGACAATTATTTAATGGCCTATATACATTCTAGTTGCAAGAAACTTACTAAGCTCATTATAATTTTGAGCGTACATGATCAAGCTAATGTTCATGAGAACAAGACAAGTACATAGAGAGACCTATACTATATCCCAGTGATAGAATTCACTAGGTCATGTAGTGTGACATAGTCACATAGTTTAGGCTTGTTAATGGTGGTATTCAGACATGTCTTGAGCCTAACAATCTCCCCCAAATTGTGAATAAGACCCTTAGGCACAATTTCATGTCTGATGACAAGCCTAACTAATCATAAAAAGAACAATTATAAAGAGGATAAAGGGATAAACATAATTTGATAACAACTTGGAAATTTAGGCTTACAGAATTTCTCCTTGAGCTACATAGCTTCAGTTTCCAATTGTTTCTCTAAGAAATCATCATAAACCTTCTTCTTCCTTATTTCTTCATTCTTCTTTATCTCAGAGATGGCCATTAGAATTTCATCTCTTGCAATGAGCTCTTCAATGAGAGGAGAGTCTTTTAGATCTTCAGCTGTTGTTCTAAGGGCACTTTCCACATATGAATTTATGAACTCCATCCTTATCTTGCTTTTTCCTCCATAATGATTTTTGTACTCCACAATATAGGGATTTTGTTTTACCCAGCATAGCCCTTTCTTCCTCAGCTCCTTTGCTTTTTCTTCCATCTCAGCCATCTCTTTTTCTTTCTGACACCTCTTTTCTTCATTTAGCTTCTTTAGATTTTCTTCATAGTCAGAGTGCATCTTCATGAATCTAGCAATCTCTATTTTCCACATCCTCTCTTCATTTTCTTCAAAGTTCAATAAGGCATTTATTCTTTCAAGTTCATAGGTTGGAAAATATTGCCAGCTGCCTTGCTTCATCTCTTTCTCCCTTCCATCAGTGTATTTGATCTCAAGATGATTGTTCTTCACTTTGACTTCAAAGATCCTTTGAGCTCTCAGAAATGCTAGGGCATCTTCATCATAGTCTTCATCAAGAGGAAAAACATTGATCCCTACTACATTGGTGATTACTCCAGTTTTCTTTGTTATCCTTGTCCTTTTGGCTACACTCTTGATCTTCAAATGCTTTACTAGAGGTAGCTTTCTGGAGCAGGGAGATTTAGTCTTCAGTGCCACATCATTTGGAAGTAGTTTCACACCCTTCCCTTTCATCCACTATAACACTCCACTAGCTGTGACTTTGTGGAAGTGTCTTCTTGATATTTCTTTTGTGGCTTCCCTTTTCTTCTGTGGCAAATCAGATTTAGAAGTCTTAGATAATGATTTTGGAGGATCATTACTGACAGTACCCACCCTATACTTTGAGTCTTGTGTTGTGGTTAAGGCACTGCTAGCAATGTCCTTGACTTGCTGATTTTCACTCCTTGTCTTCTTGACAGTTTCTTTATCTCCCTTAGGGTCCTTGTCTTCACCAACATCTTTTGATCTCTTTGTTGATTTGCTCTTGCTGCTGTCACTTGCTCCACCGTTATTGCTTCTTGTTTGAGATCTCCTTCTATAGGTTTTCTCTTCATCATCCTCCTCATCATCTTTCTTTTTGCTTCTTTCCTTGAGTGACTCAGGAATGGTTCCATGAATCAAGAAAGATTGTAGAATTTGAATCATTTCAAGTTCTTCTGTTGTTCTTACTCCTCTCTTGGATCTCAGCATCTGCAACATTTGATTGATTTTGATATTGTTCTTCATGGTCAGATTTGCAGGAATCACCAGTTGGTCAATACTGTTGGCTTGAGATAGACTTTGGAAAATTATTGTCCTTGGGTTAGAGATAACTTCAGGCAATCTTTGATATTGATCTATCTTCAAGTCATCATATAGCCTCCTGTTGTTCTCCCCATGCTTTTCAATCAATTCCAGAATTGTGGACAGTTCAGTAAACCTCAGTTCTCTAGAGTTTGAAATGATAGATGCCACAAGCAATTGTCCTTGCACGCCATGATAACTTCTCTTAGATGGACATCCTTGATTTTTCTGACTGCTACAGTGAAGTACTTGATGCTCTCCTTGATCTTATCTCTGTAGATTCTTGTATCTCCTTGAGCACTACTGTTGATGGCTTTCAGAAACTCCAGGAAGGCCTCATCATGATAGATGTTAGAGTTGGCAACTTCCTGTAGCTTGGCCTCAGTGATAATGACAGCTTTGATAGGTTTGGCATTAGAAATTGGTTGAGGAGCTGAAATGTCTTTTGGCATAGTAGATGGATAGTAAGTGGTAGTGACAGTGCTTCTTTGACCTTGAGCATTGATGACATCCACAGAGGGAAGAGTGATTGGCTTTAAGATTACTTCAGAAATGCCCTTAAGCTTTTGCTGCTTGGCAGGTACTCCCCCTTTCTTTTCCAAAATGACCTCCTTTCCTTTCTCCCCCTTAGGCTTGGGATCAGACAAGATGTCTTGAGCTTCTCCAGGAATAGGCAGGTTCATGCTTCTCATCATGGATGTCATCATTTGTTGTTGGACCAGTAGAATATTTGAAGTTGAGTTGCTTTGGGCATCCATCTTGGCATTAAGTTGTTCCAATGATTGAGAGTCCTTTGTTTTCAGCTTTCAGATCAGCCACCTCCCTTTCCAAGCTTTCCACCTTGGAGAAGAGTTGTTGAGATTTGAAGGAATTAAGGGATTGGTCCTTGATCTTGGAGAAGTCATACTTTGAAATGTCAGATATAGGAACTTCATCTACAAACTTGTTCCCATACTGATTCTTCCACAGAACAGCAGTGAGTTGGCATTGATGTTGGCTTGCACCTGTTTATCTAGCTTGGAAGAAAGCTTCTTCATGTTATCTGAGACCAAAGCTAAGGTGAAATCCATCTTGGAGACATTTGTAGCTATTTTCTGAAACTCCTTTAGGATGCCATCTACCTTGGGAAAATCAGAGAGATAAGAGTTTCTGAGTTGTGTCAAGGATCTATCTGTTTCCTCCTTGATGGAATAAATCTCTGATTGAAGACCATTCCCAAGATAATGCAGAGCCTTCAGCTGATTCTTGTATATTTCATTCATGGCTTCAAAAACTTCTGTAGGAGCAAGATGTTTGGCATTGGACCCCAAGGATGTGAGATATTCTTCTCTGAGAAAGGCTAGAGCATCCTTGAGCTTCACAGATCTTTTACCATCCAACCAGGCATCAACATTACCATCCTGTTGGGCTTCATCTACTATCTTGTCCTGTTGAGCTTCAACATCCTCCTTGTGACACAGAAGAATAGCTTCATAGTCTGAATTTGGAAGGTTGGCTGTGAGGAGATGTTGAGCTATCTTTGAGATCTCATCAATCTGTGCCACATGAAGATTTTGAAGGTCTTCTTCCGTCAATTGTGGTGGCATAGAGGATGATCCTGAAGCCCTGTCATGTTGCACAGGTTTCAGCCATTCTGAGATTATGGCCTGAGCCAAGTTAGAGCTGGTGCTAGGCACCTCGGGGGGGGGGGGGTTGATGTATGAGTTTCCTCCAGTCTTGGAATGACTGTGGAGTCTGATGTTGTCTCCATTGAAATGGGATGAGTGACAACATCAGCTCCATGTGCCTGTGAAGGCAAGTCCATGTCCATAAGGAATGGGGATAGTGGCATAGAGTCTCCAGTGAGAACTGGTGAATCCTCTATGTTGGTGTTGGTGTCATTAGGATATGCCTCAGCATGCATTCCCTGACCAACTAAATGTGGTTCCTGAGTGGTGAGCACAGTGTCATGCACCATGTCACTTGAGGTTAGCTCAATCACAGATTTGGAGTGTGATTGATCAAGTGCAGAAATGTCACGAGGATGACTATTCTGTTGAGAAGAAATATTGGATGTAGATTCTAGAAGAGAAGTGTGGTGTAGATCAGATTTTGGCAACTCCCTCTGAGAAATAGGAGGAGTTTCAAGTGTGATGTGATCTCCACTCTGTGTATCATCACCCTTATTACCACTGGGGTCAAGAGTGAGCTCTTGACCCTGTGCAGACTCTGTACAAATTGTAGTGGGGAGGCTACTCTTTTCAATACCAAAGCCCTGTTGAGAGGACATTGATAGTAATAGGTGTACCCCTTTTTGCACATCTAAATCCTGTTGGGAGGATTCAGTGGTGGCTATTTTTTTAGACTTCTTCTTTGGTCTGGTGAGCTATGACTCAGATGCCTCACATCCTATTTCTACAGACTCATTGACTATTGCAAGGGCTCTCTTCTTTGTCTTCTTTTTAGTGACACCAACCTTTTGGGAGATTGATGCACTTGGCTCCCTAACATCTAGAGTGGTGTTTGCAGTAGGGTTACTGGATGGGATAGGAAGGCTAGGGTTAGACTGTGTAGCTCTTTCAGTCTTAGTCTCCCCTGTCCAGGAAAGTTCATGGTATATGGGCTTATCAAGTGGATAGGATTCAAATGTGTCCTGCATATGCTTGGTCACACTTAGAATCACATCCACTTGATTCCTTGTGTCCAATGACCCAAATAGAATTTTGTACATGGACTTGGAATAAGCCATTTTATTTTTATCAATACCCTCAAGTTCATGTACATTAGCATCAAGATAATTTAAAATACATTGAAGGAAACGAGGGTAAAAGATATCATTACCTCTACCACGAACTGTCCTCCCTAACCTTTGAGCCAACTCCTTGAGGATTATTGCTCCAACATTTATCTCCTGATTGTAGGCTAGGGAGTAGGCCAGCTTCACAGCAATGTGACTGATTTGGTCCCATCCTGTCTTCCTGCACAGAAACACCTTTTGGAGTGCGTCAAACAGAAATGACCACTCCCTCCTGACATACTTCTTATTAAGCTTGGCCGTGTCAATCTTATCAGCATACTGAATTAGGGTCAGGAAGTCCACCATTTGCGTATCAGTGGCTTCAACATCATGACCCTCAACTTTGAACCCCAAGGCTTCGTTTATCTCCTTTTCTCCAAACTGGAAGGACTTGCCTCCAATTGTGCAACTCACTTCCTGAAACGAAGTCCCATCCTCCTTCGCCATTGTTGCAACCATGGCTGTTCTCCAGAACCCTTCCAATACATCGACATACAGAGTGGGGTTAAGGGTTAAGGCTTGGCGGAGGCAGGAGGTATTTAAGAACCGTACAAAGCACTTGTACCTAGGGTTTGCCTCCGCCTCTGAGGGAATTGTAAAAAGATTTGTTTCTTTGGGAATGGTTAAAGGAATTGAGGATGATACTGTTTGAGATTTGGGTGCCATTTCAAGATTAAGAGTGAAGAAGAGAGTAGAAGATTTGAGTTTAGGTTGAGAATTGAGAGTAGTAGACAAGATGAAGAGTTGTGAACGGTTAGAAAAGAGTATTTATATGATAGAGACACTGCGATATGGAGTTATGAATATGTACAGACTAATTGTATGTCGCGAAGTCTAAAAATGGCATGTACCGCAAAGTCTTGCAAAGTATATCGCAGAGTCCAGAAATGAACTATGTCGCAAAGTCTTGAAGATAGAGGGATTTGGATGACTTTGCGATATAGTGTAAATACCCTGTCTAAAACTCTCATTTTGGAATTTCAAGCATTTTGTCAGACTTAAATCAAGAATTGAAATAAAATTAATTTAAATCAAAATTCTGTCAAATATAGAGACTTGTCGATATGGTTATTCTATGTCGCGAAGTCATAACATGAACTATGTCGCAAACTCATGAAATGAACCATATCGCGAAGTCTCACAGTTTTAACAGTCTGCGATATAAGTCTGTTTTATTTGAGCTAAGTCGTGAACTCTCAAGATCACCTATGTAGAGATATCTTAAAAATTCATAACTTCTTGGAAAAGTATGATTTGAAAAATATGCAGTAAAATACTGAAATATTTATAATCATATCTCAGCTAATTTTCACTCCAAATGAATAGAGCATCCAAGTACAGTAAAAATTTACTGCTGCAATCATTAACTAGCATACTTACTTAGAACAACTAAATGAAGGATTGAGCATTCCAATTTCACTCACAAGTCTGTTGAAGACAACTTCATTTAGAGGTTTAGTGAATATGTCAGCTAATTGCTTCTCAGTTGGAACATAAGAGACTTCTATGGTACCATTTGCAGCATGTTCCCTAATGAAATGGTACCTTATCTCAATGTGCTTTGTAGTAGAATGATTAACAGGATTGGCAACTATGGATATTGCACTAGTATTGTCACACATCAGAGGTATGTGTTCCAACACCAGTCCATAATCCATAAGTTGATTTCTAATCCAAAGCAATTGAGCACAGCAACTTCCAGCAGCAATATATTCAGCCTCAGCTGTAGATGTTGCTGTGGATTGTTGTTTCTTACTGAACCAAGATACTAACCTTTGACCTAAGAATTGGCAGCTTCCAGAGGTGCTCTTCCTGTCAATTCTGCATCCAGCATAATCAGAATCTGTGTAACCAACCAGGTTGAACCCTGTTCCCTTTGGATACCATAGCCCAAGATTAGGAGTCCCTTTCAGATATTTGAAGATTCTTTTGATAGCCATCATGTGAGATTCCTTAGGATCAGATTGGAACCTTGCACATAGGCATGTGGCAAACATGATATCAGGCCTGCTAGCTGTGAGATAGAGTAGTGATCCAACCATGCCTCTGTAAACCTTGATGTCTACTCTTTTGCCTTTCTTGTCTTCATCAAGCTTGATAGCAGTGGACATGGGAGTTTTTGCAGGGGATGAGTCTTCTAAACCATATTTCTTCAAAAGATCTTTGACATACTTTGATTGGTTTAAGAAGATGCCATCCTCCTTTTGATGTACTTGCAGACCTAAGAAATAGGTTAACTCTCCCATCATACTCATCTCATATTTACTTTGCATCAACTTAGAGAACCTTTCACAAAGTTTTTCATTTGAAGAGCCAAAGATGATATCATCCACATAGATTTGAACTAGAATGATATCAAGAAGGAATTGAGATAGAGTTTCATACCAGGCTCTAGGTGCCTGTTTGAGTCCATAGAGTGCCTTGAGCAGTCAATATACAAAGTTTGGGAAGTCTTCATCCTCAAAGCCAGGTGGTTGAGACACATAAACTTCTTCAGCAAGATCACCATTGAGAAATGCACTTTTCACATCCATTTGATACACCTTGAAATCTGAGTGAGCTGCAAAAGCCAAGAATATTCTGATGGCTTCCAGTCTTGCTACAGGTGCAAATTTCTCATCATAATCAATGCCTTCTTGTTGACAGTATCCTTTGGCAACCAACCTTGCTTTGTTTCTTATCACCACTCCTTCTTCATCCATCTTGTTTCTGAACACCCATTTAGTGTCAATAACATTCTTTCCTTCTGGAGGTGGCACTAGTTCCCATACTTTGTTTTTCTCAAATTGATTCAATTCTTCTTGCATGGCAACAATCCAATCAGAATTATTCAAAGCATCTTCAATTACTTTTGGTTCTTCTTGTGACAGAAAGCAGCTATACAGACATGTATTCATTGTTGTTCTTCTTGTTCTAACTCCCTCACCAGGATCTTCAATAATTTGATCCCTAGTGTGGGCTCTGTCCCATTTCCTTGTGTGACCCTGTTCATTTCCTTGACTTGTTCCTAACTCATGTTGATTGACAGTTGCATTCTCTTCTTCTCCCTCTGTGTTTGTGAACCCTTGCACAGGTGTTTGAAGAGTATCATCAACTTCAAGAATTTCATTTTCTGGAACAGTCTGAGCAGGTGGTTCATCCTCACTTTCAGAATCCTCAAGATATCCTTGATTTTCAAATCTTAATGGCACACTGTCTTGATCACTTGTTTTCAGTCCAGGAGTTTTCTTGTCATCAAAGGTAACATCCATGCTTTGCATGACTTTGTGTTGCTCAGGTACAAACACCCTGTATGCTGTCCTTTCCAGAGAGTATCCAATGAAAATACCTTCAAATGCCTTAGCATCAAATTTTCCAACATGCTCAGAGGTATCTTTCATCACAAAACACTTGCTTCCAAACACATGAAGATGCTTGAAGGATGCTCTTTTTCCAGTCATTAATGAGTAAGAAGTTTTTCCAGACTTCTTATTGATCAATGTTCTATTTTGCACATAGCATGCGGTGTTAACAGCATCAGCCCAGAAGCTAGTAGGTAGTTTTGCATCCAACAGCATTGTCCTTGCAGCTTCAATGAGAGTTCTATTCTTTCTCTCAACTACTCCATTTTGTTGAGGTGTTCTAGGAGCTGAAAATTGTTGAGAAATTCCTTTATCTTTGCAAAACTCATACAATGTTGAATTTCTGAACTCAGTCCCATTATCACTTCTCAAAGTAACTACAGAGGAACCAGTGATTTGTGCTTCTCTATCAACTCTCTTGATATGCTCTATAATAACTTGGGGTGCTTCATCCTTGGAGTATAGGAATTCCACCCAAGTGTATCTTGAATAATCATCAACCATTACTAGAGCATATTTCTTCTTGGAAAGAGACATTACATTCACAGGGCCAAATAGATCCATGTGAATTAGCTGCAGAGGCTTTGAGTTTGTATTGAGCAATTTGTTCTTATGACTTGATCTTTTGATCTTCCCTTTTTGACAAGCTTCACATGCTCCATCTTGCACAAACTCCAGTGCAAGAAAATCTCTGATGAGTTCTCTCTTTGTCAGAGAGTTCATTGCCTGAACATTCAAGTGAGATAGTTTCTTGTGCCATAGCCAGAATTCCTCATTTGTGGCCTTAGTGTAGAAACAACAAATTTCTCCCTTGTCTGTAGCCTTGAGATTAGCTACAAACAAGCTTCCTTTCTTCACACCAGTTAGAACAACTTCACCACTTCCTCTTTTTGAGATTAGACAATGATCTTCATCAAATTCCACTTTGAAACCCCTGTTGGTGAATTGTCCAATACTCAAGAGGTTATGCTTCAGTCCTTCCACAAATGCTACATCTTCAATAATGACATTCCCAAATTTAACACTGTCATATCCCATTGTATAACCAATGTTGTCATTTCCAAAGGTTACTGATGGGCTAGCCTTTTTCTCAAATTGTGATAGCAGGGCTATATCACCAGTCATGGACTTGAGCATCCACTGTCCAAGATCCATATGACTCTTTTATTCCTGTTGCCCTGCATTCACAAAATGACTAAGTTGTTTTTGGTACCCACACTTGGTAGGGTCCAGTTGATTTAGAAACAGTTTTGTTGACAATTCTTCTGTCATAAGTAGCATTCTTCACAGTAGGAGACTTCACTTTGATTGTGGCTTTGGAGTTTACACTCTTAGGCTCACATGAAGTTTTCACCCTCTCAACCTTGATTGGGGATCCTGTCCTGTGAGTGTGCACATGTGTGTGTGATTCACCAGATTGTGCAGAGTCAAGTTTATGCTTAAGAGATAAACAGTTAGCAATCACAGTCACATAGCATGTCATGCAGTTAGACTTACCACAGAAAGAATCATGACTAGAATTTATGCCTACAGAATGGTTACTCAGGTTATCAACTTCAGCAATCTCAGGTTTACTACACTTATTAGTCAAATGATTAACAGATAGGCATTTTTGACATTGTTTCCTGGGAGCATTTGGCACATAAGCATAGTTGTTACCCTTGTTGACACCTACCTTACCATTTCTGTTTTGTTTCGTTTTCCTAACAACTTCTTTCTTGACTTTAGGACTCTTGACAAGGTTGTCTTTGGTCTCTTTCTGACTGACAGATTTAGGAGAGGAAGAAGTGTCTTTAGCAGCCTCATCTTCTTCAAGAAGTTGTTGTTTGATGATCAATAGTTCTTCATCAAACTCAACAACACTCTTTTTGAAAATAGGCTTTTCAACACTAGACAGAATGGTTGGGGCATTTTTGTTTGTAAAAGATTCTTTTCCTTTGCCATTTGCCTTCTTCCTTCCTTTATCATTCTCATAGTCAAAACCAACTCCAACCTTGCAGTTTTCAGTTTGCTCCTTATGATAGGTTTGAATAAGTTCAGAGGAGTTCTTGAAACTTCTCAGTTTTAATTCATTTTCAGCAATTTGTTCTCTAAGAGCTTTTTCTATTTGTTCTGCATGTTAGGAATATGTTGTTCTTGATGATAATTATAAAAACACTTGGTAGATTTTGTATTAAGTTATTTTGTAACTGTCAACGAAATAGCATGCTTTGCAGTGTTTCGTTGACAGGAAGCTCATCAACGAAATGAGTGATGTAGCAATTGCACTGTACATTACTTCATAGTTTGATATGCAGTTTGTTGAGTACTAGATAGGTTTTCTAAGTCATGTTGACTAAATGGTTAGATAGGCAAAATAGGTTGGTTAATTGTAAATATTTAGTGCCTTGTAATTTTGCCTAAGTGAAGATATGTCAACGGAATGAAGATTACTCTATCAACGAAACAAGGAAGCTCATCAACGAAACAAAGAATAAAGCTATCAACGAAACACATCTCTATGCCATCAACGAATCATTATTGCTTTTCTATACAATTGACAAAGTGATAGTGACAGGTTCCTGACAGATCAAAAAGGAGATGTGGAAGTGTACTTTGCATTGGAAACCATTAAAATGGACATGGGGAATAAGGAAACATCCCAGTTTCCAATTGGGCTCTTGGAAGTGATCATAATAAGCATGAAGTCAAAAGCAAGGATCTCCAAGGACCACTGGACAAAGGGATGAAAAGCAAACTATTGGCGGTTACTCATTGTACTATTAGTGTAGCCAAAAATAGGGTTGTAAACTTGGGTTTATATAACCAAGTGTAGCAGTTACTTTATTTGTGTGAAGAAAAACAAAGAGTTTGTATTAGCTATCTTTGAGAGCATTTTTCTTCTCTACAACCTTGTAACTGAGCAGCTGTGTACATTTGTATCACAGATTATTTCCGCAATAAAAACACTTCAGTTGGATCATCAAACAATCCAACTGAATTATTTATATCTTGTGTTTTTATTTATTCAGTTCAGTTTAATTTTATAAAGTATTTTCAAGTTAAAGAAATATCAAAATTGTATTCAACCCCCCCCTTCTACAATTCTGTTAGGTCATTTGGGATTAACAATTGGTATCAGAGCAAGCTTCTAACATACAAGAAGTTTAAAGATCAAGACCAAAAACAGAAACCATGGTGAAGAAGGATGCAGGTGTGAAGATACCAGTTCTTGATAAGGACAATTACTTTCACTGGAAAGTAAAGATGCATTTACATCTCATGTCTATGGATGAGAGGTATGTAGACTGCATTGAGAAAGGTCCACACGTTCCCATGAAGCTTGATTCTAGAGTTGGATTGCCAGATAATGCTCCTGATGTAGAGATTCCAAAACTTGTCTCAGAATGGACTGTTGAAGATGTTGCAGAAGTCCATAAAGACAAAAGAACCATGAACATTCTGTTTAATGGTTTGGAGCAAGAGATGTTTGACAATGTTATCAACTGTACAACCTCTAAGGAAGTATGGGATACTGTTAGAACTCTCTGTGAAGGAACTGAGCAAGTCAGGGAAAATAAAATGCAACTCCTTATACAACAATATGAGCATTTTCATTTTAAAGCTGGTGAAACCCTAAATGACACGTTTAGTAGGTTTCAGAAGCTTTTGAATGGATTAAAGCTGTATGGGAGGATCTATCAAACTAAGGATTCAAACCTTAAATTTCTCAGAGCTCTTCCAAAAGAATGGAAGCCTATGACTGTTTCTCTTAGAAACACTCAAGAGTACAAAGACTACACTCTTGAAAGGCTTTATGGAACCTTGAAGACTTATGAGCTGGAAATGGAGCAAGATGAGGAAATTGAAAAGGTACAGAAGAAGGGTGGATCTATTGCATTAATTGCATCTGTGAACCAACTGGAAGATGACAACAAAGAAACTGCAAAGGCCACAACTAGTCGACCTAGTTGTAGGAGTGATGTTAGCAAGGGTAAAGACAAGATGACAGAAGAAGAAGAAGAATCAGAACCAGCCAACTTGAATGACTTAGATGAGATTGATGAGCATATTGCTTTTCTATCTAGGAAATTCTCTAAGTTCAAGTTCAAAAGAAACTCAGAAGCAAGGCCACCAAGAAGAGACTTTCAACCTAGCAAAACAAACTGGATTGAAAAGTCTAAGTCAAAATGTTTCAATTGTGGAATGCTTGGTCACTTTGCTGGAGACTGCAGAAAGCCCAAGGTTGAGAAGGGCAACAGGAAATTTGAGCCTGTTGATTATAAAAAGAAATACTTTGAACTTCTCAAGGAAAAAGAAAAGGCTTTCATGTCTCAGGAGTATGACTGGGCTGGTAATGGTGAAGACTCTGATGATGATGTTGAGTATGTCAACTTGGCTCTTATGGCTGACAATTATGAGCAGGAAGCAAGTTCCTCAAGCAACCAGGTAACAATTACTAATCTTTCTGAGCTTTCTAAAGAGGAATGCGATAGTGCAGTAAATGAAATGTCTACTGTATTATATAATTTGCGTGTTACTCTTAAATCACTTACCAAAGAAAATTCTAGAATAAAAGAGACAAATCTGCTCTTAAGTGATAGGAATGCAATGTTAGAAGCACAGCTCATTGAATTTGAGAAAATGAGGTGTGTTAGTAGGGATGCTAAGAAGGAACTTGAGAACGTGTTACAAAGGGAAGAAATTCTTAAAACACAACTTGAGATAGAACAAGGTGTGATTGCAAAATGGAAGGATGCCAGGAATGTTGCTGCCAACATAATTAATGTTCAAGGCGTGGAATCCTTCTGTGAGCAATCATGGAAAAGGAACAAAGAGAAGCTAGGGTATGTTGGTGAAACCTTAGAATCAGAAACAGAGTCAACAAACAACAATGATCATTTGTTGGAGGTTGATATGTCAACGAAATGCAATGTTTCGTTGACACATGAACCATCAACCGATCAGGCTGTTTCGTTGACAGACAAAAGAAAAGAGAAACTCACTAGACTTAATGACAAGTATGGTCCTGTCACCAAGAACTTTGTTCAAGGTGAGTCTAGTAATTCAAAGAAAGTTGAGAAGCCTGTTGAGAGAGCTAATGTAGGTCACTTGTCTAACAAGCAATTGAAAGACAAGGTAGAGAAAGTTCATAATGAGGCTAAAGGAAATAAAAAGAATAACAGGAATGGCAAAGTAGGAATTAACAAACACAACAATTACACACCTGATAAATATGCTCCTAGAAAGACATGTGTTAATTGTGGAAGTGTTAGTCATTTGTCTACTAACTGCAAATCTGTTAAGAAATCTGCTAATGTGAAAATGCCCAAGCCTGCAATGAACAGTTCCATGCCTACAATGCCTGTTATGCCTAACATGTTTGCTCCATATGCACAATTTCAGAATCCATATGCTAGCATGCCATTTGTGTCTAATCCTTACATGAATATGTTTAACATGCCACAAATGCCATGGAACATGAATAACATGATTGTTCCTCCAACTATGCATGCTATGAATGAAGATATGAGCAACCCTCAGAAATCAACACCAAGGGTAAAGATTGATTTGAATCAATCTGAGCCCAAAGTGAAAAATGGTACAAAAGGGAATGCAAAGGCTAACAAGACAGGACCCAAGGAAACTTGGGTACCAAAATCAACTTGATTTGGTTTTATTGTGTGCAGGGAGACAAAAGGAATCTTTGGTACTTGGATAGTGGTTGTTCAAGACACATGACTGGTGATTCTACCCTGCTCACAGAGTTTCAGGAAAGAGCTGGCCCTTGTATTGCTTTTGGAGATGACAGCAAAGGCTACACAAAGGGATATGGCTTGATTTCAAAAGAGAATGTCATCATAGATGAGGTTGCATTGGTGGATGGTCTTAAGCACAATTTGCTTAGTATCAGTCAACTCTGTGACAAAGGATTTTTAGTTACTTTTTCAAAAGAAGCCTGTGTTGTTTCTAAAGGAGGAAACAACAATGTGGTAATGACTGGATTCAGAAGAGGGAATGTGTACATTGCTGACTTTAGTAGCACAAGTTCAGACACCATCACTTGTCTTTTCAGCAAAGCAAGCAAGGATGAAAGTTGGCTATGGCACAAGAAATTATCTCATCTGAATTTCAAGGTTATGAATGATTTGGTGAGGAAAGATCTTGCTAGAGGAATTCCACAGGTGGAGTTTTCCAAGGATGGTTTGTGTGATGCCTGTCAAAAGGGAAAACAGAAGAAGGCATCATTCAAAAGCAAGACAGTGTCATCAATTGTCCAGCAGCTTGAATTGCTTCATATGGACCTGTTTGGCCCTGTAAATGTCATGTCTATTTCAAAGAAGAAATACTGTCTTGTGATTGTTGATGATTTTTCTAGATTTACATGGACTTTCTTTTTGCACTCTAAAGATGAGGCAAGTGAAATCATTATCAATCACATCAAGATGGTAAGCAATCATCCTGATTTCAAAGTAAGAAGGATTAGGAGTGACAATGGGACAGAATTCAAGAATTCAAGCATGAAGGTGTTCTGTGAAGAAAATGGTATTTTGCATGAGTTTTCAGCAGCAAGAACACCACAGCAAAATGGTGTAGTTGAAAGGAAAAACAGAACACTTATTGAAGCTGCAAGGACAATGCTAGATGAATCAAAGTTACCAACTTATTTTTGGGCTGAGGCAGTTAACACAGCTTGCTTCACTCAGAATATTTCTTTGATTAATCAGGCCAAAGGAATGACCCCTTATCAGTTACTCAAAAGAAAGAAGCCACTATTAGATTTTCTTCATGTCTTTGGATGCAAGTGCTTTGTTCTGAGAAATCAAGCTGAGCATTTGGGGAAATTTGAAGCAAAGGCAGATGAAGCAATATTTGTGGGATATGCAGCAGGGAAAGCTTACAGAGTCTTTAATCTCAGAATCAACATTGTTATGGAATCTGTACATGTTGTTTTTGATGATCTCAAAATACAAGGTCTCTGTGATGAAGGTTTCCATGAAAGTCTCTCTTTTGAGAATGAGGAAGGAGAACAAGTGAATCATGATAAGGCTACTGAGAAACAGCCTAAAGTTGTTGTATCTAGCACAGATGAAAGCAGCAGTGAAGATGAAGTTGCTGCATTAAGATTGAAAAGAATAGCTGCTAGTAGACCAAATGATCATTTCGTTGACAGTCAAAATGAGCGTTTCGTTGACAACCAAAATGGTCATACCGTTGACAGTCATAGAAATGGTTCTAGAAGTGATCATTTAGGGACAACAAACTCAGGGGGAGTTTCTCAAGGACAAATGTCCAATCAAGGCAATCATGATCATGAAGCTACCTCGTCTAGAGCAAATCTACCTCCCTCAAGAAAATGGACTAAAGATCATCCCTTTGAACTCATTATAGGTGATGTTTCTTCAAAAGTCCAAACTAGAAGAGCAACTCAAGAAGAATGTCTATATAGCAGCTTTCTGTCTCAAGATGAGCCAAAGAAAGTTGAGGATGCACTTCTAGATCCAGATTGGGTTTTGGCTATGCAAGAAGAGCTAAACCAATTTGAAAGGAACAATGTATGGAAGCTGGTGCCCAAGCCTAAGGACAGGAGTGTCATAGGCACAAAATGGGTGTTCAGAAACAAGATGGATGAAAATGGCATAGTCACAAGGAATAAAGCTAGATTGGTTGCAAAAGGCTATTCACAGGAAGAAGGAATCGATTATGATGAAACCTTTGCTCCTGTTGCAAGACTAGAAGCAATAAGGATTTTCCTAGCCTATGCAGCCCATGCCAATTTCAAGGTCTATCAAATGGATGTTAAGAGTGCTTTTCTAAATGGGGAACTGGAAGAGGAGGTGTATGTGAGTCAACCTCCTGGTTTTGAAGATGATGATTTTCCAGAGTATGTGTACTTTCTCCTCAAAGCACTCTATGGTTTGAAACAAGCACCTAGAGCCTGGTATGACACACTTTCACAGTTCCTTCTTGAGAATCACTTCACTAGAGGTACTGTAGATAATACCCTTTTTCATAGGATTGTGAATGGCTCTACAATACTTGTTCAAATTTATGTAGATGACATAATTTTTGGGTCTACAGATGAAAAACTTTGTCAAAAGTTTGCCAAGCTTATGCAAAGTAAGTATGAAATGAGCATGATGGGAGAATTAACTTACTTTCTTGGTCTTCAAGTAAAGCAAGTTAATGAAGGCATTTTCATTAGTCAAACAAAATATATTTTTGATTTATTGAAGAAGTTTAACTTAATGGAATGCTCTCCTGCCAAAACACCCATGCCTACTGCCACCAAACTTGAATTGAATACTAAGGAAAAATCTGTGGACATTTCAAGTTACAGAGGCATGGTTGGCTCACTTTTATATTTAACAGCTAGTAGACCTGATATTATGTTTGCTACATGTTTATGTGCTAGATTTCAGGCTGATCCTAGGGAATCCCATTTAGTTGCTATTAAAAGGATTTTCAGATATCTCAAAGGAACATCAAACCTTGGCATTTGGTATCCTAGAGAATCTGGTTTTGAACTAATTGGTTATTCAGATGCAGATTATGCAGGATGTAAAATTGACAGGAAAAGCACAACAGGCACCTGTCAATTCTTAGGAAACAAGCTTGTGTCATGGTTCAGCAAGAAACAAAACTCAGTTTCCACCTCCACAGCTGAGGCTGAGTATATTGCAGCTGGAAGTTGTTGTGCACAGATTTTATGGATGAAAAATCAACTACTTGATTATGGATTAAGAGTTGAGAAAATTCCTATTTTCTGTGACAACACTAGTGCCATTGCCATTACTGAGAATCCAGTGCAGCATTCAAGAACCAAGCACATTGACATCAAGTACCATTTCATTAGAGAACATGTTATGAATGGTACTGTGGAGTTACATTTTGTTCCAAGTGAACAACAACTTGCAGACATCTTTACCAAGCCACTTGATGAATCAACATTCTCAAGATTAGTAAGTGAGCTAGGTATGCTAAATTTCTCTTAATTATTTTTGAGATATTTGCAAGTCATAATGCAGCCAGAAATTTGCTATGTTTTTTTTCTGTGAATAAATTTTCTCAGGAAAAGGTAAAATTTTGTCTAAGTCAAAATTACTATGCCAACGGAATGCACCATTTCGTTGACAGTCTTAGCAGTTTTCTGGGTGTTTCGTTGATAGCTCTTTTATATCAACGAAACACAGCTTTATCAACGAAATAAGACGGGACTTTAACCGCCCAATCCTGATTCGTTGATTTAGCGCTTTTTATCTGAACCGTTGAAATGTGACACGTCTTTTACCACGATCTATGCATACACCCCTGTAAGTATAAATCATGGTAATACTTTAAGAGTAACGGTTATATTTTTAAGCCAATCCAGTAATTTACATTTATTATTGGATTCATTTTCTGAGAATTTTTGGGGGAGTATTTAAGAAATTTTAGTTTTATTATTTCTTTTTACCTGTTCTCAAAAATTTCAAAGGCTTTTTCTCTCTTCTTCTCTCTATCAATCAATTCAGTTCGAAGCTTTCCTTTAATCAACAATGGCACCCATAGTCAAGCTAATGTCTGCTGGAGGGTTCATCTATGAGAAGAACAACTCCATCCCTTTTGTTGTCAAGGAAAACCCGAACAGTCTGTTCTTCAAAATGATGGATTTCATGAAGAATTGCAAGTTGAGCTATGCAATGTTTCACTCTACACCACTCTACAATGAGATAATCGAGGAGATTTGGACCTCATGTGAGTATAGTGGAACAAACTGCACACTACAATTCACTCTTCAAGGTAATGAGTACATAGTTAATTCTGATGTTTTGCAAGCATGTTTACATATTCCTGATAATAACTGTGATGCTTTGCCTACTAACACTGAAATAACTACCATGTTAAATTCTATAAACTACTCTTTGCCTACTGATAATCTGGGTAGAATAATTAGGAGAGGTTTGGTTAGGGAATACAGTTATTTAGCTGATGCATTCATTAAGGTCTTTTCTGGAAAGATTAGTAATTTTGATGCATTAACTAACTCTATGTTAATTCTCCTAACCATGCTTCTAAATGATAGATATCACAACTTTAGCACCCAACTTATGTATGAAATTGGTGCTAAGTTGGGTGACAAAGCAAATAGGAAGAAAAATATCTATTATGCTAGGTTTCTGATGATGTTGGCTAACCATGTTAGTCCAGCACCATTAGTTATCTCTAACCCTAATGCCAGGTTTGAGTGCTTTGTGCAAGAAAAGAGAGTATTGACAGACATACTGAGGCTGAACCACAATGGTGATGTTCCAGTGGTGTATCTGCCAATCATTGAGGTAACTACTACTATCCCTGTTAGTGTAGCTAACTCCTCAACTGTTTTACCTTCCAATGTTGCTATGGAGTCTGTAGCTGTGACCCAACAGGCTCCTACCCTAGCAACAAAACCTAAATCAAAGAAATCCTCCAAGCCAACCTCAGGTGCTTCTCAAAAGGCACCTGTTGTAAAAACTACCACACAACCTAAGGGGAGTGAGTCTGGAGTTGTAAGAGGTGAGGGAAGGGGTGAACATCAAAGAAACCCCAAGGATAAGGAAGGACAGGTTAGTGTGTACCAGCCAAGCCCCATTGTGTCTTCCCAACAAGGCACAATGAGTAAAATGGATTTAAACACAAGTCTAATTGCATCCTCCCAAAAGGATGTGATTATTGAAACAAGCTCTCCTCCTAGAGTACAGTCCAAGAGGGTAAGGGACACTTCAAGCCCAAAGTCTACATTTTCCCAATACCAAAGGAGAGTGAAGCAAAAGTCCAAGGGTACACAGGGTGCACACACACTGGAAGCAACACTTCCAGTTTCTCAAATTCAGTTTGATGTAACCCCTATCATTTCTCTGGGGTTACAGTCCCATTCTCTAAACATCAATCTTGAATTATCTCCATCCAATTCACCAACTCAATCTTTAGATGTGGACATGATCCATACATCTATTCCTGATTCTCCAACTCTAATCTTGGAGAAGCCCCACTCTGAAGCTGGTGGCCATCACTTGTTAAGTGATTTGTTGGGCCATCAACCATTTTTTTCTGAAGTTGCAAGGGGATCTGTGGACCATTCTTTAAAATCAATCACCACAGACTCTACTGTAATTTCTCATTCTCAAAGTGCTTTCTTGACTTCATCAACGAAACAGTCTATTTCGTTGACAAGTGTTTCTCCATCAACGGTATCCATACCGTTGACAGTTCAAACTACCATTCCGTTGATAGTTCACTCTGCACCTTTAATTGAAAATCAAGTTGTTCCCACAACTAGTGCAGATGATCTAGTGGTAGTTGAGACACTTCTAGGACTGAGAGGGAGTGAAACTGAGAGGCTGGCTTGCAGCCAGGCAAAAGGAGAGAATGTGAGTGAGAGGCTGGCTATTTCTTCCAGCCAGGCAAAAGGAGAGATTGAGAGTTCTACCTTAGAAGGTGAAGGTGAGGGTGTGAGAGGTGTGAGCCATGGGGAGCCCATGATGCAAGAACAGAGTGGAGAGAGAGAAGGGACTACAGGAGAAATAAGGATGGAAGCAGCCATTGCTAATGAGTTAATGGAGGTCAGTGAGGGAGAAAGGGAACCTACTTTCCAAGAGGTTTATCAACAAACTCTGGATAGTATTTCCCTGGATCCTGAGACCTTTACTCATCCTGTGCCAGCCTATCAAATTATGGCTCAGCAGGGCAATGTGGAGGCAGAAAGGTCACTAAATCTAATTCATACAACTGCATCAATGCAAAGAGCAAAGGATGCCCTGACCAATCTACCTTCAGGAGCTGCAGCAAGTGGAGATTTTGAGTTTTCTGATGCTGAGGACAGCTATGGTGATAATCTACAGGTGGCCACCACTTCACAGACTGGGACTTCTGTGGTGCCTCCTACACCAGGCTGGCTTTCTCAAGGTATGCATGGTAGAGCCACTCTAGATGCTGCTATCTCCAGGCAGTACAATGAAGCCTACTTAGCTCATGAGTCTGCAAATGCAAGAGACAAGAAATTCTACAAGGCCATCATGGATTCTCTGGAAATTCAAAGGCTACAAATGATGCAGACAAGGATTGAGGCTACAGAAATCAAGGACTCTATTAGCAATTTCAGGGATGCTAACTCCAGAATGATGGATGAAAAGCTCCCTCTTCTCACTATGTCCAAAATGAACAGGTTTCTCTCTAAGGAACCTGAAGTGGCTACCTCCTTGAAGACTCTCTCTTCTAGAGTGGACAAGGTGGAAGCTACTTTATCTCAAATGCAAAAGGAACAGGAGAAGCAGACTCAACTTTTGGCCCAGCTAGTGGCAGCTCAAGGACTCCCAGTTGTCTCTCTTGATGATAACAAAAAGGGGGAGAAATCTCAGGAGCTAACCATTCAAATCACAAAGGTGCTGGTCCCAACCATCACATTGCCACAGGAGCCACTAGCAATGGGGGAGTTTGGAAAGAAGAATAAGGATGGCATTGACTTGATCCAGGAAGCTTCTATGAGGATACAACTTGCAGCACAGATCAAAGATCATTGGTCCAACATAGAAGCAAGGTTCAAGAAAATTACTGAATCTTCAAAGACAGATCAGCCATCAACAAATGCAATGGTGACTGCACAAGTGGAGCCACAGTTCAAGAGCTCTTATGCTATAGAGCCCCTTCTACATGGAGTCATTCAAGGACCAAGAAAGGAGAAAGGACAAACTTCATGCATTAGGGATGTGGAAGAAGCTACATTACAAAGAAGCTTATCTCCCAAGTCTCCTGCTAAACCAAAAGGCAAAAACATAGCAAGGACTTTCTATCCTGCACCTTATCCAGATGAGCTCAAACTACTTGGACTTCTCATCACAAAAAGCAAGGAAAGTAATAATCATGAGATAAGGAAGCAAAGGGCAATTGTCTACAGGAATGGACAACAAATCTGTGTTTGGGCTGGTCATCCAAACTTTGCTGAAGCCAAGGCTGAGGAATCAGAAAGAGCAGCTATGCAAGCTCTTGCAGTAGCTCAAGCTCTAGATGAAGAAGAAAGACAGCAAGAAGAAAAAGCCCAAAAGGAAAGGAGTGAAAAGAAGAGTACAAGGCAACCAAAGGCAAGGGCTAGAAGAAACATAACCTTTGAAAATGATGACTCTCAGAGTATTGCATCAGACTCTTCTGTACCTCCAACAATTCCTGATCCATCTTTAAAGTTAGCCTGTGATCCCAAACATCTTGTTAATTTTCATGATCAGCCAATTGAGCCAAAGGAAGAGCCAATTGAGTTTGATGAGGCTAACTTTCCTAAATTCCTTTTTGAGATGGATCCAAAGAAGAAATTGAAGCAAAGGGCTGTCAAGACAAAGCCAGTATTTGTGAGAAAGCCACAACCTCAAAAACCCCCTTCAAATCCAGAGGACTGCATGTACATTGCTGACATCAGGGAAGAATCCAGCTTGCATCTTGAGTTAGACAACCTGGTGGAAGTAAGGGGCATTGCAGCTTCTCAGAAGCTACCTGAAAGATTGGTTTTCACATACAAGGGTGGTAGAGAACAAATTTGGCCTCTCTACAGAATTCTAGGAGAAGACTACCAAACACTACTCACAGTGTTTAGATGCTTGAAGAAAGACTTTGGCTTCACCAAAACAGCCAAGTCTGAGGTGGTCTCCAGAATATGTCAAATAAAGGCTAGCTGGAACAAGCCTGAGGCTCTTCCCAGGATGCTAAGAGTGCCCTCAACAGGAAAGAAGATCCATCTTCAACCTTTCTGGATGATGGAATTCAAGGACAAGGACAACTGCAGAAGGTTCTTCAGGATGGAAGACCAGCTGGACAAGGCATCTAATCAAACTCTAAGGTTTATGCAATCCAAGCTTGGTGATCAAGATGAAGAAGAGAAGATCTTTTACAGAAGGCTACAGGTCCAGATTGAGGAGAACAACTCTAGGAGAGGGAAGAAGACTATGCCCCAAAGAAGACAAAGATGAATTATTTGCTCAGTCTGGAGGAGCACATTTGGGCATTAGCTTTGTAAGTCTTGCATTATTTCTAAAAACTTTATGAAGCTCAATACAACTTTTACTTTTATCATGTGTAATATGCCTGAGTGTTTTTGTTATCATCAAGGCTCTTGATTTATGGCTGTTATTCTATCAGTCATAAATTGGGGGAGATTGTTAGGAATATGTTGTTCTTGATGATAATTATAAAAACACTTGGTAGATTTTGTATTAAGTTATTTTGTAACTGTCAACGAAATAGCATGCTTTGCAGTGTTTCGTTGACAGGAAGCTCATCAACGAAATGAGTGATGTAGCAATTGCACTGTACATTACTTCATAGTTTGATATGCAGTTTGTTGAGTACTAGATAGGTTTTCTAAGTCATGTTGACTAAATGGTTAGATAGGCAAAATAGGTTGGTTAATTGTAAATATTTAGTGCCTTGTAATTTTGCCTAAGTGAAGACATGTCAACGGAATGAAGATTACTCTATCAACGAAACAAGGAAGCTCATCAACGAAACAAAGAATAAAGCTATCAACGAAACACATCTCTATGCCATCAACGAATCATTATTGCTTTTCTATACAATTGACAAAGTGATAGTGACAGGTTCCTGACAGATCAAAAAGGAGATGTGGAAGTGTACTTTGCATTGGAAACCATTAAAATGGACATGGGGAATAAGGAAACATCCCAGTTTCCAATTGGGCTCTTGGAAGTGATCATAATAAGCATGAAGTCAAAAGCAAGGATCTCCAAGGACCACTGGACAAAAGGATGAAAAGCAAACTATTGGCGGTTACTCATTGTACTATTAGTGTAGCCAAAAATAGGGTTGTAAACTTGGGTTTATATAACCAAGTGTAGCAGTTACTTTATTTGTGTGAAGAAAAACAAAGAGTTTGTATTAGCTATCTTTGAGAGCATTTTTCTTCTCTACAACCTTGTAACTGAGCAGCTGTGTACATTTGTATCACAGATTATTTCCGCAATAAAAACACTTCAGTTGGATCATCAAACAATCCAACTGAATTATTTATATCTTGTGTTTTTATTTATTCAGTTCAGTTTAATTTTATAAAGTATTTTCAAGTTAAAGAAATATCAAAATTGTATTCAACCCCCCCCTTCTACAATTCTGTTAGGTCATTTGGGATTAACACTGCACAAATTACATTGTTTTTGAGATACTCAATCTCCTTATTCAAACCATCAAGGCTCACAACCAATAACTCAAGTTTCTCATTCTTTTCTGTAAGCTCAAGATTTTTAGGAGTTAGCCTGTCAATTTCTTCATTTGCAACTAACATGCTAGTATGAATATTAAACATTTCAGTACCCATGTCTTCAACAGTCTGCTTATATTGAAAGGGAGTCATATCAAGAGAAGTAAGAATAGGTACCTGACTTGAAGAATCACCATCATCAGAAAATGCCATCAAGGCATAGTTTGAGTACTCTTGTTCTTCTTCTTCATCAGAGTCATCCCAACACTTTCCCTCAACAATAAAAGCTTTACCCTGTTGTTTCTTGAGTAGATCTTCATACTTAGCTTCAAGCTCTAAGTATGCTTTGTCCTTTTTGACCTGTTTAGGCTTTTTGCACTCTGTGGCAAAATGCCCAAGTTCATTGCAGTTATAGCATCTTATTTTGGACCTATCCACACTCCCTGGTTTGTATCCTCCTTTAGCATCACCAGCAATCCCTTTTCCTTTATTGAAAGAGTTTGAGCTACTTGAACCACCAGCATTTCCACTATTGAACTTAGACTTGAATGGATGTCTCCTCTTAACCCTAATGTTAGGATATCTCCTACCCATATATGCAAAAGATTTGTTTTCCATCTTATCCAGTTCATCAATACTGTAGAACTCATCCTCCTCAGGCAAATCATAGACAACTTGAGTCTCATCACCATTGTCTTCAACCTCCAGTTCTTCAATCTTGACTTGACTGACTTTAAGAGATTCCATTCTTTGACCTAGGTTGTCAACAATAAGGGCACAGGAAGTATTTGCCATTATGTCTTGCTTTGCTTGAATGGATCTCTTTTGAAACAACTCTAGCTCATATGTCTTCAAAACACCATACAACACATCAAAACCAATCTTTGTTAGATCTCTTTCTTTAAGGGAAGAGATTCTTGGCTCCAAGTGATCTGGAAGATTTAGTAAGAACTTCATATTGAGCTCTTTTGTCTCATAGTGATTGTCATAGAGTTTGAGTTCATTTATCAGCTTGTTGAACCTCTCAAACACTTCTGTGATTCCCTCCTTTGGCTGAGCCATGAAAGCTTCATACTGGGAAACCAGAATCTGCTTTTTGTTCTTTCTTACTTTTGGAGTTCCTTCACATAGCACCTCTATAAGATCCCACATTTTCTTTGCACTACTGCAGTGAGCAACAGTGCCATACATGTTGAAATCCATAGATTCACAGATGATAAGTTGGAGATGTCCATCCAGTGCTATTTTCTCCTTTTCAGGATCAGTGTATTTTGAGGGGTCTTTAGGAACATGCCTTGCTGGTATTATCTCAGTTCCTACAGTTGTTTCACCAATCTTAATCATTGGAATAAAGGGACCATACTTTAGAATATCTAAATACATGGGATTGGAAGCTTTAATGAAAAGTAACATCTTCTTCTTCCATAAGCTGTAGTGCTCCTTGTTGAAGGGAGGAATCTTTATGCTGCTCAGTTTCTATGAACTCATTGTTGATCTTTTCCTGTTTGTATGTTAACAGCCGGCTCTGATACCACTTGTTAGAAATGAATACCACTAGAAACTAGAGAGGGGGGGGGGGTGAATGGATAGTTTTGATATTTTTCGATACTTGAAACTCAAGATAAACTGTATATGATTATGCTATGTAATATACGGAAAATAAAAAACACACACAATCACTTTAATCTACTTTGTATTAAGTAAATTAAATACTACAGCTTTCCAGAAATTCACAACGGAATTTCTGGCTTCTAAACAAGAACAGTTTGTAACTTGTTTTTGCTTACAGAGAAAAGAGTGCTTTAGATGAAACTATGTGTATCTCTCTCTTACAGCTTACAGTGGTGTGTGCACGATATATATTAACCTATACAAACTAGGCACACAACTATTTACACGGTTACCCCTAGCTGAAAGTCCAACGTGTCCTACCATAAGAGGTTCACTGTGTCAGGAAGGACCACCTGCTTTTCAGAGTCTTTCCCGTTTCTGTAGCTGCTTGTCTCTTATCTTTCTCTCCAAGTTTAGATGTAGATTTGCCATCTGTTCTTTGGACCACCTTGCCAGAACAAATGCTTCAGTATTTGTCTCTTTTGATTCTTGATTCTGTACCTTGATTTGTCATGTTGTAAACGGCTAAGTGTTGATATCGTGAACTCCACTTCATTCCAGACTATGCGATGTCACTTGTGAAGACTACACGATATGGCCTTTGAGGACTTTGCGACATAGGTCATTTGAGGACTTCGCGATCTAGTCTTTTTTAGGACTATGCGACATAGGTCATTTGAGGACTATGCGACATAGGCTTCCTGAGGACTTCGCGATCTAGCCTTTTTGAGGACTATGCGACATAGACTATTTGAGGACTATGCGACATAGGTTGTTTGAGGACTTCACGATCTAGCACATCTTGACTTTGCTGTCTTCAACACATCACGACATGAGTCTTGAGGACTTCACGACATAGTACAAAATGGACTATGCGATCCAGCACTTCTCGACATGGATATTGGTGACTTCACGACATAGCTTTATTCTGACTTTGCTATATAATGCCTTAGTCAAATTTCTGCAACTTATTTCTTCAGGACCTTATTCATCTCTATCCTGTTGCATGAACAAATCTGAACTTCTACCAGGACAATTATTTAATGGCCTATATACATTCTAGTTGCAAGAAACTTACTAAGCTCATTATAATTCTGAGCGTACATGATCAAGCTAATGTTCATGAGAACAAGACAAGTACATAGATAGACCTATACTATATCCCAGTGATAGAATTCACTAGGTCATGTAGTGTGACATAGTCACATAGTTTAGGCTTGTTGATGGTGGTATTCAGACATGTCTTGAGCCTAACAATTAAATATAGTATTAAAATAAGTTTTAAAATAAATATGTAAGGATTGCACCTTATATTTTTGGAAACAGAGATTTTAGTGATAACAAATATAAAAGGTAATGCGTTTTAATTTAAAGATAATTGCCATGATATTTTTAGAAAAGTAGTATATTTTGTTAGAAAAAAAATATTTTAATTATAAAAGACAATCATCTAGTTACTATTTTTATGTTTTTTTATTATTTATTAAATAGAATAAAAGACTGAAAACCGACTGAAACCGAAAACCAAAACTTTCTGCTGTAATAGTATAGATGACACTTATTCATTTTAGGTATAAGTCAACAGATACCCCAAACCCCCACATTATTAACACAAGCACTATACAAGAGAAATTAGAGCTGAAAATTAGATTCATCTCATTGAAGGACTGCAGAATCCAAATTTTGCTCTCTTTTAAGCTTGTCCTTCAAAAACCAATCACACACTCTCCCTGCATTTAGCTCTTCAATTGAACACTCTTCTTGCTCCGCTATTACTCTCAGCAGATTCAGTGAAGATATCTACAAGAAATTCATGCAAAAATCATAAACTTCAATATAAATAACGTAGATAATAAATAGACACTTGATTATTGTGTGAAGGATGACATTCAATATAAAAAAACACATAATTTATGAACAATTTTCAACATAAAATTAAGCATTAATAAGATCCAGAAACGAACATTACTTTGCACAGGGGAGATGTGTACTAATTTTACGTACCGTTAGTCGACATAAAAATTTCTCATGACTAATCAGTCCAGACATTTCGACCATGCCAGCATCCTCTATGCTGAGAAAACTACGCTTTTTGTCCTTTCCCTGGCTAACACCACTATTGCTAGCTCTGATCACTGCCGGTTTGAGCTTTCTTCTACTAGTTCCCATAGGTGCAACTATTTTATTTCGAGTAACTGCTCTAGTTCCATAAGTTGAATGGTTGTAACATGGTGTTTGGAAGTCGGTGTTACATGGCTTGATAGTGATAGGCTATAAAAGCCCAGACTCCCAAACCTAGGGCCTAAGCCCGGACTCAAGACTCAACAAGGACCCCTGGCTACGGCATAGTCAACAGTACCAGAGCCCTGACTCCCAAATCTAGGGCCTAAGCCCGGACTCAAGGCTCAACAAGGACTCCTGGTTACGGCATAGTCAACACTACCAGAGCCCTGACTCTCAAGCAACCCTGATTCAATCCTGGATCCTGACTTAGACAAATAAAGTTCTACAACGCTCAGGGAATGATAAGCTCAAACAACGTGAGACAAGGTCGTCAGCTATGACATGGAAAATACATGTCAGAAATCACACCTAGCTACGATATGGAATATCCAATGATTGGCACAATTATGTCCTATCTGAACCATACGCCAGCAGGAGCCTGGCACATGGCACCACAATCCTCACATGGGCACGTGTGACCCATCAACATCACCCAGGTGTCCTACTTACCTAGGATCCAACACTCATGATTGCAGGTACCACCATGAACCTTAATTCTGGGCCTATAAATAGCCCAAGAAGGAAAGGTTTGGGGTTACACACACTCTCTCTCTACACAACCTATACACACACCCTCCACATTTAGATATCTCTATAGTCTTATCTTCCCTTCCAAAGCCATCACTTACTCTCACGCCGGAGGCGCCGCCAGGGTCCAAACCCCTCTCCGGTGTTGTTTTGCAGACACCCAACCGCAGCGACACCGCTTCCATGCGTGGGATCAGCCGTGAAGGACTAGATCGGGACTTGGAGTTATCAGATAGCATTCGATAATTTCTTGTTCTCTTTTTTTTATGTGTGTGTGTGTGTGTGTCAAGCTATGATGAGTGAAGACACTACATTAGAAGAATGGCTTATCAGTAAAAATGTGACGCCCTCCAAACCCGGGGTACAGATTTGAGGAGTCACCCGACCAACGGAACACTATTTAACACATGCATAATATATAAAGACACAAATACCCCTTAACCAAGATTGCATCCAGATTATGGCAATGAACACAAGCTACTACAATCTTTTATTAATACAATACCGGTATTATCAGAGTTATTACATCACAACTAAAGTTCAGATCTAGACATCTAATCTAGAAAATCAAAACAACAACTACCCTGCCAATGACAATGACTCGAGGGGCTCTCCTGGCTGTCGGTGAACTATCGGTCACGCTATGACGACTCATACTCTCGCTTCACTGGAATAGGGTTAGAAAACAACAAGCAAGAGTGAGCCAAATTGCTCAGCAAACATCATATGAATCATTTCTATCACAGTTGTAAGGATATGAATTTATGATATCAGAATCAACAATATTTAGCTAACACATTCTTTGTATCAATAACAATTGAAGAAAAAGAATTAGAATTTGGCTTATACATTTTATTCAAATCAAAGGTTGTGTTGCTGGCCAGCCATGCATCAACCCCGGACTAGCTCACGGCATAGTCCTCTACTGGATCCTAGGCCAACCTGGGCCTTAAGTTATTCCGACCATAAATATGGCCCGACCAATTACTGGTCCATTTTAAAAACATGCCAAATCTATCATAGGGTCTAAACAATAACATGCTCAATAAGATAAACTCAATGTATAATAATTGCAAAAGAGCTTCAACTGCTCAGTATCAAATGAAGATCGAGAAATAATCATGGAATAATTTCAACGGTACAGTGTACTCATTCAATAAGGAAGTCAATATTGGTGATCGATAATCAATGACCGTAATCAATAGTCAACGATAGAAGTCAAATGATCAATGGTTGTCAATAATAATCAAAGGATGATAATCAATAATAAATGGTGGTAAACAATAATCAAGTGAATTGGAAATAAGGGTTTCCGATGCAGATCAAATCAAAGAATCAAGGATCTCTAAGGAAATGGAATCAGTTGTCCAAATGCGGTTAAAAGATTGATAATTTGAATTGTTCTGGGGATAACGGTATTCAAGTAATCAAGACAGTAATAATTTTTATCACAAGTAAAGGCACGGATACTTGCCTGGTCTAAGCTGCTGTCGGATCGACTCTGCTCACTCTACCTTTCCCTTTCCCTTGCTCCGGGAACTCGATTCTATAATTAAACAACTCATCACAATAAGTCTAACTATTCTCGTTCTACTCTTGACACTTATTCAATCAATAATCACATTTAAACAAGTAACCGGTTACGTATCGAACGTCCGGTATGATCTACGATATTTAAAACTCATATATTTGCCCTAGTACGGGCATATACAGACTATAAAACACAACACACAATTAATATGAACCATATAGCACTTATAAAAATTTTATAAACATTTTTAAAACATCATACGAAACTTATTTGAATTTTAAATAAGTCACGATTAATTTTTAAATCAAAACTCGGATTTTTAAATCCAATATAACCATTTAAATGCAAATAAATCAATTAATAAAATTAATTGACACTCTTTAAATACTCAAACTATTTTTAAATAAATAAATAGGCTTGAAAATAATTAAAATGAATTTTTAATTAATTAAATCTAATTAATAATTAATTTTTAAGAATTAATTGATTAAAAGAAATAACCAATTAATTAATAAATTAATTATTAATTAAAAAGAATTTAAAATAATTAAGTTTAATCAATTTTCGGATTTAAAATAATAAATATAATTTTCCAGAATTTTTCTGATATTAAAATATATTTTTAAAATAAAAATATGAATTTTTAAAGTTTTTAAACTATTTTCGAATTAAATTTCAAAATAAAATCCAAAAACAGTTTTCAGAAATTGAATTAGGGTTTTGAAGATTGAAACCGGGTCAAACTTCGGGTAAACGGGTCGGGAAGAACGAATCCGGGTCGCCAAGAACAACCCACCGGATTCTGGGTTTTCCAGAATCCAATCCGGCCGGTGTCCGGCGACCGGAATCTTTCATTCCCGATCAAACACAAACAATTTCATAGGGCACTACTAGAAAAAGGTCAATAGACATCACCCATATAACATCGGTTGTTGGGGCCACCGATGTAAAAGATCCTAATTAACATCAGTTTCTAAATAACTGATGTCTTTGTATTGTTATAACATCATATTATATCCGAACCGATGTAATAACGTCTTTAAAAATTTTTAAGCACCCGCTAATACTTCCCCCTTATACTAAATGTTTTCCCTCTACAATTTCCCACTATTTGCCAATTTTTCTTCCCCCGTTTTTTTTGAGTTGTTGTACCCCTCTCCTCTAAATCATACAAAAGTAAAAATTTAATTGAAACAAAAACTAATTAAACTGAAAAAACACCCCCTCTCTCTCGACCTCACCTCTCTCTCTCTCTCGAACTGAAGAACCATTTCTCTTCAGTCTCTCACTGCTCTTTCTTCAGTCTCTCTCAATCACACATACATTCACTGTCCTAATTCGAGCTACTAGCATAGAAGCCCTAAATCGAGGAAGACATTTCATGGAACCCTAATTTGAGCAATTGATTTTCGATTCTCTAGAAGTGGATACTCTCAAAGCCTATACAAGTTCTAATCGAGCCCTATAACTCGAATCAGGCTCTAATTTGTAAGTGTATTTCAAATTTACTTTGAAAATTTATTGTTGTTGTTTGATTTCAGTTTTTTGAACATATTAATTGGTGATTTGGACAAATTATCAATTAATTAGATGCCTAGACCTCGTCCTAAACCTTTTGAGTGTGTTAGAAGATCTTGGCATAGTGAAAATCATTCAACAGATTTTCAGGTTTGTGATTTTCTTGAAATTTTATGTGTTTTTGTTGATTCCCATCATGTGTTTGATTAGAGTTGTGATTTTGTCGTTAAAGCCTCGATTTCATACATTGACACTAAAATGGTCAGTTAGTATAATTAGGTAAAATGGTAAAAATTCTGAAGACATATGCATCATACATGTTTGTGTGAATGATTACTGTATAGGTACATGTATTATCCGAAAATAAGATTATCTATTTTTGGATGTATTCATGTTGATTTATACCTATATGTAAAAATATCGTATGTACAATTTTTTATCTTGACTATAATGAGGGTTAAGACAAAAATTTGAATTATTTTAAGAGTTTTAAACAGATTGTTGTTCAGAAAACCACTTTATTATTCAGACAGTTTACTAGTTAAGTATACATCAGCACTTGCTATGTTAAAATCATCCCAGATTTGGTTTATGCTCTAACTGAACTGAGGCCTCAATTCTTGATGAAACAAGAAACACCAAAAAATGATTTATAACAATTGATTTTTACCTTTTTAATCAGCCAAATCTTTCCTGTATTACGAAGAGAAGAAATATAATCCGAGAAGCAGTTTCAGTAGATCATAGTATCATACCCTGTCTCTGTGTGTACGTGTGTGTTTGTGCGCAAGCTTGTTACGCTGTTGTAGTTGATTCTGTATATATATTGCCATCAACTCTATATTACTTTTGTAACCTGTGAAGACATTCTTCATACCTACAAGTGACAAATGTTGTACTCGATTTTGTGTAGAGAGCAGGGAACACTTGATACACTTGAGAAACAATGGTATGATAACCCATCATCTTCAGTAAACCAGGGGACACTGGCTCAGCCTGAAGTTCTGAAAGTTGATAGATTTGGAGGTTTATTTCTTATTGGTGGAGTATCTTTAGGTTTAGCCCTTTTTGTGAGAATATTTTATATTATTCGCAAAAAATTAAATATCTACAATTATATATTTGATAAATTTGCTACTGGAAATCTGACCATCATGCTGAGGCACATTTCCAGTTCAGAATTGAGAGAGATGCCTGTGTAATTGAATAAAATATGTACATTCTACTCGGCTGCTGATACGGGAGTCCATATATTTGTTATATATTCAATATTTGTGATTAAAGAGTTGTATATATCACTAATTACACTAGACTTTTATGTAAATTCTTCTTGCTGTCCATTTTTATAACTGAAGTTGATCGTTGAAATGGAGTAGTTTACACTTGGAAATAAAAGATATTAGATGATAGATAAATGAGACCTCAAGTGTGAATAATATCTGTGGATATCAGAATAGTTGGTTTGTTTCTGTAATACATAAATTTTCTAGATTGGCACAATCTCACACGCTAAGCAAACTCATCATACCATTTCACATGTTTTTTTTTCTTCCGTTCTGCCTTCGCGTAGTATAAAAGTGCTCTGATGTGTATTTGTAATTAATAACTTCACTTAAGAATCCATATGTGATTATTTTCTGAAGCCACTTACCATAAGCCTACTGCATATTGTGTGTCCTACTAGTGTTCTTTAGCCTCCTTTGCCTGTGTTTCATTCACAAAAGAAGTTTCAAGTAGGAGTAATTCTTGACATGGGATCTTGGAATGGAAAGATGGTTTATAGCTGAATTACAGTGGCAGCTCACCACAAAACTAGGATTGTTCCCCGGACCATTGATTCAGAGGGAGATCCTCTGCAAGCTCTGGAAGCAGGTAAATTATATTATTTTGATCTTGCGTTTAATATAATGGTTGTATGCAGATTTTGAAGGAGGTGAGTTCCTTGAAGCAGATTCCTGGTCCTGACCCAAACTATAATGACATCTGTTTCTTTGGTGCTGGAAGGTAATGCAAGGCCAACTAAAGTTCTATTTGATTGATTTACGAGTATCTTCATGGAGTGTATTGATTGGAGCATTGTTTCAGTAATATTTCAGAATTGCAAAAATTCTTTCCTACTGTTGATATGGCATTTGAAAATGGACAAAAGATATCTCTATCTCCAGAAAACTACTTGTTTTGGGTAAGAATGACTGCATCTATATAGTGACGTTCATCTCGTTTTCCAGTTTCTCCCATCCGATTTCACTAAACTGGTTAGTTGACATGTAGTGACTTATATGCTTTATGCTTATTCATGTTATGTTAAGCATTCCAAGATGCATGGTAGATACTCAAGAGTTGACTATGATGCACAAGGTCATTCATCCACTGCTTTGGCTTACAGTGCTGATGGAACAAGGTCTAAATTATATATTTTCAGTTTAAACGGTTGAAGCAAATAAAAAGATACCGGGAGCAGAATGGTTAACAAAGGAGAGGATTTCCTTAAAGAGAGATGAAAAAAGGTTAGGGTGGTGGCTGGGTTCTTTTCTTACAATTTTAATCTTATTAACATTACCACCCACCTCATTTCCATTTTATTTTCGTTTCTTTGTATTCAAGTTTGTGAAATATGCCCAACTTTTCTTTTCAATTTTTATATTATTTTTGAAAATATACGTTAAGCAAATTTTTAAGTGGTTTATTTTATTTTGTTAGAATAAAATGTCTAAATTACTCTGAATTCTTTTTTAGATGTATGAAAGCAAGCTTATTTCATTAGATGATTCAAATAAATATACTACCAGACCATGTTATATCATATTGAATCTGTTTTTGTGCAAGGGAACTGTCTAAATCGGACATTCTATGCCTGTTGTAGATATCTATTCACTTAAACTGAGCAACATTTAACAATATTATAATTTCAAACCTCAAAACATACCATATTCTCTCGTTTTGACTTGACTGTTTTCTAAACTTCATACTCAAATGTTTCCTGGTGTATTTTTTTCCTCTAAAATAAGTGATTACAGTTGAATAAGAGGTTTACTCTCATACAGATTGAAGGGGCTTTTGTTCAAGGCATTGGATTCTTCATGTTGGAAGAGTACCTTACTATTGCAGATGGATTGGTGGTTGCTGATAGCACATGGACATACAAGATACCAACAATAGACACCATCCCAAGACAGTTCAATGTTGAGGTACTGAACAACGGACACCACGAGAAACGTGTTCTCTCATCTAAGGGTATGTCTGCGGTCTTTACTTTCTCTCGTAACGCTAATGAATTTGTTCTATATTTGCTTGCTATATCGCAAACCTCTACATAATTAGTATGACAAAGGTAGGCTTAAAAATATCTTGTTATAATAATAGTCTAAGTAATTGATTATATCTCCAAGCCGTTACATATTCAGTTTAAAAGCATGTAAAATTTTAGCACATTGAAGAACATACATAAACAATTTTACCTTTTGAATATCTGATTGGCGATATTGGAGTTCTAAATACGTGAAGAAGACAGGTTTCTCGTATATTATATCACAATTCGTATATGTATTCTGCAGCTTCGGGTGAGCTGCCTTTACTTCTGGCAGCTTCTGTACATTGTGCCAAAAGAGCGGCCATTAAGGAAGCCAGAAAGCAGTATCATGGTTGGAGCAGGTTAGTTAAGTTATTTTATTTTGTCATAATGATGTTTTGATGAGACATAATTATTGGAAATATATGACAGAAGTATTGGACACTGAACATTGCTGCTGAAGTTTGGTTCGATAGAAATGAACAAGTGACATCTGTACATACCATCATTCAACACGTGGAACAAGATCGTTGGCTAGAACTCATGATTTGTTGTTGTCATACATCTGACTTTGGTGGAATGTTATTGGCACCGTGCTAGCTAGTTTTGATTTGTGACTTAGTTTTGGTGCATTGTGGAGTGTTCTCTTGGTTTTAGAATTTATAGACATATTCTGAACAATTGTAATGGATTTCTTTGTTATATTAATACACGAAGTTTGATTTGTTGATTGATGTGATAATGTCTTCGTTGATTTTGTTTGTGAGAATGTTTAAAATTAGCTAATATATTACCTTATTTTTATAAACTTTAACATCAGTTGTTTGTGGCCATTATGATGTTAGAGACTATAGATACCAGCTAGCAACTGATGTTAAAGAATATTAACATCGGGTTCTTTTTCTTTGACATTAGTCAGGAACTGATGTCTAAGACAATTTAAAACATCGTTTCTTAACAAGTAACTGATGTTATACATGGTCTTTGACATTAGTGTTGAACCGATGTCAAAGCCTTGGACGGTTCTTTGTCTTTGACAGCAGTCAGGAACTGATGTCTATGACAATTTAAAACATCGTTTCTTAACAGGGAACTGATGTTATACATGGTCTTTGACATCAGTGTTGAACCGATGTCAAAGCCTTGGACCTTTCTCTACACCGACAAAGACATCGGTTCAAAAGTTGTCAGCCATCGGTTTTTACCCGATGTCTATTGACGTTTTTCTAGTAGTGGGGCTTTTGTTCGATTTTTCAAGACAAACATAACCCACACACAAACACATACGTACGATGCCGGAATCGAGCCCAGAATCCGGTCAAAGAAACCGTCGGCAACAACTCCGGCCGGAAACCCGATCTACTCATTCCGTACATGAAACTCGACGTTTAATATGTTAAAATGAAGCTTATAACTCACACAATCAAAGCCCCATATCAAAATCAATGTTAGATCAATATCAAGAACAGACTATTCAAAAGAAGAATTCGGGTCAAAACCCGAAAATCAAACCCGTAAAAATTGAACTTAAACACGAAATTAAATCATGGATTCTTGCTAATTAGAACCCTAGGAACATGTTAGAAGCAACCAATTGAACGGAGAATCAAAAGAATGAAAATCCCCAAATTAATCAAGAACCCTAATTTAATTCGATTATTGAAAAAATCAAAATAAATCGAAAATTTACCAGATGATGACGAGGTTGGAAGATTCTGAAACTAGAGATCAAGAGCTTTGATTTGAGTACAAGAACTTCAGATTTGGATTTCAATAACACCTTGAACGAATGGTTTGATTCTTCAAGAACACGAAGAACACGGTTCGGGGATTTTTATTATTTCGAGAATTAGGGCTGCAGATTATGATAGGTTAAGGTTCGATTCGTCTTTTTATATTTTTGGAAAAATAATACCCCAAACAACATTTTTGGATCGATATAGATCCACTGGTTCGTTTAAAAACCCTAATTAGGTTAAAAACACGCTTTACGAGGAATAATCAGTTAAAAAGGTTGATGATCATCCAATTGATATATATATAATTATATAACTAATGCTCAAGAATACTGGGGCTATAACAAATGTAATATTGATATAAAACGATATATCCGTCCCCTTAAGCAATTAGGGTTCGGAACAATTTTTCCCTTTTGAACAAAACGAATTATTCTTGCAGAATCAAAAAGGTAGGAATGAAATGATACGGATATCTCTCCCGATAATGATTCGAATACGAAAGACGAAGAGATAATAATTAATGTACGAAATTCCAACGGGGCCCTTGAATTATCAAAACGGGGCTCAGATTTGAAGAAAATTCCAAATAACAAAATATTTGAAAGGGGATTCCTACTCACCAATTAGCACATAGTCACACAATAATTATCACTTAATAATATCCCAATACTCCACAATAAATATTTTTATATCATTTATTCAAATAATAAAATTCACAGATATTACATCCTTCCCCCCTTAATAGGATTCTGTCCTCAGAATCAGATCAAGGAAACAACCGGGGATACTTCTCTAACATCTCACTCTCTAACTCCCAGGTAGACTCTTCTACTTTAGGATTCCTCCACAAAACTCTCACTAACGCTACTGTCTTATTCCTTAGTACTTTCTCCTTACAATCCAATATCTGAATCGGTCGTTCTACATAAGATAAATCTGTCTGGACCTCTATGGGTTCATACTCTATTACATGATTCGAATCTGGTCGATACCTCTTAAGCATAGATACATGAAATACATTATGAACGTGCTACACATGCGTCGGCAATGCTAACTTGTAAGCTACCTTGCCCACTTTCTTCAAAATCTCAAACTGTCCAACATATCTCGGACTCAACTTCCCTTTCTTTCCAAACCTAACTAATCCTTTCCACGGTGAAACCTTTAGTAACACTTGATCTCCTTCTTCGAATCCCACATCCTTTCTGGCTAGATCCGCATACTTTTTCTGTCGGTCCTGAGTTGTTATCAATCTTCTTTGAATCAATTGAATTACTTCCTTTGTTTGTTGCACTAGTTCTGGTCCTATCATCTTCCGTTCACCAACTTCTTCCCAATACATTGGAGATCGACACTTTCGTCCATACAAAGCTTCGTAAGGTGGCATTCCGATGCTCGCGTGAAAACTATTATTATATGAAAATTCCACCAAGGGTAGATGATCATCCCAACTGCCTTTAAAGTCAAGTGCACATGTCCTAAGCATATCTTCAATAGTCTGAATTGTCCTTTCGCTTTGACCGTCCGTCTGCGGGTGATAAGCCGTACTCATTCTTAACTCAGTGCCCAAACACTCTTGAAAACTCCTCCAAAATCTTGAATTGAATCGAGGGTCTCGATCAGACACTATTGATACTGGAACTCCATGCCGTACTACGATTTCTTTTATGTAAATATGAACTAACTTATCCAGCGAGAATCTCTCGTTAATCGGAAGAAAATGCGCAGATTTCGTCAATCGATCCACAATAACCCAGATGGCATCATGGTTAGCCTCCGTTCTAGGTAATCCTACCACAAAGTCCATCGCAATGTGTTCCCACTTCCATTCAGGAATTTCCAATGGTTGAAGTAATCCACTTGGTCTCTGATGTTCCGCCTTGACTCTTTGGAATGTAAAACATTTACTCACCCATTCAACAATCTCCCTTTTCATATCTGGCCACCAAAAGTTCGTCTTAAGATCTCGAGATATCTTCGTACTCCCTGGATGAATTGAATACTTCGAGTTATGCGCTTCGTGCAAAATTTCACTTTTCAGTTCCGTTACATTAGGTACCCATATCCGAGAAGCAAATCTCAAGATCCCTTTGTCGTCCGGTTGGCTACATATTTCCTCACCTGTCATCTTACTCACATCATCATTCATAACTTGTTCTTGGCACTTCCGTATCTTCTCCAACAATTCCGGTTGAAACGTCATGGTATAAATCATTTATGTCGCATCCTTCGGAATACTTACTTCGATCTCTAACTTCTCAAATTCCTTGTATAACTCTTTAGCCATCGTCAGTGTATTTAATCTCTCTTTTCTGCTCAGTGCATCTGCTACCACATTTGCCTTGCCGGGATGATAGTTGATAGAAACGTCGTAGTCCTTGATTAGTTCTAACCATCTTCGTTGCCTCATGTTCAGCTCTTTCTGAGTAAAGATATACTTCAAACTCTTATGATCGGTGTAAATTTCACATCTTTCTCCATACAAGTAGTGTCTCCATATCTTCAAAGCAAACACAATCGCTGCTAACTCCAAATCATGTGTAGGATACTTCTGTTCGTGGGGCCTCAACTGTCTTGACGCATAAGCAATCACCTTGTCATGTTGCATAAGTATGCAACCCAATCCTTTGTACGACGCATCACTATAGATTACGAATTGACCTTGATCGTCTGGTAACATCAATACCGGTGCCGTAGTTAGTCTCTTCTTTAACTCTTGGAAGCTTTCTTCGCATTTATCGTTCCATATGAATCGCTCGCTTTTCCTTGTCATCTTGGTCATTGGAGTAGCTATCTTCGTAAAATCTTGCACAAATCTCCGGTAGTATCCGGCTAATCCCAAGAAACTTCTGACTTCAGTCGGTGCCCATGGTCTCTCCCAATCTTTCACTGCCTCTATCTTTGCTGGATCCACTTTGATGCCTTCGCTGCTCACCACGTGTCCTAAGAAATGAACTTCTCTCAACCAGAATTCACACTTAGAAAACTTCGCATATAGTCTTTCTTGTCTCAATGTTTCCAACACAATCCACAAATGGCCTGCATGCTCTTCTTCTGTCTTTGAGTATATCAAGATGTCGTCGATGAATACCACTACAAACTTGTCCAAATATCTCTTGAAAATCTTGTTCATTAAGTCCATAAAAGCTGCGGGTGCATTTGTTAGTCCAAACGCCATTACTAAAAATTCATAGTGCTCATACCTTGTTTGAAAGGCCATCTTCGGTATGTCGTCTGGTTTAATCTTCAGTTGGTGATATCCTGACCGTAGGTCAATCTTTGAAAAATGTACCGCTCCTTTCAGCTGGTCAAACAGATCATCTATTCGGGGTAACGGATACTTGTTCTTATTGGTCAGCTTGTTCAATTCCGGATAGTCTATACACAATCTCATGCTTCCATCCTTTTTCTTGACAAACAATACTGGTGCTCCCCACGGCGAAACGCTGGGTCTAATAATTCCTTTTTCTAGCAAATCTTGCAGTTGATTAGCCAATTCCTTCATCTCCACTGGTGCCATTCTGTAAGGGGCCTTAGATACTGGCTCCGCGCCTGGTACTAAGTCTGTTGCAAATTCAATCTCTCTATCTGGAGGTAAACCTGGTAATTCTTCCGGAAAAACATCTGGAAACTCATTTACAACTGGAATATCTTCTAATTTAGAAACTTCCTTCTCTATATCTATCACATAAGCTAAATATGCCTCACAACCTTGCCTTAATAATCTCGTAGCCTGAATCATCGTCAGGAACCTCTTTCTTTGCCTCTCTCCTCTAAATATTATTTCTTTCTTTTCTAGGGTAATCAAAGTAACCCTCTTATTCTTACAATCAATACTCGCATCATACTCAGTCAACCAATCCATCCCTAATATCACATCAAATTCACCTAACTTAAAAGGTAACAAATCAACATAAAAACGATTTCCCAAAATCTCTATCTCACAACGAGGATAATATGAACTGACCACTATACGATCCTGATTAGCTATCTCTATATTCAATACTCCACTTAAGGGTTTCATTACGCAATTCAATCTACGAGCAAACGTTTCAGAAATAAAAGACCTCGTCGCTCCCGAATCTATTAATACTTTAGCAGGAATAGAATTTACTAGAAGTGTACCTGCCACCACGTTGGAATCTCTCACTGCTTCTCCCATTGACATATTGTAGGTCCTGGCTAACGGCTGGACATTAACAACTGGGGGTGCTTCAATTGCCCGAATCATATTGTTCACGGGTGTTGGTGCTCTGCAGTCCTTAATCATGTGACCTGGTTTCTTACACCGATGACACACAATGCCTATCTTGTAATCCCGGAAATAATGTCCCTTCTGATTGCATTTAAAGCATGTGACATTCAATCGATGGCATATCCCTGCAGGATGTCGCTTCCCGCATGTCTTGCATTCTGGTAGTGGGGGTCTAGAAAGTCCCTGCTGAATATCGGCTGGTAGACGGTTATCTTGTCCTACGCTCCCGGTATCTGGTTTCCTGAAACTTGTATTCCTTCCGGGCTGAAATCCCGGTTTCTTATTTACTTGCCCTTGAAAACTTCCCTGTTGCTGTCCCTTATCGGGTATCCCTGCTTTCCTTTTCTTGTTCTCCTTCTCTTTCATGTAAGAATCACTCTCTGTCTCCGCAATCATTGCCTTTTGGACCACCGCTGCATAGGTGTCCAACTCCAATATAGCTAACTTGCTACGAATCCAAGACCTCAGTCCCTACTGGAACCTCTTGGCCTTCTTCTTCTCCGTATCCACATAGGTTATTGGAACAAACCTCGACAACTCCGTAAACCTTGTTTCATATTGGGGCACTGTCATACTTCCCTGCTTCAACTCCAAAAACTTTAATTCCATCTGATCTCTCATATAGTCCGGAAAATACCTTTCCAAAAACAACTCTGTAAATCTTGCCCACGTAATCAATCCCTCGGGCTCCATAGCCCTACTCGTTTCCCACCAATAACTGGCCTCATTCTTCAGAAAATAGCTTGCATACTCCGTCTTCTTATCATCTGCCACCTCTATCAAGGCAAAATCCTGTTCCATCTCCTTCAACCATGCCTTAGCCTCTACAGGGTCTGCTGATCCTTTAAATTCTGGAGGTTTTGCTGCTTGGAAAGATTTGAACGTAACCGCCGGTGCTGCTTGCTGGTGATGCTGGTGATGCTGTTGATGCTGATGTTGTTGCTGCTGTTCTAAGAGCTGTTGCTGAAATGCTTGTTGCTGCTGTGCTAATGCGGCAGTCTGTTGAGTAAGAGTATTTAACAACTGGATTACCATCGGGTCCATGTGGCCTGTGGGAGGTGTATTTTGTTGACCTTCTTGGTCGGAGGTATCAGTTGAACGGGTTTGTCGTCTAGGAGGCATATCACTGATGAATAAACAATAATTGGCTTAATCAAACAGTTCATATAATAGAAGGAAGGATCACAATTGATATCTCGAAGGTTTACAGATCTTCTCAACGGTGTATGAGTACACTCGTTGTAACAAGTAGAATAACAGTTATGATGCTGGAAATGAATGACAAGGGAATAAATACAGTTCTATAAAAGAGGTTTATCATACATATATATATATATATATAGAGTTAGTACAAGCGTAGAACGCTTCAAAAGAAAATATATCATGGCTGAACCATAACTGCCGACCAGCAATACAACAAAAATGCAACAACAACCCGAGGCGTTCCTATAAGCCCGGTGCACTACTGATTCTACAATATGCATCTATATACTAACTATCTCGAAACCATACATCCATGTCACATCTGTCTACTCATAAACCTGCTCACTGATCACCTGCTCCTGTCTGCCATAACGGGGGTCCTGCAATCCCTGCAATCTCACTCATCGCATAATCCAAAATCTGTCTCATCCCTGCTATTGTCTCTCCCTCTCGACTAGAAGCTAATCCGTGCAATCGAGTCTCAACCAAGGTCCTCGTAACCCTAAGCCTCATCTGAATGTCACCTATCTGATCTCTAAGTCTGTCCCTCTCTCGGATAGCGGCTGCCTCAGTCGAACGAATCTTCCCCATCTCCATGACCTGTCCATAAAGGTACTCCCTCTCTCTTCTCACCCTCTGATACTCATGGTGTGGAACTGGTGGCTCACATAACTGATACAAAGGCCCACAAACTGATGCCTGAGACACTGGTGCTGGGGCTACTTGTCGGAGTGGAACAGGACAAGGTACCTGATCTCTCCTGACTACCGGATGCTGATGCCTAGGCTGATATCGCACTGTCCGAAACGGTCCTGCTCTCTCAACGGGTGTAGGTATCTCTGCTATCGTATCCTCGGAAGGGTCTGAGTCTGAACTAGAACTAGGGGGCTGCAATTATAACCACATTTAATTACTACGCATAATATCCCTAGTTGACCTCATAATATCCTTAAGTGAATTCCTAACTCTCTATGTTATCCTGGACCCTAAGTCCTAACTTATTTCAATTGCCATAACCTGTTGCTCTGATACCAACCTATGACGCCCTCCAAACCCGGGGTACAGATTTGAGGAGTCACCCGACCAACGGAACACTATTTAACACATGCATAATATATAAAGACACAAATACCCCTTAACCAAGATCACATCCAGATTATGGCAATGAACACAAGTTACTACAATCTTTTATTAATACATTACCGGTTTTATCAGAGTTATTACATCACAACTAAAGTTCAGATCTAGACATCTAATCTAGAAAAGCAAAACAACAACTACCCTGCCAATGACAATGACTCGAGGGGCTCTCATGGCTGCCGGTGAACTATCGGTCAAGTTATACTGACTCATACTATCGCTTCACTGGAATAGGGTTAGAAAACAACAAGCAAGAGTGAGCCAAATTTCTCAGCAAACATCATATGAATCATTTCTATCACAGTTGTAAGGATATGAATTTATGATATCAGAATCATCAATATTTAGATAACACATGCTTTGTATCAATAACAATTGAAGAAAAAGAATTAGAATTTATATTAGATTTATATTATTGCTAACACATGATCACCGCTATCAGCTAACAACTAATTGCCAAACATGGCTATATTAGATTTATATTATTCAATTGTATAAAGTAGATTGAGATTATAATTTTTATCCAAATTGGGTCTATTGGGTGATCTGATGTGATGTTGATGGGTATAAAAATAATATAATATATTTTAGTACAATAATAATATTATAATATATTTTAGATTAATATTTTTTTCACAATATAGAATATTCTATGTTAGATAAGATTTCTACGTGAGATAGGATTTTATGGGTGAAACCAAAAAAAAGTGTGAACCAAATTTGGTGTCGTACTATTTAGAAATGGGTTTCGCTTAATAATAAAGGTTATAGATTATAAAATTATATTTTTTAGAAAAAACAAATTATAGGGGTGAAACCAAAAAAAGGTGTGAACCAAATTTGGTACGGGTTTCACTTATTAATAAAAGTTATAAAAGTTATAGATTAGGGGTGAAATCAAAAAAAAAGTGTGAATCAAATTTGGTACAATGTTAAAAAGGGACTTCACTTTGAGTTAAGGTTAGAGTATTATATATTCTATTTTAAATTAGATAATTTAAAATATAGTGATATGGGCTGAAAAATAACCCTAGAAGTGCAATTAATGATGTATTAATTAGACCCGGATTGGTCCAAGAATTCGGCCCAATAAGCAAGGCCCGAAACCCTAATTATTTATTAATTTCGTAATTAATAAATAGGGAAAATATACGGCTCATGAAAAGAGTCCAAAATATAGTAAATTCATCAAAGAAGGATCCAGAATCCCAATTAAAAGAAATAATGAGTCACAATCCTTATCAACAAGGAAAAGACTTGTCCACCAAGAAATACAATGTTTATCCATTATCAAAAAGGAGACTTATTCGCTAAGTCTCCTAAACTTACTCTAAATACGAGGCTCCAGACGCCTATATAAGGACCCTGATCCTTCACAATAGAACTACGTTTTCTGGCTTAATTCTCAGCATTGATTAACATGCGTAGGCATCTTATGAGGACCGATTTAGTCACGAAACACAATAGCAGCCATTAAAGCTCGAAGCTCTTTAAACCCTAGCAATTAATTTACAAATACACTTTTTAATCCATAACATTTGGCGCCGTCTGTGGGAAAATAACATCAACCATGGCAAACACACGAAGAACAATTCGAGATACTCAAACTTCTGAGGAGCTTCATATCACCTCTGAGGCTGATGCTCACGGAAATCAACCACCGCCAACTACTGGCATTCAAGGGGCGAATATCCCCCTCACCACCACTCAAGGGCCGGAAATCCCAATTTCGGTTGAAGGGACGAATCCCCTGCAGATGGTCGTTCATGGATCTAATCCACAAGAGACCACTCATCAGCAACCAATCACGACCTCCCCACTGCTCATGAATGCACCAAGTGGCCTTCAACTCCATACTACGGATCTTCCCCAATACGCAACTCAAACTCTTGGGATGCCAAACTATGGCATGCCTACTCGACCCACGATGCGCAGCAGTGGTCTCAACCCCACTTACCATGAAGCATATGTTCCTCCTTACATACAAGGTTTAGGACCCCAAAATCAACAAACTCAGACTCAGCAAGTCCCTCTGATTCGAGACTTTTCTGGTCCCTATACGGAAGATGAAGATTATTCATCTGATGATGAAAGGGACGTTCCCCCAAGGAGAAGACGTCCTACCCAAACAAATCGGGAACCCCAAACTACTAAAGACAATATTGCAGCATATGAAGCTGAGGCTGCAAGGCTTAAGAAGGTATTAGCAAAGGAAGAGGCAGCTAGAGCCAAAGGCAAATCAACCAAGAGGGTTCCTGTAATTAACTTAGATCCTACACTGAGAAATTCAAGGAGGGCTGAAGCCCCAAAGGGTGATCCCGCTGAGTTGTTGCCCTTAGAAGATCCGGATGATCCTACACCCCATTTTACTCAGGATATCTGTTAGATCAGGATTCAATGATCGTCAGGATCTAGACTCAACTGATCAAGATTGCTGACGTCATCAGTACAACATGGTCATCAGTATTTGATCAAGCGTCAGTATCAGGATTGTCATCAGGATATCTACATCAGGACTGGAATCAGGATTGATCATCAGAACTGGAAGCTGATCAGGATTTCTATTTCAAGTTATATTTGGAGTCTAATTAAATAAGGTTATTTATTTTGTCGGTTCCTGGTCTGTAGGAACGTAGCTATCAATTTAGGATAGGTTTCAATCTTTGTAATTGATTAGGACTTATCATGTAATTGATAGAGAAGCTATGTAGTATATAAACACAGTTTTAGATTTCGATTTATGTGACAGAGAGAGAGAGAGAGAACATAATCGATCATACACGAGTATCTTTGTAACCTAGAAGCTCTCAAGAACATCAGAATTTCTTGAGAGAGTTTGTAACAGTTTTATATCAGATTTAATAAAGCTGTTATTATTCTTTCATATATGTGATATATACTTTGACAAGTCGAGAATCTTATACAATTGTATTCAACCCCCCTTCTACAATTGTTTATCACTGGGCAACAATTTGTATCAGAGCAGACTGATTTAAATTTGAATTAGATACGATCTAAGATGTCGACAACCAAGTATGAAAGCATGAAAATTCTCATCCTAAAGAAATCAGAATATCCAACATGCAAGGTAAAGATGTTGATGTACCTGGAGGCTATGGATCCTGATTATTTGGACAGGATTCGTGATGGACCATATATTCCTACCAGGATCATAGAACGAACAGAAACTGTACCAGAACACTATGTGGTCAAGGCTAAGAGTGAATGGACTCCAGAAGAAACAACACATGTACTCAGGGAGGCAAAGATAAAGAATATCCTGCACAATAGTCTTGATGCTGTCATGTCCAACAGATTGATTGCATGCAAGTCTGCAAAAGAAATCTGGGATACTTTGGAAACTCAATGCCAAGGATCTGCATCTGTCAAGAAAAACATAATGGCTCTTTTAATTCAAGAATATGAACAATTTGATGCAAGACCTGATGAGAGCCTGACTGATTTATATGATAGATTTCTGACACTCCTGAACAATCTATCTTTAGTTGGCAAGGAATATGTTTCTGAAGATTCAAATACCAAGTTTTTGAGAGCTTTACCAGAAGAATGGGACACTCAAACTTCTATCATTAGACATCAGTATGATCTAAACACTGTGTCTCTTGATGAAGTCTATGGAATGCTAAGAACTCATGATCTTGAAGTTCAACAGAGAAAGAATAAGAAAAGCAGCAAGGAAAAGACCATTGTCTTGAATGTAGAGGCTAAATCAAAAGGAAAAGCTGTGGAGGTCTCTAGAAGGAAATCAAGAATAGTTGAGTCAGATCATGATGATTCTTCATCAGATACTGATGGCAATCCTGATGCCAATACTGATGATGACTCTTCTGACTCAGACATGGAAGAGATGGTTGCTATGATTGTCAGAGGCTTCAAAAAGATGAAGTTCAGGAAGGCTAGAAGACAAGGCAACTTCCAGAAAAGGACCTTCAATGCAGAAAAAGACAAGTATATCAAAAAGGATAGCAAGGGTAGCAAATTTGACAAGTCAAAGGTTAGATGCTACAAGTGTAATGGCATGGGACACTTTGCTAGTGAGTGCAAGAAGACAAAGGCACTCATCACATCAAGCAAGGATTGGATGGACTCTTCCTCAGAATCTGATACTGAGGTGGTCAACTATGCCCTAATGGCCAATACTGATGAAACTGATATTCCTGATGATAAGGTACTAAATAATGTCTTTGATTTTGATACTGATAATGCCTATGAGTTAAGACGTTTTCTAAAGTCATTGCATATTAGCTTTAGAAGTCAAACTGCCGAAAATACTAGAATCTTATCTGAGATGTCTGAACTTAGGAAAAGGAATGAGCATTTAGAAGCTGAATTTTCTCGCATGCAAAAAGTACAGATAGAATGTGATAATGCTAAACACATGTACTTAGAGATGAAACTTAAATGTACTGCTCTTAAAAAGGAACTTGAATATGCTAATGAGAAAATCAGAACCTGGACAGACTCTGGTAGAAAATTTCATGAGATTAATACCTCTAAGAATTGGAAAGAGTGTCTAGGTTATAAGTCAGATGAAGATAAGAAATTGAAATAGAAAATTGTTGTTGATGAGACAGTTAGTCCAAAAACCTATAGACATGTTATAGACAAAACCAAATCTAATATTACTCCTGTTAATTTTGTTTTTGGTAAGGATTCCAATTCAACTTTTGAAAAAGGATCTTCTTCTGATCAAAGTGTTAAAATTATTAAGTCTAAACTTGTCATGAGTAAAGATACTAAGAATGTAGGTGTACTGTCTCAGAAACAACTAAAGGATAAGATCTGTGAAGTTACAGATAAGAAAAAGGAAGCTATTGTTAAGAGAAACAAGAATGGTAAAATTGGGATTAATAAAGAGAATGGTTATAAATATATCCCAAATGCACCTAGGAAATGTTGTTTTACCTGTGGTAACTCTAATCATCTTGACATTGATTGTAAAAAGAGTTTAAAGAAAAGTACTGAAATTCCTATTTCTGATGTCAGGATTAGATCAGTATTTTATAAACCACAGAAGTCATGTTTTCATTGTGGTAGTATATGGCATGCTATTTATTCTTGTGCAGAATACCATGATTTGTACTATAACTTTTATGATCCATTGCCTAAGTTTGATAAAAGTACAAAGTCTGGTAGAATTGAGAATGTCACAGTGAAGCATGCTTTTGTTAATACTGATACTGACAAAGCAAATCCTGATGGAGTTAATCCTGTCAGGACTGCTAAAGTCAGAAAGTCTTCTGCTGCTAAAATTAATAAATTGCATGGAAAAGGAACCCAACATATGTGGGTTCCTAAATGTTCTAACTAGTGTGTTTCTATTCTGATTGGAGGGAAAAGTGAAAAATGTGTTAGTCATGGATAGTGGATGTTCTGTGCACATGAATGGAAACAAGGCCATGTTATCAGAATATGAGGAAAAAGTTGGCCCAAATGTGTCTTATGGAGATGGCAACATTGGACAAACATTGGGATATGGCAATATAATCATTAGAAATGTCATCATTGAGAAAGTAGCTCTAGTGAAGGGACTAAAACACAACTTGTTGAGTATTAGTCAAATCACTGACAGAGGTTATCATGTCAACTTCTATTCCACTCATTGTGAAGTAGTCAGCAAAGAAACAGGAAACATAGCACTGACTGGCTACAGGCATGGTAACATTTATGAAGCCAACATTCTCTCAAATACTGATGGTTCCCCTACATTTCTTATCAGTAAAGCATCAGTAGATGAAAGTTGGAATTGGCATAAGAAGCTTTCTCATCTCAACTTCAGCAATATCAATGAGTTGGTTAAGAAAGATTTAGTGAGAGGATTACCAAAAGCTTTGTATACTCCTGATGGACTCTGTGATGCTTGTCAAAAGGCTAAACAAAGAAGGACATCATTCCAGAGTAAATCAGAATCCTCTATTGAAGAACCATATCACTTGCTGCATCTTGATCTATTTGGACCAGTCAACATTATGTCCATCAGTAAGAAAAGGTACACTCTTGTAATTGTTGATGAATATTCTAGATTCACCTGGGTGTATTTTCTGCACAGAAAAGATGAAACTCCTGAAATACTGTTGGATCATTTGAAAATGATTGAGACAACCACAAAGTACAAAGTCAAGATACTGAGGAGTGATAATGGTACTGAATTCAAGAATTCAAAGATGGAAGAGTTCTGCAAATACAAAGGGATTATTCAACAATTCTCTGCTCCTGGCACACCTCAGCAAAATGGAGTAGTTGAAAGGAAAAATAGAACTCTTATTGAAGCTGGCAGAACTATGTTGGAAGAAGCTAAATTACCTACATATTTCTGGGTAGAAGCAGTAAATACAGCATGCTATACTCAAAATCTCACATTGATAAACAGACATGGTGTTACTCCTTATCAATCTCTCAAGGAGAAGAAACCAAGCTTGAAGCATCTGCATGTGTTTGGCTGTAAATGTTTTGTTCTCAGAACTCATCCTGAACAGTTAGGAAAGTTTGAAACAAAGGCTGATGAGGGAATTTTCATAGGCTATCCTGCATCAAGAGCCTTTAGAGTTTTTAACTTGAGAACAAGAACTATCATGGAGTCAATACACGTATCTTTTGATGATAAGAAGATAATTGGATTGAATGAAGACTCACATGATAGATTGGTTTTTGAAAATGAAGCTACCAAGGAACCTGAAGAAAATGAATCAGATCCTGTCAATTCATCAGATACTGATGGGTCACCAAATCCTGATGATCCATCAAATCCTGATGACACACCAATTCCTGATGGTGCTAATACTGATGATGCAAATAATGATGATTCATTGAGTAGTGCAAATGTTGAGGGGGAGCAACAGCAAACTGCTACAAATTCTAAGTCTATTCAATCATTAAGACAAAATTCTTCAGATACTGATTCAAGTGACAATCCTGATAATTCATCAGGAGGAGATAGTAACAATTCAGGGGGAGCTTCTAATGAAACAAATTCTTCTATTCAAGATAACACCAATCCAGGGGGAGCATCTACATCAAGAAATGACTTACCATCAGCAAGGAAATGGACTGCAAGTCATACTCCTGATTTGATAATTGGAGATCCTGATGCAGGTGTTCAGACAAGAAGTGCAACTCAAAATGAATGTCTATGTAATAACTTTATGTCAAAGGAGGAGCCAAAGAAAGTTGAAGATGCACTTAAAGATGCTGATTGGGTTACTGCAATGCAAGAAGAATTGAATGAATTTGAAAGGAATGAAGTCTGGAAACTGGTGCCAAGACCAAAGAACAGGTCAGTTGTTGGTACAAAATGGATTTTCAAAAATAAAACTGATTCAGATGGTGTAATTATTAGAAACAAAGCAAGACTAGTTGCAAAGGGGTATTTTCAACAAGAAGGAATTGACTATGATGAAACTTTTGCTCTTGTTGCAAGACTAGAGGCCATCAGGATCTTTCTGGCATATGCAGCTCATAAGAAATTCAAGGTTTTCCAGATGGATGTGAAAAGTGCTTTCTTAAATGGTGAACTGGAGGAAGAGGTATATGTTGAACAACCTCCTGGTTTCATTGATCCTAAATATCCAAATCATGTTTATAGATTGGATAAAGCACTTTATGGACTAAAGCAAGCTCCAAGAGCATGGTATGAAACACTAGCTCAATTCTTACTGGAAAGTGGATTCAAAGGAGGTACTATTGATAAAACTTTATTCTATTTGAATCATGGAAAGGATTTGCTTTTAGTTCAGATTTATGTTGATGATATCTGTTAGATATAATTGCTAATGTTTGTTTATCAGTGTTTAAGCAACAGGTACTGACAAGAGTTTATCAGAAGCCGGTCAGAGTTTAATTAAACTCTGACAGGGTGAAGAGTTTAAAGGAAGCCGGTCAGAGTTTATTTAAAGTCTGACAAGGTGATAGTTGAGTTAGCTGTCGGTGCTGAATTGAAGATTCTAGAAGCAATATATTCTGAAGATGGAAAGAAGCAGAATATATTGATACAGCTAAGGAAACAGAATGGAAGATAAGAAGCAATCCTTAATTGATAAGTTTTGTATAGCTAACTTGTAGGAATATCAATTAGATAAGGATTGTATGTAGCTGTGTACTATATAAACACAGATAGGTTATCCCTAGAAGGGACGCGATTATTGATATATTATTCTTGTAACCTAGAAGCTCTTTGTGATTCGTTAACATCATAAAGAGAGAAGCTGTTAATATAAATACAGTTTATTGATTCATAAACAGTGTTCTTAATTGTTGTTATTCTCATACATACTTGATTATATTGTGTATTCGGCCTAACAATTGGTATCAGAGCCAAGGCTGTTTAATATATACAGTTTTACGATTCAAACACAGTATTAATCATGTCTGAAGAAAATCAAACTGCTTCTAAGGCTGAACAGGTTAAGCCCAATTCTGTGAGTCGATATGAAACAATCAGGGTTCCAATTCTCAGGCCAGTAGAGTATCCGATTTGGAAGGTGAAGATGACTATGTTTCTGGAGGCTACAGATCCAGAATACCTTGACAGAATTAATGATGGTCCTCATATGCCAACTAAATTGTCCCCTGTTGTTGATGGTCAAGCACAAAAGACTGTTCCAAAGGAAAAGAAAGATATGACTCCTGAGGACATCTCATCAATTGCAAAAGATGCAAAGGTTAGACATCTTCTCCACAGTGCTTTAGATAATGTAATGTCTAACAGAGTAATTGGCTGCAAAACTGCCAAAGAAATATGGGATGCTTTGGAAGTCAGATGCCAGGGAACAGGTGCTATTAAAAAGAACAGAAAAACAATACTCACACAGGAGTATGAGCACTTTGATTCAAGATCTAATGAAACCTTGACTGAGACTTATGACAGATTTTGCAAACTGTTGAATGATCTGTCTTTGGTTGATAAAGAATATGAACTTGAAGAGTCAAATCTCAAGTTTCTGTTATCTCTACCTGAAAAGTGGGATTTAAAGGCAACAACAATCAGAGATAATTATGATCTTGCTGATACAGATCTTGATGAGATCTATGGATTGTTAAAGACTCATGAACTGGAGATAGAACAAAGAAACAGGAGATCCAGCAAGAAGACAAAATCTGTTGCTCTCAAAGTCGAGGAGAAGCTCATCAAGAAGGAATCATCAAGGAAGAAAGCCAAGGGAAAGGCTTTAGTTATTAAATCTGAAAGTGAGTCATCAAAATCTGATGATGACTCAAACTCTGATGAAGCTTCTGACTCTGAGGATGATGAAGAGGAGTTGATGCAAATGGCTGCATTGATGGTGAAGACCTTTAAGAAGATGGGATTCAAGAACTTCAAGAAAGGAAAGAGATTCTCAAGGAAAGATTCAAACTCTGAAAGGAGAAGTTTCAGAAAGTCTGATGGAAAGGAGACCAAGTCTGGCAAGAAGGATAAGTCTCAAATCCAGTGCTACAAGTGTAAGGAGATGGGTCATTATGCTCCAGAGTGCAAGAAAGGCAAATCTGAGAAAGCACTCATCTCTAAAGGCAAAGACTGGGCAGATACTTCAGACTCTGATGATGGAGAAAACTATGCTCTTATGGCTACTGTCAGAGATGAGACTGAATCATCTGAAAATAAGGTACCCCTAACTACTTATGCTTATGATACTGATAATATATCTGAGTTAAGAGTATATCTGAAAAGCGTACATGTTAGCTATAGGGATCAGACTTTAGAGAATGAGAGAATTAAAGCTGAGAATCTTAGTCTTAAAGAAAGAAACAAGTTTCTTGAAAGAGAACTTGAGAATATGAAGCAGATTCAAAAAGAAAGAGATGATGCTGTTTATATTGAACAGGAAGTGCTTAAGCTAAATAAGCAGCTAGAATCTGAACTTGAAAAAGAAAGAAAAGTAATTATGACTTGGACAAACTCTGGAAGAGACACTCATCAAGTGTTTCAAACAGATTCTGTAGGTTTAGGCTATTGTGAAAACGATGAGCTTAGGTTTAAAGACAAAGTTAAGGTTAAACCACAACTTAAACCTGTGATATTTGTTCCAGAATCCACCAAGCTAAAATCTGTAGTTGTGAAAGAAGCTGTTAAGGAGACAGTTGAAGCTTGTGTTGAACAAGTAGATATTGAATCTAAAACAGAGAAGCTTGTTGAGCTAGAAGCTGTTAAAGAATCAATTAAAATCTGTGAGAAGCAGGTTAATGTTGGTTTAATGACAGGAAAACAGTTTAAACATAAGCTCAAAGAGGTTAAGTCTGCCATGAAACCTAAAGGGTCCAAGAGAAATAGGAATGGAAAAGTAGGCATAAATAATAGAAATAATCATATGCCTAATGCTAGTGCCTCAAGAAAAACATGTTATAATTGTGGTAGTTCTAATCATCTTGCTAGATTTTGCACTAAGAACAAACATATTAATTCTTTACCTTCTACTTCAGAAGTAAAGAATGATTATGTTAGAGTAAAACCACAGACTTTATGCAAACATTGTGGGAGCACTTGGCATTCTATTTACACATGTAAGAGTTATCATGCAATTTATCATAACTATTATGAGCTAAAACCCAATTTAAAATGGGTTAGAGCAAACTCTGCTAGTGTAAAATCTGACAATGTTAGTTTAAACTCTGATAATGCTGATTCCGCTGCAAAAGCTAACACTGTTAAGAAGGACAAAGGATCCAAGCAAGTCTGGATCCTTAAAACTAACACTTAGTGTTTGTTTGTGTTTGCAGGGTATAATAGAGAGCACACTTATCTTAGACAGTGGATGCTCAGGACATATGACTGGAAATAAAGCCCTGCTATCAGACTTTAAGGAGAAGGCTGGCCCAAAGGTTTCCTATGGAGATGGCAACATAGGACACACTCTGGGATATGGCAATATCAATCTTGGAAGTGTCATCATTACCAATGTAGCTCTAGTCTCAGGACTCAAGCATAATCTGCTATCTGTGAGTCAAATCTGTGACAGAGGAAACCATGTAGATTTTCACAGTGAATACTGTGAAGTTATCAGTAAATCTACTGGAAAAGTTGTTCTAGTTGGACACAGGCGCAACAACATTTATGAAGCAAGTTTGGTAACAAACTCTGATGGTAGGACAGTGTGTCTGACAGCCAGAATGTCAAATGAAGAGAGTTGGAATTGGCACAAGAAGCTCTCTCATCTAAACTTGAACAATATAAATGAGCTTATTAGAAAGGATCTTGTGAGAGGACTTCCAAAATCAATACTCAATCTAGATGGTCTATGTGATTCTTGTCAAAAGGCCAAGCAAAGGAAGTCATCTTTCAAGAGCAAATCTGAATCTTCAGTAGTGGAACCTTATCATCTTCTACATGTTGATCTCTTTGGACCAGTAAATGTGATGTCTATGGGCAGAAAGAAATATGCTCTAGTAATTGTTGATGAATATACTAGATATACATGGGTATATTTCTTGTCAAAGAAGGATGAAACTGCTCAAATACTGATGGATCATGTAAATCTACTGGACAAAGGATCACAGCACAAAGTCAAAATTATAAGGAGTGATAATGGAACTGAATTCAGAAACTCAATCTTAGAAGCTTTCTGCAAGGAAAGAGGAGTGAAACAAGAATTTTCTGCACCTGGAACTCCACAGCAAAATGGTGTAGTTGAAAGAAAGAACAAAACTTTAATCGAAGCTGCCAGAACAATGCTTGATGAAGCAAAGTTACCAACCTATTTCTGGGCAGAAGCTGTTCAAACTGCTTGTTTTACTCAAAATGCAACATTGATCAACAAGCATGGGAAAACACCATATGAGATGGTGAAAAATAAGAAGCCAAATTTGAAATATTTTCATATATTTGGATGCAAATGCTTTGTGTTGAAGACTCATCCTGAACAGTTGACAAAGTTCGAGTTAAAAGCTGATGAAGGAATCTTTGTTGGCTATCCATTGTCAACAAAAGCATTCAGAGTTTATAATCTAAGAACTAAGGTGATCATGGAATCTATACATGTGTCGTTTGATGACAAGAAAATAATTGGACTTGAAGACAAGGATGGATATGATCAACTGCGTTTTGAAAATGAAGATATATTCTCTGATGATATAAACTCTGATGAAGCAGGGTTGACAAACTCTGACGAAGCATACTCTGAACCTCTACTGGTAAATACTGGAGAAAATGGAAATTCTCAAATTAAACAAAATAGAGAACCAGTTGAGGGGGAGCGTGAAGAAGCTCAACAAGACACAGCAAGTGAGTCAGTTGAGGAAACTGATTCAAACTCTGCAAGTTCAAACTCTGAGCCATCCAATTCAGGGGGAGCCTCAGATGCTACAGAAAGTCAACATATGAATCAGGAGAGCATGGATCAAGGGGGAGGATTCAATAATGATGCAAGAAACCACTTACCAACAGCAAGAAAGTGGACACAGGCACACACACCTGATCTCATAATTGGAGATCCTGATGCTAGTGTGAGAACTAGAAGTGCAACAAATAATGAGTGTCTGTATCATGCCTTCTTGTCTCAAACAGAACCAAAGAAAGTGGAGGAAGCTCTTCAAGATGCACACTGGATAACAGCAATGCAAGAAGAGTTAAACGAATTTGAAAGAAATGAAGTCTGGACACTTGTACCTAGACCAAAGAATAGATCAATTGTAGGTACAAAGTGGGTTTTCAGAAACAAGACTGACAGTGAAGGTGTGATTACAAGAAACAAGGCTAGACTTGTGGCAAAAGGTTATTCACAACAGGAAGGAATTGACTATGATGAAACCTTTGCTCCAGTTGCAAGATTGGAGGCCATAAGGATTTTTCTGGCCTATGCTGCACACAAGAAGTTTAAAGTCTTTCAGATGGATGTAAAGAGTGCTTTTCTCAATGGGAAGCTTGAAGAAGAAGTGTTTGTTGAACAACCACCAGGATTTGTAGATTCCAAGCATCCAGATTATGTCTACAGGCTTGACAAGGCATTATATGGACTAAAGCAAGCACCAAGAGCATGGTATGAAACTCTTGCTCAATTTCTTTTAGAAAGTGGGTTCACAAGAGGAACAATTGATAAAACCTTGTTTTATTTCAATTCTGGTGATGATTTGCTTTTAGTTCAAATTTATGTAGATGATATTATTTTTGGATCTACTAATGACAAACTTTGTAAGAAGTTTGCAAAGCTTATGCAATCCAGGTACCAAATGAGCATGATGGGAGAGCTTAGTTACTTTCTAGGCTTACAGGTCAAACAAACAGATGATGGGATTTTTATCAATCAAGCAAAGTATACCAGAAATCTTCTAAAGAAATTTGGTATGCTTGATAGTTCATCTGCTACAACTCCCATGGCTACAGCTACGAAGCTTGGCAAAGACACAGGAGCCTCAGTAGATATGACAAACTACAGAGGAATGATAGGGTCTCTACTGTATCTTACTGCAAGTAGACCTGATATCATGTATGCAACATGTCTTTGTGCAAGATTTCAAGCAGACCCCAGAGAGCCTCATCTAACAGCTGTAAAAAGGATCTTCAAATATCTCAAAGGAACCATAACCCTGGGTTTGTGGTATCCTAGAGAATCAGAGTTTAAGTTAATTGGTTACTCTGATGCAGATTTTGCAGGCTGTAAGATAGACAGAAAAAGTACAAGTGGAAGCTGTCAATTTTTAGGTGACAGATTGGTTTCTTGGTACAGTAAGAAACAGAAATCAATTTCTACATCCACTGCAGAAGCAGAGTATATAGCAGCTGGTAGCTGTTGTGCACAGATTTTATGGATGAAGAATCAAGTGCTGGATTATGGGTTAAGGTACTCTAAAATACCTATTTTCTGTGATAACCAAAGTGCTATTGCTATGACAGGTAATCCAGTACAGCATTCCATGACCAAGCACATCAGCATAAGGTATCATTTTATCAGAGAACATGTGGAAGAAGGAAACATTGAGCTTCATTTTGTGTCTACAGACCAACAACTTGCAGATATCTTCACCAAACCTTTGAGTGAAGCTACTTTTACAAGATTGGTAAATGAACTCGGAATGGTCTCTGGTTCTGACTAGAGATACGGGTTAGACTCATTTTTACTGTTCATGATTTCTTACATGTGTTAACTGTTATGTGAACCAGCATGTTAAACTCTGATGATAAACTCTGTGAGTCATAAAAAGTTAGTCATACTCTGTCGGTCACACTCTGATGCTAAACTCTGTTGGTCATACTCTGATAGTTACAGTTTAATTTCATACTCTGATTATAACTTTGTCTGGAACATATGGACCAATGAAGAAATTTGTATGAAGCATAATTCTCAGTAAGTAATTGTGACTCCTTAAGAGTTGATAGATTCTGATCTCAAATATGTGCAGTAAGCTAACACAGCATGATACTGTCTCTATATTTAAACCATCTCTTAGTTTATTGATCCTATACACTGAGTCTGTACTAGCTGTTTGCATTTTCTCTCATAAGTTAATTATAATTACTGATGAAAAAGTCTAAACTCTGATTACTTACTACAAATAATTCACCCTCAAATCAAAAGATGCCAAACAGAGCACAAATTCCTTTGAGATCATGTTGTGCCTAGGACGATCCAGGAACTTATTGTATGAAATAAGGGCTAAAATCTTTGATTTTTGGTGACTAGTGCCAACCACTGATTACTGGAAAAATAATAAATAAATAAAAAATAAAAATAAAAATAAAAATAAAAATAAAAATAAACAATACAGGGGGTGACAAATAAAAGACATATCCAAATGAAAGGATATCAGTAATACAGAGTTTAGATAGAAAAATCAGTGTCTATGTGAGAGTTTAGGCAACCAGTTTTTACTACTTTAGTTTGTGGATTTTATGCACTTTGAGATGATCTAAATACTGATTTCGGTAAGCTCTGCGACTACACACACATTTTTCACAACTGTACAGATTGAGAAAAGAGTTTATTGACAAAGAAGGATAAATGGTAAACACTGATGTATTGTGTGAAATACGCCGAGGTTACTTTGTTTTAATCTCTGATGGTTAAAATAATTTCTTTGTTTCAGACATTTTATACTCTTGAGATTAGTCATTTGTTTTTCGGAAAAAGTATGATTGAACGGAGAAAAGAAAGAGTGTGTTTGATAAGTCCTGATAGTGATTCGTAGTGCGGCTGAGTATGTTAGTTTATTGGTTAAAGTGATATCGTTTTTTTTTTCACTTTACAATTACTATGCAATATTGATAATACTGATATGTAAAGAAACAAATTTGTTTTCATTAATTGATTCAAATTTACATTCAGACAATTTCATGCTCATGTTTAGCTAATCTTTCTGGTACATACTAATCACTATGGTTACAAAGAAAAGATCTATTTAACCAGGACAAGTACTTGAATGCTACATCTGAAGCAGAAGAGCTAGAGCCAGAAGCTATTGTGCTCTACTACTTCTGATGAGAGCTACCCAGTTGTTCATCTGATCACTATACCATCTGGGATTGCTTGACAACATCCTGAGGATGAATCATCATCATCATCATCATCTTCCTGGATTCTCTTTCTGCTTTGCAGCTTGCAGGACTCCAAGAAGATTGACTCCTCCGTACCCATCAGGAAGCTCTGCTGGAAGATCATCATACAAATCTCCATAGTATCATCGTCTGCCAGGATGGGCACATCATATAGACCGGGACGGATGATGTGCACATAAGGATTAGAGATCGGTCCCTCCGCTATTTCATCATCTGCTATAAGACCTTCCTCATTCAGAAAAGACAGAACAAGAAACTCATCGATGATATAGTTTGCTTGTTGCTGCCAGTTCATGTTCACGAATGATTCGACATCCATGAACTCAAAGGTTCCTGCCATTTGGTGTATGGTAATTTTAAGATATGAAGCCTGTTGATAAAATGCTTCGGTTTTTAAAGCATTCAACAGGGTAACTGAAAGGTTTTTTTACTAGAATCGAAGCGCTTGGGATAATAAGGTGCGGAGTTTCAAGACAGTCATTATTATTCTGACTGTTGAGCTCCTCTGTACTTTATTATTTAAATTGATAATTTTATCATTATTAATTTTTTTTTTCTTTTAAGCGGATATTTTGAGTGTTATATGTGATGACAGGTGTCTCCACGTCTGCACGTGTGTATTGGAAGTTGTTAGATACAGCTGTCAGCGTATTCACGACTGACATCTGTTCCACTAACATACTTCTAATCTTTACAGTTATTATTTAATACACTACATACACACGATTCAATCTTTTACGCACCTCATCCTTTCATACGCTATTACTCACACACAAACACTCAAACACTTTCTAAGCCCAGTTCTTCTTGTTTTCAAATCTTACTAATGGCAACTACAGCGTTTATTGCTTCTGACTTAGAATTTGTTCCCAACAATTATTCTGCTCCTGTAGCAAATGAGAACGCACCGGAGGCGTTTCATTTGATTCAGAGGTTCTTGTTACACTCTGATATTGGTACTGCTTTAACAGCACCATCGAAGCTGTCTGCGACTCAAATTCGAACTTTTTGGCAGACAGGTACTTATGATAATGGAGGAGAGTCTGGATCTCCATCTATCATTTTTGAGTTTCAAGAAGATGAATTTGTTGTTACTCCTACTACTGTTCGTGATGCTTTGGGTCTTGAAGATTTTAATGCTTTCACGATATCTGTTGGTGATTCTGAGTTGGTTAGGATGATGAGAGAAATCGGCTACTCTGGCCCTTTGACAAAGATAGGTCAACTCAAAAGGCCATTTTTGCGCAAGGAATGGAGCTTCTTTTTCGATTGCATTACTCGGGCTTTTGGAAAGAAGTGCACCAATTGGGATGCGATTCCCACGGATAGTCTACAGATCGGGTATTCTCTTCTCTATGGCAGTCAATTTGATGTTGCTAGATTAGTTTTAACTAATATTGGTGAGAAAATGCTAGAGAATAGAAATGTTGTTTATTTCTCTAGGTTTTGTCAATTGATATTTAATTTTTGCTGTCCAAATGTTGAGATAGTAGAGGATGATGTTATACTTTCGTTTAAACTGCACAAACGTATATTCTCTGACCTTATCAACAAGGACAACAAGAAAGGAGATGTTGGTCCTTTACTGTTGCCTGCATCAGTGCAACAACTTCTTGACACTTTACAGCAACAACAAGTCTCAACTGCTGAAGCTGGACCTTCTGAGTCTCAACCACAGAGGTCAAAGAGATCTAAAGTTCGAGCAGTTAAGTCTGGTTTGCAACCCACTGAAGCTGAGGTATCAAATGTTGATGCTGTGCCTCAGAGACAAAGAATGAAGAAAAGGCGAGCCCACAGGGCAAAGTCTGTTGCTGCTGCTTCTAGTGCAGACTCAGAAACTGAAGCTGATGAAGAAACTCTTCATCAGAGAAAGAGACGGCTAGTTGCTGATCAACTTTTTGGTGATATCATTGCCAATCTGGACAAAGAACCTGAGGACACTGAAGCTCCTACATCAGAGAATGAGGAGATTGTAATTACAACTGTTCCTTCAAGTACTCCTGCAGTTGTTGTTGAGGAGACTGTTCTAACTGCTGAGGATGCTGCAAATCCTGAAACTCTTCTGATGGATTTTGAACCAGAAGCTCCTACGTCAAAAGCTGATGATGTAGTGGAGGAAGCTGCTGCATACTCTGACAGCAGGATTCTTGATCATGAAGATACTGTACTGGAAGCTGATCAAGCATCTACTGAGTTAGTAGAACCTATTGCTTCTCACACAGAAATCATTTCTATTGATTTTGAGAAAGGTGAGGAAGTTGATCAGATTAGAGTTGATCCAGTTCCAGAAGCTGTTGCTGTACAAGTTGATGCGACAGATAATGATCATGAGGATATTGTTTTTCTTGAAGCTTTGCAACAATCAGTTGTTGAGATTGTTCAGAGAGAAGCAGAGGTTACTGCTCCAGCAAACTCTGATGTTCCTCAAACTGTAGCCGATCAAGTACCTGATGCCACTGCCCCGTTACTTGATGAAATCACTGCTGAAAATGTGCTTGAAGATATTCACAGAGAGGATGACAATGCTGAAGCTAGTCCTTCTCATTCAAACTCTGATATTCAAGTGGAAGTTTCTGATATTCAAGCAAATTCTACTGAAGAGAGGGAAGTTCAAAGGGCTGCTTCTGAGCATTTTCAGAATATGTACTACAATGCATGGGCTAATGCAGATTGTGTCTTTCCAGCACAAAGGGCTGCAGATTTTTTATCTGATTCTGTCAAGAAGATTACAAATCCTGATATCCTTACGAGCTTACAGGCAACTGTTATTCAAGTCAAATCTCTCAATAATAGATTTGATGAGAATCAACAAATGCTTACAAAACTGAGGAATGAAGTAAGTCTGAGGGATCTTACTTTAAAGGCTGACAGAACTTCTTACTATGCCATGTTCAAGCAGCAAGCCAGGGATTCTGAAGAAATCAAGAAGAGGCTTGGGACAGTTGAGGACAATCAGAATGCTATGTCTGCTCAACTGACTTCCATTTCTACTGCGCTTGAATTGCTGACATCAGTACTACTTTCTGATGATGTCAAAAAGGGGGAGAGTATACCTAAAGACAAATGCAAAGATACTCAACCTCTGAGACGGAAGGATGATTCTACTGATGGGGGAAGCAGAGGAAATGAAAGAAGGATTTCTGCTCAAAAGCACAGAAGTGTAATAAACTCTGGTGGTCAATCTACTTCAAACCTCAACAAAAGTTTAGTTGTTCCAACTAACCCATCTACTGATGAAGAGATTGCTGCTAGGATCTTTATTAAAGAGCATGGAAAAGATGTTACAATTGAAGATATCCAAGCTGAAGAACAGATGCTTGCTGAAGAACACAAGAAAAATCTTAAAGCTGGAATCTACAAAAAAAAAGGAAATCAAGGCTCCTAGAAAGAAAGAAAAAGGAATTGTTATAAAAGAGAATGTAAACTCTGATCAGAGTTTACAGTACTCAAGGAGGCCTGTGATTAAAAGTGCTGACAAAGGAAAAGGTAAACTGGTAGAAGAAGAACAGTTACCTAAGAAGATTTTTTCAACCTCTGACATTGCTCAAGTTGAAACAAGATTAGCAAAATCAACCTCTGACGCTGCTCAAGTTGATGATACTATTGAAGTTAAGCCAGCCTCTGACAATGCTCAAGCTGTGCAAATTCAGCTACCTCCTCAACTCAAAGGTTTCTTAAGACCTGTACTCTCTGAAACTCTGACACTTCAACCTGTGGATTTTTCTCAAACCAGGACTGTACTTGGAAAAGAATCTTATGATAAGTCTGGTTTAGGTTCACATAGGGAAAAGAGAATAAATAACAGATCTCAAGACAATATTTCACTGGCAGGATCTGGTATTAGGGATACACAAGAAAATCTTGATAAGTTAGAATCTGTTCAGTTGATTTTTCACAGAGTCTTGAAGAAGCAGTTTCTGTTATACTTCATGAGTGATGGAAGTGTTTATAGAGTTGGAGAATCTGATGTAAATCTCAAATCATGGGAAGAACTTGAATATGTACTTTATCTGTTGAAAGTTAAGAACAGACACACCCATAATGTTGCTCAAATCTTAAGAGAAAAGATGCTGAGATCAAAAGTGATGCTTGGAGGAGGAGAAGTCTCAAATACTTATATTCCAAAGTATAGAGATCATGCTGGAAAGTTGGTGGAGATGAAGAGAAACAGTGCTAGATTTAAAACTGCACTGGGATTAAAAGTCTTAGAATTCAACTTAGAGTCAAATAAAGCTCAGTACATTCGGCTAGGGAATGATATGAAGAAGAACAGTATCTATTCTCTGAGGGCTGCCATATATCAAACTGGTGAAGGAGATCCAGAGTATAAGGAGCTGAAAGAGATTATGATAGCTGAACTTGAGAATACTGAGAGAAGACTGCTGATTGATTATCTCAGGACTGTACCTGATATTGAAGAAGTCAAGTAAAGTCTGACTGTAAGTTTTTAATATTTTCTATTCTAAATTTAAACTCTGTTTTAAATTAAACTCTGTTATATGTTAAACACTGCATTTGTTAAATGGTTTTGACATCATCAATTATATGTTTAACTTGTACATTTTATTATGAACAAGTTGGGGGAGATTGTTAGATATAATTGCTAATGTTTGTTTATCAGTGTTTAAGCAACAGGTACTGACAAGAGTTTATCAGAAGCCGGTCAGAGTTTAATTAAACTCTGACAGGGTGAAGAGTTTAAAGGAAGCCGGTCAGAGTTTATTTAAAGTCTGACAAGGTGATAGTTGAGTTAGCTGTCGGTGCTGAATTGAAGATTCTAGAAGCAATATATTCTGAAGATGGAAAGAAGCAGAATATATTGATACAGCTAAGGAAACAGAATGGAAGATAAGAAGCAATCCTTAATTGATAAGTTTTGTATAGCTAACTTGTAGGAATATCAATTAGATAAGGATTGTATGTAGCTGTGTACTATATAAACACAGATAGGTTATCCCTAGAAGGGACGCGATTATTGATATATTATTCTTGTAACCTAGAAGCTCTTTGTGATTCGTTAACATCATAAAGAGAGAAGCTGTTAATATAAATACAGTTTATTGATTCATAAACAGTGTTCTTAATTGTTGTTATTCTCATACATACTTGATTATATTGTGTATTCGGCCTAACAATATCATTTTTGGGTCAACAAACAATAAGCTGTGTGAAAAGTTTTCTAAGCTTATGCAGTCAAGATATCAAATGAGCATGATGGGAGAAATGAGTTACTTTCTTGGTCTTCAAGTTAAACAGACTGATGATGGCATTTTTATCAATCAGTCAAAATACACAAGGAATCTATTGAAAAGGTTTAACATGCAAGAATGTGCAACTGCTTCTACTCCCATAGCTACAGCTACCAAACTTGATCCTGATCAAGGTGCTGAGGTAGATGTAAATCACTACAGAGGGATGATTGTGTTAGGCCGAATACACAATATAATCAAGTATGTATATGAGAATAACAATCAAGAACACTTTTTATAAATCAACAAACTGTAATTATATTAACAGTTTCTCTCTTTATGATGTTAATGAATCACAAAGAGCTACTAGGTTACAAGAATAATATTTCAATAATCGCATCCCTTCTAGGGATAACCTATCTGTGTTTATATAGTACACAGCTACATACAATCCTTATCTAATTGATACTCCTATAAATTAGCTATACAATTCATATCAATTAAGGATTGCTTCAGTCTTCTATTCCGTTTCCTTAGCTGTATCAATATATTCTGCTTCTTTCCATCTTCAGAATATATTGCTTCTAGTTATCTTTGCACCGACAGCTAAGTCAACTATCACCACGTCAGACTTTATCAAACTCTGACTGGCTTCAATGTGAACTCTTCACCTAGTCAGACTTTATCAAACTCTGACTGGCTTCTAGATAAACTCTGATATGTACCTGGTACTTAAACACTGATGAACAAACGTCAGCAATTATATCTAACAATCTCCCCCAACTTGTGCATAATAAAAATGTACAAGTTAAACAGATAATTGATGATGTCAAAACATATAACAAATGCAGTGTTTAAAATATAGCAGAGTTTAATTTTAAAACAGAGTTTAAATTTAACTTAGAATAGAAAACATAAAAACTTACAGTCAGACTTTACTGAATTTCTTGGATATCAGGTACAGTCCTGATATAATCTGACAGTAACTTTCTCTCAGCTCGATCTAGTTCAGCAATCATATCCTTCTTTAGCTCCTTCAATTCTAGTTCATCTTCACCAATTTGATAAATGGCAGCCCTTAAAGAATAGATGTTGTTCTTGTTCATTTCATTGCCAAGTCTGATATAAAAAGCCTTATCAGACTCTAGATTGAACTCTAGAACTTTCTTATCTAGTGCAGTCCTGAATCTAGCACTATTTTTCTTCATTTCCACCAACTTTCCATGTGCATCTCTGTACTTAGGAATATAAGCACTGGAAACACTTCCTCCAAAAAGGACTTTCGATTTCATCATTCTATCTTTTAAAACCAGAGCAGCATTATGAGTATTTCTATTTTTGATCTTCAGGAGATATAGAACATACTCTAGCTCTTCCCAGAATTTCAGACGAATATCATCTTCTCCAATTCTATAAACTCTGCCATCAGCCATAAAGTATAATAAAAACTCCTTCTTCAAGCCTCTGTGGTAAATCATCTGAACAGATTCTAGTTTATCAAGGTTTTCTTGAGTAACCCCAACACCAGGTTCTGCTAGTGATGTATGATCTAAAGGACTATTATTAACTCTTTTCTCATTGTGGGAACCCAAACCAGATTTATCATAAGATTGTTTTCCAAGTACTGTTCTGGTTTGTAAAAAGTTCACCTGGCTAGGCTTCAGAGTTTCAGGTAATGAAGATCTTTTGAACCCTTGGAGTGGTGAAGATAGCTGAGTTTGCACAACTTGAGCATTGTCAGAGGTTGGCACATTCTTAACAATAACATCAACTTGAGCATTGTCAGAGGTTGAATAATTCTTCTTTTCCAGGTTAGGCTCTTCAATCATCATGCCTTTACCTTTATCAGCGTTTGAACCAATAGGCCTCCTTGAGTACTGTAAACTCTGATCAGAGTTTACATTCTCTTTGATAACAATTCCTTTTTCTTTTCTCCTCAGAGCCTTGATAACCTTCTGTTTGTAGATTCCAGCTTCAAGATTCTTCTTGTGTTCTTCAGCAAGCCTTTGCTCTTCAGCTTGGATATCTTCAATTGTAACATCTTTTCCATGTTCTGCCATAAACACCTTAGTAGCAATTTCCTCATCTGTGGTAGGCTTATCAGAGATTATCAAACTTTTGTATCTTGAACCACTGGCAGAGTTTGCATGTCCCTTTCCAAAGTTTGATCTTTTATCAGAGTTTGATCTTCTTGAAAGTAGTCTTCTATCAGCATTTAATCTTAAGCTCTTTCCATCTCCCTTGTTTCCACCATCATTACCATCATCCCTCCGTCTCAGAGTTTGAGTGTCTTTGCATTTGTCACTTGGTACACTCTCCCCCTTTTTGACATCATCAGAAAGTAGTATTGATGTCAACAACTCAATTGCATTAGAAATTGAAGTCAATTGGGCAGACATAGCAGTCTGGTTGTCCTCAACTTTCCCAAGCCTCTTCTGAATGTCATCAGAGTCCTTAGCTTGCTTCTTGAACATGGAATTGTAGTAAGTTCGGTCATTCTTCAGAGTAAGATCCCTCAGACCAACTTCATTCCGCAAAGCAGTGACTTCCTTATGAGACTCATCAAATCTGTTGTGGAGAGATTTAATTTAAATCACAGTAGCCTTTAGACTTGTAAGAACATCAGGATTTGAAATTGTCTTCACAGAATCACCAAGAAAATCAGCAGCCCTCTGTGCTGAAAAGATACAATCTGCAGCAGCCCATCTATTGTAGTACATATCTTGAAAATGCTCAGCCATAGCTCGATTGACCTCTCTTAGCTCATCAGAGTTTGCTTGACTCTCAAATAACTCCTCTTGGGAATGATCAGAACTATCATCATCATTATTAGTCTCTGTATCAGGTTCTGGAATCTCAAAGTTTGCAACATTCTTTGCAATATTCTCATCATTTTCAGCTACAGCCTCTTGTACTGGAATCTCTGCAATAATCTCTGGAACAGTTTCTGTAGCATGTACAACAACATTCTCAGTAGCATCAGTATTTAAGGTCTGATCAACTTCCTCACCCTTTTCAATTACCTGGTGAGTAACAGAGAGAATCTCTGTGTGTGTAGCCATAGAATCTTCAAGAATAACCGTGGCTTGATCAGCTTCCACACCCTCTGTTTCATCAAAAACTTCAAGATGATCAGAGTTTACAGAGTTGTGTGCTTCAATATCCATATCAAATCCTTGTGGCTCAAAAATCTCAGCCTCAATATTTGCTTTAGCCTCCTGAACAAGAATTTCAGGAGCTTCATCTGCATCTTCATTTGCAGCTTCCTCAACTACATCATCAGCGTTTGATGTAGGAGCTTCTTCATCAGCACTTACCATTTCAGGCATAACATTTTCCTCAAAAACTCTGTCCAGATTGACAGCTTCAGCATTTACATTTGATGCACCAAAAAGATGTGCAGCCACCAATCTTCTTTTTCTCTGATGAAGAGTTTCTTCATCAGTTTCACTATCCTCATCAGCATTATCAGACTTTGCCCTGTTGGCCCTGCTTTTCTTTAATCTTTTCTTCTGAGGCATATCAGCAGTATTTGATGCCCCAGCTTCAGTAATTGGCTTAGCAATCCTTGGAGGTTTTGTACCAATATGCTTAGTCCTACCACCAGTCCGTGGTTGAACTGTAGAGGCTTCAGCATTTACTGGTTCTGATGGCTGTTGTGGTTGAGGTTGAGGGTTTAAGAACTGAAGCACTGTTTCAGGCAACAGCAATTCACCAACACTAACCTTCTTTAAATCCTTGTTGGTAAGGTCAGAGAATACCCTTTTGTGCAATTTGAATGAGGGAATTACGTCCTCCTCATCAATCTCAACATTTGGAACACAAGCAGAGAATAAAATTTGACAAAAGCGAGAAAAATAGACGACATGCCTATTCTCTGTTAACTTCTCACCTATGTTCATCAATACAAGTCTAGCAAAATCATAATTACTGGCAAAGAGAAGTGAATACCCGATTTGCAGACTGTCGATTGGAATAGCATCCCAATTTGTACATTTCTTTCCGAACGCCCTTGTTATGCAATCGAAAAAGAAACTCCATTCTTTTCGTAAAAGCGGTCGCTTCAGTTGGCCTATCTTCGCCAAAGATCCAGTATACCCAATAGCTTGCATCATTCTCTGAAGATCAGTATCACCAACACTTATGGTGTAAGCGTTAGACTCTGCAAAGCCCATTGCTTCACGAACAGTTCCTGGAGTTATGACAAACTCTGTCTCCTGGAACTCAAAAACTATGGATGGGGTGCCAGAATCACCACCATCATCATAGATACCAGTCTCCCATAAAGCTTTGATCTGAGATCCATAAAGCTTTGCAGGCTCCACCAAGGCACGCCCAATTTCTGACTGAGCAAGAAAGTCTTGTATTATATGAAACGCCGCTGGTGCATTGACAGTGTTTAATGGGGCTGCATAATTATTAGGAACGAACTCTAACCCAGAAGAAACAAAAGATGTAGTAGCCATTAGTACGAATTGAGAAGAAAAACTCAAAGAAACTGATTCAAAAGCTTCTCAAGAGTTTGTGTATAGAAAAGTGTTTGTGAATATGCTTGTGTGTAAATTGAAGTAAGATGTGAAAGGTTTAGACGTATGTGGGTGTATTGTATAAATATGAAATTAAAAAATTAAAAACTGAACAGTTTTTAATCATTAATACACAACTGTCTTACTCCTTTCATTTTGTGAGTGGGACACATGGCACACATGAAATGACGGACAGCTAATTATTAACAGTTTCCAATGCGCATGCGCAGTAAAAACAACAATAATTACCGCCTGTTACACTCTTCTAGGCAATTAACCTCTCTCCTCTGTTTAAAGCAAATTTGAACCGTTTGTACTCATACTCTTTCATATTTATAAACAATTGTCTAATCTCAAAATTATAAAATGTCTGAAACAAAGAAATCATTTTAATCATCAGAGATTAAAACAAAATTACCTCGGCGTATTTCTCACAATACATCAGTGTTTACCATTTGTCCTTCTTTGTCAATAAACTCTTTTCTCAAACTGTACAGGTGTGAATAATTGTGTGTGCTATAGCAGAGTTTACTGAATATAAATATTTAGACCATCTCAAAGTGCATAAAATCCACAAACTTAAGTAGTAAAAACTGGTTGCCTAAACTCTCATGTAAAACATAAAATCCGATTTTTATATCTAAACTCTGTATTTTGATATCCTTTCATTTGGATATATCTTTTATTCTTCACCCCCTTCATATATATATATATATATATATATATATATTTAATTTTTTAATTTTTCCAGTAATCAGTGGTTGGCTCTAGTCACCAAAAATCAAAGATTTTAGCCCTTATTTCATACAATAAGTTCCTGGATCTTCCTAGGCACAACATGATCTCAAAGGAATTTGTGCTCTTTTTGGCATCTTTTGATTTGAGGGTGAATTATTTATAATTAATAATCAGAGTTTAGACTTTTCATCAGTTAATGTAATTAATTTATGAGAGAAAATGCAAACAGCTAATACAACTTCAGTGTATAGAATCAATAAACTAAGAGATGCTATAAATATAGAGACAGTATCATGCTGTGTTAACTTACTGCACATATTTGAGATCAGAATCTAAACAACTCTTAAGGATTCACAATTACTTACTGAGAATTATGTTTCATACAAATTTCTTCATTGGTCCATATGTTTCAGACAAAATTACAATCATAGTATAGCATTAGACTGTAACTATCAGAGTTTAACCTCAGACTTTAACCGACAGAGTATGACTAACAGAGTTTAGCATCAGAGTTTATCTTCAGAGTTTATGACACTGGTACTCATAACAGTTAATACATGCAAAGAATCATGAGCATAAAAATCAAACATGTATAGTTTTTGAGTCTAACCCGTATCTCTAGTCGAAACCAGAGATCATTCCAAGTTCATTTACCAATCTTGTAAAAGTAGCTTCACTCAAAGGTTTGGTGAAGATATCTGCAAGTTGTTGGTCTGTAGACACAAAATGAAGCTCAATGTTTCCTTCTTCCACATGTTCTCTGATAAAATGATACCTTATGCTGATGTGCTTGGTCATGGAGTGCTGTACTGGATTTCCTGTCATAGCAATAGCACTTTGGTTATCACAGAAAATAGGTATTTTAGAGTACCTCAAACCATAATCCAGCAACTGATTCTTCATCCACAGAATCTGTGCACAACAGCTACCAGCTGCTATATACTCTGCTTCTGCTGTGGATGTGGAAATTGATTTCTGTTTCTTGCTGTACCAAGAAACCAATCTGTCACCTAAGAATTGACAGCTTCCACTTGTACTTTTTATGTCTATCTTACAGCCTGCAAAATCTGCATCAGAGTAACCAATTAGCTTAAACTCTGATTCTCTAGGATACCACAAACCCAAGGTTATGGTTCCTTTGAGATATTTGAAAATCCTTTTTACAGCTGTTAGATGAGGCTCTCTGGGATCTGCTTGAAATCTTGCACAAAGACATGTTGCATACATGATATCAGGTCTACTTGCAGTAAGGTACAGTAAAGACCCTATCATTCCTCTGTAGTTTGTCATATCTACTGAGGCTCCTGTGTCTTTGTCTAGCTTTGTTGCAGTAGCCATGGGAGTTGTAGCAGATGAACTATCAAGCATACCAAATTTCTTGAGAAGATTTTTGGTATATTTTGCTTGATTGATAAAAAACCATCATCTATTTGCTTGACCTGTAAGCCTAGAAAGTAACTAAGCTCTCCCATCATGCTCATTTGGTACCTGGATTGCATGAGCTTTGCAAACTTCTTACAAAGTTTGTCATTAGTAGATCCAAAGATAATATCATCTACATAAATTTGAACTAAAAGCAAATCATCACCAGAATTGAAATAAAACAAGGTTTTATCAATTGTACCTCTTGTGAATCCACTTTCTAAAAGAAATTGAGCAAGAGTTTCATACCATGCTCTTGGTGCTTGCTTTAGTCCATATAATGCGTTGTCAAGCCTGTAGACATAATCTGGATGCTTGGGATCTACAAATCCTGGTGGTTGTTCAACAAACACTTCTTCTTCAAGCTTCCCATTGAGAAAAGCACTTTTCACATCCATCTGAAAGACTTTAAACTTCTTGTGTGCAGCATAGGCCAGAAAAATTCTTATGGCTTCCAATCTTGCAACTGGAGCAAAGGTTTCATCATAGTCAATCCCTTCCTGTTGTGAATAACCTTTAGCCACAAGTCTAGCCTTGTTTCTTGTTATCACACCTTCACTGTCAGTCTTGTTTCTGAAAACCCACTTTGTACCTACAATTGATCTATTCTTTGGTCTAGGTACAAGTGTCCAGACTTCATTTCTTTCAAATTCATTTAACTCTTCTTGCATTGCTGTAATCCAATTAGCATCTTGAAGAGCTTCCTCCACCTTCTTTGGTTCTGTTTGAGACAAGAAAGCATGATACAGACACTCATTATTTGTTGCACTTCTAGTTCTCACACTAGCATCAGGATCTCCAATTATGAGATCAGGTGTGTGTGCATGTGTCCACTTTCTTGCTGTTGGTAAGTGGTTTCTTGCATCATTATTGGATCCTCCCCCTTGATCCATGCTCTCCTGATTCATATGTTGACTTTCTGCAGCATCTGAGGCTCCCCCTGAATTGGATGGCTCAAAGTTTGAACTGTCAGAGTTTGAATCAGTTTCCTCAACTGACTCATTTTCTGTGTCTTGTTGAGCTTCTTCACGCTCCCCCTCAACTGGTTCTCTATGTTGTTCAATTTGAGACTTTTCAGTTTCTCCAATATTTACCAGTAGAGGTTCAGAGTATGCTTCGTCAGAGTTTATCAGAACCGCTTCATCAGAGTTTGTCGGTACTGCTTCATCAGAGTTTACATCATCAGAAAATAAACCTTCATTTTCAAAGCGCAGTTGATCATATTCATCTAAGTCATCAAGTCCAGTTATTTTCTTGTCATCAAATGACACATGTATAGACTCCATGATCACCTTTGTTCTCAGATTGTATACTCTGAATGCTTTTGTTGACAATGGATAGCCAACAAAAATTTCTTCATCAGCTTTTAACTCAAATTTGGTCAACTGTTCATGATGAGTCTTCAACACAAAGCATTTGCATCCAAATATATGAAAGTATTTCAAATTTGGATTCTTATTTTTCATCATCTCATATGGTGTTTTACCATGCTTGTTGATCAGTGTAGCATTTTGAGTAAAACAAGCAGTTTGAACAGCTTCTGCCCAGAAATAAGTTGGTAATTTTGCTTCATCAAGCATAGTTCTGGCAGCTTCGATTAGAGTTCTGTTCTTTCTTTCAACTACACCATTCTGCCGTGGAGTTCCAGGTGCAGAAAACTCTTGTTTCACTCCTCTTTCCTTGCAGAAAGCTTCCATTATTGAATTTCTGAATTCAGTTCCATTATCACTCCTTATAATTTTGACTTTGTGCTGTGATCCTTTGTCCAGTAGATTTACATGATCCATCAGAGTTTGAGCAGTTTCATCCTTCTTTGATAAGAAATACACCCATGTATATCTAGTATATTCATCAACAATTACTAGAGCATATTTCTTTCTGCCCATAGACATCACATTCACTGGTCCAAAGAGATCAACATGTAGAAGATGATAAGGTTCCACTACTGAAGATTCAGATTTGCTCTTGAAAGATGACTTCCTTTGCTTGGCCTTTTGACAAGAATCACACAGACCATCTAAGCTTAGTATTGACTTTGGAAGTCCCCTTACAAGATCTTTTCGTATAAGTTCATTGATGTTGTTCAAGTTTAGATGAGAGAGCTTCTTATGCCATTTCCAACTCTCTTCATTTGACATTCTTGCAGACAGACACACTGTTTTTCCATCAGAGTTTGTTACCAAACTTTCTTCATAAATGTTGTTGTGCCTGTGTCCAACTAGAACAACTCTTCCAGTAGATTTACTGATAACTTCACAGTATTCAGTATGAAAATCTACATGGTTTCCTCTGTCACAGATTTGACTCACAGATAGCAGATTATGCTTGAGTCCTGAGACTAGAGCTACATTCGTGATGATGACACTTCCAAGATTAATATTGTCATATCCCAGAGTGTGTCCTATGTTGCCATCTCCATAGGAAACCTTTGGGTCAGCCTTCTCCACAAAGTCTGATAGCAGGGCTTTATTTCCAGTCATATGTCCTGAGCATCCACTGTCCAAGATAAGTGTGCTCTCTTTTATACCCTGCAATCACAAACAAACACTAAGTGTTAGTTTTAAGGACCCAGACTTGCTTGGATCCTTTGTCTTTCTTAACAGTGTTAGCTTTTGCAGCGGAATCACTATCAACAGAGTTTAAACTAACATTGTCAGACTTTACACTTGCAGAGTTTGCTCTAACCCATTTCAAGTTGGGTTTTAGCTCATAATAGTTGTGATAAATAGCATGATAACTCTTACAAGTATAAATAGAATGCCAAGTGCTCCCACAGTGTGTGCATAAAGTCTGTGGTTTAACCCTTACATAATCATTCTTTACTCCTGATGTAAAAGGTAAAGAATTAATATGTTTGTTCTTATTGCAAAATCTAGCAAGATGGTTAGTACTACCACAATTATAACATGTTTTCCTTGGAGCAGCAGCAGTAGGCAAATGATTATTTCTTTTATTTATGCCTATCTTTCCATTCCTATTCTTCTTGGACCCTTTTGGTTTCATGGCAGATTTTACCTCTTTTAGCTTATAATTGAACTGTTTTCCTGTCATCAGACCAACATTAACCTGTTTTTCATAAGTTTTTACTGGCTTTTTAACAGCTTCTATTTCCATAAGATTTTCTGTTATAATATTTTCCTGTCTTTCACAGGTTTCATCTGATTCCATATCAGCTTCTCTTACTACAACAGATTTTAACTTATTGGTTTCTTGAACAAATTTCACAGGTTTAAGTTGTGGTTTAACCTTAACCTTGTCTTTAAACCTAAGTTCATCATTTTCACAATAGCCTAAACCTACAGAATCTGTCTGAAACACTTGATGAGTGTCTCTTCCAGAGTTTGTCCAAGTCTTGATTATTTTTCTTTCTTTTTCAAGATCAGATTCTAGTTGCTTATACCTTTTGAGCAACTCATGTTCAACATAAACAGCATCATCTCTTTCTTTTTGAATCTGCTTCATATTATCAAGTTCTCCTTCAAGAAACTTGTTTCTTTCTTTAAGACTAAGATTCTCAGATTTAATTCTCTCATTCTCTAAAGTCTGATCCCTATAACTAACATGTACGCTTTTCAGATATACTCTTAATTCAGATATATTGTCAGTATCATAAGCATAAGTAGTTAGGGGTACCATATTTCCAGATGATTCAGTCTCATCTTTGACAGTTGCCATAAGAGCATAATTTACTCCATCATCAGAGTCTGAAGTATCTGCCCAGTCTTTGCCTTTAGAGATGAGTGCTTTCTCAGATTTGCCTTTCTTGCACTCTGGGGCATAGTGACCCATCTCCTTACACTTGTAGCACTGGATTTCAGATTTATCTTTCTTGCCAGACTTGGTCTCCCTTCCATCAGACTTTCTAAAACTTTTCCTTTCAGAGTTTGAATCTTTCCTTGAGAATCTCTTTCCTTTCTTGAAGTTCTTGAATCCCATCTTCTTGAAGGTCTTCACCATCAATGCAGCCATTTGAATCATCTGTTCTTCATCATCCTCGGAGTCAGAAGCTTCATCAGAGTTTGAGTCATTATCAGAGTTTGATGACTCACTTTCAGATTTAATGACCAAAGCCTTTCCCTTGGCTTTCTTCCTTGATGATTCCTTCTTGATGGGCTTCTCCTCAACTTTGAGAGCAACAGATTTTGTCTTCTTGCTTAATCTTTCTATTCCTTTGTTCTATCTCCAGTTCATGAGTTTTCAACAACCCATAGATTTCATCAAGATCTGTATCAGCAAGCTCATAATTATCTCTTATTGTGGTTGTCTTTAAATCCCACTTTTCAGGTAGAGATAACAGAAACTTGAGATTAGACTCTTCAAGCTCATATTCTTTATCAACCAGAGACAGATCATTCAATAGTTTGCAAAATCTGTCATAAGTCTCAGTCAAGGTTTCATTAGGTCTTGAATCAAAGTGCTCATACTCCTGTGTGAGTATTGTCTTTCTGTTCTTCTTAATAGCACCTGTTCCCTGGCATCTGACTTCTAAAGCATCCCATATCTCTTTGGCAGTTTTGCAGCCAATTACTCTGTTAGACATAACATTATCTAAAGCACTGTGGAGTAGATGTCTAACTTTTGCATCCTTTGCAATTGATGAGATGTCCTCAGGAGTCATATCTTTCTTTTCCTTTGGAACAGTCTTTTGTTCTTGACCATCAACAACAGGAGATAATTTAGTCGGCATATGAGGACCATCATATATTCTGTCAAGGTATTCTGGATCTGTAGCCTCCAGAAACATGGTCATCTTCACCTTCCAAATTGGATACTCCACTGGCCTGAGAATTGGAACCCTGATAGTCTCATATCGACTCACAGAATTAGGTTTAACCTGTTCAACCTTGGGAGAAGTTTGATTTTCTTCAGACATGATTAATACTGTGTTTGAATCGTAAAACTGTATATATTAAACAGCCTTGGCTCTGATACCAATTGTTAGGCCGAATACACAATATAATCAAGTATGTATATGAGAATAACAATCAAGAACACTTTTTATAAATCAACAAACTGTAATTATATTAACAGTTTCTCTCTTTATAATGTTAATGAATCACAAAGAGCTACTAGGTTACAAGAATAATATTTCAATAATCGCATCCCTTCTAGGGATAACCTATCTGTGTTTATATAGTACACAGCTACATACAATCCTTATCCAATTGATACTCCTATAAATTAGCTATACAATTCATATCAATTAAGGATTGCTTCAGTCTTCTATTCCGTTTCCTTAGCTGTATCAATATATTCTGCTTCTTTCCATCTTCAGAATATATTGCTTCTAGTTATCTTTGCACCGACAGCTAAGTTAACTATCACCACGTCAGACTTTATCAAACTCTGACTGGCTTCAATGTGAACTCTTCACCTAGTCAGACTTTATCAAACTCTGACTGGCTTCTAGATAAACTCTGATATGTACCTGGTACTCTAACAGATTGGCTCTTTATTGTATCTCACTGCCAGTAGACCAGATATCATGTTTGCAACCTATCTGTGTACAAGATTTCAAGCAAAACCTAGGGAACCTCATTTGATTGCAGTCAAAAGAATTTTCAGATAGCTAAAAGGCACTCCTTCACTTGGCCTTTGGTATGCAAGGGAATCAGATTTTGGTTTGTGTGGTTATTCAGTTGCTGATTTTGCAGGGTGCAAGATAGACATGAAAAGTACTTCAGGAAGTTGTCAGTTTTTGGGTGGTAGACTAGTTTCATGGTTTAGTAAAAAGCAAAAGTCTATCTCTACCTCAACTGCAGAAGCTGAGTACATTGCTGCATGAAGTTGCTATGCTCAGATAATGTGGATGAGAAATCAGTTGTTGGATTATGGCCTGTCATACTCAAAAATCCCCATTTATTGTGATAACCAAAGTGCTATTGCAATGACAGGAAATACAATTCAGCATTCTCTTACTAAACACATCAGTATCAGATATCATTTTATAAGAGAACAGGTTCTGGAAGGAAAAATTGAACTTTATTTTGTTCCTACTGATCAACAACTAGCTGATATATTCACCAAGCCACTACCTGAAGCTACTTTCAATAAGTTGGTGAATGAACTTGGAATGATGAACTTTGAGAATTTCTGAGAAAAGCTACAGAGAAGAAATCCCGATGACTGTCAAATCCTGATGGTCATTCAGAAAGATAAGTAATTTTGATCAAATCCTGACAGGAAGTCAACTGGTCAATCCTGATGAACAAATACTGAAGCTGGTGTGAAAACCAGAGATTCTAAGACAATTTGACATCAACATTGCTAGTATTCTCTGGAAAATAAAAGTTATACTTAGTCTTTGATTAAGTATTAAGTTTAATTTTCAATCTCAATTCAATTTTTCTCAGGGATTACTATTCTTCATTTTTAAATGTCAAATGCAATTTTGCTAACAATTTGTACAGGCAAAACAAAGAAGGTGAACAATGGAGAAATAAGATCATTTTCATTGATAATTGAAGATTTTTACAAATGAAAAGGAAATTACAGTTTTTTCCTAATCTATTTCTCTACCCTTGTTCCATCCTTAAAGAACAAGAAGGGGAGCAGATGCACTTGAAGGCGGATCGTCACCGTGACCACCGGGACTCTTTCATGCCTCCACCTTGCATGACATACAAGCATCAAGGATCTTATTTCTTCTTCTCTCAAGCTCTCGCTCGAGCTCCTCGTCGTTCTTATCATCTTCATCTTCGTCGTCTTCATCGACAATGATAAGATTTTCAAGCGGATTCCAATCAGGGTTTGCCTGATGGAAGTTATAAAGAAGCACATCAGCCATTGCATTCACAAAGGCCTCATGTTCTTGAGGGTCAGGAACAGGTTGTGGTTCTTCATGCTATACGATTTCATCAAGAGCCTCCTGCATCTCTTGCTAGATTAAATCAAGTTCTTCAACTGGTAAGTTGTTTGGGTGATTGTTTGCAGCCATGGAGAAGAGAAGAATATGAAAGGTTTGCGTAAGACTTTTTCTCTGTGGAGAGGGTTTTTGTATTTTTGATGATAAATGATAATACTGTTTAACATTCTCTTTTCTTTTATAGAGATTATTTGTTAAGACTGCAGGTCATTTGCTCATTCTCGAGGAGACGGTTCAGTTTTCAATGACTATTTTGCCTTGTTAAATGGTAAGAATGTTTTAGTGGGTTCTACACCATTAATTTGGTGATTTTTTAAAAAAAAACATTTTTCAGGGTTATTGAAATAAATTTAGTTTTTTTAAATGAAATTTTATTCTCGCTTCATATCGAAAATATTTTTTTTAATCCTGATAAGTCAATTGGTTTTATTGGCAATGCCTTTATTCCTGATGAGGTAAGGTTTTTCTTGCATCAGAAAATGCCTACTCGTTATGGTTTGATTTCTACTACTATGGGGCAAGGTCCATCACACCTTGTTCCTGACCCAAGCATGCCACCTAAATAGTCTAAACAGTTAACAGCCACCTCTACTGTCTCTCAAAAGACTTTAGTTGTAAAATCAAAGAAATCAGCTAGAACTGATGTGTCTGGAAGGCAATCAGGTTCAAAGGATTTTTCCTCTACACCACTCACTAAAAAGAAGAAACAAGGGGGTGTACAAGGGGTTCTGGTTCAGAAGAAAGCTGAGAAGGTGACTGAGGCTGTTTCTGTGAAGAGAAAATTGGTATTAAGGGATGAATCTGATTCTGAAGATGACATGCCAATTTCCTCTAAATTTAAGATAATCAAGGAAGTTGCTGATACTGCTATTGAAGCTGTGGCACCATCATCTAAGCCACAGAAGAAAAGGACTAAAAGCAGGTATCATATTCCTTTGGAGACACAGACTACTGATGGTCAGGATCTATCAATTCCTGATGAGCAGTCAAATCCTAATGCTCAAGCTAATCCTGACGTTGGTACTCCTAATGTCACTCCAACAAAAGTTGTCTCTATTTCAGACTCTCCAGCCAAATCCTCTCCTACTACCAGACATGTTGATATTTCATGGGAGAAGTATAGTGCTGCTGCTTCTAATCTTGGGTTTCTACATCCATTGGAGAAGAAAAGGAAAGCAGAGAAACAGGTCTTTCAGAGACAGAAGAAGCTGAAAGGATCAAGCCCACAAGAACCTAAATCTCAATGTGATTCAGCAGCTACTGAAGATCTTGCCACACAAGAACCACTCAATCAAAGTTTGGGTGAAGGCTTAGCTATTGGAATGGTCACACAAGAACCATTTTCTCAAAGGGAGAATGAAGACATCAACATTCCAGCCACACAAGAACCATCTAAAGATGCAGGCAAAGCTACAGCTTCTGAGAAATTTCCTGACAATGCTCAAGGGATTTCTGGTGAAAATGAAAGAATGGTCGAGGAAACTGTCAATGAGAGAAGTACACAAGAACCTTTAACTCAAAGTGTTAAAGCAGCTTCAGAACTTCATGCTACACAAGAACCATCAGTATCAAATCCTGATGCAAGCTTATTTCATCCTGACGGTGTTGCTCCTGACGCTAGTGGTGCTACTGATAAGCCAATCCTGATACAGCCACTAAGCTCAAGACCAATGATAGAGTCTATCACAGCATCTCAGGATAAGCTAAAAGTTATTGTTATTCCTGATCCTGATGTTACTTTTGATTCTGATGCTGATGATAGTGATGATAGTGATGATTGTAACAGCCCCAAATCCGGGGTCAGGGATTTAGAGTAGTCACGATCCACTTACTTCTTGCCTTGCCTGCTTTACTCACAATAGACACAATTCATCTGCTTATGACCCCACAATGTATATATATCTCTCACACACACACAAGTTAGAGTCTCAGAAACGACACAAATACCACAATTGCGGAATAAATAATCTTTATTACAATACCCAAATGTCTTTTGAATTTGCTACTGATACAACTCCTAAGTAATGGTACATTACCAACTTAGCCTTGTAATACTTACCACCCTCTCATATCATTCATATCTATAGATAAGATGAATTCCAAAAGCTCCAGCTTGATCTAACTGGTTCACACTACTTCCAGGATCACTGCTAGAAACTGCTCATGAGAATGCCTTGCGCTTACCACTCGCTTGAGGGATGTGCGCCGAATCCTTGGTATCCTGCTTCACTGCTATATAATATTTATAGAACAATAACAAGAGTAAGCGATAGCTCAGCAAGGTAATAAAAGTATGGCATAATCCTGCCTTTAACTCAACCTAGAATAAAGCGGGTATAAGACAATAATTTGTCAAAATATCTCGATACTAAAATTATTTCCTTATCGGAATGTATTCCAAAAACAGTACCATTTTTGTATTTCAAATATCATCTTCATAATATTTCTGCAAACTTTTACTATATTATGAACAAAGTTCTAGTATAATATAAAAGATGAGGTTTCAAAGTAAACCAATATAACCTTTCCGAAAAATATCTGCTATGTAAGCAGAATATCAACATATAACTTAAAAGATGAATTTATAAGGTGATTCAGTATAAACAACTCCCTTACCATAACTCATGTTATGTAAGGTATCCATAGAGTCATATGATATAAAAGATGAAGTTACGAGGAAAATTTCATATAATGTTCCGTAATCCAAAATCCACTTATGCATATATATAATCTGAGTAAGGTTTTATTAGAGTCATAACTCATAAAATAAAAGATGAAGTTGCAAGGATTTATTGTAACTTCATTTTTGAACATTTTTCAAATTCACTGCCACATGATCGGTAAACCTTTCAATACATGTTGCAGAATTATCCATAACTGGATGATGAACTAATACTGGAGCATTGTCGCGCAGAAGCCACAACCTTTACGATGATCAGTCGTACGTTGTGCATCTCACCATTTGTTTCTCTACATGTAGAAGGAAGAACCGACAGATTTACTTGTCCACCGCCCTCTGAAACCACCCGGCGAACGGTTGGGCCATTGATGGACCGGCGCCACTCAACCACTTACTTGGCCCCTAGTTCGAATAAAATCCATGACTCTGGAACGTAAAGTTCGTCCTCCTTTCCCCAAGTATATTACTCGTTGATAGGACTCCACAAAGTAGTCGTATCTAATTGGAAAGGAAAATTTACCAATATTTCACAAGCTATTGCTTGTTAATGGATATTGACTTGTTCCATCAATTTACTCCTCGATCGTTGAGGTAGTAACACAACATTTGACTTGCAGCAATTAAATTGCTCAGAGAAAATATCTGTCCCCTAACAGTTTTGAGTTGAGAGTTTAAAATGAGTAGCAGTTACTTAACTCAGGTTTCCCATATTCTGGATAGTTGAGCGGGTATTTAAATCCTCTTCAAAAAGATAGATTCAAATGGAAAACTGTGTTTTGGGAACCTCTCCTTTATTTAAAATAATTAATAATACAGCTTAGAATATCCTTCATAAATGTTGAAGGTCAAGAATAACTTTAAATAATACAACTCAATGTAAAAATGTGTTAAAAGTATTTAATAAATAATCAAATAATATTTATTAAATAAATAAAACTTTAAATGAATATTCAAAAATAATATTCATTAAATAAATAGTGATTAAATGAATATTCAAAATAATAATCATTAAATAAATAAACCTTGAATGAATATTCAAAATAATATTCATTAAATAAATAATGATTAAATGAATATTCAAAATAATATTCATTAAATAAATAAGGATTAAATGAATATTCAAAATAATATTCATTGAATAAATAATCCTTAAATGAATATTCAAAAAATAATATTCATTAAATAAATAATCATCGAATAACAATTACCCGATATCTTTATCGGAAAATAATCTTTAACATATACAGAAAATATAACTACTTCCGGCCTAAAGAATAAAAATCATACGCCCTTTACCTAGGGCATTTATAAAAACCTAGCTTCTAACTAATATCCCATATCTAGCTTAGAAGCATATAATCAAATCATCACCTCGAGTATCACTATATATAGTCGTTCGAAGACAAGCATGCAATTTATATATCGCAATGTACTTGGGAATAAAACATGCATACTACTCATTTGCATATCATATATGAAAGCAGTTTATTATCACAACAACAGTAAGCATAGGTTTCGAAAACTTGCCTGATGCTCGAGAAGTGGTAGGGGTTCGCGACGATGTCGGACAATCTAGACAAAGTCAAAGAAAACGCACGATTAATCCCCTAAATAATCCACTTATAACTTAATGCTTAAACACGTAAGCGAATCACAATCATAGCACTTAATGGCTTAATCTAGCCTCGTACTAGGTCCATGCTACTCGTCAAATACTTAAGTCGTAAGTTTGGTTCGAAATCGATCCTCAAATTCAAGTTATACTTAACCATTTATAACATTGGTTTCTAAGTCGGGTTCTTAGTGGTTTTCACTTGCGCAACCTTTGCTGTCGCATTTTTATAAAATCGAAAAATAATCGTTTGGACTCTAAACCTTCGCACACCTCTTTCCAACTGACCTTAGCACTTTACCACGAAATCTCATATTTTATAATCACTTGTAAGGGTCTCAAACACAGTCATGAAGTTGATGTGTTTCTGCAATTTCATTTATCGAACCACTTTTACTAAAACGACCATAACTCAAAAACCGTAAACTCTTTTGACATGATTCTTGCGGAAAAACAAACTAGACAACAATATCTACACAATCATATGCAGTTCTTACTCTTTAGACACAATTATGGTCTCGGGTGGCTACTGTCAAGACAGTACAAAAAAAATGGGCATTACGACTGCTCTAAATCGAGCATTTCCATTTTACGAACACTCCAAACCAATCACTACGACATACCATACATCCTTAACACCAAAAAACAACCATCATACACCTCTAAGATCAGTGGCAAGGCTCAAATCCAACACCCATCATTTTACACATTAGACAAGGCCAAATAACCACTAAATCACTTAATCATGATCTTAACTTTACATGAACATCAAAACCACTTCAAAACTCATATAAAACTCAAAGGTGGGTTAGGGTTTTACCTTCTTGGAAGCTCTAGCAATACTACCAAGTGTTTAAAAACACTTAACAAGCCTTAGATAGTCCTCATATAGCTTAAACCTTAAGAACAAAACAAGAAAACAATTTAGCAATCTCGGAGTTACTATTCAGCCCCAAATTTGAGCATGGATTTGCCTAAGCTATACTACTTGGATTGCCATGAAATTTTGAACGAACCTTACCCATGGAGTGGAGAAGCTACAGTAAATATTGGGTGATTTATGGATGGATATAAGTGGAGATATGAATTTGTCTTTGAGTTGTGCTCTTGTTTGGCAGATTGGAGAGCTTTTGCTCATATTACTTTTGTTTTGTTTTTCAACTTGGATGCATCTTTTCTTTTGTGTTGTTAACCACCCATTGGTCCACTTGTTGCTCTCTCATTAGTCCAAGTGTTGGCCTCTCATCAAACAACTCCATTTTTGCCAATGTTGCAAATACACCATTAGCTTTTTGGTTGACTTTCATGCATGACACCTTGGTTTTTCTTCTTCCACCAATTGGATCGTTTTGCTGTCCTTTTAATAAAATCAATACGTTACAGCTTATATGTTGCATTTTATTACTCCACTGTGGCACAATCCCTTAAATCAATATTAACTCCAACATCCCTTATCTATTCCCTCTTTATTCCTTGTTCTTAGAAAATGTTCACGCATTTCTTCGAATATTCTCAATCTCTTTTTTTATAGAGTTCCTTAACTCTTGGTTAGCTTCCTTTTTGTTTAAATCCTTGAATCCACTTGATATAATTCTCTTTATGATCATATAGGATATTTAATCTTGTCATAATTTCAATCTTTAATCCATGATTCGTTTGCTTAATCGCTTAATCTCGTTATAAAGTATCAGCGGTTTTCGTTTTAAATTCTCAAATCAAATATAATAACATTCCAAAATATTAAATCCTCAAATCCTCAAATTTAATATCTCATTTCTTGATTATAATAATATATAATTCACTGCCCGGTCAAATACTACACCAAAATAAAATTTGGAATTTCTGAATTCCGATCGTCTTTGCATACACTTATTTACTCCGTAGATCACTAATATGACTTCGAAATATCCACACTACGTCTCGTACATAGATGGCATAAATTTTTTTTCTTAATCCTCAAAATCACTATTCATCCACTAAATTCACTATTCACTGATGCACTTAATCATAATAAGAAAAGTTTTAATTTTACCAAAAAATTCGGGTTATTACAATGATGATAATAATGAAGAGAAGGATCAGCTTGCCAGAGTTATTAAATCTAGTCTTGGAACCAACTTTGGTTCGTCAAGCACATTCATGGCTGGCAAGGCTTCTACTGGAAAAAATCTTAGACAAGATTTTTCCATTCCTTCTGAAATTTCTCCTGCTGAGCAATTGAAAAGGCATCAATGGGAAAATGAATGGTATAGGTCTGATGAATCTGTCAGTTATCCATATGCCTTGGATCATGCGTATGATGCAGTGAAGATGATAGAGAATCCAGACTTGAAGAATCATCTGAAGGCTACAACTCTTTTGTCAAAAAGCCTGAAACATGAGATTGATTCTGTCAAAGCTGCAACTGAGTTGGTGAGGGGAGATATTACTATGAGTTTTACAAAGGTACCAACTGCTCTTCAACTACGGATAGTGGAATCCCAAGTGAAATCTGTTGTTTCTGAACAAACCTCCATCAAAAGAAGGATTGATTCTCTGGATACTAATGTAACTGACATTCAAGCCTCTCTTGCCTTAATTTTGAATTTATTATCAAATCCTGATGTCAAAAAGGGGGAGAAGGTAAGTCAGAAAAAATGTACACCTGATCTAGTATTAAGGAATAATGATGATGATACTGAAAATGATGGTGGTGACAAAGTTCTACAAGGAGAAACCTCTGATGCTGCTGTTATGAAGACTATTCAAACTTCTCAAAGTCAAACAACGCAGTCAACTCATGTTTCTGATTCTGGAGTAAGGACAGTGAGAACATTGGTACAATCTCAGATCCTGACGGAAGAACAAATCCTGACAGGTGATCAAATCCCGATGACTGATCAAATCCTGACGCCTGGTCATGGACATACACTTTCTACAATTCCTGAGGGAAATGAAGATGTAATCATTGAAAATCCTGAAGATGCTCCTAACCTATTCCAGAGTTTCAAAACAAAGAAAGGTGATGTTGTGACTCTTTATCATACTAATAAGAGGGTACAACAGTTATTTGCTAGAAAGGCACTATCTACTGCTACTGAAGAATATCCTGATCTCTCTCATGAAGAGTTCTTAAGTGCTCAAAGAGAAATGATGGAGAGTTTCAAGAATCCTGCTCCTGCTAGAGGTAGAGGAGGCAGAGGTAGAAGAAGTGCTCAAATAGGTAGAAGAAGCTCATCAATTTCAATTATGCCTAGAAAAACAAGGTCTAGAGGATTAAGGATTGAAGAAATTCCTGAACCTACTCAAACTCTAGTAGTTCCTGACAGGTCTACTTTTGGTGATGATGGAAATGTTGAAGAAGAACCAGAATTGAGAAGAAAAACAAGAAAATCAACTCTCAGTAATACAAATCAAATTGAAGATTCTAATCCTGATACTGTTCCTGACACAGTTCAAGATCCTGATGAATCTGATATTCTACAAGAGGTTGATCTGTTAATACTTTCTACTGTGGTGGATTCTCACAACAAGGAAGTAGATGAAGAAGAAGAAGCCAGAAAAAGAGAAATCACAAGAATAACAAATAGAGGTTTCAATCTCTATGTACATAGGCTTAAACTCTCAAACAGAAGGTTGTGGAGAAATCCAAGCAGACAAGAACCTCAACTAGAAAGAAGCTATGCTTATGAAAAGGAAAAAGATAAGAAGTGGAAACACATAAGTACACTGAGGTGTAACACACCTATCAATTTTCAGAATGGAGGAATTATAACAAATGCTTCAAGTGTTATTGATTTATCTGATATGGTTAGATCAAAAGAACTCTGGCTACGAATGTTTTCAAATCTGAAGCAATTGACAAGTAATTCAAGAGGAGGTATTGGACATAGGGATGCTGAATATCTGAATATGTCTTATGTTGATCCTTACTCCTTGACTGAAATTGGAGGTACTTTAACTTCTGAAAACCTGAACAATTTATTATCTGTTGATATAGTAATAGATTGTCATGATGGTTCTGAAAAGAAAGAAAAGCTTATGTATTTTATGAGAGATGGTTCTGTGAAGATTCTATCCATTCAAGACTTGTTGGTGAAAACTACAAAGGAACTAAAATATGTTCATTATCTGTTAAGATGGAAGAATGAAGTGTGCAAAGTGTGGAGTGACATGATCTTGGTAACAATTAGAAGAAGACTGGATGGAAACAGAAATTTCAATGGTAATTATACTCCCATGTACTTAAATCAAAGAGGTCAAGATGTGGAAATGCAAAGGGGCACTGTTGTTAAAGAAGTGACTTTTGGCATGACTCAACTTACTCTCAATCCTGATGGGAAGGAAATTGCTTATCTTTTGCTTGAAGAGCACAGTCTTCAGAGAAGCTCCATACAAAATCTCAGAGCAGCTATTTACTAGATTAATGAGGAAGATGAAGAACTCAGAAATCTTAAGGAAAGACTGATTCAAATTCTTGAAGAAAAAGAAGAAAATTTGTTATCCAACTTCTTGAAGATGAATCTGTTCTATCAAAGAATTTAAACAGATAAGTTGCTGCTGTAAATATTTGTACATTTTGTAAATATGTTTTTGACATCATTGAATCTAGAAATCTATACTTTATTTCACAAAGTATGAGATTGGGGGAGATTGTTAGATCAGGATTCAATGATCGTCAGGATCTAGACTCAACTGATCAGGATTGCTGACGTCATCGGTACAACATGGTCATCAGTATTTGATCAAGCGTCAGTATCAGGATTGTCATCAGGATATCTACATCAGGACTGGAATCAGGATTGATCATCAGAACTGGAAGCTGATCAGGATTTCTATTACGAGTTATATTTGGAGTCTAGTTAAATAAGGTTATTTATTTTGTCGGTTCCTGGTCTGTAGGAACGTAGCTATCAATTTAGGATAGTTTCAATCTTTGTAATTGATTAGGACTTATCATGTAATTGATAGAGAAGCTGTGTAGTATATAAACACAGTTTTAGGTTTCGATTTATGTGACAGAGAGAGAGAACATAATCGATCATACACGAGTATCGTTGTAACCTAGAAGCTCTCAAGAACATCATAATTTCTTGAGAGAGTTTGTAACAGTTTTATATCAGATTTAATAAAGCTGTTATTATTCTTTCATATATGTGATATATACTTTGACAAGTCGAGAATCTTATACAATTGTATTCAACCCCCCTTCTACAATTTTTTATCACTAGGCAACAATATCATGAAAATTCATATATCCAGAAAGTTCAAGATGCCAACCATTAAGGCCTACAATGGAACAGGTGACTCTGCTAATCATGTGAGAACCTTCTCTAATGCACTATTGTTGCAACCTACCAATGATGCAGTCAAGTGCATAGCGTTTCCACAAACCCTTGCGGGCATGGCTCAACGTTGGTACAGTCATCCCTCCAAACTCTATTGGGTCTTTTAAGGAGTTGAGCAAGGCATTCATCAACCAGTTTGTTAGTGGGAGAGTGTATGAGATAAGTTCAGAATCTCTCATGGGAATTCAACAAGGCAAGAATGAATCCTTGAGGGACTACATAAATCGATTTACTAGGGAGGCTCTTAAAGTCCCGAATCTGGAAGACAAAGTGGTCATGATAGCCCTACAACAAGGAACCACTGACGACGACTTTAAAAGGTCTTTGGCAAGGCACCCCCCCCCCCTGAAAGCATTTTGAAGCTACAAGACAGGGCTGGAAAGTACATTAAAGCTGAGGAGAGCATGAGGAAATATGAACCAAATACTGGGGGTAATGGAAACGAAAAGAAGATAAAGGAGACTCAAGAGTATGATGCAAGGGACAAGTGCCCAGAATAACAGAGGATTCTGATACTGCAACAAAGAAGGGTAATCCCGGTCAAAGATTCACGGAGTACGTAAGATTGAATGCTCCTAGAAGTCAAATCCTGATGGACATTGAGAAAGATGATGATCTCCGATGGCCGAAGCCACTGAGGACTGATATGGAGAAAAGAAACAAGATCCAATTCTGTCGGTTCCACAAAGAAGTTGGTCATGACACCGACGATTATAGAGAACTGAAGGACGAAATTTAATTTTTGATCCGAAGGGGAAAACTGGATAAGTTCACCAAGGATGGGAATCGAGGAAACCAAAGAGGAAACAATGAGAAGAAAGACTATGACAGAAAGGATAATGATCAAGATCGTAATCCTAGACCCCGAGGCCCAGTTATCAACATGATATTTGGAGGACCGACTATGGCTGGATCTTCTAGGAATTCACGAAAAGCTTATGCTAGAGAGGTAATGACTATTGTTGGAGAAGCACCGAAGCGTGCCAAAACAGAAGTTGGCATTAGCTTCGATGATTCTGACCTAAAAGGGGTAATATTTCCTCATGATGACCCATTGATCATCACACTTGTGATAGGCAATTATGAAACCAAGAGAGTTCTGGTTGACAATGGAGCTTTTGTGGATATCTTATTCCACGATGCTTTCATCAAGATGTGATATACTGACTCACAGTTGACACCCTCAAACATGCCTATCTACGGATTTAATGGAGTCGAATCAAAGGTAAAAGGCACAATCCAGCTCCCCAAGACTATAGGGCAAGCCTCGAAGACAACGACTCAAATGCTGAACTTCTTGGTTATAAAGGCAACTTCTACTTATAACGCAATCCTTGAAATGACTGGCCTTCATGCTTTTAAAGCTGTTGCCTCAACATACCACTTGAAAATAAAGTTTCCTACAAGGAACGGGGTTGGTGAAGAGCGAGGAGATCAGAAAATGTCTAGAAGTTGCTATGTAGCCGTACTAAGACCTAATGTAGTCGGGGGCAGGTTCTCCCAATTGAGGACATGTATTCAAGGGATGATGAAGATAGAAGGGGAAAGCCAATTGAGGATTTGATCCATATCCCCTTAGTTCCAATAGAACCAGATAAAGTCACTTACATTGGAGCACTGTTGCCCAAACCCCGGACGGGAAAGATTATATATTTCCTCCAAGAGAATGAAGATGTTTTTGCTTGGACAACAGCTTATATGCCAAGGATTGATCCCCAATTGATAACTCACAAGTTGAACCTAGATCCCAAAAGGAAGACGGTGAAACAAAAGAAGAGGAACTTTGCTCCAGAAAGGCAAGAGGCCATAAAGCAAGAGGTAGATATGCTCTTAGAAGCAGGATTCATTGAAGAGATTCAATTCCCTGAATGGTTGGCTAACCTGGTAATGGTCAAGAAAGTCAATGAAAAGTGGAGAATGTGCGTAGACTTTACGGACTTGAACAATGCATGTCCTAAGGACTGTTTTCCCATACCAAGGATCGACACTTTAATAGATGCCACTGCAGGGCACGAAATGTTAAGCTTCATGGATGGCTTCAGCGGATACAACCAAATCAAGATGCATAAGGATGACATTTGAAAGGTATCATTCATTACTGATTTTGGTGTTTACTGGTACTTAGTTATGGCCTTTGGACTCAAGAATGCAGGTGCCACATATCAAAGGTTAGTGAACAAAATTTTCAAACATCTCATTGGCAAGACCATGGAGGTTTACGTGGATGACATATTAGTCAAAAGCCTCGATAAGGCCGATCACATAGAGCACCTCCGAGAGGCATTTGAAGTGCTGAGACACCATAAAATGATGTTGAATCCTGCCAAGTGCGCCTTTGACGTAGGGTCAGGCAAATATTTGGGTCTGATGGTCTCTAAACGAGGAATTGAAGCCAACCCTGACAAAATTAAATCAATTTTTGATATGGAACCACCGCACTCTGTTAAAGATGTTCATAAACTCACTGGGAGAGTGACAGCATTGGGAAGGTTCATCTCCAAGTCAGGGGAAAAGTGTCAACCGTTCTTCAAAGCATTGAAGAACATGAAAATTTTTGAGTGAACAACAGAAAGCCAAGAAGCCTTTGAGGACTTGAAAAAATACATGATTGAAGCACCATTGTTGGCAAAACCAAAACCTGGAGAAACGCTCTATCTATACTTGGCAGTTTCAAACACCGCCTTGGGAGCTGTTTTGGTGAAGGAAAAATCAAAGGTTGATAAACCCATCTACTATGGGAGCAAAATTCTGCACAGAGTAGAAGTAAACTACTCTATGATAGAAAAGTTTGCTTTAGCCTTGATCATGGCCTCAAGAAAATTACACCTGTACTTTCAGGCGCATAAGGTAGAAGTCTTGACTAACCAACCATTAAGAAACATCCTGCATAGTCCTAAGGTCAGCGGAAGACTGATCAAATGGGCGATTGAGTTGGGAGAGTTCGACATCAAGTATAAGCCCCAAACGGCCATTACAGCACAAGCACTTGCTGACTTCATGGTTGAATGTACCATCGACAACCAAGAAGTTGGGGGGCAGGAAGTAGTACCCTTGGAGGGCAAAGAAGTTGAAAAACAAGATGAAGAGATGGTATTTAAGGAATACTGGGTGCTCTATTTTGATGGGGCATCAAAAAAAAAATCAAGCGGAGCAGGTTTAGTGCTACAAAGTCCCGATGGATTTCTCATTGAGTATGCACTAAAGTTGGACTTTCCAACAACAAACAATAAAGCTGATCAGTATGAAGCCCTGATAGCCGGCTTAGGTTTGGTTGGGGCCTTGAGAATTAATACTCTCAAAGTATGTGGAGACTCGAGATTGGTAGTCTCACAAGTAAATGAAGAATTTGAGGCTAAGGATGAAACTATGGCCAAATATCTGAAGCTTGTGAAAGCCATCAAAACCCAGTTTGATGAATGTTATATGGAACACATCCCTAGAGAAGAAAACATGAAGGTCGATGCCTTGTCAAAATTTGCTTCTTCTGAGATAGAGAACTATGCCGAAAGTGTATACTTCCAAGTCTTGAAGACCCCGATCATCAATGGAAAACTAATAGCACCTATTGACATAGGTGGCTGTTGCATAGACCCCATTAAGGCTCATCTTGAAACCGGTTGGTTACCAAATAATGCCTTGGAGGCACTAAAGTTGACAGTGAGAGCATTGAGGTACGTCTTGATCGAAGGGATCTTATACAAGAAGTCTTTTGTCATTCCTTACTTGAAGTGTCTACGACCCCAGGAGGCGGAGTTAGCCTTGAAACAAGTTCATGAGGGAATTTGTGGGCAGCACTTGGGGGCAGGCCTTGCTCATAAAATCACCCGTGTAGGCTTCTAGTGGCCAGATATGCTTGCTAATGCGAAAGATTATGTGAAGAAGTGCGAACGGTTTCAAAATCATGCACATGTGGTTAGGCAACCTCCCGAGATGTTAACATCAGTTAACTCACCCATCCCGTTTGCCATATGGGGCATGGACATACTTGGGTTATTTCCAGTGGCAATTGACTACTTCACTAAGTGGATTGAGGCTAAACCTCTAGCCAAGATAACCACCAATCAATTATTGCAATTTCTATGGGAAAGTTTAATGTGTTGATATGAAATCCCACGAATCCTGGTCACGGACAATAGGAAGCAGTTTGACAATGAAGATTTTAAAAAGTACTGTGAGGAGAACAACATTGAGTTGCGATTCACATCAGTTGTTCATCCTCAAGCAAACGGACAAGCCGAGGTGGCCAACCGAATCATCCTAGATGGACTCAAGAAGAGAGTTGAACGCTCAAGGAACACTTGGGTGGACGAGTTGCTCCCTATACTTTGGGCATATCGTACCACTTGCAAGGTTACTACTGAAGCAACTCCATTCCTGTTAGCCTATGGGGCAGAAGCCGTGGTGCCAGTGAAGATTACTCATACCTCCCCAAGATTAAGGGCCTTTGAGTCTGAATCGAACGAAAAAGGTATGAGGTTGGCTCTTGATCTAATTGATGAAGTCAGAGATTAGACAAATGCCAAGATCATGGAACATCATAAGCGAGCATCTTTCTACTACAACCTGAGGGTTAAAGAAAGGTTCTTTCATCATGGAGACTTGGTTCTTAGAAAGATTGAAGCATCCGGGGTTGGACAGAAAGGAAAATTAGCCCCTAATTAGGAAGGGCCCTACAAAGTCAAGAATGTGTTTGGACGAGGCTCGTATAAGCTAGAAACCCTCGAAGGGCATGAGGTACCAAGGACTTGGCATGCCTCATGTTAGGTCCTGATAAGTTTGTAGAAGGGGGGTTGAATACAAACTATACCGTTTTATCGAAATTTGTCCTTTGAAAAATTTAACAATTAAGAACAAATTAATGCGGAATATAAATGAAACAAGATTCAAGTTAAATAAAACTTCTATTAAACTTGAAGGGTGTTGCAAATACAATACGGATTACAAAGTATTTATCTCAAACAAATTAATACAAATTTAGAATAAATTCGACATGAACTTTTCTAATATTTGTAATAAAAAGATCGAATGCTTATAAAAGCAATGTTTGAGATAAATTCTAGGGATATAAATCCGCTAGATAATCAAAGCAATACAAGTAATCAACTTCTAGTGGTTTGGATTTAACAATACAAACTAGAATTAATTGCTTGAGAAGAAATGAGATCAAATGGCTTTTCTTCTTTTGCTGGAGAGAAAGTTCTGTAAGATTTGATAATTCTGTGTTCTTTTTCTTCTGTCCAGCCTCGGGTAAAAATACAATTCAGTTGCCTTGTATGACCTTTTAATTAGATCAAAATGACCTAATTAAACTGAGAAGAACCTGTTTTAAACTGTGCACAATACTTGTATGACCATTCAGTAGAACCATGGTTCACCAATAGAACCTGCAGAAAATGCTCGGTATGACCTAGCATACTTCTACCAACTCTTGGTAGAACCTTAGAAAAGCAACTTGTATGACCTCAAGTATTGTCCCTGTATGACCTTAGAAAATTCGGTAGAACCTGGCATCTTTTCAGAGCAGGTCATACCGAGTTTTATTAAAAGGTCATACCGAGTTTTTGCTTTTAATAAAACAGGTCATACTTAGTTTTTAAGATAATTTCTATTATGTAATTTAGTTAGATTAAATTGTAAATTAAATTAATTCTTTTCTAGAATTAAGTTAATAAATAATTTAAACAACCAAATTAATTGATTAATTAATTTAATAAATTAATTAATTCTAAGAGAATTAATTTATTAATTAAATTGATTAACAATTTAAAAGAAGATAACTTAAAAACATAGTATCCCTCTCTCTTCTGAAGACCACTGAATATAGATTATTTAATTCCACTGATTGATGTCGTAATTTGATGCACTGTCTGGTTCATGAATAACTGACTTCAATGATAATTCTTCATCTTTAAAACATTTAAAGTTGTGGCTTCTTTTCTTTAGCTCTGAATAAACTCTGTATCCTGTACTTCTTCTGTCACCAACTGGAAATCTCTGTCACTGTAGTAAATCCACTTTCTTGAATACTTCACTGAGGCTTGAACAATAAATTGAACTTCTTTCAATGTAGAATAACTTCAAGTCTGTAGATGACTTTAATCTTCAATCTCTTGACTGATAAAACTCTCTGAGATTCCTGTGACCTTTACTCTAATATTTACTTATTACATTCTAGTTTAAGTTGAGTAGAATCCTCGAATTACAAATAGGCTATTGCATATGCCTTTCAATCTCCCCCTATTTGTTTGTTAGAGAATAACAACCAAATACCTAGAGGATCACTCAACTAAACCCAAGAAAAAGATAGGACTCTTAAGCCTAAGTAAATACTAGAAAGTTCTGGATCAAATAAAGATAAATACAAGACAGATGTTCCTCTAAACTGGACATATGATAACATTGAACCTGTCTTGATTTACCTAAGCTCTATACATATAACATTTACAAAACAGAGCTAATTTTCCTTTACTCCCCTGAAACTCCTCCTTTACCTTTTATGTCTTTTTCAGCTCCCTCTTCCTAGCTTCTCCAAATTTCTCTATAAACTTCTCTAGAAACTTCTCCCCCTTAGTTGAGGAATTCTCTACAGATATAACATTTTGAGTTTCTGAAGCCAGTAGGAGTTGAGATAGTTGATGGAGTTGATCTTGGGAAGTAACTTTGTCTTCAATATTTCCTTGAGTAGTCCCAGCTGATTGTTGACAGAGGTGGAAGAAGAAGACCGTTCAACCACTTGTGCTTGCAAAAGTTCTTTATCAGCCTGGGTTTTGAATAGATGTTCCTGTAGATCAGCAATGTGAGCTAACTACATTGCAGTGTATGTGTCTGTGTGTGCACTCACTTGAATTTCTCTTGTAAGTGTATCACTCATCTCACGTGCATGTGTTTCACTCAGTGTTTGACTCTTATCACTCAACATTAGCTGTCTGTTTGCTCCTTTTTGATCAGTACCTGCATTGAAACTCACCCTAGCCTCTTCAAGAGAGGTCAGTGGTGGTGCAATGGGAGTTCGCAAATCCCGATCCTCAATCATGTCTATCAAATCACTTGGATTTGAAATCTGAATTGCTTCAGTGATAGACTGACCAAGTTGCCTTCCACTTTCTCCAGATAAATCTGCGAGTGAAAAATCCCTTTGGGAGCCAGAGGTGTTCACTCTGGGAGGGGAGAAAATGATTCTATTTGATATGGCAAAGAATCAAATTTTCCCTCAGATGCCTATGAAGGCACTTCTACCGTAACAATGGTAGGAACTGTAACCAGTTGCAAGTGCTCTGCTTTCACTGTGTCCTGAGTTTCATCTAATGGAATTGTCTTCTCCCATTGTGAGTAATGAGAGTGTGCTTGAATCAGTACAAAGTGTCATGGCCCTATGGCGAATTTCAATAGATTCATCCTGTTGAGAGAATGTCTCTAGAAACAGTTCATTGGCCATTTCAAAGTCCATATCCTGTTGAGAGGATACAGATGGGCTGACAGATACCTCAGTATATGTTGAATTTCTTTATAGGAGGCAGAGCTGTGGGATCACTCACTGTTTCAATCAAAATACTTCTTTGTTTAACATTTGATTTCTGTTTAGGCTGAGAGGTCAAGTAATTAAGTTGTAGACTCATTGTTTGGCTCTAAGACCTGGGATAGAGATTGTGGATCTACAATCCCTTGGTCAGCCCTAACAACCACTTGGGTTCAGCAACAGTAAAAGAAGTGGACTGGGAGATAGAAAGTAATACCTGAATTGGATTTGGCACTGAAGTTCCAACTAAGCAAGAGCTAGATCAGAAATAATATATACAATATATTTACAAAAACAACTAAGACAAATAGAAAATAAAAGATAATAAATAATAAGCAATAAAAATAAAATACAATAATATATATATACATAAAAAAAATATTTACAGGAATTTATGCACAAACATTAGAAAACTGCAGAATATTATAGAAGTGCATAAAAATAATATAAACTTGCAGAAATATTTAAACAACAATACTTACAATCTGAAACTAACTTAAATGATTCTTAAATAAATAAATTTTCAATAAAAATAAGTTTCTCCACTTAAAAAATATGAGAAAAGTATTTTTAAAGAAAATAAATTATTCAGAATATTTAAATTAACAAGCTTTATACTCTAAACAAGAATTGGCAAAATATATCATTCAATATCAGCAAGATAAAATGACTTTTTGAAAGAACAAACATGACAGAGATATTGTTAATCACTAAGACTGTTTAACATTCCCAATTTACCAACTAACTTGATAAATGTGGATTCGTCAACAGATTTAGTGAATATATCTGCAGTCTGTTCTTCTGTGGGTACAAAGTGTAACTCCACAGTTCCATTCATGACATGCTCTCTGATAAAATGATACCTGATATCAATGTGCTTCGTTCTCGAGTGCTGCACAGGGTTGTTGGAGATTGCTATGGCACTTGTATTATCACACAAAATAGGAATTTTGTCTAATGCAAAGCCATAGTCCTTTAATTGATTCCTTATCCATAAGATCTGAGCACAACAGCTTCCAGCAGCAATATATTCAGCTTCTGCTGTTGAATTGGAAACTGTTTGCTGTTTCTTGCTATACCAGGAAATCAACCTACCTCCTAGGAATTGACAACTCCCAGAGGCACTCTTTCTATCCACAACACTACCTGCATAATCAGAATTTGTATATCCAACAAGATTAAAACTAGAATTTTTAGGGTACCAGATACCTAGATTAGGTGTACCCTTAAGATATCTCAAGATTCTTTTCACAGCAACGAGATGTACATCTCTAGGGTCCGCTTGGAACCTTGCATACAAGCATGTAGCATACATAATATCTGGTCTACTAGTAGTAAGATAGAGTAAGGAGCCAATCATACCTCTGTAGATTGTAACATCTACCTTGATAGAATTGTCAAAAGCTCCAAGTTTCATGGCTGTTGAAGATGGAGTCCTTGCTGATGCTGAATCCTCCATGTGATACTTCTTGAGGAGTTCTTTGAGATACTTGGATTGACAAATAAATATACCATTTGACCTTTGACTTACTTGCAATCCAAGAAAGAACTTCAGCTCACCCATCATACTCATTTCAAACTTACTCTGCATTAGCTCAGCAAATCTCTTACAGAGATTATCATTAGTAGACCCAAATATGATGTCATCCACATAGACTTGGACTAATATCATATCACTTTTATGTTTCTTTGAAAAAAGAGTTTTGTCTATGATACCTCTAACAAAACCATTTTCTAAAAGAAAACCAGAGAGAGTGTCATACCATTTTCTTGGGGCTTGTTTGAGACCATAGATAGCCTTGAAGAGAAAGTACACAAAGTCCAGCAGCTCCTGATTTTCAAAGCCAGGGGGTTGTTCCACATAAACTTCTTCATCAAGCTCACCATTCAGGAATGCACTCTTAACATCCATTTGATAGACTTTAAAATTGGAATAAGCAGCAAATGCTAAGAACATCCTGATGGCCTCAAGTCTAGCCACTGGTGCATAGGTTTCATCATAATCAATGCCTTCAGCTTGTGAATACCCTTGTGCAACCAGTCTTGCCTTGTTCCTTGTGACAATGCCATCCTCATCTAGCTTGTTCCTGTATACCCATCTTGTACCAACTACTTTCTTGTTCTTTGGCCTGGGTACCAGCTTCCAGACTTGCTGTTGTTCAAACTGATTGAGTTCATCTTGCATAGCAATCACCCAATCTGGATCAGTCAGTGCTTCCTCAGTTTTCTTTGGCTCCATTTCAGATAGAAATGCTGAATAATAACATTCATTCTGAGTTGCACTTCTAGTTTTAACTCCAACATCTGGATCACCAATGATCAGCTCAAAAGGATGAGCTCTATTCCATACAGTCTGTCTTGAAAGATTTGATCTTGATGATTCGCCTTGAAATTCACTTTGATGTTGTGAGTGACTAGTTGATCCTTCATTTTCTCCCCCTGAGTTGTTGCTTGATTGCCTTGATGATTCTTCTCCAGTGTTAGTGGTATCTCCATTGTTACCAATATTTCCATCACCACCACCAGGATTATTATCATCATTATTATTATCAGTACCAGCAATAACTTCAGGTGGGGATGCATCATCTGATTCTGAGTCTGGCAATTTATCAAACTTCAGCTTCTCAGATGAATCTTCTTTTTGGATATTAGGGAACTTAGTGTCATCAAAAGTAACATTGACACTTTCCTTTACCGTGTGACTGCCAACCAAGTAGACCCTGTAAGATCTTCTGGAATAACCAACAAAAATAGCTTATTGTGCCTTAGCATCAAACTTGCCACGTTTAACATTATCATCTATAAGCACAAAGCATTTTGCTCCAAATACATGAAAGTACTTGATAGTTGGTTTCTTGTTGTTCATGATCTCATAAGGAGTCTTCATTAAGTCCTTGTTGATTAAAGTTCGATTCTGAGTATAACAAGCTGTATTCGCTGCTTCAGCCCAAAAGTACGTTGGAAGTTTGGACTCACTTAACATAGTCCTAGCAGCTTCAATCAAAGTACGATTCTTTCTTTCCACTACTCCATTTTGTTGAGGAGTTCTAGGGGCAGAATACTGTCTTGTTATTCCTTTATCAGCACAAAAGTCATTTAGAATGGCATTCTTGAATTCAGTACCATTATCTGACCTTATGGCTCTAACAGGGAATCTAGAATCCAGCCCAATCAACTTTATATGGCCAATCACCAGGTATGGGGTCTCATCCTTGGAATGTAGGAATAAAACCCATGTATATTTTGAAAAGTCATCAACAATCACAAGTGCAAATTGTTTCTTTGACATGGACATCACATTAACTGGACCAAACAAATCCATGTGCAGTAGCTGAAGTGGTTCAGTTATTGATGATGTGTCAGTGCCCTTGTGAGAAGCTTTCTTTGACTTTCCTTTCTGACATGCCTCACACAGTCCTTTCTGTGTAAATTCCATCAGAGGCAAACCTCTAACCAATTCCCTCTTGACTAAAGAGTTCATGGTTTTGAAGTTAAGGTGAGACATCTTCTTGTGCCATAGCCAACTATCATCTGATGAAGCTTTAGCATAAAAACAATTAACTTCATCTTTGAATCCCGAGTTCAGATCAGCTATGAACAAGTCACCTTTCCTTACTCCTTGAAGAGCAGGCTTTCCATTCTTCTTGTGAAGGATCTGACACTTCTCTCTTTCAAAGGAAACAACATATCCTCTGTCACAGAAATGACTGATGCTGAGAAGATTGAACTTCAGACCTTCCACAAATGATACATCTTCAATGATAACATTTCCGTACTTCAAACAGCCATATCCTTTCGTAATACCCTTGCTGTCATCTCCAAAGGTAACTACTGGGCCAGCTTTCTCAACCAAATCTGATAGCAGGGCTCTATTTTCGGTCATATGCCTTGAACAACCACTGTCAAGAATCCACATAACACGGTTTACCTGTTTAACTCCCTGCAATATCAGATTGATTAGTCCTTCCTCGGAACCCACACTTGATTGGGTCCGGCATACTTAAAGAACTGGCCTTTGTCAGGCAAAACAACATTTTTAACTAAAACTACTTCAACCTCTTTCACAAAAGAGCGTTTCCATTTATAGCCAGCCTTAACACATTTCTGAGTAGGCTTAGGGATAAATGAATCCACTCTAGTCTTAGGAGGACTAGTAGTCTTAGCTTTAACATGCTTCTTATTATTAACATGTTGACGTGGAGCAGTCTTATCACTAGATACATGCTTACTATTAAAATAAGCATACATAACATTGAAAGCACAAGACATGCAATTAATCACACCACATGCTTTATGAGAAGAATTAACAGCAGGCATGTTAGTTCTACAGTTGTTTTGATCCAACTTATGGATATCTGATTTAGTCTTTTTAGTTGTAGCAACTTTGACTGGAATATCATATATACATTTATTAGACTGTGCAACTTCCAAAGCAATATCTTCTTCACGAATCTCCTCAGCAATAATGATAGAGTATTCATTTAGAGGATCTGCCTCGGATTCTTTACAGAAGGGTGTTTCAATACCCTTAAGCACATATGGAATACCCATTACTTCAGTACTGACTCTACAAGGGGAATTAATGCCAAGAAATCCAATAGCCTCATTATAATCATAACCTATACTGACATGATTACCCGTAGCTTGTTTATTGAGAATCTCTTTAGCCATCTTACAAGAGTTGTAATAGGCATTAGCTTTAGTCCTAAGATCACTATTCTCTTCCTTGAGAATGGTTTCCAGTTGAATATAACATTTAACCCTATTCTCAAGAAATGCTATTTTTTCAGTAAGTTCATCTTGATTAACATGCACTAGTTTTAATTCTTTTATCTCATTTTCAAGATTTGTGTTTAAAAGAATTATTCTATCATTTTCAATGCGTGCACAATCTAAGGTACCACTAAGATGACGAATCATTTCAGTATCAGTAAACTTTACCTCTGACATGTATCTAGATGAAGTGCTTTCCTCTTTAGCCATTAAAGCAAGGTTCCCAATCTCACCTTCTTCTTCATCACTGTCAGTGTCATCCCAACTCTTACCCTCAGCAACATAGGCTTTCCCAATCTTGTTCTTCTTGATAGAATCAAATGTGTTTCTTGTCACTTGCTTTGGCTTTCTGCATTCAGTAGCAAAGTGACCCAACTCATTGCAATTGTAGCATTTGATTGTGCTCCTATCCACAGTTCCAGTTTTGTAGCCACCCCTTGTGTTACTTGAAGAGGGAGATCCACCTCTCTGAAATCTGGGCCTGAACTTAAGATTGGGATTCCTCTTGAATCTGAACTTCCCAAACTTCCTGACTATCAAAGCCAAATCACCATCCTCCAGCTGATCAAGTTCCTCTAAAGAATAGAAGTCACCACCAGATTGATCAATGGATGTTAATCCATATTGAGCATCAATAACATTCATGTTAGAACTGGAAGGTTGAACAGCCTTCACTTCCAGTTTCCGTGGGACTTCAGCAGCCAATACAGTAGAAGTACTAACTATCCTCCCGGTTCCATATAACTCATCCTGTTGAATCTGCTCCAACTCATAGGTCTTCAGAACACCATACAGTCTTTCCAAAGAAACCTCTCTAAGATCTCTTGCTTCTCTAATGGCAGATATTCTGTGCTCCAAATGACGTGGAAGTGTAAATAGGAACTTCTTGTTAATTTCCTTGATAGTGTAGCGCTTCCCATTAAGATTCAGATCATTGATTAATTTGTTGTATCTCTCAAAAACCTTAGAGATACCTTCACCAGGGTTTGATCTGAAATGCTCATATTGAGAGGTGAGAATTTCCAGCTTATTCTCTCTAACTTCCTCTGTCCCCTCATTGATTATCTCTATGGTTTCCCAAATGTGTTTGGCAGTATCACAGTTTAGGACATGATTATGCATGATAGGATCAAGACAATCAACAAGGATCAGCTGAAGACAGGCATCCAAGGTAACATCCTCTTTTTCATCAGGAGTGAAATCCTTGGGATCCTTAAGGTACATCCTAGCAGCCCTAGTAACAATGTTATTCTCTATAACTTCTCCCTTAATAATCATAGGGACTTTGGGACCATTCTTCAACACATCAAAGTATTTAGGATTAGCAACTTTAAGAAATAGAAGCATTTTCTTCTTCCACATTGAATAATGCTCCCTGCTGAACATGGGAATCTTTACTGTACCAACCTTCTGTGTAGTAGACATCTTTTGAGATTTTTAGGAATAATAAAAATTTCAGAGTTTAAAAAAAAAATCTCAAAATAATTGGATCTTTGATTTGTATGTCAATCAAAAGGCTCTGATGCCAATTGTTAGGTCCTGATAAGTTTGTAGAAGGGGGGTTGAATACAAACTATACCGTTTTATCGAAATTTGTCCTTTGAAAAATTTAACAATTAAGAACAAATTAATGCGGAATATAAATGAAATAAGATTCAAGTTAAATATAACTTATATTAAACTTGAAGGGTGTTGCAAATACAATACGGATTACAAAGTATTTATCTCAAACAAATTAATACAAATTTAGAATAAATTCGACATGAACTTTTCTAATATTTGTAATAAAAAGATCGAATGCTAAAAGCAATGTTCGAGATAAATTCTAGGGATATAAATCCGCTAGATAATCAAAGAAATACAAGTAATCAACTTCTAGTGGTTTGGATTTAACAATACAAACTAGAATTAATTGCTTGAGAAGAAATGAGATCAAATGGCTTTTCTTCTTTTGCTGGAGAGAAAGTTCTGTAAGATTTGATAATTCTGTGTTCTTTTTCTTCTGTCCAGCCTCGGGTAAAAATACAATTCAGTTGCCTTGTATGACCTTTTAATTAGATCAAAATGACCTAATTAAACTGAGAAGAACCTGTTTTAAACTGTGCACAATACTTGTATGACCATTCAGTAGAACCATGGTTCACCAATAGAACCTGCAGAAAATGCTCGATATGACCTAGCATACTTTTACCAACTCTTGGTAGAACCTTAGAAAAGCAACTTGTATGACCTCAAGTATTGTCCCTGTATGACCTTAGAAAATTCGGTAGAACCTGGCATCTTTTCAGAGCAGGTCATACCGAGTTTTTGCTTTTAATAAAACAGGTCATACTTAGTTTTTAAGATAATTTCTATTATGTAATTTAGTTAGATTAAATTGTAAATTAAATTAATTCTTTTCTAGAATTAAGTTAATAAATAATTTAAACAACCAAATTAATTGATTAATTAATTTAATAAATTAATTAATTCTAACAGAATTAATTTATTAATTAAATTGATAAGGATTTGTCGCTGATATTTTTGGAAAATGAGGGGTTTTGGTAAGGAAAAATAGAAAGAGTAACATGTTTTAGTTGAAAAAGGTAATTAAAAGAAGTAGGGGTTAAACATTTTTAAATAATTAAAAGTATTAAAATAGATTTTAAAATAAATAAGTAACGATTTGCCCGTGATATTTCAGAAAAATAGGGGTTTTAGTAAGAAAAATAGAAAATAACATATTTTCGTTGAATTTTAAAATATAAAAGTAACGATTTGTCCGTGATATTTTTGGAAAAATAGGGGTTTTAGTAAGACAAATAGAAAAAGTGACATGTTTTAGTTGAAAAAGGAAATTGTCAATTAAAATTATTAAAATAGATTTTAAAGTAAATAAGTAAGGGTTTGTCCGTGATATATTTGGAAAATGAGAGATTTTAGTAAGGAAAATAGAAAATATAACATGTTTTAGCTGAAAAAGGTAATTGTCATTTTTGTAGAAAAAGAGGGAAAAAGTAATTGTCAATTAAAAGTATTAAAATAGGTTTTAAAATAAATAAGTAAGTGTTTTCTCGTGATATATTTGGGAAATGAGAGATTTTAGTAAAACAAATAGAAAAAGTAACATGTTTTAACTGAAAAGGAAATTGCCCGTGATTTTTTTAGAAAAAAAATGGTAATGTATTTTAACCGAAAGGTTACTGATTATAATAATTTTTATAATAATTAAATAAACAATTAAATAAGGCAAGTACCATACCAAAAAATAGGTACCAAAATTTCAATATTTCGTCTTTAATAATATAGTATAGATAGATAGATTTATAATATTAGTATTTTATGCTACTAAATGGAATATCCCGTGATATTTTTGAGGTTTTAGTTAGTAGAAATATTAGTTATAAAATATAAAAAAAGAATATTCGTTTTGGGAAAAAAAGCTACTCGGTTAGTCATTAATAATTATAATATTATTTTTTTATTTTTTTAAATAGAACTGTTCGTGATATTTTTGGAAAATGAGAGGTTTTATTTAGGAAAAATAGAAAAATAGAAATTTTAGTTAGAAAATATAAAAAAGAATATTCACTTTGGCTAAAAATGATAATGGGTTAGTTATTAGCAATTATAACGTTATTATGTTATTTTATTAAATGAAACTGTCTGCGATATTTTTGGAAAATGAGATGTTTTAGTTAGGAAAAATATAAAAAATATTATATATAATAATTTTAATATTTTATCTAACGGTTTTTCTTCGATTTGATCAGAAATATCTAACGGCTATGAATGGAGTGACCAGACTACAAAAATTTTGAGGACCAGACTACAAAACTTTCAATGTTTCGTCTTTAATATAATAGTATATATATATATATTATAGATTTCATGAAAGTTTCCGAATCTCGAAATTATAATATAATATATAGTAATATTTATTCAAAACAGAAACCTAAGAAAGTAATTCTTACAAATACCTTTTTCTATCAAATTAAAAAAAAATGTAAAACAGAAGCAAGCAATAATGAAGTAAATATAGCCTATTAAAAAAATTAATGAAGTAAATATATGATGCCATACTTAGCAAATTAACACAAGAGTGAAAAATCAATTGTTATGATCTATATATCTCTAATGAATATGAAATTTCAATTTTTCAAATAGTAAATTCAACATAGAATGCTATGTACAGTAAAACCTCTATAAATTAATAATGTTGGGACCGGGATATTTTATTAATTTAGAGAGATATTATTATATCGATAAATTAATAATTTATTAATTTAAAGAGGATTTACATAAGACCTTTAAATTTCCAAGTCTAATGTACTACAGTTACAATATATATTAGTTAGAGATGAAAAATAAATTACAAAAATAAGTTCCAAGGCACATTCTATGAATGTACATTCAATAGCTTTCGAACCGGTCACTCGGAAAGAAGCATTGCAAGCGGCAACAACTCTTCACAACTTTTTGTTGCAATACGAGAAGACAATGCCCCAACTCTTAAGTGCAGTGAGGAGATTTAAAGATGAAGTCAATATAGATTTGAAGTTCAACAAAAAACAAGTGACTATATATTCATTTTTTACTAGACAATCTTAGAATATGTAGGGAATTTTTTAATGATTATTAATTTATAGTTTCGTTGGGACCAATATATATACTTTGGGATTTCAAAAAAGTTATTATCTTATTATTTTATCGATTGGGGTCCAATTTTATACTGATCCTAAGTTGGGACTGGACAAATTATTAATTTTATCGATATTATTAATTTATCGAGTATTAATTTATAGAGGTTTTACTGTATATCCTTGGATGCCCAATGGGGTTACATGCGACTTCTATCAGTATACAGATGAACAAGTTTATCTGCATGATCTCGTGTTTGCTTAAATTCACAACACTGCTGTATCTTAAATTATTTGCATGGCGTACCTCATACAAATGTAAGAGTGTATAACACGGCACACCTTATAATTACATATGTTGCTGATCTCGTATACAACAAAATCTAAAAAACAATATAAATCTCCTTATTAATAATATACCAAGAGGAAAAAAAAACATTAATGTACTCAATTTTCAATGTTTGTTGGACCATCGAACACCTTACCACATATACTACACCCATTTTATTAAATTTATCAAAGGTCACTTAATATAAATATGTGTATCCATGCATACACCACGTATATCGGTCAACCCTATATCATTTCGCCCTTAAAATTTAAAAAACTTAGATTTCAGGACATGTAATTACCTAATCAAGTAATTATAAGAAGATGTAAGCATTCTATAATTAGGTGTAAACAATCTGCACGTAGTGAGTAATCTACATTCTAAGTTAATTTATTTATATCAAATTGATGCTTCATAATACGAGGCACGGGAACATAACCCGGAGATTAACTATGGTCGTATTAAAATATCATATTATATGACTAATGTAGGTTGTTAATAAACTAATTAAAATCTGAATTTTGAAGATTCATTCCGTTTAGGTGACTTCTAACTTAACTACTTGTGTAAAGTTTATTCGGGATCTTATAAAAATATTTGACCGAATGCCTTCCAAGCAATTTTCAAGGCCGCTGAAATTGATATACTCATCGAACTAAAGGCATAAATTAATAAAAGTTGGACGGAGTGGTTTGATGGATATATACACTTGTGTTGATCTAAATCGTACCAGGTGTCCTCTGGATTTGCTCAGATTTAAACCATCTAAGATAATCCAAATTAAGACTAATTGTTGTATAAACAAGTTCACATTCACCATTTCTGCATGTGTTTTATACCTTAATTTTAGTAAATGCTGTATATATTTGGATTTAGCTTGTCTAATTGGCGGTCAACAACATGCATAATGCACTCTAAAACTGCACAGTACTTGGACTAACATGTGGCTTAGGGAAAAAAATAACTGCACGTGCTACATGCGCATCAGGGTGTACTTGCTATTAATCGATCTAGTCCATAAATCAAATGACTTTGATTCTTAATTATTTACACTAGGGAATTTTGTCAGCGCTACGCGTGCTCTAAAAATTCCAATATTTTTTAAAATAATAATTTGAAGCCAATTGTTTTACTAATTTTTTTAGTCACAGTATTGATCTTGCCCGATTTATATTCATACGTATAATATATGATTTATGTTTAATGATAACTCACACTATGCATACGATCAAATATTTTTAAAAAATAATATATTAATTTAAATGGTAATTATATTTTAATCAGTGTCAAAATTACCAGATAGAAATAACAGCGTTAATCGTCTATTTGTCGCACCTGATTTCTTAAAAAATAGGTATATAATTCCATTTCTAAGAAGAGGTACTATATCACATATTTCACAAAACGTGTGTGTAAATATAAATGACGTCTCGCATTTTAAACGTCGCGACGTTTCACATTTTAAACATTATAAAATTGAAAATTGCAACTAAAAAAATTGTATGACATAATGGAGTATCCACAAAAAATAAAAGGTTTACATAAAAATGTAGTTCAAGGTTTCTCGTCGTCGCCTAACGGTGACGACTCGCATTTTAAACACTATCAAATTGAAAATTACAACTAAAAAATATGTCATTTTTAAAAGTTGTAAAATTAAAAATTGAAATTAAAACTTTTTTGGAATATGCAAATTGACAAAATTAAATGCTAAAGAATAATTGTGGTTTACTGACGTGATGTGTTCCAACTGTATATTATGGTCACTACCTGTTAATTGGAATGATGTGGTGTCGATGCACATCAATATCATTGTCACAATCTTTTGGTTTCCAAAACTTTACATATTGTCGAAATCATTTGTACGTACTGCTTGTATATTATGGTCACTACCTGTTCGTGGAATGATGTGGTGTCGCTGCACATTGATATCATTGTCACACTATTTTGATTTCCATGACTTTAAATACAGTCGAAATCATTTGTACGTACTCCTTGTGATTTTATACAAATATAATAATAAAGCTCAACTAAATTACAATCACTTTCACATTTTATGTTTGATACATAATATTGTTATTATTTTATGAGGTTATACTATTTATCAAAAAAATTTATGAGGTTTCTAGGAAAATTGACGTTATGTGAATACAATTTGTAGAGAAAGTTATCATTGTTTTAGTAACATGAGGTCAATTGCGAAGCTTTGCGCTAGACAACTGATACCGCTGTCTTTGATGTTGAAATTAATCCTATTAATTGATAATTTATGTAAATGTGCTACTTGACACAGTACTTAGTGTAGTGGTGAACTACTGAAACATGTGTCTCTAACTTGATTATGATTGTATTTGGAAACTTAAGTATTAATTTTGGGGTTTTATGAAATTTGAACTTCAATCTTCTTAAACTTACTTATGGTTAGATCGAGGGCAATCGCAATAAATTTAACCAAACTTGAAAATGTACCTAATTCAACACAATTTCTTTACTTTAGTCATAAAATGTGCTTTAAAAATAGTAGAGCATATCACAATTGTAATAAACATTATAATAATTTAAAAAAAAATATCAAATTTTTAAATATCTTTGTTATGTTCGTTATTCACAACAATGACCTCGTCCAATTTATATTCACATGTATAATTATAATAAATTAAGAATTATTTATATAAGTTGTCAAGTTTATTTTGGTTTTGAAATCATGTAAGTTGTCATATGCAACATGGATATGTTTATTTCATCTACTACGAACTTTCAATAAATATGATAAAATATTTCATTATTTTAATAATATATGATAAGAATTAATAAAATTATAATAATTTTTTTCAATATATTTTTGATATTGTTATATTCTTGTGTTATTATCTTTCAAGATAAAATATGAAATCTTTTAACTTTGAATTTAAATGTATATTAAAAGATGTAAGTGACAAATTCTAACACTCCAAAGTAGGTAGGTTTTTAAATAAAGTGCTCCATTTATTATGGAAAAGTATTATAAAATGTAAAAACTAACATTAATAAATTATATGCAAAATAAATATAAATATTTAGATCTAAGATTTTTCAGAGTTGACAACTTGCATTTTAAACACTTTAAACAATTAGACAAAAGATAAAAGTAGAGTTGCAAATTAATATATATATATATTATTCTGGACTATTTGTAATGTTAAGGGTATACAATGAACATTTGTCTCTAAATATTTGTATCACATTTATATATTTAGAAAAAAGTAAGAATGAATTGATGAGCTTTTAACTTATTTTAAAATTTAGCATCTCGGGTACTTCTCCTAATTATTTGGAGTTTTCTTTCATGAAATAATTTCTTTATCTTTAGTATATTAAAATTATATATTGTAGTAATTACATAAAAGTTTGTTTAAATAATAATTAATAATTAGTTTGAGTTACTTTTAGAATTTTACTTTACTGTGAAAAAAATTATATTGATGTATCGTTTACAAAGTAGCAGTGTTTTTGGGAAATTATTTTTTAATTTCCTATATCTCACATATAAAAAGTAAATTGTTTTTGGAAAGCATAAAAAATAATTTGTAAGTACTTTTGTTTTTAAATAACTAACAAATGTCTTGCTCCCGTATTTTATTTAGATTTTTTAGTTAATCACAACTTGTAATAAGTTTGGTCAGAGATGCTTATGCCATAACATGTTCATTTGTGTAACTGGAATTGAGTGCACAGGCATGTGTCACAATAAGGCAAGTTTAATTATCTCATGAATATGCAACAGAAGTTAAATCTAATATTGTAAGGACAATTACAAGTTCTCAAGTCACCTGAAACAAATCTTATAGTTCTCTGAGTAAAGTACTTGTCAATGTAAAATGGTTAGACTAAGAAACATTAAACTTGAAATTCATACTATTAGCCACCACTTTATAGTTGATACAAAATATGATATATCTCAATACTTCCAATGGCTTGGAAACCTAAACATTTTCCAGAAAGTTAATGGCTTGTATTAGCAACTACATTAGCTGATCTTTTAACAAAATAACTTAACACGACCTTTAGTCCTTTACGATCAAAGAATAATCAAACATAATGGATCCCAGATAAGAAGCATCTTTAGACTTGCAAAAAAAAAACCTGGACAATGCTAATGGAATCAAGTTCAATGTAAATATGAGAAACCTGTAGATTTTTAGTCACGACAATGCTTGTTTGAAAGCCAATGCCTTTGCAATTTTTGGATCAATAACACCTCTCAAATTTTCACCGAACCTGCTAAAAGAGAACCAGTTTCATCTCTTAAATTATATCCAAATGAGCTGATGTCATTGATGTCAAACACAGCTGCATCAATGTTACATGTTCCTTCACAACTGTTTTTGGAGTATAAACTCATTTCTGCCATTGAAACAAAAGAAAATTGGTCCCATTAATGACATTTGAAGGATCCCGTGACTATTAGTTCTATAGTTAGATACTATTAAACACTATAACTTTGCATTTATATAATAGAAAAATAAAGAATTAGATTATAATTACCAACTGGTATTATCTTTTTTATGAAAGTTATGATAGTTTTTTGGCATAGAAAGAATGGTACATTTTTAAAATTATACAACTACACCAATCTGGTGCCAGTTTGTGAACAAAGGTACATATGTGTCCCATAATCTCTAGGTTTAAAGTCATGATTAAAGTTGAATTACTTTCTGAGAATCTGAACAGCTGATATCTAGATCATTCTCTTGGGAGTTTAAAACAATCACATGTCACAAACTCTTAATCCTATCAACCATTAACCAGACACAAAAAACATACAAAAAATTGAGATAACTATTGTGTTTGGACAGAATAAGTCAGAATTGAAACTGTAACCTGCTAATCTTGCAAATGCATGGACTCTCAAAGGCATTGGCATAGTAAACTATTTATCCTTCATTTTCAAATCCAGTAATTTGTCCAACGTATTGGAGCACTCCCAACTTAATGTGTGTAAACCTAAAAATGAAATAAAAAATAAATGATTAGTCAAAAGAAACAACAACGTAAAATATCACAATCTCTCTACGCAAAAAAGTGTATCTAAAGGAACCAAAAAAATTGCCACTATACCAGTCAATACGTTTCAAACTCGCCGAACCTACAAATCGGTTTTAGTTGCATGCCATATTATCTAAATTTAATCATATTCACACAAACATTATTTTATAGCTTACAAAATTTATATCCTACGCATACAAAATTTTACACATACAACAAAAATTATATCTGCACTTGATTGCATATACCCGAGTTCACATTTGTTAAAAGAGATTCTGGTAAGATCCATCATCGATACATCCTCTAAAGTAAAACAATATAGTTAAGAAACATCAAAAACCAATACATATATGGACATAAACAAACGTAAAAGCCAATACAAACAATTAAAGGTTCATTCTCGTCGAACATAAAAAGATCATAGAGAGGCGGGGAAAATCTGATTATCTTGATGGCTTGAATTTCATAGATACAATGAACTCTTCTGATTAAGAAGTACAAAACACCTGCACCAAAAGATACCCATTCAAATTAGTTCACAACTTACCAAAAAATGTACATTCAAAATTGAAAATCAATACATCTGAAAAAAGTTATGGAGAATGAGAGAAAGATAAAAAACCAAGATGAAGAAAAAAAAGATGAGAGAGACGATGATATAAGAAATTGAATTCAAAAAAAGAAAGAACAGATTGATAAAATTAAGGAAGATTTTGTGGAATTACAAAAACAATAAATGAGTAGTTTGAATAGTACACTAAAGATGGTAAGACTAAAGATGGTAAGACTGAGAAAATAAAGGTGGATATTGTAACATAAGAGAAATTTAAAATTCAAAATTAGGATAATATTAATTGGAATATGGGTCAACTAATGGATAGTCCATGGATTATATGAAATATAGTATAAATATAGTTCAAATATGATCCATTGGGTAAAAAATTTTACCGATTGGGTAAATTTCTCATTACACTTTAAAAATATATAGATTTTAAAGCTATCCAGAGTCGGCATCTTTTATTTTCTTTTATCCAACTCATTGTTTAAACTAGCTTATTCTTTTTAATATAATATAATATATTTTTATGGTAAAATATTTTTTATATTATTTTTGTATTAATATAGAAGTATATAGAGTATAGTATAATTGACATTTTTATTAAGAAGATATATTGTTTGATATTTTTGGAATGTACTAATAATTGAAATCTATATAATATTAAGAACATGTATAATTAAAAAAGACAATATTAATGGTTGAAAGATCTATTACACTAATTTTTATTTTTAAACGTGTTTATATAAAGTAATATATTATCATTAAAAGTTAATGTTTTTTAATTATGAAAGATAATCGGCTAGTTATTGTACTTTATATTATTTTATTGTTTATTAAATATAATAAAATAAATTAATCTTTTAAAAAATAATAATTTATTATACCCTTTTTTGCTCAATTAATCTTTTAAAAAGAATTGAAAAATGTAGTACGTGATATTTTTGGAAAAAGGAGTAGATTTTGTTAGAAAAAATATGAAATTGCGAATAAAATAAATTAATCTTATAATAAGATTAATTTATTATACAATTCCCTTTTCTCCTCAATTAATCTTTTAAAAAGAATTGAAAAAGGTAGTCCGTGATATCAATACTATTATATAATAGACGAAACATTAAAAGTTTGGTTGGTCGGTATGGTACGTTGTGATTTTACTTAATTGCCCTTAATCAGTTTTTACTTACTTATTTATAGAAATATATTATTAAATAATAATATTACATATTTATAACCAATTACCTTTTTCATCTAATATATCACGGACAATTACCTTTTTTAACTAAAACATGTTAGCTTTCTATTTTTCCTTACTAAAACCCCTTCTTTTCCAAAAATATCACTAACAAACATTTAGTTATTTATTTTTAAACCTATTTTAATATTATAATTATTTTTTAAAAGTTTACCTATTTTAACATGTCTACTTATTTTTCATAACAAATGCAATTACTAAAAATATTAAAATAAAAATAATCAAATACCTATTTATAACCAATTATCTTTTCAGACAAAACACATTATATATTTTTTCTAACAAAGTCCCTCCTTTTCTAAATATATCACGGGAAATTACCTTTTACAATTTACTTTTTCTATTTTTCTCACTAAAATCTATTCGTTTTCCAAAAATATCACAGTAAACCTTTTACTTATTTATTTTAAAACACATTTAAATACTTTTAATTATTAAATTTTAAAACCTCATTTTCCAAAAATATCACGGGCATTTACCTTTTTAAACTAAATATATGTTACATTTTTTATTTTTTCTTACTAAAACCCATCATTTCCAAAAATATAACGGGCAAACCCATACTTATTTATTTTAAAATCTGTTTTAATGTTTTTAATTAATTAAAAGTGTTTAGCTATTTTAACATGCCTACTTATTTTTTGCACAATTACAATTAACAAAATATTAAAAAAATAATAATAAAATAACAATTAACAATCTGTGCATCGCACGGGTTTTAAGCTAGTTTTTGATAATTAAAAGCATTAAATATGTTTTAAAATAAATAAGTAAGGTTTACCAGTGATATTTTTGGAAAAAGAGATAATTTAGTAAGGACAAATAGAAAAGGTATATGTTTAATTGAAAAAAAAAATTGACCGTGATATTTTTGGGAAAAGAGTATATTTTATTAGAAAAAATCTACTCATTTTCCAAATCTATACTATATTATTAAAGACAATTAGCTAGTTACTATTTTTATAATATTAAATTATTATTTTTATTATAAAAGTGATATTTTTGAAAAAAAAAAGATCTTAGTGAGAACAAATATAAAAGGTAATATTTTTAATTTAAAGGTAATTGTACGTGATACTTTTAGAAAAATGAGTAGATTTTATTCAAAAAAAAGTGTTTCAGTTGTAAAAGACAATCAGCTAGTGACTATTCTTATATTATTTTATTATATATTAAATATAATAAATGACCGAAAACTAAAAACCAAAACTTTCAATGTTTCGGCTTTAACACGGACCATCAAAAAAGATTAAAAATTGACAAACCAAAAAAATTAATGCGAATGGAAAATATTAAATAAAGAATAGAAATCAATATGATAAATTATAAAATGAAAATTTTAAATATTAATTGGAACATAGAAAAAATAAATAAAGAATACAAATTCGGCTGAGAAAGATAAATCAGAAATTAGTAATATTCAAATGGGGCTGAGGAAGATTAATGGGGCATTATTAATAATATTTTTTTATTTATTAAAATAATATTAATAATAAGGATAAATAGAAAAACTAACATGTTCTAATTAAAAAAAAATAAATGTCCGTGATATTTTTAGAAGTGTTTTAATTATATTAATTGTATTTGTTAAAAAAACTAATTTCGCTTGTTAAAATATGTCAACTTTTTTAAATAATTAAAATATGTTTTAAATTAAATAAGTAAGGTTGGACATGATATTTTTGAAAAGAGAGATTTTAGTGAGAACAAATATAAAATGTAATATGTTTTAATTTAAAGGTAATTGTCCGTGATATTTTTGTAAAAGGATAGATTTTGTTGGAAAAAAAGTGTTTTAATTATAAAAGTTAAATGTTCGTGATATTTTTAGAAAATGAGTAGATTTTGTTAGAAAAAGGTGTTTTAATTATAAAGTGTTTTACTATTTTTATATTATTGATAAATAAAAAAGCTAACACGTTTTATTTAAAAAAAGTAACTGGCTCCTGATATTTTTAGAAGTGTTTTAGTTATATTAATTGTATTTGTTAAAGAAAAATGTCGGCATGTTAAAATAGGTTAACTTTTTTAAATAATTCAAATCATTAAAATAGGTTTTAAAATAAATAAGTAAGGGTTGAAAAAGAGAGATTTTAGTGTGAACAAATATAAAAGGTAAATAATTGCCCGTTATATTTTTGGAGAAGGAGTAGATTTTGTTTGAGAAAAGTGTTTTAATTATAAAAATAATTGCCTGTGAAATTTTTGGAAAAAAGTAGATTTTGTTAGAAAAAAGTGTTTTAATTATAAAAGACAATCAAATAGTTACTAATTTCTATTATTTTATTATTTATTAAATATAATAAATGATCGAAAACCAAAATTTTCAATGTTTCGATGCACGGATTGTTATTAATAATTATTATTTTTATTATTTATGTTTTAATATTTTATTAATTTGCATTTGCTAAAAAAATAAGTAGGCGAGTTAAACTTATTTAAATAATTAAAAGTATTAAAATAAATTTTAAAATAAATTAATAACTGTTTATCCGCGATATTTTTCGAAAAGTAGAGGTCTTAGTAAGGAAAAATAGAAAAAGTAACATTTTTTATCTGAAAAGGTAAGTGCTCGTAATTAAAAGTATTTAAATAGGTTTCAAAATAAATAAGTAAAGATTTGTCGGGGATATTTTTGAAAAATGAGGGTTTTAGTAAGGAAAAATAGAAAGAGTAACATGTTTTAGTTGAAAATGATAATTGTCGGTGATTGTTTTTAGAAAAATAGAGGATTTTGTTAGAAAAAAATAGAAAAAGTAATGTATTTTATCCGAAAAGGTAGTTGGTTATAAAAATGTTATTATTTAATAATAATTTCTTTAGAAAATGAAAAAATTGAAAAAGTAACATGTTTCAGCTGAAAAAGTGCTAATAATTAAAAGTATTAAAATAGATTTTAATACTTTTAATTATTAAAATAAAAAAATAGATTTTTAAAATAAATAAGTAAGGGTTTACCCGTGATATTTTTGGAAAATGAGGAGTTTTAGTAAGAAAAAATAGAAAGAGTAACATGTTTTTTGTTAAAAAAGATAACCTCCCGTGTTTTTTTTAGAAAAATAGAAGATTTTGTTAGAAAAAAATTAAAAAAAAGGTAATGTATTTTAGCTGAAAAGGTAATTGGTTATAAATAATGTTATTATTTAGTAATAGTTTTTAAAAAAATAAGTAAGGAAATTAAATAAAATCACTAAGTACCGACCCTCCGTCCATCCGACTACCAAACTTTTAATGTTTCGTCTTTAATAATATAGCTTAAAACCCGTGCGATGCACGATTTGTTTTTAATAATTGTTAATTTTATTATTTATATTTTATTAATTGTAACGGTTTGCCCGTGATATTTTGGAAAAAGAGGGGTTTTAGTAAGAAAAATAGAAAGTAATATGTTTTCGTTGAATTTTAAAATATAAAAGTAACGATTTGCCCGTGATATTTTTGAAAAAAAAAAAGAGGGGTTTATTAAGAAAAATACAAAATGTGACATGTTTTAGTTGAAAAAGATAATTGTCAATTAAAATGATTAAAATAGATTTTAAAGTAAATAACCAAGGTTTGCCCGTGATATAATTGGAAAAGAAGAGATTTTAGTAAGGAAAATAGAAAATATAACATGTTTTAGCTGAAAAAGGTAATTGCCCTGATCTTTCTAGAAAAAGTGGGGAAATGTAATTACCAATTAAAGGTATTAAAATATGTTTTAAAATAAATAAGTAAAGGTTTGCTCGTGATATATTTGGAAAATGAGGGATTTTAGTAAAGTAAATAGAAAAAGTAACATGTTTTAGCTTGAAAAGGAAATTGCTCGTGGTTTTTTTAGAAAAAAATGGTAATGCATTATAACTGAAAGGGTAACTGATTATAATAATTTTTATAATAATTAAATAAATAATTAAATAAGGCAAGTACCGTACCAAAAAAAAACAGGTACCAAAACTTTCAATGTTTGGTCTTTTATAATATAGTATAGATAGATAGATAGATTTATAATATTAGTATTTTATGATAATAAATGGAATAGTCTGTGATATTTTTGAGGTTTTAGTTAAGAGAAATATTAGTTATGAAATATAAAAATGAATATACGTTTTGGAAAAAAAAACTAATCGGTTAGTCATTAATAATTATAATATTATTATTTTATTTTATTAAATATATCTATTCGTGATATTTTTGGAAAATGAGAGATTTTAGTTAGGAAAAATAGAAAAATAGAAATTTTAGTTAGAAAATATAAAAAAGAATATACAATTTGACTAAAAAGGTAATGAGTTAGTTATTAGCAATTATAACTTTATTATGTTATTTTAGTAAATGAAATTGTTTGCAATATTTTTGGAAAATGAGATGTTTTAGTTAGGAAAAATAGAAAAGATATTATATATAATAATTTTAATATTTTATCTAACGGTTCTCATCGATTTGATTAAAAATATCTAACGGCTATGAATTGAGTGACCAGACTACAAAAACTTTTATGACCAGACTACAAAACTTCCAATGTTTCGTTTTAATAATATAGTATAGATTAATATAGACTAGGGAGTTTTTGCCCGCGCTACGCGCGCTCTAAGATTTTTCTAATTTTTTCATAATTAATTTAAACAAAAAATGTTAGAAAAAGGATTTTATTTATACATGTTAAGAATTGAGTTTATAAATTTTACTGTTTAAGACAATGAGTTTGTCGATATTTTCATAAATTGTCTACACGGATATACGTATAAAAGGTACGCGCACATAAAATATTGCACTCATAGCAATAGAGTTAACAATATTTAAATTATTATTTTCATGATAATTGTCAACACATATGTCTTTTTAGTACAAACTTAATAAAATTAACTTGTATTTGAAATATTTATTTAAATTTTTAAGAATTGTTTTGGTAAAATGTGATTTACTTGTAAATATTAATTAAAAAAATTTCATATTGTAACATAACTTCATAAATTTTATTAATATTTTTAAATTTCTTTTATCGGCAATAGTATTTTGGAAGATATAAACTACACTAAAAAATTGGTAAAAATATAAATATACTTATTTGGTAAAAAGGTTTTCCAATCTAAATTGAAAATTAATTGAACTTGGTGACAGGTGTATCTGTCCTAATTAACTCCTAATTAAGTCCCAATTGCAACCGTATCAAACACTATCTTCTTCAGCTGTATGCATCATCTGCAAATTGGGAATTTGACGAATTCAATCGGCTGCAACTTCAAGAACACCCGAATGGAGGTTAGCAACACGATTCTTCAGTTTCTGTAGCATTATGTTTTTAGGTACTGTGTATTGATTGATGATTGAATGAGCAAAGTTACAATGATCGAAGATGATATTAGATTCTTGTTGTTCCTCTTCAAGAATATGTACACTGTACTTTGAATTTCTTGCTTAAACTATGTTCCGAATAGGTTATTAGAGATTACTACTTGCCTGGTTGTATGTATTGCATGCAGAAGGTGTTATAGATTGGGTCAATATTATTTGATCTTTATGGTTCTTGTCAAAAGAAGAGTACAATGAATTAAAGTTTGCAATGCTCCTAAGGATATAACAATCTACTCAAATGATCTATATTCAAGCTGGTATCAAATAAAACTAACTGAGTAAAAACATAGAATCGGGTAATATATCAATGGATTTTGTTTCAGTCCCTGAAAATCTATATAGAATGGCTAATGGATTTGGATATCATTAGCAAGTTATTATAGAATCAATGGATTTATATTGGCGATAATATGATTTTACATTAGTGCAGTGCTTATATTGACTGCTTACTTAGGAACATAGTGCAAACTGTTGAAGTGCTTGTGTATTGTTACATATCTAACTCAGTGCAGTTTGATGAAGTGCAGACATAATGAAAAAAAAAATCATATTATAAGAAGGGTGTCACAGTTTCAAATCTTAAAGGTTTCAATCTTCGATATCAGGGAAGAACTCAATTGATCGGTTCCGATGGAGTTAAAATCCCTTTCCAATGTGTTTAATCTCCTTTCAATTCAAAAAGTTTCTTGTATTATCATGAAACCTTACTTTGATTACTGTTATTTTGTGTAGATGTATAATTTATAGTGTAACAACTCTGGTTCTCTTGCTCTAATATATGTTTTAAGTCATTGATTTGTTATGGGTTTTTTCAATCTTCTTTATGCATTGCATGTTTGCTGATAAGTAGTGACAGGAGAACATCAAAACATCATTTATTCAAAACTTTGATTATATTATCCGAATTAATTGAATAAGATTGTTGCATTGGATGGATGTAATTGTTATGATATTATGTTTGTGATTACAAAATTAAAAATTATATATCCTTCCAATGTTCACAGGGTCAGAATTTTAATAGTAGAAGAAGAAGTAAAAATTTGAACACAGGTACATTGACTCAATTTCTATAGTTTCACGTTGTGAATTCTATATAATGTTTTGGTAAACATATTGTACTTAGTTTAATAAATTTGTTTTACTATATCAGGGAATAGACCAATACTGGCAAGTTTCCTTTCCGCTAACAATAGAAAGATCTCTTTTGGATCCTTTGTAAGTATCTACTTTAATTAATATATTCTTTCTTGGTTTTGTATGTTTGTTTGATGTTCTTAATTAAAGACATATTACTTATATAAAACTTTTTTATGACAGATGGTTCCTAAGTCCTTTTTTGATATGGTTGGAAGTAAAATTTCATCAAATGTTACAATAAGCTGTGATAATGTACCTTGGAAAGCAAAAATTAATCAGTACTCAAAAGTGATATATGGGTTGAATAAGTTCATGAGATTCTATGAAATAAAGATCTACAATCTTGTTCAGTTTGATTATTATGGTGAAGATTTTTTTGTCGTTAAAATATTTAGAGAAACTGCAGTTGAGAGAAGCTATCCAGAATTGGATGCTGAATTCTGTTTCAGAAATGAAAACATGGAAGAATGGAGAGCAGATCAATATATAATTGATTGCTTGACATTGGAATACCATAAATATTGTGCACTGTGGAAATTTAATGTCTATACTGAATTTGGAAAGTATTTCAACATCAAAATACGGAAGATGGACATTGATCAGAATGCTAGATTTCTGGTAAGAAGTATGTATGTATTGAGTTATTTATGTTTTGACACTGAATATATTTACTTGATGAAATGTTTTGCTGTTTTTAATTTAAGTTGACTAATATAGATATTAGATACTGAGTTCGAAAGCCTCTACAAAAATTGGAAAGATGGGAATAAGTTGACTATTAGTTTGCTTGAAAGAACATGGGAGATTGTGGTTATCTGGAAATATGGCAGATGTATGTTTGGATCAGGATGGTATGAGTTTGCCGTGGACACTAATTTGGAAGATGGTGATACTTTGGTCCTTTCTAAATTACATCGTTCCATGCCTGACAAACTAAAGGCATGTGTATTTAAATTGCATATCGACTGTTTCGATGAAGATAAAGGTATTAACACTTCTATTTTTTCATTTATTTATAATTTTACATTATTTTATACTTAATAACGTAATATTTACACATTAAATATAATGTTACAATCAGAAAATAAAGAATGGAGGAGATCCTTTTACAAAGTGATGACTGAAGACTGTTTGATTGGAGGTGTTTTGGTAAAAATGTTCAACTCTTTAATATAATGTATATATTAAATCTTAAGTTTTTGTTTCATTTTCACTTGTATATTCTCATATTTGTATACCGACTATATATCTTAACTTTGATCAGGTAGTACCAAAACAAATTAAGGAATATTATGCCAGAAATCTAATCCATATGAGAAAATTTCAAGTAAATGGAGAAAGTTGGTTCATTTGTTACAACTATATTGGTGGATACGTAACAAACCTTAAATTGATGATGGATCGCTTCAAATTGAGGCCAAAAGAGACTATAATCTTTACAATTGATAAGAGCAAAATGATGCAGGGAAGAATATATCAAGAAGATGGTCTTGAAATAGATTATGTTAGTAGGTCTACATATGAATCAAGTGAAGCAATTTCTAATTGCTTTTGGGATTTTGACTGTGATATGGTTTCAGGTATTATTATTTTTCATCTAACATTTTATAAAATTTTTACGATTTTCCTTTCTAGAATCCTAACCAAACTAATGTATAATTTATAATGGCAAGCAGAAGAAATGCAGCTGATGGTAATTGATAACATAGAGGATGAAACAGGTGTTATATTTCTTTATCTTAAAATTTGATTTCTGATATATAATCCAAGCTCAAATATAAATAGTTGAATATACTCCATCACTAATGGTATTTATCGATTACAAATCGTTAACAGCTGCAGTTGGCATCGAGGTTGCTGCTCATGATAACTTGGCTGAAAATGTTGAAATCAATGAGGATGTGATGAATGATGAGATTTTAGAATTCAGCGTAGCTTTAAAAGTATCACATGTGAATCACTCATCTCATGGCGTGGTATAATTTAATTCAAACCGTACATTTAATCCATTTTCTTTTTTATTGATGATCAAATTTCTTGGATAGTTGTGTAATGTAATATAAATTGTTTGTATTGCAGCACATTCCTAGCCATGTTTCAGCACGTAACAGAGACTGGCAAAGTGGGGAAGAGGTTATGTTAAGAACTGATGTTGGTACTTGGATGGTTAGAATAGTATTTAACAATGGAAGTCCAAGGTTTTCAGCTGGATGGAACAAATTTGCTAGGGACAATAAGTTCATTGTAAATCAGAAATTAGTTTTTACATTGATCGAAGAAGACGATGTAATAGTATTTGATATTCAATCTGTCTAGGATCTTAAGTGTTACTGTTGAACGGATGGTTTAAGTATGATGTCTATGAATGGATTTTTATTTTCAGTTTTGTAATTATTATTGAAATTTAATTCAAACTATATTATAGTAATTTAATTATGTGTTATGACCAAACTACGATGAAGAATAATATTACTTATATTAATAAATTTATTTTTAAATTTTTTAGAAAATATAAAGTTGACTTTGTTGAAATTTTTTCAGAATTCATGCTTCAATCATTAAAAGTCTTGTCTCAGATTTGTATTTTTTTTGTCTCATTAAATTTTTTTTTTATGGTCCAAGGTTTTTGGACCATAATGTAAATTTTGAGAGTAAGCTCTTTGCCTTCACCACCCAGTCTATGTATATTATTAAGCAATTTATAAATAAATCCATCTCGCTATACAATGTAGTATGGCAGCAAATATAAATGCATTTAAACATTAAACATTTTGTTCATTGTCGAGAATTCTTAACAAAGACTTACATATCAGCAAATTGAAAGATTGAGAATAAAAACATGATTATTAGCTTACGGAGTTAAGGAGAATTTTATAAACCAATAGTTGTAGTCTGCAATGGTGACATTCAGAGCCCCAAATGTGCTGCATGTTCAGAATCTTTCCATATGGATTTCTCTCGTCGCGAAAGTTTTCTTCTACAGTTTTCTCACAAAGAGAAAGCCATAGTTCTTCAGACATAGGACTCCCTTCTGATAAGTCGAATGGCTCTGGATTTCTTGCATTTGGACAGAATTTTTTACTGGGCAGGAGATAGTCTCTCTCAAACAGATAAAAATACATATCTTGAAGCAAATCAATTTGTTGTAAAACCTTACTTCTAACAGAACTTATATTAAGGAAATGAAACATCTCATCAGCTGCTTGATTTAGGCCAAATGGTATGTGTATTGCCTTAAATAAAAAGTAAGCAAATCGAGATGGCAAATGATTACCTGACAGAGTTTGTAAAACTGATATATTATGGTGAACATTGACATTTAAAAAAAGCTTCTGAACAGAGTTGTAGAACATCGCCTGCTCAACATGAAATCGTACTGCGAACCTTATGAATCCATGAAACTGGTCTCGTGTTACTTCAAAATCATGACGATGGAAGTGGTACAGCGAATCCCAGTCCAACCTTTCAAGAACATCCTTAATTCTATAAGCACTTCTCTTAGTCACCCATGCAATTAGTAATCTTCCAAACATGTAGAACTCACATCTGTCGAATATCAAATAGTTGAAAATCAAGCTTAGAGCATCAGATTTAAGATCGAGTATGTTGTTATTGTCCATCTTAAGTAAGATTTGGGAGGACTGTAGGATGAAGGCAATGAAAGGTCTCAAGGTAAAAAAGTGTTTTATAGAGTATCTATATGATAGATCTTGGACAATTATATAATGTGTAATCAATGTTATAATACATTTGTATATATTGAACAAATGCATGCACACGGTTGCTGGACTGTTCACCTTCTTTAATGACAGAATATTAATGATATATTGTAGTAACATATGTTGCTTGTAGGAGATAGTACAATCATGATTGACTGATCTATTAATTATATTTATTTTCAAGATAAATTTTAAGAGGCATGTTAGATGAATAAAATAAGAGATATTTTAAAAGATTTCAACTGTATAATAATTTTTTTCTTAGTAAATAGTCTAAATGATGAAGCAATTATGCGACTTTTTCATTAAAATGGTATGGACTTTCGTTACAAAGACAAACGTTTGTGTATGCTTTTCAAAAACTTATCTCAAATATATTAGTAAGAGAGTACATAAGTTATTAAATTTTGACATATGTACACACTTATATTTTTCTATAATATTAAATCAAAAGGATTTTCAGTTATGATCGTGATGAGTTAATAATTATACAAAAAACCATAATATAATAAAATAATAAAAGAGAAATTAACGTGTATATTGTTTCAAAGTTGTCTAAATTATAAGTTTTCCATCAAAAATCCACACGTAAAGAATACCTATGTTTGTTTTACAGGGAGTTGTGGTGAGTTATTATGTTGGTTATTAATTTCGTATATAAAAAAACCTATGTATGTTTCGTAAAATGCAAATATGTATTATTTTATTATATATGCGAGAACGTAGAAAACGTAGTAACAGAATTCTAAAAATTATTTAAATTTGTAACTGGTCTTTAAAAAATTAAATAGATTAGTGCTAAACATATGAGTAAATTGAAGCAAATGATATATCGTAAATTAGTCACGTCTTTAATATCTATATTCTAATTTTAAATATATAATATTTAATATTTGATCTTATGTTCTATAAATATATTACGTCTTTAAAATTAGTTTGGTCAAAATATATTTCTTCTTTGTTGTATCCAGTTTCTTCTTCAATGAGACGATTAACAGAATTTCTGAAATAAGCTTCACCGGGAAATGGCATAGTTGAAAAATCTCTCAAACTCTTTCCGATATCATTTAACAATTTCTCAATTTATGAAAAAAAAAACACAATAAACTTTGTAATATAAGATCTAATCTTATATTCTATAAATATATTACGTTTTTAAAAAAAAAATTCATGTTGAATTAATTTAAACTACTTACAAATATTATTAACTATTGAGCAGTTACCACTAAAAAGTAACTTATGTGCAGTTACATGTACATGTTATAGCAGTTTTATAACTGATGACTATTGGATTACTCTTTAAACATTATTATAAATACTATTTTCTGTCTTTTAGATTACAATAACAATCATCACTAACATCATATCTGTATTTACAAAGATGAGTTCACCATCTGCAAAGAGGAGAAGGTATTCTAACATGAAGAATTTGGTGGTGAATGACTTGAATAGCATCAACATTTCATCTGCAGAGTTAAATGAAGATATACGTATAGCAAATGAAGATTTCTGTTTGTTTTTCAAAAGTATGGAAGATAGACAAACAGAATTATTTGCTCGCACTATTGGACTGGAGGAAAAATACATGTACACATACATATTTCTAATTTTAATTATAGTTATTCAGAAATGTTTTGCTATCCTATTTACCATTTTTTCTGTTGATATACAGTTTATGTTTATAAATCGCAGGGACCTTAACAAAGTGTTGAAAGGAAATCCAAATGCAGCAGTTGGTGAATCATCAATGACAAATGTGCAAATTGATAGAGACTATGCAGGAAGTGAAAGAAGATTTCTCGAAGATACTTCAACTTCTCTGAATGGTCACGTGAAGCAGTGCAAAGATCATTTGGAAGAAATGTTGGCAGGTTTTAAAAAGTTTGAAGCGGAATGGATTAAAAGGATAAGCGACTGGATAATCAAGGCTGGTGAAATTGAGGATCAAAACTCAACCATGATTGCTCGAGTGGATGATTTAAGGCGTAATATCTGAATTCGTTTTATGTTATAATATATTCACATGCTTCATGTAGATATGTTACTCTGTTATGTTTATCTTAGGATTATGCTGTGACCGGCAACATTATTAGAATTGCATGTCAAGATATTGGCCTATGAAACTAATTTCATAATGTTTTGTCTACATGTTTATACTTTATGCACCAGTTTTATTGTCAATAATTTAGATAGATTAAGAGTACCTATTTCAGTTGTTTGAATCAATGTAGAAGATATATTTTACATAAAAAGTAGTAACTTTAGCAAAGAACGCTGCATAAAAAAGTAACATAATTATTTATTTTATGCTCCACCGCAAAGATAACTGTTTTGCGTCTGAAAATTAAAGTAGTTTCATATGGACTCAAAACCACATCAAAACCAAAACAATAAGATAGAGAACAATCCAGAAATCCAGAAAATAAACAAAGTTTAATATGATAAGAATTTATTCAGAAAAAGCTTCAACTGTGAACTTCAGTAATCTTCACTGTCAAATCCATGCAATCAAGGTTCCTGTAAAGACCATTTGAAAAAATAGACTGTTACTTTTATTTTAAACTAAAGTTATAAGATAGAACAATATATTGAAATTACTCAACTTCCTTTACCATTTTAATTTTTTTGGTCACTGATTTGGCGGAACCTGGAGTCTGCATGAAGTCATTAACTTCAAAAGTCTGCAACAATGATGTTCACTTTAATAACTTGTAGATTCTTTATAATTATCAGAGCCAACAGTCTATCAAAACATATATTTAGATAGGCTCACATTGTCAGTTAAGTCAACACTTGAAGCATCGGAAATACAGGGATTCTCAGAAGTACTTGGAGTCGACAATGTAGTATCATATATATCTTCAGCTTGGAAGAAAGTGCTATCTTGAGTAACATTTGATTTGTTTAACTTTAACTGAACTGAAATTTCTTTCCCAACCAAAGTTTGAAGACGCTTAGGAATACCTTCTTCGGGAACCTACGACATCATGTAAACTATGATATGGATACAACTGACAAATCTATTAAAAATGCAAAATGTTCATTGTTACCTTCTTCAAATCATCAAGAACCTTGGCAGCGCTTGTGCCAAGAATTCTTCTAGCAGTTCGATCCATTAGAACAATATTGCATGAGAATGTAGAGTCTTCAGCAAGGACCATGATACGGAACCTGAATATAATTTAACACTTCATTGTTTAAGCAAACATCTCTGTTTTGACACAAAAATGTACTTATATCAAATCTGTTTGGAACAATTTACCTTTTAGGAGCAACAGGTATGATCCTTGGACAATCAGAACATTTGAACCTATTGCCAAAGCTTTCAACTTCAGACTGACATTTGTTGCAACTATAAAACCACCAGGAGGAATCTTCATCTACTTTCATAATTGTAAAGCTACAACATATTATTTTCTACAACAAAAACATATAGAACATGATTAATATATTAAACAATTGCCAAATTACAAAGAAAAATGTTTGTATAAATTTAAAAAATTACCTTGAGATGATCATAAGTCAAATTCTCATTCAAGTCCTTCAATGACAGTTTCTCAAAGAAGGTTAAAATCTGTTCAGGTCTTGAGGAAATGAGGCTTTTTTCTGCCTTCAAATGATACTCTTCAGCAATGAGCCTTTACATAAAATATTTATCATTAACATTCAAGAACAAAGAGAAACATTATTAAGAAAACTAAGTACAATATACTACCTCAGCCTCATGTCTGTAACAGCTTCATCATCTAAATTTATATAAACCTTTGTGGAAGGCAATGTAGCAATCTGCACAGAATCTATACAAACAACTTGTAAAAAAATACTGTTGTTAAGTGCCTTAGCATTTAAAAAGGTATTAGTTGGATAAGTTCTTACTAATAAACTTGGTCACTTTTGTGCTTGTAAGAATTGCTATAATTGGTTTCTCAAGTTGTTTCACATACATTTCCTCAACAGAAAGAGCAAGATCTCCCCATATAGTGACTTTGTGAGCATTGCTATTTTAATTTAAAAAAACAAAAAAAATGTAAAATATAAGTCGCACTACATGATCTAGATGTATACAAATTCTAATATAGATAGTTAAAAAAACCTTGAATCGCAGATCCTGAACTTCACAATGTCTCTGTCCCCGAATTTGGTGTCAATACGCTTGACATTCTCATATTCCTCAATAACTCCAATGATATCTTTTTCCAAACAAAATAAAAAAAATAGAATGAGTGCACCAGTTATATATTAAGTAAAATGCATATTACAATTTGAATTAGGAACTTGTAGTAAATTACCTATAGCAAATTCTGGATTCTCTCCCGGCTGAGATTTATTGGCTTCGGCAAATAAATCTTCTAAATCCAAAAATTCAAACTTATAGTGAGGAATCATGCCGTCGTCTTCAGCTTGCTTGACAGTAGTTGCATTAGTAAACCTAATGCATTTTTCAGATTGGACCGGTTTCAAATTCCCCACAGCATCCTTCACACTAAACTGATCAAAAACATATACACCTCCTTCCACAATAGCAGTGCCAGTTGTCAATGCATTCCAAATGTTGTGATAGGCAAATGCATGAACATGGTTATTCTACAAAAAAGATAAACAGATTTGATGGTTCAGTTGTATACATTTCTCAAAATAAACTGTGAATAAACATAAAAAGATAAAATAAGGTTTACATCATCATCTAGGAGAATGAGATTGAAGCCCTTCAACGATCCACTCTCATTGGTAACACTGGGCCACTTCCTCGTCACTCTAACTTTAATCTTCCAGTTAGTAGTCGACTGGTTTAAGTTCTCAAGACGGTCAAAAACAATAATCTCCATTGACAATGATGCTATAAGAAACAATAAAATATCATTGGGATAACCATTATATCATCAAAAAACTGACAACAGAATAGTAGTAATACATTACACAATGACATCAAGATATTGTATACACAAAGAAAGTTAGTATTACTTACTAACAACTTAATGATGCAGAAAAATGAAAATGCAGAGAAGAGTACAATGAGTAAGTTATGGTTTTATGTTTTATAATAATAGTAAAAAGTATAACTAATGATAAACCAAAATTTATTGCTGATATTGTAGTCCAACTAATAATTGATTTGTGATTGATTCTTTGATGATTTCGATAAGGATTGATATATGATTGATTCTTTTATAATTTTGATAATGATCCGTAACAGATATATCCATGTTGTTCATGCTGTATTTTTGTGATTGATACTTATCAAATATATGTCATTTCAATATTTGACATTTTAGCAAATTTTTAGTGATATTTGACGTATATATTTATTAAAACAAAATGAATCCTGTAATGATTTAATGAATCTTGATATTCCAATTAAATAAATACTTCTAATTGATATTTTTATTGTAGCTAATATTTCACATGATTATAATAGATTCTTTTTACTACAACTTTGACAAAACTGGTTTTTTAATGATCTTGACATGTATAAATTGACATTTATATTAATAAACGTCTGATTTTTTATTGTACTGACATTTATAAAATGTTTTTTTGATTGAACTTGACATGTATATAGTAATCTTGGTATACAAACACTTGAATAATTTTAAAATTTATTTCATATCATACATTAATTGTAATTGATTTTTAAACCATCAAATCTATAAAACACGATCAATTCCAACATAATGATCAAATTATTTTAAATGCAAATTAAAAAGGATTAAACCACAATATCTATGAAATAAAGAGTACATCAATCATCTACATTAGGAAGATTGTAAAAAATCTCCTCAAAAACTACATTGGAGGTAACATTTGTGGTAACACCGGAATCACTATCAATCAAAATATGAAGACCTTCCGGCCTTGTAACTCTTGAGATGGCAACATAGATGTGACCATGCGAAAAAGCAGCTCTAGGGAGATATAAACCAACATTATCAAGGCTCTGTCCCTGACTCTTGTTTATTGTCATTGCATAACATATTTGGATCGGAAACTGAATTCGTTTAAAGTCAAATGGCCATACGGTATCAGTTGGCATCATTTCGATCCTTGGTATCAAATGTTTAGTTCCGACATGAGAGCCACAAAGGATTTCACATTCAATACTATTTTTCTTGCATGCAATAACTATCATTCGGGTTCCATTGCACAATCCCATTATCTGGTTCAAATTCCTCATAAGCATAACTACGACTCCAACTTTTACTTTTAACTCATGTTTGGGAATGCACGGCATATTTATTGAATTCAAGTACTCAACTGGAAATGCAGCAGCGAAATCGTTATCTTCATCACCAGCATCATCAATAGAATCTTGACTAAGATAAGTATGTAGCGTACCAGGAATCTTGTCAAGGATTTGATTATTGATGTCGTCCACCACAATATTTGTTGGTGTCAGAATAGCTCTAGATCTCAGGTAAGAATGTGAAGACATGTTGTTGCTAAAATCCGGATAAGTCACATCAAAAAGAGTCCGAATAGGATCTTCCGAGGTGTGAACAACATACTGATCTGGTATCTTTATCAACATTTCACCAACATCCGATTGAGTAGTTACGTGTTCCACTCTCCCATCACCAACAGCAAGCTGCCACTTGCTGAACTCGGCAATGATCTTATTCTGTTCTTCTGTATTACCTGAATGTAACCGCATATTCTGCTTCAGTAAATGTACTTGACAAAAGTCCCATAATTTAGAACTGTTTAGAGCAGCACATACGACTTCGGCTCTTGTTGCCTTTGGAATTACAGGCAAAATTTGTCGAAAATCTCCACCAAAAACAACGGTGATACCACCGAATGGCTTCTTGGATCTTGTCTTATCAACAACAGACATGATATCTCTCAAAGATCGGTCTACGCATTCAAAAGCATGACGGTGTTGCATTGGAGCTTCATCCCAAATTATTAGATTAGTCTGTTGAATTAGCTCGGCAATATCAGTTCCATGTCTTATACCAGCTGTAGAATACTGATCAAGTTTCAAAGGAATATGAAAACGGGAATGCGCAGTTCTTCCACCAGGCAACAACACCGCTGCTATACCACATGAAGCAACAGGAAGTACAATTTTACCTTCGGAACGCAATCGACAACATAGAGTCTGCCACAAAAAAGTCTTGCCACAACCTCCACTTCCATACACAAAAAAAAATCCGCCTTTATCCTCATTTATATTGTTTATAATGGCCTCATAAACATTTCGTTGTTCAGCATTGAGGAGTTTATGGTTTTTTTCATGTTGTGATTTCATTTCTTCTTTGTTGTATCCAGTTTCTTCTTCAATGAGACGATTAACAGAATTTCTGAAATAAGCTTCACCGGGAAATGGCATAGTTGAAAAGTCTCTCAAACTCTTTCCGATATCATTTAACAATTTCTCAATTTCTGAAAAAAAAACACAATAAACTTTGTAATATAAGTAACATTTTAGAACCACAACAAATTAATTCAATAGTAAATAATGCACAATGATATTATTTGCCGTGTGTAAAAATCCTAACCTGCAAGAGCATATTTTTGAACATCATCGTCAGATAGAAATAAAGTATGATCATCAAGCAAGTGTCTTCGCAACAGTATAATGTCATCAGACATGCATCGCCAGTGAGCTTCCCAAAGCCTGAGAGGATCTGAAATTGGACTATAAGCCAAAATATTGACAAACATTGCACGCAACTGAGGAGGCATGGATGTGTGTGAATTTTCAGAAATAGCCTCATGCCATTGGTTATCGTTCTGAAGAAGACCAAGCGCTGAACATGCTTCCTTAAATGATTTATGAACATGACCATCTACATTTTTTAGATCCTCGAATGATGTAGCACCTTTTTTTCGAAGCAAAAGCATTCGTAGATATAATAGATCACCACTGGAAGAATGGACCTCACTAAGTCTACCAATAACATCACCTCTTTTCCTTTCTTTCCACATGCCTGGTCGTGCATGCCAGGTAAACTTACTTGGAAATTCAGAATAAGTCCAGTTCTTTGCATCAGGCAATGTTCTATTCGCATCAAACCAAGCTTCCAACTTGCTTTTTTTGGAATTGGCTTTATCACACACTTCCTGCAAAACAGCTCCAGTTTTGAACGACACATGTTTGTCATTTGGTAAATGTATAGGCAAACGATCGACAGATGGCCAACGTGAATGAATGTCAAAACCAAATATCCTCCAAGCCGCTTCTGATGCACAAACATATCTACCATCCAAATAATGTTTGATCTCATCAATAGGACGCTTTTCTGGATTTTCTGGAATGCAGGAAGAAAGATGCGGACCCTTTGTTTTTTTCTTTAGTAACATAGTAGCTGTATCATGTCCTTTTAAACAGTACTTGAATAGGTATTTTAAGGACCTCGAACTATTGCATATCTCCAAATTCGTGTGACATTGAAATCGAACTAAAAGATCTCGATTGTATGGGACGACATAACGATTATCCAAATCAATGCCTTTCTTTTTAACATATAATCCAGTCCTCCTTCTTTTGTAGACTGGAAAACCGCATTCATCGAAAAATGTGTGAGAGTTGTACCTTATAAAACAACAATGTTTTAAAAACATAGACATTTGTATCTAATTTGATAATTTTCAAAAAAAAAATTGAAAACTAACCTCTTAGGAAAATGCTTAATACATTTTCCTTTGAGCATACATGGAGATTTCACGCAATCAGTACCACATGGTCCGTGGATCATGTAATTATTAACAGCATGATATCCAACTGGATCAATGTCTAAGTCTGGAATTTCCGCAGATACTAAAGAGTCAATTTGTTCAAATGTCTTAGGCCTGTCATCAGGATGTAACCATATAAGCATATGGGCATGAGGCAATCCTCGTTTTTGAAACTCAATGACATGCATCACTACACAAAAACGGATACGATAATAAAAGATACAACTATGAGAATTAATTATAAGGTAATTATGTAGAAAAATGTGTGTAGCAACACCTCATAACATCACTTACCTCCTATGCAGCGACCAAAATAATTTTTTTTCTTTACCAATTCGATAAGCTGGTCAACTTTTAACTTAAATACTCTTGAAACGACATCAGGAGCATCAGCAACATCAACACCAGGTAGGTATTTGAGCATTCGTTGAATTTCTGGCCATTTGGTGTTACATGTCATAGTGAGGAACAAAGAAGGATGGCCAATTGTTCGACAAATAGCCAAAGAATCCTTAAAATATTGGTTCATGTAACGCTTGCAACCGGTGAAAGAGGCTGGCAGAATAATTGCTTTACCAACTTTTGATGGATTATTGTCTCCCTTCTGTACTGCATCCCTAATATTATGATATAGATCAGCACGTATAGTAGTCTGATGTTCTCTAATCCACTCCAATCTATATTGCTCAATTGCAGTAAATGCATCTACAATGTATTGCTGCCACAAACGTCCACCCAAATGTGGAGTCAAGCCTATCACATATATGTATACAATTATTAAAACATAATTTTAAACAAAAACCTAAAAATAAATAAGTATTGCAAATTAGTAGCGATGCTAATACCTTCTGATGGACGTATCATTAGTTTATAATTGTAATACTCCTTCATGGTGATGTTCTCGCGAGGTCCTCTTTCTTCAGAATCATCAACATCACAATGTTCTGATGTTTTCGTCGGTTGCTTATGAGTTTTAATTAAAGGAATTTCACGGTGAAATCCTACATCTCCATGAGGAAAAAGAATTGGATATTGTAGTTGCATAAAGCGTGGATCAGTTTCATAAATCCTCTCCAATCCATTCACTCTTGAATGTATAATAGTATCTCTACATCCCTTGCTATAATCATCCGTCACAATCAATCCAGCAACCTCATTTGATGGTCCAACATGGTTTGGTCTACCACTCGCCGAGCTTGAAGATATAAGAACCAATTTAAACTCATCAATTGGATTTTCTTTTACTCTTTCCCGAGCCATACGAAATCCATGGACCAACCTGTTATGTTCATCCAACATTCGCAACAAAGACTCAACAATCTCTGGATCAACAGCATCACTTGAACCATTAACAGCATTGATTCTATTGTTTATTTCTTCTTCTGTGTCATAAATGTAGAGTTGACAGAATTTAGGAGTGTCACCTTCAGGTGGTAATAAGCTTCCAATATTATGATAATTCGTGCCACGAAGCTTGAAACAGTAAGGAGCACCACCCCTGTTTATTTTATGGTCAATCTTACCACCAGAAGAGGTCATCGCAAACATACAATTGTATATTCTAATATTTTTCTTGAAATGTTTAAAATGCACGCCACCGGTAAGAAGAGTTGCGAGAGGTTCAGGAGGCTGTTTTTCTTTTTCAAGAACAACCTGACCATTGTTACAACAAAGAGAGAAAGTTGGAGTTTTTTTCTGTGTAGCTTTGTTGTTCCTTTCTTCATTCCACATTACAGACTCACATTTCCCACATAACTTGTCCGGAGCTCCAATATCCATGTATCCATTCCAAGAATCTTGTTGAGTGTAGAAAATCTCTTCATCGTCCAGGTCCTCATAATCACCTGATTTTTAATTTTCTTAAAAGTTAAAAATGCAAAGTAATATGTGTTCAGATAAAATTAACTAAAAAGGCCCAAATAATAGAGAGTGACCAAATATCAAAAATACCTTGTTCTAATGAATCACTTTCACTGCTAAAAGTGTCCTCGACATTGTTAAAGTCGCTCATTAAATTTATTGGGCCAGAAGTCTCGCCAACTTCAAAACTACTCCTTACACCATCTTTACCTACTGAAAATGGAATCGGTGACATTTTACCACAACGTTTCTTCGCAACATGCTGCTCTGTTTCATCATGTGGATGTTGTTTCTTGTAATCTGGCCGACGTTTATTAATAGGTTTTAATGTAGAGGCAGGCATGGAAAAGGTTAGAGTACTCTGGCCAGATTCACACGTATTTTTATGATTGTTGTTTGTTTGATTTCTTTGCATATCACCTAATCAGAATTGGGAAAAAATGAATCTTGTGAGTATTTTGGGGATTGTATGAAAAATTAAGAGATATAATACATCAGAGTTGATAAATCTAAAAAAAACCTGAAAGATTAATGGTTTCCATTCTACTGTGAAATGTAGTTCTAGGTGTCATATGAGATTTACTTGATATAGATGAACCTGTTGAAAATGTGTGAGACATCTTGATTAATAGTATGCAGATTAGCATCACTTTTGACAGAAACGGAACAACACTGAAATAATGAAATGTGCACTTGCCAATGATGAAGGACCTGAAGACTGAGAAACAAACGGTGACTGAGAATTCTGGTCTATTGTTGTCAAAGGAGGTCTGGAGTAGGCTTGTTTTGATACATTACTCATAATGTTATCAACATTTTTGCCACGAACTCGACATTTGCTTACTACATTCACATAAAAGTAGAAAATATAAGAAATGAGAAGGTTAGAATATATGGACATTAGAAAACTGAAATCGATAACATTAGAAACTTGATATTATACCATTTTTTCCAGTGATATTTTTTCCTACATGACCTGATGACAATATAGCAGGATCATGTAGAATACTTTGTGGCAATCGTCTCAAGTTTGTAGAAACAGATGCAACATTTGGAGAGTAATTTTCTTTATTGTTTGTGGAATCAGCACTTGACAATACATTACTGACATTTTTTCCACGAACTCTTCTATTTGCACCTTCAGATTCAATCAAAATATGGATGTCAAACATGAAAAACCTCTCGTGTGAATCACAACATGGATGTCAAACATGAAAACATATGTATTGTATTGACGAATATAACAAAATCAAACATACCTTGATTTTCATCATAATTACTTCTCTGAAGGACTGTTTCAACATTCCGACCACGCACACGACGTTTTGTACCTATACAGAGACGTAAATCATCAAATCATTGACAACATTATAATAACTTAAACATCAGAATGAGAACCTAATATAGAACTCCGATGAGAATCCATAAACACGTCAATCACGATTAGAACTCCGATGAGAACTCCGATGATATAGAACTCCGATGAGAACTCCGATGATATAGTCGCCACTATCACGATTAGGTCTGCAAAACTTGAAAAGAAACAGAAGAAAGAAACGGACGTACAAAAAAAAGAAAAGAAGGAAGAGATTGAGAAAATCAAGGAAGATATTGTAACCATAAATGTGTAATTTGAAATTCAAAAATAGGATAATATGATTTGGTATATGGGTCAACAAAATGGATAATCCATGGATCTTGTGAAATATAGTAGAAAATAGTACAAAATGGATCCATGGGTAAATTTTTTTACCCAGTGGGTAAATTCCTCATTACACTTTAAGAATATATAGATGCACTCATTTTAATATAATAACGGATATTCCAGCTATTGTAGCATAAAGGATAGAATACATAACATATCAGAATATGACCCATGCTGGTGGGTTAGAAATGCACAAAAAGTTCATCGAGTCGGGTCATGAAAATCTGGACTTTTTGATCAAAACCCGATTGGGTTTTGATTTTGATCGGGCCGGGTTGGGTAGGGCTTTTGTAAAATATTTAGGTTTTTTTCGGCCCTCGAAACGGATTGTGTCGGGCTTTTATTCGGGTTTGAATCGGATTGGGCCGGGCTTTTATATGGGCCCGAATCGGATCGCGCCGAATTTTTTTCGAATTTGATAAATTTGTTTATTATTATGAATATAAGTTAAATATAAAACTATATATTTTGTATAGTATATGTCCTATGTACTTGAATATTGACAATTATTCATTGGTCTATTAATTTTATGAAAAATCAATCAATTAACTACGTACTTGATATACCTTTTACACATGTATGATAAATTTAGTAGCTAAATATTATTTTGAGTAATGAACAAGTAAATATATGTGTATTAAAAGTATGTTTTATTTGAGATAAGTGTAAATACATAAATATAGATGTTAATATATAGTAATAATCGGATTTTATCCGAGTTTGAATCGAGCTTTAATCGGACTTGTTTCCGGACCGGGCCGAAGCTCAGGCTTTTACCAGGCCGGGCCGGGCTTTGCCTAAAAATATAAGGCCCGTTGAAGGTCTTAAATTCGGGCCGGACCGGACCGGATTTTGACCAAATCGGGTCGGGACAAATTTTCGGGCCCAGACTTTTTGTGTATTTCTGGTACACAACAAAAACAACCGATTGAAAGTTAAATAAAAATCTTAGCAAATTATACTTACGACAAGTATATTAATGTCGAGCGGGATAATCGATGTGTCTTATTCAGTTTATGGATCTCACAACTTTTTTTAACAAATTTTAAAAAATAAACTTTAGATATAAAGTATAATGATAACATGATAAAAAATTTACTTTTGTAATTTAATTAAATATATAAATATATAATATATGTTTTATTAGAAGTATTTTAAATGATACTTTTTAAATAATTTAATATCAATTAGTACAAAAAACTTTTCCGTAAGGATAATTAATCTTGTGTAACATCAATGTTTATAAAATACTTTGAGTTAAAATATCACTATTTAGTAGTATCTTTCATATAACAACTTTATTCTTTATTTTTTAAAGAATTCACATAAGTATTTTTTTTTTCTTTTTAAACCTTTTTAACATTTATTATTATTATTACTTTTTTAGTATCCATTGAATATTTGAATAAGAAATATTTTAAAAAAGATACCCACTAATTTCTAAATATATCTATAAAATCGTATATTCCTATATCTTTACTATATTTTTGGGACATCAAATCTAGAGAGGATATTCTCATATCTTTCAAACAAACAATTAAAAATAGATATTCACCTAATTTCTAAAAAAGCCTTCAAAATTATCTATCATTATAATTAATTTATCATTATTTAATATTTACATTGCATCTTTGATATCATATCATATAAAATATTAAGAAAAAAGATAACCAAAAATAAACATTCACCCAATTTCTAAAACAGCCTTAAAAATTATCTGTTATTCTAACCTCTTTTTTATTTTAATATCTACATGGCATTGGATACCATATATCTCATATAAAATATGAGAAAAAGGAGTCTAAGGTAGACTTTATGAAGAATTTCCTGAGGTAGATTGTCTTAGTGTATTATATTTAACTACCTAATTACTTACTTACCTAATTTACATATAAATAAAATATATGATAAGTGAATATTTAATAATAAATAATTGAATGAGATCATTTATATATATTTTATGATACCAAAGGAAAAATATCCTAAGATTAATCTTAGGATTCTCATGCTCATAAAATATTTACGTTTTGTTGTCCTGTCTCTATTACTTGCTCTTGTGCAGCTGTGCTCTCTCGTCGTCCTTATTCAAACTGCCCTGTGCAACCTTGTTTTGATCAGGTTATAGTCTTTTATTTATTGATTATTCCATTTCAATTGTTGGTAATATCATTACTAGATGATTGATTTACAGTAAAATTTGTTTTTGTAGTACTTTTTTATTTTTTGAAATCAGTTTTGGTTATAGTTTTCGATTTTTTTTTATCTACTAAACATACTTTTACGTTACCTTTAACATGTGTATTGGATTTTATTTATGCAGGTTATTACTATGTCGAGGTTTGATAAATTCTACGGGTCGAGAATTGGATTGGAGTTCACAAAACACGAGGTAAATTAATTTTAAATGTAATAGTTTTTTCATTTCTCATTTTTGAATTATAACAATTTCAGTATTTTTTATCAACAAATCAAGTAAAGTATTTTGATTTTATCCGTGTTTTTTTTTGATTTTTTAATATATATATATATATATATGATTTAATATATGTCATCTTTTGGTCAAAATTTTAGATTAAATCAACATTTTTAATAAATCTGAAATAGAGTATTAATTTATTCAAATTTTCTAAACAAATAAGGACTTTTATTTATAATTTTACACTTTCATAATAAATACATATTTCATGACATATATACCGTGAATAAAATTTGAAATTAATATTTCTTTATTTCACATCATATGACATTTAAATTTCTGTGCACTCTATAAATTATGGTGACATGTAATTAAAATCTTTTTTTTTTAAAAGTGTAACTAAAATCCTTATTTTCAAAATTTAATTTATAATAATAATAAATATAAGATACTATTACACAATAACAATATTTTTTAAATTAATTATTTTGACCAAAAGTGCTTCAAACTTCAAATACAAGCGAGGACCTGACTCGATATTTGGACTATACGGGTCGGGTCAATATCTCTGGACCGGGTTTACTAGCTCTAGCTTGGATTTGAGATTTTGAGATGATAGACCGGGAAGTATTATGAGATTATGATAATTATCGTTAATTAATAATTATTTTGATATGATAATTTCATTATCATTCGTGTTCATAACCCTAATGGAGGCCTTTTAATCTCTCAACTATGAACAATGTTATGTGTATTTTTACAATGTTTAATTCTTATAGTGAGCTACTTGTGTAGTATTAAACATTGGCAATCGTGTTCGGGTTGTTTCGTGTCGCGTACTACTTTGCTTTGCTTATAAAAATGATGTATTGTTTCTCAAACTGCATTATCAATTAATATTTTATTGATCATATAGTATACTTTGTTGAGCTTGTATAAACCTGTTGTAACTTTGAATGATGATTATTTCGGATGGTTTACTTAGTGTCAGAATGTGGATCCCTTTATATACCTTGGAACTGTTGACGGTGACATTCTAAAATTAGAAATTGAGATTGGCTGGCATAGCCCCTATATATGCGATGCATTGGATTGCGGATTTGGGGTTTCTTGGACCCACCCGGTTTATATGTCTCCCGGGGTTATAAAAGAGGCATTGGAAATGATATTTGAATATCTTCGATTTTCTCGAGCACCTGGTCGGTCTTCTGAGGTTAGATTCGTGTTTGCTTAATTTTTGTTTTTAGAATGTGCTTCCTGGTTTGACAAAGACTCATTTTGATTTCAAGGGATTAATTATTTATTTGTAAAAGTTATTACGAGGAATTTTCTCTATTTTGTGCACATTAATGCATAATTATCATTACTTTCTCCATTCCACGCACACAGATCTTAACTAGAGCTCACTCCATAATCTTATCATAAAAAATATGTGCCATTTCGTTTTTATACTCTTACATATTTCACTCTTTTACTATTTTTATATAGAAGAAAATGACTATGGGTCTGTGAGAAACTCAATCTTTATAAAGTTGATAAATGGAGTCTAAGCTTCATATTAGCTTGCAGTCTTAATCTGAACCATGACTGATGATCGACAAATCAATTTTAATTTAGTAAAGCTAGCAGATTGAGGTTTATGTTATAGGATCTGTGACAGCAGTGCTTCGTAGAATTCTTTTACAATGGATATCATAAATTTTGAATTAATATCTGTTTTTTCTTTGAACAGGACTGCCTGTTGTTTATTGACGAACTTCTCAAAAAGGATGAACACACTCTTTGGATGTTGCTTCGTGCTGCACACTGTCTACAACTTAAATGGCTATTTGACATGATCCGTGACACTCTTGCGCGAAACACTGAGAAAAGTTTCCTGGAAATAGAGCAAGATTTCTCTAAATCTTTCAAGCAGTGTGTACAAGTTTTTTTCATGCACCCACCAAGTTCACTGCCTGTTCTCCGATGACTTGTTCCTTACCTTCTTTTTTATGTTGACATTGACAACTAATGCAGGGCCAAGGTTTACGTGCTAGGCTTTCAATTAAGCTGTTGGCAAAACAAAAGAAAAAGCTCGACGAGGCAGAGAACACCAAGGTAAACTTTCCATGATCTTCAATATCCTATCGTTGGTATTATTAACAACTTGAATATATCTTCTAAGATTTAGTTTGTATCATACTTTAATAGTCATTGGTTGATGTTCTTCCTTGATAGAATGCGCAGGCAGAAGTGGAGGTTGAGAAGCGTGAAGATCGTTCGATTGATGACCTCCTTTCGTTTATCAAAGGAGATGGAGGTATCATCATCTTTTTTCTCCCTCGTTTTTTTGTATTTGTGCCCTATACCGGCTTATATATACGTGTAATTAAAATTGTACACATTATAAAATAGTTATACTTCTGGTCCTTGTTCTACTTTAATAGAGGGGGAATTTTCTTTTGGGAGGACCCCAGGTCCTCTATATGTGTTATCTGTACAGCCTGATCTTGCTATATAAAAACACAAAAAAATAAAAATAAAATTCATGTAAGCTAGCGTAGAAACTGAAGGAGGTATCATCATCTTTTTGCTCCCCCGTTTTTTGTATGTGTGCCATATACTGGCTTACATATATGTGTAATTAAAATTGTACACATTATAAAATAGCTATACTTTTGGTCCTTGTTCTACTTCAATAGAAGGGGATTTTTTTTTTGGAGGACTCCAGGTCCTCTCTAAGTGTTATCTGTATAGCCTGATCCTGCTATATAAAAACACAAAATATAAAAAATAAAATTCATGTAAACTTACGTAGAAACTGAAGGAGGTGAATCCCAACAATTTCAAAGAGAAACCCATCTATGCGAATAATTTTTTTTATATAGTGAGACATGACATCCTATTAATTCAAAAAGAAATACACTACTACTAACATGACTAATTAGCTCAGTTTTGATATATTAGTCATGTCTCTTCTATATGATAAATTGTGTTTTACATACTCTATAATGAGTTTAACCCAATTTTGCTATACTTCTCTTCTGCAGTATGTACCTAAAAACCTTTCTTGTTTTAGTTATGTTCTCCAGGCGAGTTAATTCAAGTTTCAGGATACATATCATTGCATGTAGGTATCTAGTCAATTTTAAGTAACGAAGAATGTTAAAAGTGTCCACCTTGTCAAAGTGATTTGCACATCTCAAATGATACACAAATTATACAAGCATTTTTCTTTCTTTTGTAGTAAAAAGTGATGGATTTTTATTCTTTTTATGAATTTTGTGGTGTGGTTATCTCATGGTATCTTTCTAATGATACTTTAGGCACTTAGATGATAGTTTTCCCTTGCTTCATACCCTACAGTTTCACATTGTAGTTTGAAGGAGGCAAGGCTCTTTTGTTTTTTATAATGCAAACATCAATATTAATTAGGTCCATAATATTTGCAGATACCAAAGGGGTTCAAACCTCAAAGAAGAAGAAAAAGAACAGTAATAAAGGGAAGGAGAAAAAGAAAACTTCTTCAAGTAGTGCTTTTAGTTCAACTGAGGCCCATGCTTCAAAGAAGGTCATTGAGAACCGTGAGCAGGTCAAACACGTGGTGTCCATTGTTATGTTGTTGGTTATTTCTTGCACATCTTCCCAATATTGTACTGTGTTGTTTGTTACTAGATAGTTTCATGCATAATTTTAAGTACCTAAGAAGATGTATATTAACATTTTTTAGGACATGAATGCTTCTAATTTTGCAAACGGAAACCGTAGCAGTTCTGTTGGTGATATGTTAAAGCAATTGGAAATTCAAGATGTGAGCTTCAATGTCGATGGAGACAGTGATGATGATACTCTGGATCCCGCACGGCTGGAAGAGATTGATAGGTTAGCATGTTAATTTTATCATTTACAATATATTCGGACCACGATACTTTAGAAACTTCTGCTGGGAGCTGTATGACAATTACATGATTGTCGGGCACTTTTAAATGTCTGAGCATGTCATAAATATCTCATTCCTTTGTGGAAACTGTATGATATATATGTTTGTTGAATGTAAGTGTGTTGTGTGTGTCTTAACTTTAAATATCTAAATCTGATGTCATAGCAAAGAGAAACAACAAAGCCTCTAGGGAATAACATTGTTGTTTTTGTTTGTGGAATGTTCTAATAATCAAAGGACGATAAGGTATAAAACTGTATTTGCTTGCAAGTCAGATAAAAATAATTTACCAAAAAAGAGAGAAAATAAGGACCACTGTTACCAAAGGCGCTATACAAGGCAGTCTCGCCTCCTTTTGGACAAGTTGATTCCTTTGTCGCATGTCCTCGATTAGGCGACATTGAAGCGATCGTTTAATCACGGTCTTATAAGTGTTGTCTCATTGTTGTATAAATTGTTATGAAAATAATATAAATGTATCTATTATATATAAATAAAACATAAAACTATAAGTGTTTCATTATTACTAAAACTGAAGAAATCACTAAAATATTTATTTGTAAAGTTTAAATAAACTATAGTATTTAACATCAAAATTTTCAAATACGTTTTAATACTATCATTTTGTAGTCATATAAATATAAAATACTATAGAAACATTGTTACAAACGTGTTCTCATATTATATGTGCATGTGTTAGAATATATATCTGCGACCGGGAATGCAAATCTATAATAAGGTGCCTCTTGCCTCTGTATTAATAATTATAGAACTCTTGTTGCCATGTCTCGCCTATTACCTCAAATAACAGATCTAAGGTCATTACTATTACCTAGCACATTATTTAGGATTGCCTCGAGAAGATCACGACATACTTAAATTGTGTTTGTTTTCTTATGTTTTGCACAATGAAGTAATGAAAATGTTGATTTAATGTATAGGCAATGTTACAATTTTGGAGAACTATATATTTTTAGAAAAAATTATAAATTATTCAAGCCATTATACTAGAAAAAAGGGATAAATGAACGTGACACAATTTTGATCGACTTGTTATTGCAAATTAATGCCTTTGTTATGAAAGAGAATAAGGTCAGTTTTCATTCTTTTATTTTTAAGTCTATCTATACGAGATATATCAAATAGTAGACGATAGTATCATGAAATACATGGAAGTGTTGTATTGATTGCTACTTGCATGTTTGCTTCTTGGTGCAGATAAGTATTAGTCCCACTACTGTTTATTCTTAATACAATGTTGTAACAATTAATTATTCCGGTGGCACCCATAGATAAGCTGGTTAGCCTGGTTTTATTCATTTGATTATAATTGGAACTTGTAAATATTTGTAAAGGATTTCTGACATTTGGTAAAATTAATTTTTCGCCCGTGTACTATATATGGTGTATGGCCGGAGAGAAATTGGTTGTTTGAGTAAGTTCAATATAGTAAATTAGTTAAACAATAAATGATTTCAAAGTTGTGTACAAACTTCAATTCAAAGTTTGTAAGCATTATAATTCCTGCATGACGGGATTATAATGTGAAACTATTGACATGCTTTCAAGAACTTTGCTGCATAAATATGTGTAGTGTGCTATGTTTATTAAGTTACCTTAAAACTATGTGTCGTAATTGCGCAGCCATAAAACTGCCCTCATTACATGTGAGACTGTATGCGCATTGCGTAGTAAACTTAAGTGTGGCCTTCATACAGATGCGGTTCCTTATTACCCGTTTCCCGCTTTCTTATATATGATTTGGATTGTAAAATTTTCACGCACATCGCGTTGATGCATGCACACAAGGAAAACAAGCTCACATCCACAAGCTTGTTTTTGTAAGAGTTTTCTCGGTTCAGGTCTTTAAATAGAACCAGTTTATAGTGCATCTTCTCAGATAAGTTGTCATATACTGAAACAAATGTCATTTTGAAATGTTCATGGCAGTGTTTTGCTATTGTGTGTGAAATGAGTGACAATACTAGAATATCACGTGTGCTGAAAAGCATGTTAGTGTTACTGTTTTGTTTTCTACAAAGATATGTACCTCTTACCTTGTTTCCTTCTATTTATGGTTTCTCTTTGGGTGCAGGGAAGTAGCGGAATTTTCTAGAAGGTTGATGTTAATGGAATTGGAAGTACAAAGGAGGACTCGTTCGAGTAACATATGTAACTAACAATGATAAGGTAAAATTCATTAAGTTGTTTAAGTTGTGCAATAATGTTTACAGAAACATCTAAGCTAAACCAGTTCTAATGGCCCTTTTTGACTCGACTGAGCAAGAGGTGGCCTTGATTATCTAAACTCAATGGACTTGGCCCTAACTGCCAACTTAACACACTTGTTAAGGCAAAGTATCAAACCGATATGCAAAACATCCATATGACCCGACACTATGCTAAATCATGATGTGTATTACCTCTAAAACAACACCAACTGAGTGTCCTCTTCAAGAACCCACAACGATCTATTAAACAATTCAAAAGTCAAAATCTATAGTACTCTTCCATTCAAAAATTGTGTTGGGTTCTAGTAATAATGAGGATGAGGGGGCAGATATGGAATAGAAAATTAGGAGGTTAGTTGAAGAGAGATGCAATTTAGATGAAAATGGGGATGATTAGGGTATGAGGTGTTGTGCGTGTGGATGGGCTGGAGGTGGAGTGGGAGTAGGGATGTGGATCGAGAACGATGGTTTATGTTTTTAATATATATATATATATATATATTGTATAGATTTGTCGCAAGATACACAAGATTGACTAGCGGAACAAGTTAGTAAAATCGGCCTTAAATCTGGAAAAAATTAAATCGAGCTTAATAGTAATGTATTCAAGTCATTTTCTCTTACTTTTCTGGATGCAAATTTAGAACATAAGCATCATATACATGTATATTTGTTTCGTTGAAAGTATTATCAGTATCCAAACATTTTCAATTTTAACATGTATCATAGTTCACAAACTCATGATTGGTTTTGAAGTTCAAGACTGCATATTGATATGTATATCTTCTATTTGCAACTAGTTATTGCCATTTGACCATATTTACCTTGTCTTATATACATATTTTGCACTTGGACCTTAATAGTTCGTAAGTTATTTACATAACTGCCACTTATGATTTTTTTTAAAGTTAATTACTATTTGAAATCCATTGTATTGATTGTATTTGTAAAAAGTTGTGTTAATAATAACTTGTTAATTCATTAGAGATGATTTTAGTAACTTAAAAAAAAGGAAAGAAAAGAATTTGTTAATTAAGTTTTATTTAAGTCAACTATATAACTTACCATTATTTGAGAACCATGTATTTTGATCTATAGTGTTAAATGCTTTTGTTTGTTAAGATGTGTTGTTATTTTTTTTTACTTATATTATTGAATGCATTTCTTTTAGTAGCACTATAGTGTATTACTCCCTCCATCCCAACCCTTTTTTACACTTTTTTTTGTATGTCACTCCCAATTCTTTACATTTCTAAAGTTTCCAAAAGCATGACAGATTTATAATATAAAAATGAACTACATCCATTATACTCACTTTATACATTTAATATTGATCGATCCCACCACTTTACTCATGTTCTTACTCTTTTCAACTATTTTGCACATTTTCTTAACTTCCGTCCCCAACCCAAATGTAAACAAATGGGTGGGATGACGAAAGTAGTTATTATGTATTTGTTAAATGCTAATTTTATGACTTTTGATAAATGAGGAGCATCCAAATATGTCAATTATAATTTTTAAAATTTGTAACATGTTCTATCAAAATGAGAAGCTCTTAATTTTGTAGATTAATAGCAATTAGTTACTTGTAATCATAATTGTGGTTATATGTAACAGATGATTTACATTTGCATAATAATTGTACATGGATTGCATGAGCTAAGGAGTACATTACATATATATAGTAATTTTGACCTATAAAAATAAATTTAGTAAACTAGTTTTTTATTAGTAAAATGTATTTCGGTTGTGTGTGTATTTGGTCGTGCATGTAGATGAAGATGAGACATTTATTTGATTAAAAATAAATACTTTAAATCTTTTTGTACTTTAATTTAGCAATTCCCTTGCATTGAGTCATTGCTAAATTTTTTACTTCTCATATTTGATTCGTCTTCTTATTGTTTGTCATACATAAACTTATATTAGTTTTAGGATTTTTATCCCAAAAGATTTTGAAACACATTCATAGAGCATATAAACTAGCATAGGTTCATGTATATGTATATGTATATGTATATATGTTTGAGTATGTAAACTATTTTTTAGTTTTATCTCCGGGGTTATTAATTTATATGTGCAAGGTAAGTAGTCCTTTGTTGCTCTGTTGTAAAATTTTTAAATGTGATTCATATTGTTATATAATTTGTGTTTTTGTCGTAATTATTTTATTGATAATTGAATAACTAAGGCAAGAATTTTTAAAAAATCTTCGGTCTTAGCATATCATATTAAATTATAAGATCCTGGTAACCATCATAGTTTGACGTTTAGAACTAGTCTACATGCGTTCCGAAAAACATCTTACCTTCTCAATATTCATGAAAAGCATCTTACCTTCTCAACTTTTGGTTTCACTGGACGAAGAATGTAAACCAAATCATTTGTGATTTTGGACCGTGTTACCGTGATTTAAGATGGCAGGAATCAAAATTTGGATACACTGTTCATAATAATTATTTGATTAAGATTTTTTATATATGTTAATTATTGAATATAATGTTATGAATTAAGTAATTGTGTGTATGTTTATGATAATTGTATCGAATATTTCGTGTGCATATATGATGGAAATGTTAGGTGAAATCATGACATGTTTAAATTGTTTCTAAAAATAAGGAAATCATTATTTTTCGAGTTGTTGGATGGTGATTTTTGGATGGGTTTCACCACTCATTATTTTAAACATTTCAGGTTTTTTGTTCTGGATGTGTCTTTTGAGTTATCTATTTAGTTGCGCACCGTACAACACAAAAACATTCAGGGCTGCTATCTAAGGAAACATGGCAGATAAGGTTCAATGAGATTTTTCATTCAATTTTTTATTAGTATTTTTGTTGATTCAGTTAAGAATTAAAGTTTTCTTTGACTAGTTTTATTTTTCTTACATTGTTGAGGTCATTAAAGTTTTTTTAATTATTCAACACAACTATAATTGTTGTTTTATTGATATTGAATCCTAGTGTGTTGAACACACATACAAAAATTTAGATATGTGTTTTTTAAATAGAGCGGTGATATTTTTTAGGTAATTATTTGTAAACTTTGTACCCAAAAATAGTTTACATTTGATGTGAGATATGGGTATTTCTAGGTACCCTGAAACCGTTCCCAAAATTTATCCGGATGATGTGGCACGTCAAATGTCAAATTATAAATCGTGGGCGCATATGCATGCACGCGGGGTCTTATATTAGTATTAGGGAAGTTACCGAATATATACTTGACACATCAGTTTTTGGGAAAATTTTCGGGGACTCTAGTATTTTCCGTGAGATTTATATATATTTTCTTGTGCTAATATGAGAACCCCAACTAAATTGAGATATAAGCTCTAATCTCACCAATATTACTTTAATTACTTTTAATCACAACCACATGTTTAAATTCAAAAATATCATTTTAATATACACATATGTGTATCACAATAGCTTTGCCACCGTTGTTACTTTCATTCACCCTCTCCAATTATTCAATATAGCTACCAGTGACTTCTCTTTCTCTAATTGTCGATCTCCTCCTTATCACTTGTATCTCTTTTTCATCTCCGGTCGTTTCTTCTATTCTCCCTCCGCCGCCTCCAATCCCATCCTTGCAACGTTTCTTATTAAGCCTTCCACCAGCCTTGTAATGATGGTCACATATATGATTTCATACCGGAAAACCTGTAGATTAATTTTTGAAGTTCGATCATCGGAAAAACCAACCGGAAATCAAATATTCTAGTGATTTGTTCCTAGTTCATTTTTTGGTGATTTATGCTTGGAGTTGGTGATTTTATTGATGGTGGGGGTGCCGATTTTGGTAGAGAGGGTGGCAATGTGATGATTTACATTAAATGTTTTTATTTTATGTTTTGTGATTTTGATGATTCTTCGTGATTTTGATGATGATATGACTGGTATATTGGTGGTGGTGATTGAATTTGTATTGGTGGTGGTGATGGCGGGGGAGATGTCAATAGTGATGGTTGTGTGGTGGTGATTGGTGGTGGTAGTGGTTTTGTCAATTTGTTTGTGGTGATTTTTCGGTTAATGTTGGTGATTTTTTCTAAACTATGATGATTTTAATTATGTCCTTGGTGATTTATTGTTGGTCTCCCGAACGTGGTGGTAGCCGACGATCGAATGTGGTGGGTAGTTAGTGTATAAAGGAGATGATGATGATGATGATGAAATATTAAAATATTGATAAAGTTAATGAGTGGTGGAAAATGAAGACAAAACATATGAATGAGTGAATGGGATTAGATCTCATATCTCATAATTGAGGTTCTCATTGGAGCATGACTCTATGTATATAAGATTAATGAGATCCTATGTAGAATTAGCGCAACGGGATACAAGTATTACAATTGACTCAAAACGATCAGTATTGATAATACATATTTTTTTTGGAATTACAATTATAATAACTAGAATTTGCGTAACGTGCTACAAGTATTGAAATTACTCATCCTCCAAACACGATTAGCTATAGAACAACTATACCTCGCTAAATAGTGAGCTACAATGTTTGCCCGGTGGTGGTGGCTGTCAAGCACCTCCGGTGTGAAAATCAGTAACAGAGTAAAGCAATATGCGAAAATGCAACAAGTATCGAGATGTGATTTCTGAGTGAGTGTGTGAATGTGTATGTTAACAAATGTATGAGATGAGAGTATTTATAGCCCAAAACCTGTCTCGGTAGCGTGAGCGCCGCTCACTGTAGCTACAGTGAGAGGAATGGGCTTCATTATTGTTGGTCTGATCTTTGTGCTTTTTTGTCATGTTTCTTGCTACGGTTGAGATGTACAGTTGAGTTGTTGTACCTTCTTGCTTCTTGCTTCTTGCTTCTTGCTTCTTGCTTCTTGCTTCTTGCTTCTTGCTTCTTGCTTCTTGCTACAGTTGAGATGTATAGTTGAGTTGTTTTACCTTTGAGCATGGGCATGCTCAAGAAATATTTTATCTTTATTTTTACTGCCACATGTCTATTGACTAAATGTTATTTCGTGGATGTTCTATTTCGCTTATATATAATAACCAAGAGTAAGGGGTCGAAGTTTCTATCTCAAAGCGTATATATATATATATATATCCTTGTGATAGCTGAGTGTGTGGGAGTTGGCTATATACACGAAAGGGGGTAAGCGACTGTTAATGAATGTGGCGGGCAACGAAAGGTAAGTTTAGCGGGCGATAATGTATTTGAGTTGGCGACTTCATGAAAAGTTGGGTACATATCATTGCCCCCCCCCCACTCCCTCTAGCCGCTTTAGCGGGTAGGGGGAGTAGAAAGAGAAGAAAACATGAAGAATTTTCCAGGAAAAGAGGAAGTCAACGTCCCCGAAGTGAAACGAATCATCGCTTGAAGTTGGGGATAATTTGATAAAATTTGAAATGTGGTCCACTCCAAGTGAGGTGAGCGAGCGTCACTTGAAGGTAGAAAAAATTTGAAAAAATTGAAATTTTTTGCCCCCCAAGTGAAATGTGCGAGCTTCATTTGATGGTATAAAAAGTTTGAAAAAATTGAAATTTGGTGCCCCCTAAGTGAAGTGAGCGAGCGTCACTTGAAGGTAGGAAAAGTTTGAAAAAATTGAAATTTGGTGCCCCCTAGGTGAAGTGAGCGAGCTTCACTTGAAGGTAGAAAAAGTTTGAAAAAAATTAAATTTTGTGCCCCCCAAGTGAAGTGAGCGAGCTTCACTTGAAGGTAGAAAAAGGTTTAAAAAATTGAAATTTGGTGCCCCCCAAGTGAAGTGAGCGAGCTTCATTTGAAGGTAGAAAAAGTTTGAAAAAATTGAAATTTGGTGTCCCCCAAGTGAAGTGAGCGAGCGTCACTTGAAGGTAGGAAAAGTTTGAAAAAATTGAAATTTGGTGCCCCCCAAGTGAAGTGAGCGAGCTTCACTTGAAGGTAGAAAAAGTTTGAAAAAATTAAAATTTGGTGCCCCCCAAGTGAAGTGAGCGAGCTTCATTTGAAGGTAGAAAAAGTTTGCAAAAAACTAAAATTTGGTCCCCCCAAGTGAAGTGAGCGAGCTTCATTTGAAGGTAGAAAAAGTTTTAAAAAATTGAAATTTGGTGTCCCTCAAGTGAAGTAAGCGAGCGTCACTTGAACGAACAAAAGTGTGTGGGAATTGATTTGGTGTAGTGAGCGGTGTTGTGTGAAAAAGGTGAACTGTGGCGTTTTTTGGTAGAGGTGTTTTGTGATTATATGGGGAGAATTTGAAATAAGTGTAAGTGAAAGGTCTTTTTTGTTTTTGTGTTATTGATTTATCATAATAAATGTGAATGATGGTATATAAATGTGCATTTATGTGTAATGTGAAAAGTCCTTGGCGCAACTCATGATTTGACGTTTTGGAAAAAGGACTAATGATGTACGAGTGTGTTGGTAAGGGTGGGAATATATTAAAATATGTTTTGATAGAAAAGGAAAGAATAGAGAGACGGGGGGAAGTGAAGAGGTTTAGGTCTGTTGTGTTTTTTTTTCTTTTTTATTGGTGGGCGTGTGAGGTGGACGCACGAGTGAGAATGCGCCACTTGTGCATGCAGTTATTGAAGTCTATGTAATTGTGCCATTGTGTATAAAACGTAGTGAAAGGTTTTTTAGGTGGTTTTTACACTTCACTCTTTATTTTTTTATCTTCTTCCTTCGTAAACGGTGATATCTGTCATGGGTGATTTATCCTGAAGTTCTTTTTGTTCCGGAATTTACCTTTGGATATTTGTCGAACTCTGAGGATAGTACACTTGACTCGAGTATTTTCTGTATGTATTTTTGGATATAGGTATACACATATTTTTTTCTTTTGTGCTTACATGTCTCGGTTATTGTATAAGTTCATAGTCTCTGAAGCGATATGGTTGGAAGTATGTTTTTGGGTATGATTTCGGCTTGAATGTATTTTTTCGGTGAAAGTTATGTTTGTGTGAGATGTGGATTTGTGGGTGATATGTTGGTGATATTTACTATGATGTTCTTGGTTATTTATAATCTGGGTTTGACGTTTGTGGGTTCGTGAGGATGAGTCTGATTGGTGTTCTTGCTATGCGTATATACGTTTGTATGTATATTGAAATTGGCCTTATTTTGCTGTTTAATCTTCAAGGTGTAGGTGTTACTGTGTTTTTAGGGTTTGGGAATGGGAACCGTTTGGAGGTGGGCCGATGTTTAAAAGAAGTAAAAAGAAAACTGTTAAATGTAAAAACGAGTGGGTGATTGGGATTTAATCGAGATAGAGGAATTATGAAAGGTTTAGGCATTTGATAAAGGCGAATTAAATTGTTGTGTGTGTACCGTTCCGCCTTGTGATTTGCTCGTTTTTTCGGCCGTTTTATTCGTCTTATCTGACTGGTCTGCTTCTTTGTTGTCGCTATCTTGAGTTGTTGTGTTGTCGCTATATGTTGTTAGTTATTGTCGCCGTCTTTGGTTATCAGTCTCCCCCTGCCTTGTTACGGGTAGTGTGTGGGTAGTTTTTTTGTAGTCGTTGTATATGCTTGTTGAATATCTTGTGTATTGTGTGGTGTAGGATATGTCGCTGTCTAAAGCTGTTGTTCCTGTTACTCGACCTGTGCTGATAAACAATACGGGGAGATGGATTGATGTCCACGCGCACGTTTATCCGTCTATTGCTGCTTGTGATAGACATAGATATTTTGATACTTTTGAGAGCTTCTATCGTACTGAGGGTATTCCGCCTACAGATTTCAATAAAGCAGAGATGGATGCGACCTTTGGAGTGTATAAGCATCTGGACTGTGATAGCAATTTTCAGAATGAAAAGTACGGGAACTTAGTTTCACGGTTGTTCCGCATTGAAGATGGTTACGAGTGGAGGATGCCTCGTGAGGGTGAGCGATTATACTATCGCGACGCGGAAGGTTGGATGGCAATTCTGATCTCCCACTTCAAAGCTGGGTTGAGGTTGTCGATGCACAAGTTCATGTCTGATCTCTTCAAGTATTATTTTCGTTGCTCGCCTGCACAATTTTCTCCCAATGCCATCCGGGTGATACTGTGGTTTATTGCAGCTTGCACTAAAGATGGAAAACAGCCTGCATTCAAAGCCTTCTTCACGTTGTTCTATGTGAGAGTTACCAGTGCGAAGCCTTTTTACGAGATACATTGGAATAATTATACATCGGTGGCGAAGCGACTAGGCGACCATAGTATTTTCCGATTTCCTAAGGGTATGACGAACTGGCAGGAGGATTTTGTTATGGTGCGTGGCGTGGATTTGGCATATCTGTTGAATTTTTTGAAGGAAGTGAAGTATGTTTATCAAATTGAGAAGAAGGGGATGAGTGATGAAGTGGCTGGTTTGTTGGAGAAAGTAGTCAGGTCGCTTGGCCGAATGTGGACTGAGACTAACTTTTATGAGAATGCTAAGTTGTTGGAACATAACTGTAAGTTTGTGCCTATGGGGAATGTTATAAGTTATCTTCTGAAATTTTCTTGTGGGCATACGACTTTTGTAATTAATTGTGTTTGTTTTTGCTTTTGGACAATGCTGACTCCGACTAGGGGTGATTTGCCTATGCTTGAGGGCATTTGTTACAACGAGCCTGAGAGACAGAGAGAGTTTCTGAATGCTATGCCTCTAGGCCTGTCAACGGATCGGATTCGGATCGCATCAGCCTAAATCCATATCCATATCCATTTATTTTAGCGGATTCGGATTCGGATCGGATCATGACCGGATTTTTTATAGGCCGATCCATATCCGGATCCGTTCGGATCACGGATCGCGGATCGGATATCCGATCCATTTATATTTTTCCTTAAAAATTTTGATTTAAATTAAAATTTCAATTAATATTGAAATTTTGTACAATATCTTGTAATGGTAAACAAAATAATTAAATAATAACTCTAAAGTTTAAAATACGAACTCTAACATAATATTAGAAATTTAAAAACAAATAAAAATTAAAAATTTAGAATAATATTGAGAAAAACACGATGATTCATAGGCCAAACGATGATATTATACTTCGGAAAAATCTTATCTCACATTTTAATTAGTAGTGATTGTATAGACTACAAAGTATAGACTATTAAAAATTGCAAATAATTTTTTCATAATATATATTATACAATATATTTATATAAATATTATATATAATATATTTATATATATTATATTCGGATCGGATCGTTAACGGATCGGATCGACCTAAATCCATATCCGCTCCATTTATTATCGGATTTTTCTTATCGGATCGGATTTCGGATCGGATTTTTTTTGCCAAATCCATATCCATTAAAACAGTGTCGGATCCGATCGGATCGGATCGGATCTCCGCTCCATTGACAGGCCTATATGCCTCCGCGTGAGAGCAAAGGAAAAAAGGGTGTTGAAGATGGTGATCAAGGTGGTCCTGGGCGAGTGACAAAGAAGAGATCATCAGGCAAGAGGAAGTCGTTATTGGTGGATGAGGTCGATGCTGGATTTGGTGCGCTGAATGAGGCTGGCGACACCCTTATGGATGACGTGATGGCGGGCGGTGGGAGTGCTTTTATTGCTGAAAATGTTTCTGCTGGAATGCTTGGTGGAGTTGAGAAAGCCGGTGGGAGCGGTCCTGATCTGGATGAAGTTGTTAATCCTGTTATGATCGAGGTGGTTATAAGTTCTAGTAGTGAGCATATGGGAGGTGAGAGTGATAGTGGAGGTAGTGTGGAGTTGGGTCAGGAAAGGGTTATTATGGAAGAGGTGACTCTGTCAGAGGTGGGAAGTGGGGATGAAACTGTTATGAAAATCGGCGGGGGTGATGTTGGGGGAAGTCGAGGTACTGAGGTTAGCGAGGATGTTGTGGACGTTGGGGAGAGAGCACTTATTCCGGCTGTGAGCGGGGAGTCGGTTGTGGTTGGCGGCAGGGATACTATTGGTGAAAACCTTAGGAGTCATGGAGGTGATGTTTCTGCTGATGGGGAATATGAGTTGGAGCCTAATGAGGTTCCGCTAGTAGGTGTGATGGTGAGGACTATTCCGGCTAGTATGAGTGAGTCTGGTAAAGGTTCAAAACGGAAAAGAGGGGGTGGAGAGGTTGGAAATGTGAGTAAGAAAGTAAAGTCGATACACAAAGTTGGTGAGCCTAGTCGCAAGGGTGATCACCTGAGAATGGGTGGCAAGTTTGTTCTAAGAAAAAAGAAAGTTAGCTTTGCTCTGGCTGGTCGCGGTGTAAAAACTTCGAGAAAGAGGCCAACTGAAGTGGCCGTGACATACAACGATAGTGATGATGAGATGGTTGTTGACGAGGAGAGTGGGGAGACTCGCCCCGGGTACGGGTATATGTTCAAGCATGGTCCGGGTTCATTCACCATTGATTCTATGACATATGATGATTTCCAAAAGTTGAACAAGTATGGTTGGAGCAAGTTGGCCCGCCGCTCTCAAAAATACCATGCCAAGGTACGTGTTTGTTTATATTCATGTGTACTGATATGTTTTTTGTGCTCTGTTTTGATGGGATTGTGTTGCTTTTGGTAGAGTCAACCACTATGTTGCTATGTTGGCGAAAGGAGATGCTTATAGGATGGAGAATAAGCGATTGAGGAAGAGTGATGAGCAGTTGAATGAGGAAATCACTGCTCACTGCTCAAGAAGAGTACAAGCAGAACCTAGTGTCATCCTTAAACCAGATTGAGGCTGACAAGAAAAAGTATTTTTCTGAGCGACATATGTATAAAGACAAAATGATTGTTGCGAACGGGCGTATAGAGACTTTTCAGAAGCAGTTGGCGAGTATGGAGAAAGAAAGGGATGATCTTGCTAGTGGGGTTGAAAAGTCCATAGCCGAGACTGAGCGGCTAGTAAAGGAGCTTGAGTGGACCAGGAAACGTGCCACGGAAGCTGAGAACTGTTTGGCAAGTAGGCCTACTGAAGAAGCTGCAATTATGAAATACAAGGCAAGTGATGCGTATAATGAGGAGTCGATGAAAGAGGTTGAGAGCATTGTTGAAAAGGAAATGTGTCAGAGGGTCGCCGTTGGCATTGCTAATTGGAAGAAAAGTGACGATTTTCAGCGGTCTATAGAGGTGGCTGCAAAGGTCTTGGCGGATGGTCGTGTGTTTGAAAGGTTGGCGGCTTGCGAAGCAAATTGCTAGGCGCTCCTAGGCCAAGCCGAGAGGGAACTGAAGGATGCTAAAAAAGTGAAGAGAGCTGCGAGAAAGCAAAAGAAGAAATATGTTGCATTGAGGAAGGGATTGACCGAGCGTCACAGTCTTGTTGCTGGTAGCTCTAGTGAGAAGGAGGAGGAGGTGGCTGACATGGCGGTCGAGTTGAGTGCTGAGGATGTTGGCGTGGGGGGTGAGGCTTATCTTGAAGAAGACGAGATTCCCGTTGTTGCTGGTGTTGTTGGTATTGAGGCTGGGAATGAGCTTTTCGCTGATGTTGAAGTGGAAGTTGCTGAAGATTATGATGAATCACTGGTTGATGGGAGCTCACCTTCGCTTTAGTCCCCTATATAAGTTTGTTGGTCACTAGGCTTGTATGCTAGGTTTGAACATTTGTGAACCATGCTTTTGTAATATTGATTTCCTGAACTCTGATGTACGTCATGTACCTTGTCGTTCTAGTTTGCGCAATAGCGGTGAAATTCTGCTTTTGTTTTCTGATTTGAATGTATTTTACCTTATCTTATCGTACAACATGGGTTTTTGTGTGTTACTTTTGACTTAGCTTTATTTACATGTTACTTTGATTTGAGGTGGGCTACAACTCCGTTTTAGCTTAGCTTTACTTTGCATGAAACATGTGCTTGGAGGTGGGCGACGCCTCCCATTTTGACTTAGCTTTAATTTGTATGAAATATGTGCTTGGAGGTGGACGACACCTCCCATTATGACTTAGCTTTAATTTGCATGAAACATGTGTTTGGAGGTGGGCGACGCCTCCCATTTTGACTTAGCTTTAATTTGCATGAAATATGTGCTTGGAGGTGGGCGACACCTCCCATTTTGACTTAGCTTTACTTTGCATGAAACATGTGCTTGGAGGTGGGCGACGCCTCCCATTTTGACTTAGCTTTAATTTGCATGAAACGTGTGCTTAGAGGTGGGCGACGCCTCCCATTTTGACTTAGCTTTAATTTGCATGAAATATGTGCTTGGAGGTGGGCGACACCTCCCATTTTGACTTAGCTTTAATGTGCATGAAACATGTGCTTGGAGGTGGGCGACGCCTCCCATTTCGACTTAGCTTTAATTTGCCTAAAATATGTGCTTGGAGGTGGGTGACACCTCCTATTTTGACTTAGCTTTAATTTGCATGAAACATGTGCTTGGAGGTAGGCGACGCCTCCCATTTTGACTTAGCTTTAATTTGCATGAAACATGTGCTTGGAGGTGGGCGACGCCTCCCATTTTGACTTAGCTTTAATTTGCATGAAATATGTGTTTGGAGGTGGGCGACACCTCCCATTTTGACTTAGCTTTAATATGCATGAAACATGTGCTTGGATGTGGGCGATACCTCCATTTTGACTTGTTTCGGGTTGTCTTGATTATTGAAGATCTTCGGGAGGCGTATCGTTTAGTGGTATCGTAGTTTGACTAATTTATGAGAAAAATTAAAGTCCAAGACATCTCATATTCATTAGATTGAGCTTTTCAAACATAAAGAGTTGTCATAAAACTCATACATGGTAAGTGGGGTTGTGGGAGCCAATACATGACAACAACCGCTTGATGTGCTTCTACTGGTAGTACTTCCTGAGTTTGTCTCAATGCCAGATATTGTTGACTTCTGATCCATCCATCGTTGCTAGCTTATATGATCCTGGCCTTAACACTTGCGTGACTTTGTAGGGTCCTTCCCATTTTGGCATAAGTTTGCCTGTGTGGCGTGGGTCGGATGCTTCAGTCACTCGGTTGACCAAGTCTCATACCACAAATGTCTTAATCCTTGCTCGCTTGCCGAAATATTCTCTGGTTTTTTCTTTGTACTTGTCCATTCGTTCGACAACCTCGTCGCATGTTTAATCTAAAAGGTCGGGGTTTGTGTGTATCCCCTCGACATTTGAGGTTTCATCGAAGTTGATCATTCGGAAAGAGGGTGATCCAATTTCCACTGGTGCAAGCGCCTATGTGCCAAATGCTAATTTGAAAGGTGTTTCTCCCGTGCTCGTTTTGGCGGTTGTTCGGTATGACCACATGACGTGGGGGAGTTCCTCTGGCCATTTATTTTTTGATGTTGTTAGACGCTTCTCAATTCCGCGTACTATGATTTTGTTTGTGACTTCAAATTGTCCATTGCTTTGAGGGTGGCAAACGGACGCCTTCTTGTGCTTAATTCCGTGTTCGGAGAGGTATTTGGTGAATTTCGAACCTACAAATTGCGTGCCGTTGTCTGAAATTAGGGTTCGAGGGATGCCGAACCTTGTGATGACGTGTTCTTTGACGAATCTGATGGGATCTTGTTGGGTGATGTTTTTGAGTGCCTTGGCCTCCGCCCACTTTGTCATATAGTTAATGGCGACCATCACGTATTGTAGGTCACCTTTGGCCTTAGGAAAAGGTCCCATGATGTCGATCCCCCATACTGCGAAGGGAATTGGGGAGAGTATTGAGGATGGTAGAGTCGGTGTCTTGCGAGACATGTTGCTGTAGAGTTGGAATTTGTGGCATTTTTTGACAAATAGTTTGCAGTCCTTGCCCATTTTTGGCCAAAGTATCCTTGTCTCAAAATCTTGTGTGCTAGGGCCTTTGCACCCATGTGATCCCCGCATATCTCCTCATGAACTTCTGTCATGCAGTACGTTGCTTCTTCTTTGTCAACGCATTTGAGTGTAGGGCATGTGATTCCTCTTTTGTATAGGACGCCATCATGGAGAAAGTACTTAGTTGCGTGGAATTTTATTTGTTTTGCCTTGACATGATTATTTGGGAGGGTTTCATCTTTTAAATAGATCAGTCCCTGGATTGCAGGCTTCTTGCCAAAGTTAGTCCCGCAATAAGGGCTTCGTATTCTGCTTGATTGTTTGTCGCCTTGAAAGCGAAATGGATCTCTTGCTTGATTTGGAAGTTTTCGAGACTTGTGAAGATTAGTCCTGCACCGCTTCTTTGGGAGGTGGATGACCTGTCCACATAGAGTTTCCAGATGCCTACGTCATTTGCTTTTGTGGAATTGTTCGTTCCTTGGCCCGGGGATAGGCTTGTGTCTCCAATACTTTGTTCGGAGAAAGAACATTCGACTATAAAGTCCATCAGCGCTTGCGCCTTGATGGCGGTTTTAGGCACGAAAGTATGTGTGAATTGGCTGAGCTCCATTGCCCAATTAACCATTCTTCCTGATAGGTCCGGCTTGTGGAGTAGTTTCTTCAAAGGTTGGTTGGTGACCACCTTGATTTCTTTTCCTTGAAAGTAATGCCTTAGTTTTCTGCTAGCTGTTACAAGTGCTAAAGCGAACTTCTGTACGTTTGGGTATCTGGTTTCGGCGTCTTTGAGGACTTGGCTCACGTAGTAGACAGGTTGCTAGGTGGTCCCTTCCTCTTTGATGAGGACAGCGCCCATGGCTTTATCTGATGCTGCTAGGTATAGGGACAGTGGTTCCATGGGTTTGGCGACCGCCAATAGTGGTGGTGAGGCAAGATATCGTTTGAGGTCCTCGAAGGCCTTTTGGCATTCTTTTGTCCATGAGATGGTTCTGGAAGATGTGACCCCCTAAGCGTGTCGAAGAAAGGGAGACATCTCTCTGCTAGCTTCGAGATGAACCTTCGTAGTGCCGCTAACCTGCCTGTTAGCTTTTGTACATCTTTGAGAGTTTTGGGTGGTTGCATGCCCATGATTGCTTAGATTTTCTCAGGGTTAGCTTCGATACCCCTTCGACTGATTAGGAATCCGAGGAACTTACCTGCTTCAAGGGTAAATATACATTTGTACGGGTTGAGCTTCATGTCGTACTTTCTGAGAGTGGTGAAGCATTCTTCTAAGTCTTTTAAGTGAGATTCTATCGGGAGCGATTTCACGATCATGTCGTCCACATATACCTCCATGTTCCTTCCTAACTAGGGCGCGAAGATTTTATTCATCGTTCTTTGGTAAGTAGCCCCGGCGTTGATGAGGACAAAGGGCATGACTTTGTAACAGTAGACCCCCCTATGGTTAATGAAAACTGTTTTATCTCTATCTTCTGGTGTCATCTTGATTTGATTATACCCCGAGAATGCATCCATGAAACTAAGCATGAGGTGACTGGTGGTTGCGTCGATAAGTTGATCTATGCTGGGGAGCGGGTAAGGGTCTTTGGGACAAGCGGCATTCAGGTCTGTGTAATCAACACATACCCTCCATTTTCCGTTCGCTTTTTTAACCAGTACCACGTTGGCGACCCACTTTGGGTATGAGACTTCGCATATCAAATATGCTTCTAACAACTTATCTATTTCCACATCGATTGCTCACTGTCTTTCCGGTGCGAAATTTCTCCTTTTTGTTTTTTGGGTTCTTTGTTTGGGTTCACGCTGAGTTTGTGCATGGCGACCGATTCGTCCAGGCCAGGCATATCGCTTAGGCACCATGCAAACACGTTGGCGTACTTCCTGAGTATGTCTGTTAGTCCTTCCTTGAACACTGAATCCAACCCAGCTCCTATGCTTACTTTCTTGGTTGGGTCGCCTGGGACGACCTCTATTTTCTCGGTTTCGACGGCTGGTGATACATTGGATCGCACATCTTTTTCTAGGCATCTTTTTAAGTTTGCATAAATCTTCGGGGGATCTTCTAGCATTGGGTCAAAGGTATGAATGATTTGTATTTCTTTCTTTCTTTTGGAGCGAGTGAGTTGATGTTCTATGTGCTTCCTCTTTTTATCTTGGCGTCTTTTGGTGGCTTTCTGACGCCTTACGTTGCTAGGTTCAGTCACGACCAACGCGAGGGCTATTCCATAACATCTTTTAGAAGTTTCTGAGTCGCCTCTTACTTCTCCAATGCCTCCAGGAGTGGATAACTTCAGCTTGAGGTGAGGTGTGGATGTGACGGCCTTAAGGAGGTTGAGAGTTGGTCTACCGAGTATCATGTTATAGGAGGAAGCGGTATTAATTACGTAGAATTTGACGAGATGGCGGACTTGCTTGGGTGCTTTGCCGAATTATACTGGGAGCCTTGCCACCCCTACTATAGGGACGGCGTTGTGACCGAATCCATAAAGTGTCATCTCGTCGGGGCATTCTTCTAGCTTTTCGTCGCCAAGTTTGAGCCTATCCCAAGTATGCTTGAAACATATGTCGACTGACGATCCGTTGTCTACTAATATTCTTTTTACCTCATTCTCGGCCACATCCAAAGTCACTACAAGGGCCTCGGTATGATTTGGGTTGATGCATTCGTAATTCGCGTCCGTGAAAGATATCGTGTTATCGGTTCTCTTTTGTGAGATGGCGAGTACTTGGTGTTCACTACGTTCTTGTTGGGGACCGTCGCCTAGGCTTTCCTGGGTAGGTATTGGTTCAGATTTCCTTGATTTACTTGTTTTTCCAAGAAGTGTTTGAGGGCTAGGCAGCTGTCAGTCGTGTGTCCGTGAGCTTCGTGATAGTCACAATGTTTATCTTTGTTTCTGTCGTCTGGGGCGGTCCACATCGGCTGGGGAGGTTGGAAGAATGGTTTCCCTCTAATCTCGTTGAGGATGGCGGACCTGGGCATGCTCAAAGTTGTCCAATTAGGCTCAGGACGTTTCTCGTGGCGCAGGGGTACTACGGGGCCCAGCTTATCTTTAACCGAGGTTGGGGCCTGTCTGACTGGTCCTGGGCCGTGAGTCGTCTGTACTTGGTGTTGGGTGGCGACTGGCTTCTGTGTGTGACTGAAAGTATATTGTTCCCTTTGGAAATAGGGTTGCCTTGGTAGCGGAGGTGGCGGTGCTTTTGACTGCTTGAGGACGCTGAGTGATTCCATCTCATTGATTGCTTGAGAAGCCAGGTCATATGCTCGTGCTAGCGTTGTGGGTTGTACTTCCATGAGTTTGCAGACATACTTCTCGCATTCGTACAGATTGAGACCTCTTCGTAAATGTACTAAGGCTTCTGTTTCGTTTACACATAAAACCTTGTTGACCGCTTCTTTGAACCTGTCAATGTATGTTTGCAGACTTTCTCCATTTTTTGAGCGATGGTTTCCAGGAAGACGGTATGTACCTTGTGTGGTTGGTTCGCTTTGAACTTATTGAGAAAAACTTTTTTGAATTCAGACCATGAGTCGAGCGAGCGAGCAGGAAAGCGACAGAACCATCTTTGTGCTCCACCCCTAAGTGTGGCAGCGAAAAACCTGCATCTTGTTAGGTCCTTGTATTCGTAGTGAAGGGCGAGTTGGTCGAAGTAACTCAAGTGTTCTTCTGGGTCGCCTAGACCGTCAAAGGAGTTAAGATTGATGTGCTTTATGTGCCGTTGCTTGGATTCATTTTCCAGTCGCTTGGTGAATGGTGATTCGCCCGCTTCTGTGCAGCTTCCTCCCTCTAGCTTCCTTTTTAGCTCAAGGATGGTGTTTAGCATGTCTGCATTTGTAGGCTGTACGCTTCCCGTTTCAACCCGGGGTTCGGGGGATCTGTCTTTTTCCAGGCGTCGATTGGCTCTTTCATATTCAGCATTTTTCTCTTCAATATATTTCCTTAGGTCTCTTTTTCTCCTGTTTTCTTTCCATGTTTCCGGTTTGTGTTGTGGTCCACCATGCTCTTTGTGTTTGGTATTTTGGGATGAGCCTAAGCGGGAGAAGACCGAGTTGGCGGGCCTAGGTTGGCTGTGTGCCTCACTTTGGTGGTTTTCATCATGTTGGTTGAGTTGGGAGGCTCAGGGAAGGGCTTGGCGTTGTTGCGATTGTGGTTGAGGGAAAGCGGACGCGACCCGGATGAGGGCGTCCACTTGGGCTTGAGTGTATCCTGTGAGGTCGAGGTTGAGTCCAGCATTATGGGTTAGTTCCTGATCGTGTGGAGGTTGTTCATCAGTCGGGGGTCTTTGTTGTTGTTGATTTTGTGGATGAGCGGTTTCGTTGGCGTGGTTAGGGATCTCATGGCGAATGTTGCCCGAGGGGGTAAGGTCTTCCATTGTAACTATGTTCCGGTTATTCGTGGTGGACCTCGTGTTTACCATGGGTGTGTCTCTCACGCGGAGGGTCTCCGCCGAGATTTACCCTAAATGGATGAAAAATGGTGTTATAGTGGTGGAGGTTTTCTTTAAAAGGAAAGGAAACCCCTCCTTCTAGCGCTAAATGATAGGTGCTGCACTTGCTCCATCGCCAAAGACACTGTTTCGGTGGTGGTTTGGCCTGTGGTGGGGGATCTGCAAAACAATGCTTGCCCGGTGGTGGTGGTCGTCAAGCACCTCCGGTGTGAAAATCAGTAACGGAGTAAAGCAATATGCGAAAATGCAACAAGTATCGAGATATGATTTCTGAGTGAGTGTGTGAAGTGTTTGTGTGAATGTGTGTGTTAACAAATGTATGAGCGCCGCTCACTGTAGCTACAGTGGGAGGAATGGGCTTCCTTACTGTTGGTCCGATCTTTGTGCTTTTTTGTCATGTTTCTTGCTACAGTTGAGATGTACAGTTGAGTTGTTGTATCTTCTTGTTTCTTGTTATAGTTGAGATGTATAGTTGAGTTGTTGTACCTTTGAGCATGGGCATGCTCAAGAAATATTTTATCTTTATTTTTACTGCCACCTGTCTATTGACTAAATGTTATTTCGTGGATGTTCTATTTCGCTTATATATAATAACCAAGAGTAGAGGGTCAAAGTTTCTATCTCAAAGCGTGTGTATATATATATATATATATATATATATATATATATATATATATATATATATATATATATATATATATATATATATATATATATATATCCTTGTGATAGCTGAGTGCGTGGGAGTTGGCGATATACACGAAAGGAGGTAAGCGACTGTTAAGGAATGTGTCGGGCAACGAAAGGTAAGTTTAGCGGGCGACAATGTATTTGAGTTGGCGACTTCATAAAAAGGTGGGTACATATCATTACTCAATCTTGTTCCTTTATCCAGGCAAGAGCTTCTCGGTACCTATTGGTTCGGCCACTTCTGGAGCTGCAACACCCCTGGCACATCTTGATTGTGCTTCAACTAGTTCATCGCTATGATCTTTTGCAACAAATGAGTAGCTATAACAGTTCGAGGAATCGAAAATTGCAGCATCTGTATTCACCTTAATCTTATTTTCAGTTGGAACTGTCCATTACTCATCACCATCTTCAGGGGTCTTCCACCCCAGAAAATTATTAAATTATTTATCTCGAGTACACTACCATTGATTAAGGACCGGTTTAGCTTAATCTACAACATCTACCACCTCCATTCCTTTTTGATGTCGTACTAACTCATTTCTGCATTTCCACAAAGACAAGCACGGCACTGCCACCATAGACCTCTGCTCCCCTCCCCGTCGATCAAATGCATTACGTAACCAATCAACAACCATCTCTTGTTGTTGATCTAGATCAATAACTCCAACTCTGTCCCAACAGCTTTGGAGAATAAGCATGTTAAAAGAGCATGATTGATGGTCTCAGGTTCATCATTACATATAGGGCATAGAACATTTACATCCACGTGCTTTGTTCTCAGCCGTGTCTTGGTGGGAAGACAACCTGTAGCAGCCCTCTAGAGAAAATTTTTGACCTTTGGTGGGACTTTTAAACTCCATAGCTTCATCCAAAAACCCGAATTTTCATTTATATGGTTAACTTCTTTGCTCTCTCGAAATAAAATCTAAGTGCTCTTCACGGAATAATGTCCTAGCTTACATCAGCTCAGTTTCAAATTAGTCATTCGGGTCGAGAATTTAGTGCTATTATCCTAGAACAAGGACTTCGCCAAGGCAATCCCTTTTCATCTTACTTGTTTCTCCTCCATACAGAGGGTTTCAAAGCTCTTATTAGTGATTGCAAATAGAGAGGGTTTCTTATTAGTGGTTAAGGAAGGGTGGTAAGGAGATATTATTTAAAACCAATGGCATAAACGATCCCAGATTATTCCATGAGTGTCTTTCGTCTACCACTTGAAACGTGTAAGGACATGGAAAGAATGATGTGCAAGTTTTGGTGCAAGTCATCAAGAATAGAAGCATACACTGGATGAGCTGGGAAAGAGAGTGTAAACTCAAAATCAAGGGAAGTTCGGTTTTCATAATTTACATGACTTGAAGGAAGGTTTCGTTTTTTCATAATTTACTGGACTTGAACGTATCTCTTGTTGGAAATATCAAGTACTACAGCAACATGGAGGCAGTTATATAAAAGATATAGCATTGACAGGCCAAGACCAAAGTTAACAAAACAAAGCATGAAGGTCGAAAGCATGCATATCAGAAACTGATAAATAACCAGGGAGACAGAAACAGTACCTGTAGCCATAGCTTAACAGTGTATAAGAACAGAAATATCGAAGCAACAGCTGAGTCGTCAGGACTTCGAGAAACCCTGACTGTTCTTGAAGAGTTATTCGCCCCCACTTACTGTGTCAGGTTGTCGGCGAGATACTACTTCCAGGATAAAACAGCTCCGAGCAAGGTGTTCACAGCAATAGCAGCGCTCAACTACGACCAGCACCTCAGTCGCCGGAGAACCAGAAAAACTACAGGGAAAAAATGTATGGAGAGGGAGGGCAGAGAGAGTTTTGAGAGAAGTGTATTTGCAAACTTCTGTGTAATTCAACTGAGCTACAAGGGTCACTATTTATAGTGGTTCCTTTCTGTAACTGAAGCACAGGGGCATTCAATTTCGTAACTGCAGCACACACATTAATTTTCGTAACAGCTGATCATATTAAAAAAAAATCAAAACTGACCATTAAAGAATAAAACGTTTTGATTGAATTTAATAACCTGTAGCTATTACATATTTTTCATGTTTATCCACATATCAGTTTTAATATTTATTTTAAACATATCCATCAAATCATGTCCAGGTTCATATCAGTTTCTGTTACTGACAAACCAACTCCATCAGACAACTGATAACCCAGCCCAATTTGATAAATTAATTCTAATAAAATATTAAATCACATAAATAAAAACTCTCGCCCAGGTCGCCTCGCGTACGCGAGACGTCGAGACATTCGCCCAAATCGCCCTTCGACCTGACCCGGTGCGTGGCGAGGCGGGTGGCGGCGCGCGTGAAGCACACACTAACACCCTGCACCATCACACACCTTAGTAGTTGTATACTACTCGTGTGTGTAATGTTATATAAAGCCACCAAATCCCCTTATTCTTTTCTATGTGAGATAAATGAAACATCATTATGACAAGCTTTTTCAAGCTACTACCTTCATCTCAATTTCTCTTATGGATTTAAACAAGAAAATTATTAAACCCATACATGAAAGTTTAAATTCCCTTAGCAAGGAACAACTTCCAATCATTAGAAATTTGAATTAACATCAAGAATATAGTTAATTATATCCTTAAACTATCAATTTTCTAACATCTCTGGTGGGAAAACAAGGCTGCAGGAGGTTATTGACGAACCTAGATAGTCCAGTGGCTAGAATTTATAAAGCAAGGTACTATCCTAGCTCACGGTTCGTTTCTTTCTGCCAAGTTAGGAGGGAGCCCAAGCTTTGTTTGGCTTAGTATTTTTGAAGCTCAATCTGTGCTTCAACAGTGCGTAATATGTCGAGTGGGAAATGGTATTACTGTTAGTATCATCAATGACCTCTGGTTGCCAAACGTGGAGAACCTTCACATTCACATAACTAATGAAGCATTAAGAGGTAAGACAATATCTTCTTTAATGGTCTCAGGTGAAAACCAATGGGGTGTGGATTTCATCGGTGACATCTTGGAGGAAAGAGTCTCTAATTTAATCCTATCGATCCCATTGCAAAGTACTGAACCTGAAGAATACCCAGAATAAAAGGTTTAACTAGACTACAAATTATATTATGTTTTGCTTATTATAATTTTGAATATTTTATTTTTTAAAATTTTCTAATTCAATAAAATATAACATAAAAATGATTGGTTGTTGTAATTTTAACTTTATTTATATTTTTGGAACAAATGTAATAAATGTTAATTTTAATATGTTTATAATAAATGTTAATTTTAATATATTGTTGGTGGGATTCGAACGTGTATATAGAATAGCTTTTAGTACTATATCTTACTGTTCTCATCAATTTTAATAATACAGTAGAACCTCGATAAATGAATACTCTTGGGACCAATAAAATATATTCATTTAGCGAGATTATTTATTTATCGATTAATGAATATTTTATTCAATTATCGATAAATGAATATTTATTCATTTAGACAATATTTTTATTTAATTTTATTATGATAATGATGTTTTAAAATTTAATATACAAATGTATCTAGAAGATAATATTTAAAAAATTAAATTTTTATTATATATTATTTTCACACTCAATAATATGCATACATGAATTATACGTATAAATTAAGTATAGTTTACTTGAACTATTTTAACCTTGAGACTATTCATAAGATTGTAGGTCATTGTTCTAGAGAGAGAGAAAGAATATTAGCATATACAAACTTTATAAAAAAATTAACATTTAAAATTTCAATAAAAACATTGATTTTAAATTTGATTCTAATATAGAATCATTTTGGATAGATTTGATTTTGTTGTAAAATCACTTTGGAGTATTTGACTAATTTTCAATTTATTTTTTTTTTAAAAAAGTAGTTTAATTTCGTTTTTTGATTTAATAATTTAAATTTATAATCATATCTAATAAAAATGGTGATAAAAATATGTATTATGAATATTTATGTAATGGTTCTCTGTCAGAAGTTCTCTCTTGAATGCCACCCAGTATTAATATACTTAAGAGTCTATTAAAATATATGTGAATTTTTTGACTAGATGGCATATATCATAAAATTTATATCACTTTAATTTTAGTGAATATTCATTTATATTTATATAGGGCCTTTAAAGATTCCAATAAAATTTATTCATTAATGCATTTAGCGAGATTATTCATTTACTCCATTGTCCCAAGTTGGGACTGAAAAATATTATTCATTTGACGAGGTTATTCGTTTATCGAACATTCATTTATCGAGGTCCTACTGTACAAGTTATGCTTGTTGGATTACAGTGAACAGTTTTTATCATTGTAGCATAAATTAAGTAACAATGAATTTTGTGCTGTATATATGATGACAGAATGTCTCTGTCAATTGCACAAGACTTTCTTTTTCACCTACATGTTTTATTTGGTTTTTGTTTGTTATTATGACTTGTTTTAGGCTCTAGCAGGTTGGATTCTTATTCGTTTGCTGTGGTTGATCAGTTATCCACCTTTGTCAGTTGTAACCTTGCAGTGGCTAGCAGGATGCACAAGTTTCCCTTATTTTTCAAGACCATACTCGCTGCCTGAGAACTTTTGGATGGACAGGAGTAGACCATGTTGCAAGATGGGCAGTAATGATCTGTATTTGTCAAGACCTCCTGAGAATGGCTCATGTGTATTGAGTGAATGGTTTTTAGTGTTTGGCATTTTTTTCCAGACCCGAAAAGCAGATTGCATACAACTTTAACAACTTACTAGAAAAATTGGTTATTACTTTTTATTAATATTTTTCAGCATAATTCTAAGCTATTAATTTTGTAGAACATCGCACAACCACAACGAACATAGTATACAGGAGAAACACAAAGCCCGAACAAATTTTTAACCTTACAATGCAAACTGTAAAACTTTCCAGAGAAGAGCCCTAAAGAATGAATAAATTCTCCACCAAACTTTACATTTGTGCTATGTAGCATTTATATATGGGGGCGGTCAGGGACAAACGTTTGCCAGCATTTATTGTGAAAACACGCATTAAAGAAATTTTTCAAGATACGTATACAGTAGGATTCTTGATGTGAATATAGGGGGTCTATCATTTACACGTATCGCAGAAACTTTTCGCGATACATATTTTTACAATAAACATTAACAATCGTTTGCCGGTGATCATTAACCTTTGTATATTATGACACTGCTAAAGTAAGCACAATGGACAATTATCAGTTCTTTAACTTGGAATTCTTCTTGTTGGTCTTTTATTCCATGTTTTTACCAGGCTTTTAAGACTAGCCTACACTCTGTTTCAGTTGTTATCCACTCATAGAATCATTGTATGCGCTAATCTGCATAGAGCTAGGGACCATCCTTCTTTTTCCTTTTTATTTTTCGGTTTTTATCCTTCTCATTTTACTTCCAATTTAAGTTAACATGACCAAATTTAAAGGAAAAGCCATATCACTTGCTAATATTTTAAACAATAATAGTGATTAATTGCTATTTATTATTTTAATCTTTGGAGTTTGTCCTAGTAAACCCTGACATTTGATTGGTTAATAACTAATAATGTGTTTTTTTATTAATATCAAACATAGAGCTGGACCAGCTATACACCTGCAATCTCAGATTATTCTCAGAGTTTACACCACCCTAGATTCCCTCTATGCTCTCCTCATTAACACCTACATTTCTATTTAAATGTTCTTTTCAACCAATTTTCAATTAAATTATACTCTTTTTTTCTGTCCCTCTCATTTCTTTACACTTTCATTTTTGTACATCCCCTCATTTTTTTACGTACCAAAAATAGTAACATTTATAATATAAAATCCAATCACATTCACTACTTTCCTCCACTATACCTACTTTATACCCACTTTATGCATTAAATATTGATTGATTCCACCACTGTACTCATTTTTCTTACTTTTCCCTATTAATTTACATTTTTTCTTAATCTTTTTGTCGTCCCGTCAATGTAAAGAATTGAGGGGGACGGAGGGAGTATATATTTTGATCCAACTTTTTATTTAATTTTGAGAAATGAAACATTCTATGAATGATTGTATAATTGCGACCGAGCAAAATTTAGTCACTGAATTATTGTCAAATGAACATGTAAATAGAAAGAATAAATTATTTTATTTTTTTTATAATTAAGATGAGAAGTCGAACTCGTAATTTTTTGGATTAACACATTGGCCCCTAGTCAGCTCGCTCTAAAGGATAAAATATTTATTTTACAGAGGAAAGCTCAAAAAATTGAAATCTAAGTAGGTATTCTACCATCTGAATTCTGACCTATACAGTGTTCTATAAAAAGAAAATTCATGAAGACCTACATTGGGAAATGAAAACTGTATGTTTAGATTATTTAAGTTTTGACTGGTCACCTTTAAACCCTCAAGTCATGTGCTGTCATGCTCCCAATGACTCATTCAATATGTAATCTGCATGAGCCTAGACTCCAAATCTGGTGAAGATGACTTCTCTGCTTTTTAACCCAAGCATAAAATCCAGTATTTTAACTGTAACAGAATCAAACTTGCCTAGGATTCAAAAAAGTTGTCTTGTAAAAAGACTACAATTATACAAATAACAAACTGAGAAGTTAAAAGCCGTTGGATAAAATAGTGTTTTGGTACAGAAATTTAAATATAAAAGGGTACTTCTTCATTCACTCACATTCATATCCCATCTATATGCCAGTTTGAAATCATTTTTTTATGTTTGTGTATTCATTAATGATGCCAAGAAACACCTCTGGCACCATCTGTTATTCATGACAGGCACCTAGTGACTAAGATCTCTAAATTTCACACCCTTTGCCCATGCTAATACACTAACAAAGTCCAGTTCATATTCATTCAATATATTCATTTAGCTAAGTTGGCTAAGTAGCTCAAGATTTGTTTTTTCTTCAAGATGATGCAAGATCCAATTGGCATTCCAGCTTGTTTCTCATCAGGGGAGAAGGCAATGGATGATTCTGCTGCAGTGACAAGGTCAGGCCAAAGTGTATTCATGTCTGCTTATCGTACAAAAATCGCGGATCAATGTCGTTTAATTACTGTTACATGGTGCAAGAATTTGTTACTTCATGGCCTCTCAGTGTCAATACAAGGTCCTGAAGGAGATAGTCATTATACATGTAAGGTTGAGTTGAAGCCTTGGTACTTTTGGAGGAAACAAGGGTCTAAGCGCATTGTGGTGGATGGTAAGCCTGTGGACATCTTTTGGGACCTTAAGGCCGCGAAATTTAATGGCGAAACAGAGCCAAGCTCAGAGTACTATGTTGCAGTTGTATCCGATGAAGAGGTTGTGTTGCAGCTTGGAGATTTGAAGAAAGATGCTTACAGGAAAACAGGATGCAGACCGGCTCTTATTGATCCGATTCTGGTTTCAAGAAAGGAACATGTATTCGGAAAGAAGAAGTTCTTGACAAGAGTTAAATTTCACGAAAAAGGTAGATTTCATGTGATATCAATTGAGTGCAAATTGAAGAGTACTCAAAAAAGTGGAAGCATCAATTCTGTAAATGGAGTTGATCCAGAAATGGAGATTAGAATAGATGGGCATTTAGTCATTCATGTAAGTCATCTGCAATGGAAGTTTCGAGGTAATGAAACTATTCATCTTAACAAAGTAAGAATAGAAGTGTATTGGGATGTTCATGACTGGCTATTTAGTCCTGGTTTAAGGCATGCATTGTTTATCTTTAAGCCTACTTTGTTATCATCCTCTCCATCCTCATTATCAGTTTCATCCTCACCGCCACTTTCGTCGTCTTTGACATCGACACCATTGTCATCAAAGACAGGCAGTTCTGGTTCAGTAGAAGGCATTCAAGGAGGAGGGTCATCAGAGTTTTGCCTGTTTCTTTATGCTTGGAAAGTTGAATAGAAAAACAGTCCATCATTGTAGCATTGACAGACAGAATATAGAGGGCGTTTGATGTAACCTTTTTTTTCCCAGAAATAAGTACTTATCCAAAGGAAAAAACCAATACAAAGTATATTTCTTTCCTAAAAATAAGTACTTATTTTTTAAGTTGAGCCAAACGAGCTCGTAATCGGCATAGAGGAGATCAAGACTGTTGTCATGGGACAAATTGGAGTGTGGTGAGGATGAAGATTGGGGGAAAAAGCACATGGTGGGGAGAGGAGAAAAGTGGGACCTAAGAAAGAGGTTGGAGTTAGTTACAGACTTACAGCTAGGTTGAACAAGTTGGCATGCATAAATGGACAGGACAGATTGGATCATCCTACACATGCCCAATAATTCCTTATCTAGAGGCATATTCATCTTTTGTTCAAACCTTAATCTCTCTCCTCTGTTTCCTACCCTTTGATCTCATCTTGATTAATGAGCATTTATATATGAACATGATATGTATGCTTTTTTCTATATTAATACACTCACCAAGTTTTACCAATATTTCTTAAAGTTCACCGAATGTTTTGCAGCTCTTGTAACAATGCTGATGCATAACAATATTATTTTCTAAAATATCAAATCTGAGACTAATATCAAAGATTATTTCAAATCTAAATTGGTGGAGGTGGACCATGTTTAGAAGTTGAAAACCAACCGATATGTCCGGTTGTGATAATTTCGGATTTCGAATTATATTCGTAAACGTGTCAATGTCATATTGATCACATGAAATGAATATAAAGATTTAGACGAATATAATTCTAATAAGAGTGCTCTTTCACGGTCACTGTGGATATCAACCACCTTCCGTAATGAAACATAGCGGGAGTCACATCACCTCCCGCAATGAAACATAGCGGCAGGTGGTTGACATCCATCGATGGCTGGGGACCAAATCTCTTCTAATACACGTCATTTCAAGTCATACTCGGATTAAATAGTGTCATTTCGAGTCTTGTGACTATAATCGCATATTTGTAACTGAGACGTGTTCTTGGATCATGTCAAGTCATTGCTACCCCCAATCACAATTCGGTTGAACGAGGTACATTGAAATTATTGAGAAAGGCAAACAATCATAGGCTAAATCCTGTACAGATTATCTTGCCTGCTGGCAGAATTTCAGGAGATAATTTCAAGATATCTCGATCACTTCTCAGTGCAACAACTCTTGCTTTCCCTTCACAAGTCAAATCCTAATTTGTAATTTTCCATAGTTTAAGGCATGTTGAAGCATGATAGATTAAACTGATACCAGGGTCTGGTATCAATCATCCACCTAATATGTGTTGGTTAGTACCAACATTATTGTCAATTTGTCATACTGTCCATCTCCATTCTCTTCTCATAATAGAGGAAAACAGAAGATGCTTGGCCAAATATGCCTATAGTCAGGTCAATTCAATTGTGAAACACCTTCCACTATTTGGTCATCCATAGAATCATTAGAATGCTTTGCCTGGTATACGAGGGCCATGTATACAACTTTTACTCAATGGGGTTTCTTGTAATCACGTCGATATGATGTGATTTTTTAACGGAATTTGAAGAGTGAAGTTAAAAAAACTCCCAAGCAGGTAGAGAAAAAGTCTAATACAAGGTAAGGTCGTAGAACTAGCTTCCTATCGATATTGAGAATCATTTGCTAAAGACTTTATATGTTTATCAGCAATAACAGACACAAGCGATTCTTAATATTTATGAGACAACACAGAGTTTAAGGAGTTGGAGAAACAGAAGTAACAATATGAATTTACAGATTTTTCTACATTAGTAGCCTTTCATTTTAGGAATGGCCAATTCAGCTTTCCGTGCATTATTCTACTGATGCGAAAAAATAATGACAAACTTCGATTAATAATCATTTTTGTCCCTCTCAAAACATGCCCAGAAAATTCCAATGACAAGACAAAGAAGATAACCTGGTCTACCAAAGCAGAGGCCCACAAATGATCCAGCAAGAACCCCACCTTAACAAGTGATGAATCATGTATCAACTAAAAGAATTAGAATCCTCTCGTCATATTAATCTCGTCTAGGATATCTCGTATACTATTTTCCGAAGCCAAACCATTTTCCTATAGAAAACTTATTCTTTGCACCAGAGGAATCAACTGGTTTTGCTGGAACTGGTTTAGGATTAGCTGCAGGGAGAAGGTAGGGTCAGAACTCAGAACAAAAAAATGAAACTGCTGCAAAACAACTTATGAACAGATTCGTCAATGATAAATATTTCCAAGAATAAATAGAAGTTAATCAAAAGTTTATTTGCACAGTGTTTTTATTGATGTCATGCAAAACAGTGTTTTACATTAAAGATTATTATTCAGTTTTTTCACTTCATTTTCTGACCAAGTATGCTTCTTGGCAAATGATACCCTGAATGAAGGGAAAAAAAACAGGAATACGTATTAATTGCTCACTTGAAAGAGATTATGATATGCATACTTTTAAAAAGAAATTTCTCTTTGCTCCAAGGACCCTATGTTTGCAAGGTCAACAGACTGTCTTCATTAATCATCTAGCGAGTAATATATAGGATACAGAAAAAGTAACAAGGGGTACTGATTTTACACTTAATAGCTTCTCCTTTTTCCTTATATTGTCCACAGCGAGGAAATCTATTATGTGTACCATAAACTTATCTCTGACCTAGTGATCAGAAATAACATTCTTTTATAAGAAGTACCTGGATTTGGAGGTGTGGTACTGGTTCTTTCAGTTTTCTTGTTCAAATTTTTATCTAAAGTTTGTACAGGTGCTTCAGGGTAAGAATTTCTTTCAGGAGTCCGGCGCTCCACAGGTGCTCTGCTACCTGTAATTGACAGGGTAAAGAATTGACAGGTTCAATAGACAATTAGACATTGTTCTAAACAGTCACTTTTTGAACACATCAAGGAGCATTAAATCTCTCAGACTTGATAGAAGAATTGGATAGCGTAGATGAGTAAGGAATAAATATAAATGCTATGTCACAGGACTTGACAAGGCCCAAAAAGAAGTATCAGATTATAACATAATAGGTGCTGGTGAGCAGGTCACGATAAGTCCTTAATTTTTGGACGCAGAATTAACAGCTGAACAGTTTTAGACTTTTAGTTCAAAAAACAGGGAAATTTAGTTAAATAAGTAAATAACTAAAAGAGTGGAACATTTTCTATGCAAATCTTCACAAAGTCGGCCAGGAATATCCTCTGTTTTCAAAATTTAGACCGAAGACTTACTTCCAAGAACAAAGTCTAAAGACATTTAACACAGAAGTTTAGGTTTGGACTTTCCAGGCAATCACATAGATAAGAACTAAGTAACAGGTCTGTATTATAATAAGAAATATAATTCACTGAACTCCAGATAGAATAAGTGCTTACTTTCACTAGGAGGCTTTCCGTAGTTGTGTCGCAGAGCTTCAAAGAAATTACCATCTCTTTGATCCTGCATTACTGAGAGAAGCAAAACATAATTAGACGGTCTTCCATGGTACTTGTATAAGGCTTATTTATACTTTCTCCAATTATCCAAATAACAAAAGCATACACTGGTCATATAAAGCATTCCCGTAATTGGGGGCACATCCAACTGATAGTAACTGGACGGCCTCAGCATCTCTCGTCATCGACAATTTTGTTGATGTGTTCAAATTTTGTGTGTCTAACAGAATACCTGCAAGCTGAATTAAGAAATAATTAATCAAGGCAGTTAGAGAGAGTTTCACTTATCATATACATGAACTATTGCACGCAGAAGACTATGATCTGCGAAATATGTCAAAGTAGTTTATATCAATACCAGGAGTTTCTTCAGAATAGGGGTGTCAAGCAGTTCGTAGGCATCCTCACAGTAATTATCAGTAAGAATGGTGCACTGAGATCCAACCTGGTGACAAGCAGATAATACATATCCAAAAAAAACAAATAAGATCATGTGTGCAAGAGATTCCTGAGAGAAATGATACATTCTAAACATCTTTATCTGGCATTTAGTAAATTAATACAAACCTCGCTGTTGCTTATGAGGACATCCTGACCAACCACAAGAATACTCAGCTTTTTAGCCATCATTAGTGCTTCCAAGTCTACCTGATAACACATAACACTGAAAAAGTAAGATAATTTTTACAATCACTCAAGACCGTCACACTAAGAAAAAAAAATATACAAAAAGAAGATATTTAAACTATAGTCATCCATAAAAACCTATGTTACTCGGACTCGGGTATGTCGTGTAGGACCAGAGACATATCCAAGTGTCAGACTCGGAGTTTTCGAATATTGAGGACATGGGTACAAAGGCCCAAACCAAAGAGTACTAACATAGAATAACAATGTACAAGAGAACAAGGTATCCATTCACTATTTCACGCACTCCATCCCACATTAGTTGTTACACTTTAATCAATTTTTGTAATGCCCAACAATAAAGCTCTTCTAGATTTTGGAATGTATCACTATACAATACTATGTTGACCTTCATAATTTTTATTTCATTAATTCTAAAGATGAAAGGTTCATATGACACTGTCATTACTATTATCTTATATCTTATGCATGAACACTGTTAAATATGGAAGTTCAGTGCACATAGCATTCCAGTAGCACGAATGAACAAAAGCAGTATGAAAATAAAACAACATGTTGTAAGGTACACTTAGAAACAGAACCTCTTCAGAAAAAAGAAGAGCTTTGGCATTAATCCCAGCATGATGAAAAAGCCACGCAGCTTGTCGTTGCTTCCACATCTTCCCCCTCCTCACATTTATCACAGGCAACACCACCACTGAACTGCCATCCCCCTCGACTCTCTCCTTGTTATTCCTCATTTTAGTCTCCAGCAACCACGAATAGCAAACTGCTGACAACATAGAACTTGTACCTGCAAATATTTCCGGTTTAGACAAACTAGTTCAAGAAAATCTTGCTTTCTGAAAACTTCTACCACACTACCACTTGAATCATATACTAAAGCCAGTTATACTCTCTATTCCTAGACAAATAATAACAACATAACAAAAACACAATCTTTACATTCATAGCTCAAGCTTAAAAGACTCATCACAAACCCCGCCATTTTCTCTGTTTTTTTTTCCTTTTTACATGATAATTAAAACCTCGATAAATCCAATCCATAACATTCTGTTAATGTCCAATCACATTTAATCCGAAAGTTCGAATTTTTTTGCTAAGATCAACTAATTTGAGTCCCAAAAGCTGGAAAACAACAAATTATAATAATAAAAACAGTTCTTGCAATAAGATCATAAACCAGCATATTTATTTCGAAATCGAAAGAGAAACACTTACTATTAGAAGGGCCAGAGAGTACAATCTTGGCAGTTCCATCAATTTCCCCACTTATAAGCTTCTTTATTTTCACTCTTTGCTCCTTCAAAAACCCATTTAAGTCTTTTACCAATTCACCAGAGTTCTGATCCGAATAAGATGAAATGGATCTCCGATGACCCGACTCCACCGGCGGCGACTGACCCTGTTTTTCCGGCAAAACACAAGTGGAAGACGAAATTGATCTCCGGTGAGAAGACTCAGTCAGATGCTTTGGAGGCGAGAGTAACCGGGTCGGATCCGGGTTCGGGTTAAAGACCCGTTTTGTGGGTGGTTGTGGTGGGATACCCAGTGGTTGGGTCACAGCCGGGTCGGTTTGAAACCGGGTTTTCCGGAGAAAAGATTGTCGGGGCGGGAGGAACTGGGTCGGGTCGGGTTGAGATGGGGAGGGTGAAGGTGGGGATTCGAATCTGGAGCGACGATGGGTGGATAGGCGAGGAGGGAGAGGTGGACTCGGGTCGGGCACGGGCACGGGCACGGGCTGTGGAGTCGAATCGGATGGTTTGAGAATGTTGGAGAACCATTTTTGAACGGCGTTGGCAGGGGAGTTGTCATTAACGGAGGGGTTAGATGCGTTTTTGTTTTTGACTGATTTTGTCACTATTTCCTCTCCAAAGCCATCCACAGGTCTCTGTCTGTTATTTTCAAATAATAAAAAATTTTAATTTAAATATTTGTATAATTAATTTTAATTTTGCTAACCAATATCAAATTGTAAAACATAATAGAGCTTTTTTCATAAATACCCATCCCTAAATGTTTTTTTCAAAAATACTATGGTTTTTTGAACTTTTTGCAAAAATACTATCTTTTTGAAATTATTTTCAAAAATACGGTCTGCAACTAGATGCAACCATGTGCAACTTTTGCGATCAGAATCAGATGCAACCATCTGCAACTTTTGCAACCAGATACAACTTGTTAGTAATGATGTTTTTCCGGCGTCCTGATTTTAGGGTTGTAAACAACCCTAAAATCAGGGTAGGTTAGGGTAAGTCCGTATACGAATTATTCGTCATTCTTAATATTTCTAAAATCCAAAATAGAAACATTGAACCCCAAAAGTTAAACTATTGAACCCCCGGGATAAATCAAGACCACAAGTTTACCCCTTTTATTAATAATTTTTTTTGAATTCTTAGCTGTTTTTTCAATTATTTTTTAAAAAGTTGCATCTGGTTGCTTTGGTTGCATCTGGTTGCGTTGGTTGCAGAACGTATTTTTTGAAAATATTTTTTGGTTGCATCTAGTTGCAAACCGTATTTTTGAAAATAATTTCAGAAGATAGTAAAATTGAAAAAAAACTTAGAAAAAGTAGTATTTTTGACAATTTCTCTATTATATTATTCGGGCCCGCACGTCGCACATAAAAAAATTCAAAATTTGCGAAGTCACGAATTTTCACTCGAAATTCCATAATTTGCACACCTGCACACACATAACTAATGGAACAACACATTACTTATACATTTAAACACTACACAAGTGTATTCTTATATAAAGTCATAGAAGGCTCTTTTTCATTTCAATGCGAGTACAACTTCTAATTTTCACTTCCAAGGGAGCAACTTTGAATAATCATAACTCATCCATCTCTTAGTCGTTTTGAGTGTTTGAACATGCATTGGAAAACTCTCGTAGAGAATAACACACTCCAAACATAATTTATTGCGAACACGCACACAAGACTCACTCAAATCGGAGCTCAAAATGACTTGACAATGTGGGACTAAAACCCACATTTTCCAACATATTATTGGTACTTTTGTTTATCAGAAAGAAGGATATTGTACTGATTCATCATCTTTATTTGATGATTTAAAGTATTTGATGTTAGCTTTTGTAATATGGAAGAACATATAGTTAATTCTGCTGGTAACAATGCAGTTATCTATAAGGAATTATTTAGCTTTCTGTACTTTCGTTTACAACATACAGAGAAGACATCTTGAATTTTGAGTAATATGTTTAATCGATAAAATTATTGCTTGTTTAACTTTTAAGTTGAAAGTACAAAAATTATGCTTGTTTTCTGATCTATTTTAAATCTAAATCTTAATAAATATTATAAGTACCAAAGTACGATTCAATATCTTCAATAGAGGAGAATATTTGGGGTAAGAGCAACTCGAATTTGAGACTTTCTGCTACCATGTTAAGTTATCAATTTTCTTAAAATCTTAAGGTGTTAGGGAACATGATCATATTATTTCTTCAACAAATTGTAACAAGATTATGTAAAATGTACTCACCTTCGAGCAGACCTGTTCAGGGGGTCTCTTCTGTCAAACGTAGACAGTGACAATCTCGGTGGCTGGTACTGCGCCTGTGGCCTTGCATATTTTGGTGATCCACCAAACCGAGACGGCGATTCGGAACCACGAGTAGGAGAAGAAGCTACCATTCTCTTGGCTTCCTCAAGCCACTCTTGTGTTAACCTGCTATTATTACTTCTTGTGCTTGAATCATAATCATATTCTGCACTTCCATCTTCCTTGTCACTACCAGTCAAGTTGTACACTTTCTTTTCATTTGTTGCTGTTCCGAAAAACATGTCGTTCATAAAATCCGTAAGATCAGGTGCTTGTTTTTCCACTACGGATCGCCTGTTTCCGATTATTTTCTTCTGTTGCAGGCCATTTGGTGAGCCTGCTCCAACTTTAACTTCATTTGCAAAGCTGTTTCGGTTGAATCTAGTTCTTTCCATGGCTTGAAGTTTTGATTGTATTTTTAGTACAATGTTTATAGTGGCATCGGTGCCTATATAAACACGGGAAGAAACAGATGATGCATAGGTAGATTGTAGAATAAAATATGAGATCAGAACAGTAAGGTTGATTTGTTATGACATGAACATTTGGAGGCATTGGTTCGAATGAAATCTTGGCCGGCCTTGGAGGACGGTAGTTGTCTTTTTTTGTGTATCTGTTTATCCGCCGTCTGGAATACATTAAGCAATATATTATAATTGTTGTATACATTTGAATTTCGAAGATCCTGCTTGACGCGATAATCAAATGTGTATCTGTCTCATTAGGTCATGATATCAGGGCCTTGGAATGTATAATCGTTGTCCTTTAGATCAAGGTCTGCAAAAGAATTTTACACTAGCTAGTTTTGGATCAACATGCTTGAACAAGTCAATAGGGGTTTTCAGTGTATATTTTTGGGATGTTTGTGGGATAGAGGGAACCATTGATGAGCCCTTTTACCAACATGTTGTTTTTGTTGGTCCCTGATCTTTTCAAATTTTGACATTATTGTTTGTCTTTTTTACAGTATTTCTTATGGGGGTGAAGAAAAGGGAGATCCGAGTGATTAGTTGGTTAAACCAAAAAAACATCCTAAGAAATTACTCACCTGCTATAGATTATTATATGCTCATCAACAAGAATCATTGTAAAATGCCAACATTTTGTCTTGATTAGTTTGTGGCCACTTGTGTTCATCACGGCTGAAGATGCTATTTTGACTAGTAAGAAAAAACAAGGTTCATTGAGAAACTTAAGAGAACGTGAACTAGTAATAGAGATTATGATCAGATTTTACACTTTATGTTCAGTTTGTACCAAAGAAAACAACTCAGAACAAGTATCATTCATACTCAAACAGCAAGCTCAAACACATGACTCTCAATGTCATATTTTTGTAGACCATTTAATACCAAAAAAAAGGAGGGAGGGGGGGGAGGGGGGCTCCAAAATCAGCAACTACTAATCGAAGGCCAAAATCTTCCACACCGCACCTGAACCTAATCAAACAATAAGTCTCGACAGTTGACATCCACAAGTTTTCAAGTGACCATATATACCAAAAGACCAAGAGAGTCATTGTTTTGATCATTGTGTTGATTCCGCTTGTTCATAAAAATAATACATGTAAGTTGTAATACACAATAGAAGATGGAAACAGTGAGGACTGAAATGGTGTAGGATGAAATTTTCACCTAAATAAAATTTTGAAATGTTGAATGCAAGACAAATGTCATTGATAGTCGAAATTTCTGGAAAGAATCGAGCTGATATACCCAGGTTTATTTACGAAGTGAATACCATGTCGGTGCTTTTCATGCGATCCATACCAATAAGTGATAACCTATTATCAAAAACATCTATATATCCGAAAGCATCTGTGCCCGGAGGACATTCAAGGGCAGCTTCTAGGACCCTATGATGTACCCCATGGGAGTCGATCGAATGTCCTCCTCTGTGATCATGTCCACCTAGGCAAACCTTCACGCAATTGTACCGATGTATCACATCCATTACTTCATCATAGTTCCACAAAAGTGCTTCTTTGGATGATGATCCAGGATCCAGAGGTAAATGACAGCAAACCACCACCTTTTGATTTAAATTTGTTGCATCGTGCAAAACACGATCCAACCAGTCCAATTGCTCTTTCCCAACTGCCCCATTGAACTTGAGGAACCTTCTCTCAAGATTCACCAATCCCTCTGGACTATTCTTTTCTGAATTTGGGTTTTTCTCACTAAGAAATTTCAAGGCCTTTTCTGTGTTTGGATGATCTTCAGGCCAGCCAATAGCACTGATATCGTACCCATCAAGAACTACAAATCTGTATTCCGGGATTGGAGAAAAATCATAGTAAGCATGTCTGTCAGGAGCCGGGATTTTCAATAAAGGGAGCAACTTATGGCGAGGGAGATTGTAAAGGCAATGATTGCCAATCATGTGGTATACATGACCATTGAAATTATCAAATTCATTAATAACTTTCTTAACAGCATTTAAAGACTGATCTTTTGGGCAAAATCCATCAACTATATCTCCAAAATTTATCACAAACTTAAGCTTCTGGCAATTGTTCCAGTTTTGGACTGCCCTCTGTAGCACAAGAATGCTGTGTCTATAATATCGTGGTGTACCAAGAAAGGAGTGGCCATCAGGAATGTCAGCATACTGAACATCAGATATAACCCCAAATGAAAGAAGAGGGTTCCTTTCTACACTCCTAAATGCATTTTGAGAGCCCATGGCCAGCTGGAATGTGAAAATGTTGTTGGTATATAAATTAAAACATGTATATCAATCAAACCAGTGACACAATCAGTGCAAAGTGAATTCAGAATATCACATGTTAATCAAAAAAACAAGCAAAGAACTACGAGAGAGGTGCAAAAAAGTCAAGCAATTTGTGAGGCCTCTGAGCTAAAGCTAGTAAAATTCTCAATTCGACCTCAAAAATTGAGCCAAGTGCAAGCTCCAACAGTTCGATTAATTTATCGAGCCAAGCTGGAGTATCAAACTATTAGAACCATGAGGCACATGAATACCCTTATATATATTTGGAGAATCAAATTGTATTTTACATGTTATATCGAGCCCAGTTGGAGTTGAGCTTATCAGGTTCAAGTTTGAGGTGAACGTATTATTCAGTCCAGTTAACTCGAGCCTTCAAGTGAAAGTAAATTTTATCAATGTTTAGCCTATTGACTTTCGAGCTTCTAACTTATGGCTCAACCTAACTCGAGCTCGAAATCATTTAATTAAGCTGAGTTTGTGGATACCCCTCACACTTGGTAACAAGAGGTCAAGTTCTAATGGAGACAATGTGTGCTTGAGAAATTAGATTTCCAGTAGTTACCAAGCCCCAAAAGGAAAAAAAAAACCGACTTGGCTCATCTTGATCACACTTTTACCAAAGAAAATTCAAGTTTGATGTCAAAGCCATTTGGAGTTTGTATTTGAGACTGGAACATGTACATGTTTTCACTTTCACGCTCAATAAATTAACTATGGGGACGCTTGGTCAAATATTGACATGATAAAATTCCGTTGTACATAAAAAAACTCTTTACTGCCAGGAGAAAGACAAGGGATCTCAGCAAGTATGACGCCATACCTGATAAGTAATAAGTAAAACTATAAAGTTTATGACATTTTAGCTGTGCATAAGCTATCATATACCTAACTGAGTAATTGCATTAAATCTCGACACAAAAAAATTATTCATAACTAAGACGGTTTTAGCACGAGATAGCGTGAGAACAATTGTCTCACAAATTTTCTTTCTGTCTACATTGTTCTTAAGTGAGAACTATCCACATATAATATAATTCACAAATAAATTAAACTTTAAATTAACAGCATTACGGATGATTTCAACACGATACCGATTGGAGATTACGTATAATAATTGACATTGCTATCACACAGCTGATCAGTAACAAATTTAAAACAGATACATTACTAAAACAAATCAGATATAGACAGAGTATAGAAGACGATCATTAGTAATTTTAAAAATTAAATACGAGAATAATATAGAATTTTTAGAAATTGAAATTAAAGGTACCGGTGAGGAAAATCTGGATATCTTCACCGATGGAAAAGAGGAGGAAGGGCGGGGCTTAAACGGTGGCAGAGAAGATAGAGCAGAGGAGCAATTTACTCAAACGGTGTCGTATTCTGTTTACCTGTGAAGATTTGGCTTAAATATATTAGAAAAAAATATTACACGCGTGGGAAATGCTCAACCCTATATTTATATCGGTTTTATAGGAGATAAATTTAAATTTAAATTATTATTTTGTGTGAACTGATAAACATATTATTAAAAAAACACTTGATTTTTTTTTTTTTGATAAAATCGTACTTGCATTAAAATATCTCAAAGTAACAGATGATACAATCTCGAGCAGAAACATTCCACTCTGAAAGACATGACATAGAATATGTCGCCCTTGCTAAACAATAAGCTACAATATTCGCAGACCTATGTGTGTAACACACTAACACTTCATCAAAGTGTTTATCCATATTATCCGTACAAGCCTCCAAGATAATATAATCCAGCACCAAAACTCACACAAACGGTGAGACAAAAACAAACTCACACAAACAAGCGGTGAGACAAAATCAACAAAACAAAATCGATCTTACAATCGGAAAAGGCTTAGAACCTTAGATCCGAATTAACTTTAGATCAACTAAAACAAGCAATCCTTAGATCCGGAGCGAAACCACAAAAACAAGAGGAACCGAAAATCCACCCGCTTGAATCTGAGAAGAAGGACAACGGAAGCTCTGATGGTTAGATCTAGGGCTTTTCTTATTGAAACAAGAAACAAATTCGAGGATAAAACTCGATTTTATTGAAAGAAAGAGAGGGATTGATGGCGGGGAAGGAGATGGGTGGTGAGGGAGGAGGAGGGAGGGTCGGAGAAGAGGTAGGGGGCGGCGGCGGCTACGTTAGTCGACTCTCATTTAGAGAGAGTATTTAGAGAGAGTATTTGTTATTAACACTTGATTTGTTTTAGCTAATCTTGCTATATAAATTAGAGATTTTTTAAAAACACTTGATTTGCTATCAAAAGTATCTTCAGTTATTTTTCAACAAAATGTAAAATAAAATTTGATTGATTTTGATTGTAAATTGTATTTTTGTAAATATAATAAAATTATAAAAAAAATAAAAAATAATATTTTTGATTTTTTTGTCTTTAATGTAGTTAAATTAATGCAGAGGATTTTATATAATTTCTTGTTAGTTGTTGCAAAATGTATAGCTAGCAGTTTGACGCTTTCGGTGGATAACGGGGAAGCACAACTTTCTATAATATTCTTTCAATACCTGGCTACAAGTTTGGTACTCGTACAAAGAAGACCAAAAAATACCAAACTGTTATAAAATATGATTGTAAATATGATTTAGTAAAAGAAGATTACTAGATAAGTTTTGTAAGAGTGGCCAAACACGCCTCATGCTAGTAAGAGGCGGTGTACATTTCTCCTATAAATAGATGATGAGGGGGGCATGAAAAGTGATCAAATAACAAGGGATCAATAAACATATCAAGGTTACTCTGTCTCTCCTTCGTATTTCTCTATCTATTAGTAATATTTATAACTTAAATATAACACGTTATCAGCACGAGACTCTGCCAACTGAAGTTTGTTCAACAAAGGAGAGTAAGTATGGAAGATATTTGTATTGCTGACTCTTCCACCACTCATACGATTCTACAAAGTCAACAATATTTTTCACAGTTAACTCAAACCAACTCTCAAGTACTGACGATATCGGGTACATCTAATATGATCGAAGGTCTTGGGAAGGCTAGTTTTATCCTACCAAATGGAACACAAATTCATATACCAAATGCCCTGTACTCTAGCAAGTCAACTAGGAACCTCTTAAGTTTCAAAGATATTCGTCTTAACGGTTTTCACATTGAAACTACTAGTGATGATGGAAACGAATATCTTTTAATCACCTCTGTTAGGTCCAAAGTATCGTAGAAGGGGGGGTTGAATACGATACTCACAAATAATTCAATTTCGTTCGCGGATTAATCTTTCAGTTCTATAACGAAATCAAACACACCAAACCAAATCAAGTTTCGGGGAATATATCTTTTTATAAATATAAACCTCGAGGGGTGCTACAATTTCTAATCCGTAGATTAGCTTCAATGAGTTTAAGGTTACACAAATTCAAAACAATGATCAAATTCTGAGCACTATTAATTCTCTGATAATTTCTCCGGCTCAGTTCTCTCTCTCAGTAATGTCTTTGTGTAGAATGCCTTAACTGAAGAAGACACTTTCTTCACTCTGTATTAACTGCAGTCTTCAATTGAAAAACCATCGAACCAAACTTGAAGAATCAATCCTGGTCGTTGGATCTTCATCAACCATATAAAACAAAACAAACTTTTCACCTGCTCCTCAATTAGAAAACCATGGAATGGATTAAAAGTAGTTTCCATTCGATAGTTTTATAAATAAAACTATCGAATGACAAATACTTAATTATAGTTTTCTTAAAGAATTTCCTTAACCATATTCGATGGTTTTCATTTATGAAAAACCATCGAACATTTTCTTTTGTACTTAATCATTTCAAAAACCTTTTGAGTTCCAGGGTGTCTAGTTTTAGACTGTATCAATTTCTTCTGAGACGATAAAACAACTTGATCTTTTTAAGTGTCGTCACCTAGTGCAACTGGTCTGGTTCACAGATGAATAACACTTGATCAATTCTTCTTTTATGTCTTCAATTCAATGTTGTTGATAAGTCCTTTGTCGTTCTGGTTGCTTCGTTTAAATCACTGGAATCCCGTGGTACTTAACCCTAAATCATTCACATACTCCTGTCGTCTTGAAAGTCTTGTTTCTTTTGCTGTCACTGAGGCTTGAATATTTTCATGAACTTCTTTCCGTGACCTGTTTACGGACTTCAAGAATACATAACGTATTTTGATTTTTTGAGTTTACCTTTTCTTCTTTGATTCTGGATTCCTGTGCTTCTGTTAATATTATTGTCTGTCTTGTCCTTTGTTGAGTTGTAGTTATCTCTTTTACATCTTATGTTACATTATGCTTTACAATTTCCCCCTATTTGATTGGATAGAGTTCGACAAGCAAATACTTCGAGGAAACATGAAACTAATTAAAGTAAGACAGCGTAATAATATTAAATGCATTCTGGATCAGATATATATACATTTCCAGATTTCATTAATCAAAAAACAATTAAACTTTATACAATGAAATTGCTCCTCTAGTCTGAGCTGATAGTTCTTTTGTTCTTTGCTTCAATCTCCAGTCCATTCCAATCTCACCTTCTTCAATCATTGGATCGGAGTTAGCAGCTTGATAATCAATCACTGATAGATAGTGCAGTGGTTCTCCAGGTTTAAGGATTGCTCCTTGAATGTGTCTTCCAATATATTCAACCTCTTGACCCACTCCAGCCCATAACCATGCAATGTTAACATCTTTCTTGTTTAGCTTTGGCATGTTTGGCAGTCTGGTATGCACTTCCAATCCTCTTTCCACTCTTTTCCTATAGTAAGGAACATTCTCCATTAGAAATCTTCTAACAATGTCTACTGCTTTGTCCGTCTCCGTTGATGAGAATCCAGTGGATCTAAGATACTTCTCAACTGAGATTAGATAGTTGCTTGGGTAGTCTCTCAGTTTGTCCTCAGCCAAATAGCAGATTCTGAACAAGTCATTCGTCATGAATCTAACCATTGGGGGATCTTCAGTAATCTTTGGACCGACTTTCATCACGATCACCTTAACATGCTCACGGAGCTGTTCATTTAGCCTTGTAGTTCTTTGGATCTTGATGAGTATAGCCTGCAATTCTGAATATGTCCTCTGTTCTAAAAACTTAGTGGAAATCACAAATGTACCTTTCTCCAGAAAACTGATTAATAAGCTCCAGGCACCATTTGCTTTAACCCCAACATTCAGACAGATTATAGAGCTTCTCAGTGCTTTAAAGTAAGTCTGATCTTCAAGATTAGCACTTCTGATGTCCTGAATAATAACTTCCACCTCAGCATTGTCGTTGACTTCTAATCCTTCTTCAACTCCGTAAAAGGTTTTGTAAGCCATTTCCCATTCAGTACCATCTTTCTTTGCCAGATCTATCATCTTCTTCTTCCTCACTTCATTATACACTTTGAATCTCTTCAGTTTTTCACTCCTCAGAATTGCTTGCTGTTTCTCTTTCTCAGCTTGCCTAGCATCTACTGCAGCTCTCTGAGCTCTTATTGCTTCCAAGGCAGCTTCTTCTTCAGGTGATAGAGAATTTGCTTCTTCTTCCATAATATCCTCCCAGATTGGATGTTCAACGGGCTCTGGATAATATGGCTCATGCTCCTCTTGATTAGGTTGCTCATGCATGACCTCAAATTCCTCTTCACTCTCCTTCTCTTCTTTTACAAGTTCCTTTATCCAGTACTGTCTGATAGGAATAGCTTCAACTGTCTCCCAAACTCCCCATCCATCCTTAGGCTTCTCTTTCTCCCCTTCTCCAACTTTCTCCCCCTTAGTTGAGGAATCCTCGATAAAAGCATCCTCAGCATAAAAGGTAGTAGAAGGATCAGGTTGCTGATTTGAAGGACCAGGTTGTCCAGATTGTTGGTTCTTCAGCATACTCCAAATAGACTGTACTCCGTCACCTTGATTCTCCAAGAAATCCATAAGCTGCTTATTAAACTCATTTATAGAAGCTAGCGACAGGTCAATGTTCTCCAATCTTGAGTTGGTAGTCTTTTCCATATGATACAGCCTCTTGTTGAGCTTAGACTCCACTCTTGAAAGGAAATTCATTGCATCTTTTACCCGCGCTTGACCATCCCGGATAACCAGAACGTCTTCTTTCAAAGCTTCTTGTCCTTGTTACAAAGCATCCACTTCATTCATGAATCCATCTTTAAGTTCTTTGACGTCTGTCCTCAATTCGATCAGTTCCTCCATAGCTTTCTTCTTTAAGGAGTCCACTGCCTGCTCCGTACCTGTTATAGTGCCAGATGCACTGCCAATGACCCTGAATGTTCTTCTGGAATCAGCTGCAGCCAAGTCAACCTTCTCTTGAATAGTTTTTAAAGAAGCATTGGCTTGACTAGAGGAGATCCCTTGGTCAAAGGAAGGTCGCAGTGGAACCTTGAATAGTGGATTTCCTTCTTTGTCACGAACTGTCATCTCCTTGAGGGTAGATTGAACTTGTAGCTCTCTTTCTGTTGGTAACAGCAAATCATCAATATTAGGTAGGGTTAGGGTGTCACTCCTCACATTTGGCTCTGGGTGTACACTCAACGTTTCTGTCGGTGTTTGAATCATTTTTCCTTTCCCACTCAGGCCAGGTGTAAGTGTTTTTGTTTCACTCAAATCATTTGTGCTGATTGTACCTGCAGAAGAAAACACCGTAGCCGTCCTTAAGGAGGTCACCGGTGGTGCAATGGGGCTTCGCAAGTCCCCGTCCTTGGATAAACCAAGTTGCTGATCATCCTTAGATGATATATCCTTTGTAGGATCTAGAGTTTTAATCTCTAGGGGGTTAGAAACAGGCTCTTTTAACAGCAGAGATCCCGAATCTTCCCCGATAGTCTGTGAAGACTTTACCTCAGTTGACTCCTCAATAATAATTGATTCATTGTCAACGAGTTGCCGATCTGCACCTACGTCAGACCCTTTACCCGCAGGATCCAGATATGTTCCATCTGGGGAGGTAGACAATGACCCTTTAGATTGTGCATTTAGGTCAAAGCCTTCTCTCGACGTCTGTGAAGACCCTTGGTTCTTAGAACCTTCAACCAGTGAACCTGACCGTAATATGGTCGGAACACCAGTTGTTTCCGTCAATTCTTCCTTACCTGATTGAGCTAATGGTTCAGATATAGCTTTCGTTAGCGTAGCCCAATCAGCATCAGAAAAATCAATAAAGGGCGCTTTGGAAGTTTGAAATAAAGTATCAACAGTTGCCTCGGTTTCTGTTCGTCTCCTTTTAGAGGAAGGCAGAGCTGCTGTTGAAGGGTGTATCTCCTTATGTGGTGCTGCTAAGGCACTATCTCCCTCTACACTCACGGATGTCTGAATATTGGGTATAGGAGGGGAAGGAGGCTCGTTTATTGTTTCATTTGGCTCTTCCAAAGGCTCTTCGACCGTGGTTAGAGGTTGTGGGTTTCAACCTCCTGGTCAGGAATGGCCACTGAGGGCTCTGGAATAACATCCATAGGTTGTGGTTCAGGAGCCAGTTCAGGAATGTTACATTGATTTACATGTTCCCCTGGGGGTAGAAGTGGTAGGGGCACCGTTCTTAGATATTCAGTGAGAACAGTGGGTACCCCTGGAAGATAGTTGTTCTTCCTTATCAGAGCGGTTATGGCATTGCTCTTCATCTTCATACACTCCATGGTCTCCTCTTCGGCGATTGTCTCACGCTCATCATCTGTTAAGATATCATTGAGAATTAGCTGTAGGAACCTAGGATAGAAACAAAGCACATCTTCATCTATGCCCGTTCTTTCATCCAGTGGTCCCATGCATATGATTACTTGATCAATCAGTAACCGTCCAATGTTAATATGCCTATTGTTGGCAATGGCAAACCCTATCTTTTGAAGGAATAAGGGAATACCATGCAGATTTGTTAGCTTGGCAGTAAAAACATGGATTAGGGTATGAAAGAAAAAGTTCCATGCTTTTGGCAAGTAATGCTTAAGGAACTCTCCCACAAAGAAGTTAGGTTGTTGACTTCTAATGAGAGTGAAGAAAGCATGTATCTCCTCAGTCATGGGATCCGGAACAAGGTTTTCTGTAGGAAAATGTAAGATTCGATTAAAATCATGTTCCGTCACCCTTATTGTTCTGCCCCCTGGCACAACAAAACTGAAGGACCTTACGTTATTCTCACTTGTATCCGTGGCGGTTGTGTACAACACAGTCAATTGATCGATGCAAAGGACCACGGGAGTACTCACATCATATGCCACTAATGAACGTGTGTTCAAAAACTCTGCCCATGCACGAAACTGTAAGTTCGTTATGGATTGCAAGTTTTGAAACGAGACATGATTAGTCTTGGTAATAATAAATTCTCCGACCATTTTAAATTTCCAGAAAATTAAATTAAACCAAAACTATTTTTCCTTTTAAATTTAATTAATTATTTCTAATTAATCAAACCCTTAACAAAATTAACCTAAAAACAAAATTACCCCTTTTTCTCAAAGATACACAAATTCGAACACCTTTATCAGAAACCTTAATTTGTTAACTTTTGAAAACAACCTTTTCTTTAATCACTAAAGAAATCAATTGACAAACAATTTCTTTCTAGAGTAGAAGAGTGTTAACAGAATTTAGGATTTAGAAATCAAATCACTTTCGATAGTTTCTTCTTCACAGGAGAAAGAAAACACAAAACAATTCACACTTTCACGGTTAAAAACAAGTAACTGTGAAAGAATAGTAAAATTTTGAGTTTTAATCGGTTAAAAACTGAAGAATATATCGATGGTGATGTTCTTGGATTGTGTCTATATTTTGTAAGTATTTTAAACGAGAGCTTGTATTTCTCAGATCTGTAAAACTGATAATGAAAAAAAACAAGGCAATGTTTTATACTTTTGAAACTGTCAGGGGTAAAACTGTCCTTTCAGGTTTCGATAGATTTTTAATGTACTACCGATAGATTTTCAGAGGGGCAAAAGAGTCATCTACACTTCGATGGTTTTTGAAAAACTATCGAGGTGTTTTTAAATAGGAATGCAAAACACTTTTCTGAAAAAACTATCGAAGTCTAATCTGTTTTAAATTCCAAAAACTATCGAACTATATTGGAAAAACTATCGAGAATTTTATCATTAAATTAATTCAAATTCACTTCGATGCTTTTCCACCTGAATTACAAAATCTACCGAGAGTTTAAATATTGAATTAAGTAAGTTCCTTTCGATATATTTTCAATTCAATTTCAAAAACTATCGAGAAATGTTTTCGATAGATTTTCTTTTTCCTTTTCAAAAACTATCGAAAATTAAATTCGATAGATTTATCTATGTACTTGAAAAACTATCGAATTTTCCTAAATTCGATATTTTTTGCTTCTGTCCAAATTTTAAAACCTGTTCTTGTTTTAGAATTCAGACTTTTCATTTCCTGTCAAGTTTTAATTCTAATAAATCTTTTAAAATTTACCAAAATCAATTCTTAACAGAAAATTCACAATTTTCTTAGAATAAAATCAATTAAATATCATTGAGTGATATTAACCAATTAAAATCTAATGAATTATGCTGCATTAATCTACAATGTCAAAAACAAAGCAAATTAATTCAAATTAAATAGATACTAAAATATTTAGAACAAATATTAGCATCTAAATAATTTTTAGAATTAATAACTAATTAAATGCCAGAAGATATATCATCCATAATTATGACATATAATTAGTACAAAAATCCTAACTACGAGAATTGCTCCAGAAAATAAACTCACGAGTCCTAAGGATATAGAAATTCTTAAACTCATGTATTTACCAGGACTATCTGCAGTTACTGATTTCTAATCAAAATCAATTAGAAAGATTTAACATCCCAAGTTCACCAACCAGCTTATTGAAAGTGGATTCATCAAGCGGTTTAGTAAAGATGTCTGCAATTTGATCCTCTATAGGTACAAAATGTAACTCCACAGTTCCATTCATGACATGCTCTCGGATAAAATGATACCTGATGTCGATGTGCTTCGTCCTCGAGTGTTGCACTGGGTTGTTTGAGATTGCTATGGCACTTGTGTTGTCACAAAATATTGGAATCGTTGTCAACAAAAGTCCATAGTCACGGAGTTGGTTTCTCATCTACAAGATCTGAGCACAACAGCTTCCAGCAGCAATGTATTCAGCCTCATCTGTTGATGTGGAAACTGAATGCTGCTTCTTGCTATACCAGGAAACTAACCTTCTTCCAAGAAACTGACAGCTTCCTGAAGTACTCTTCCGATCAATCTTACAACCTGCAAAATCAGAGTCTGTGTATCCAATAAGATCAAATCATGTATCTTTAGGGTACCAAATTCCAAGATTTGGGGTCCCCTTAAGATATCTAAATATTCGCTTAACAGCTATTAGATGAGATTCTTTAGGATCAGACTGAAACCTAGCACACAAGCATGTTGCAAACATTATATCTGGTCTACTTGCAGTGAGATAAAGTAATGAGCCTATCATACCTCTGTAGCCTGTGATGTCAACCTTCTTACCAGTTTCATCTTTATCAAGCTTAGTGGCAGTTGGCATAGGAGTCTTTGTTGTAGATGAGTCTTCCATTTGATACTTCTTAAGAAGATCCTTGATGTACTTGGACTGACAAATGAATATACCATCTTGTTTTTGGTATACTTGCAGTCCAAGGAAGAATGACAATTCACCCATCATGCTCATTTCATAACGACTCTGCATTAACTTAGCAAATCTCTTGCATAGATCATCATTAGTAGAACCAAATATTATGTCATCAACATATACTTGCACCAATATCAAATCATTTTTATGCTTTTTGACAAAGAGAGTTTTGTCTACAACACCTCTTGTAAAATCATTTTCAAGTAAGAATTCAGAGAGAGTGTCGTACCATGTCCTTGGAGCTTGTTTGAGTCCGTAGAGAGCTTTGAATAGAAAGTACACAAAGTCTGCCTGTTTTGAATCCTCAAAACCTGGAGGTTGTTCCACATACACTTCTTTTTCTAACTCCCCGTTCAGAAAAGCACTCTTCACATCCATTTGATATACCTTGTAATTGGAATGTGCAGCAAATGCCAGAAACATTCTGATGGCCTCAAGTCTTGCTACTGGTGCATAGGTTTCATCATAATATATACCCTCTTCTTGAGAGTAACCTTTAGCAACCAGTCTGGCTTTGTTTCTCGTTACAATTCCATCTTCGTCCAACTTATTTCTGAATACCCATCGTGTTCCAATAACAGATTTTCCCTTAGGCCTGGGTACCAGCTTCCAAACTTTCTGCCTTTCAAACTGATTGAGTTCCTCTTGCATAGCAATCACCCAATCTGGATCATCTAGAGCATCTTCAACTTTCTTAGGTTCTGTTTCTGAAAGAAACCCAGAATAGTGACATTCATTTTGTGATGTTCTCCTAGTTCTCACTCCTGTGTCCGGATCACCAATGATCAAGTGAAAGGGATGATCTCTATTCCATACCCTTTGTCTTGGCAGATGCGATCTTGATGATTCTCCTTGTTCTAGATGTTGTGGAGTGTGACTAGTTGATCCTTCTCCTGCTCCCCCTGAGTTGTTGACGGTTTGATCTGTTGATTCTGAAGACTGACTAGTGGATCCTGTAGAATGTTGAGGATCTCCACTTTGGTCACCACTTTGTCCAGAATCATTATCATTATGATTATTATTAATGACTGTAACAACTTCAGGTACTTCTTCATTGTCAGAGAGATCTCCTGATAGATTTTCAAATACCAAGGATTCAGAGTTCTCTCCGGTTTGCAGGCCTGGTCTTTTGGTGTCGTCAAATGTTACATTAAAGCTTTCCAACACCTTCTTATCTTCAATCACATATACCCTGAAAGCCTTAGATTCCAGAGAATAGCCCAGAAAAATGCCTTCATCTGCTTTGGCATCAAACTTGCCACGATGTTCTCCATCTTTAAGTACAAAGCACTTTGCACCAAACACATGAAAGTACTTCAGTGTTGGTTTCTTGTTGGCCATTAACTCATACGGAGCCTTTTCATGATCTTTGTTGATCAGGGTTCGATTCTGAGTGTAGCAAGCTGTATTCACTGCTTCAGCCCAAAAGTAAGTGGGAAGTTTTGATTCACTCAACATGGTCCTTGCTGCTTCAACCAAGGTCATGTTCTTCCTTTCCACTACTCCATTCTGTTGAGGAGTTCTTGGTGCTGAAAATTGTCTTGATATTCCTTTCTCTGAGCAGAAATCATTTAGAACTGCATTCTTGAATTCAGTTCCATTGTCTGATCTGATTGTCCGCACAGGTAGCTTAGCTTCCACTTCTATCTTCTTGATGTGATCAATGATTAGTTGTGTTGCTTCATCCTTTGTTTGTATGAACAACACCCACGTGTACTTAGAGTAGTCATCCACCATCACCAATGCATATCTATTTCTTGAAAGTGACATAACATTAACTGGACCAAATAAATCCATATGAATCAGATGTAATGGTTCAGTAATGCTTGTCATTCCTTTGCTTCCATGTGATGCTTTCTTCGACTTCCCCTTTGCTTCACATAGTCCCTCCTGATTGAATTCCATCAGGGGCAACCCTCTCACTAACTCTCTCTTTACCAAAGAGTTCATAGTTTTGAAGTTCAGATGTGAGAGCTTCTTGTGTCATAGCCAACTTTGTTCTGAAGATGCCTTTGCATAGAAACATGTAACTTCTCCTTCACTGGTAGAACTTAAGTCAGCTATAAACAAATTTCCTTTTCTCACTCCCAGTAGAGTAAGCTTTTCATCCTTCCTGTTGGTGATCAAGCACTTGTCCTTTCCGAAATCTACATTGTAGCCTTTATCACAGAACTGACTGATACTTAGAAGATTGTGCTTTAATCCTTTAACAAGAGAGATGTTCTCAATGATGACATTTCCAGCTTTCAATTTACCATATCCCGTAGTGAATCCTTTGCTGTCATCTCCAAAGGTTACAATCGGGCCGGTCTTCTTAACCACCTCTGTAAGCAGGGACTCTTCACCTGTCATGTGTCTAGAACAGCCACTATCCAGAATCCACACAACCTTTGAGCTTTTAACCTTATCCTGCAATCACAGATTGATTAAGCGGACTTTGGTACCCAAAATTGTTTGGGTCCTGAAGGTTTAGATGATTTAACAGGAGTAACATTCAATTTAGTCTTACCCTGTTTGATATTCATAGTATCTGTGGATTTAACATTACTAGTGCTATTGCTATTATCATTCATCAACTTAAAATAAGCATGCATGATGTTGTACTTACATAGCAAACACTCTTTCTTTCCACAGGGTTCATGAGTATTAGGCATGTCAGACATGTTATGCATTTCAGAAGTATTAATAGTTTCTACTTTAACCTTTTTACATGCATGTGTAAGGTGTCCAGCAGAATTACAAATAGAGCACAACTTCCTAGATGCAATGGGAGAAGATGGAACCAATTCCTGATTAACACTCTTCTTCTTCCCATTCCTGTTCTTTTTAACATTACTAACTAAGGAACCTACTTCAGTTTTAGGTAAATCAGGTTTAGGTAATTCATTTTTTACTGATTTCCTAGGCAACTTAGTTTTTACCTCTTTTTCCTTCAATAAATCCTCCTCAAGCAATTCTTGTCTAATGAAAAGGTCATCCTCATCAAAGAGTGGTGGAAACGGCTTAACAAAAACTGGACAATCAACATTCTTAAGAACATGTGGAGTATTCCTTTTGACAACTGAAGGTGTCACAGGGAATTCCACAATCTTCTTACCAGCTTTCTTGTTATAGTCAAATCCTATAGCAGTTTTATTCTCTAAGGCCTGAGTATCAATGATTTCCTTAGCCACTAGAGCGGAATTCTTAAAAGCATTCAGTTTCAAATCTAGATCTGAAATCTGCTTCCTGAGGATAGTCTCTATCTCATCATTACACTTGACCTTGTTCTCTAAGTACGCATTCTTTTGCTTAAGATCTTCTAATGTTACAGCTACAAGCTCTAGTTCTTCATTTTTAGATTCTAGCTTTTTAATCTTAAGAACTAGTTTAGCATTTTCCATTTCTGATGCTAGCATGCTTGTGTGTACATTAAACAATTCTACACTAAGATCTTGCACAGTTTTCTTGTACTCAGAGTTAGACATATCAATTGTAGTTAAGATAGGTACCTGAGATAATTGCAGTGATTCCTCTGAAGAGTCAGCCATTAGAGCAACATTTCCATATTCCTCCTTTTCATCCGAATCAGTGTCATCCCAGTGTTTTCCCTCTGCTATGTAAGCTTTCCCTTTCTGCTTTCCAGACAATGCCTCAAGTTTCTGTTTAAGCTTGGCATTCTCCTTCTTCAACTCATCATAAGAATCCTTCTTTCCATAGACATCTTTCATGTCTCTTGCTTGACGAGGCTTCCGGCATTCAGTGGCGAAATGCCCTAACTCATTGCAGTTGTAGCATCTTGATTTGCTTCTATCAATCATGCCAGTCTTGTATCCTCCCTTAAAGCCTGTACTAGGTGTATAATTGCTCTTCTGGAATCTGTTGGTTGAACCCTTGAACTTGTACTTAGGGTTTCTCTTGAAACGAATGTGACTAAACTTTGCAGCTAAGTACGCCATGGTTTTGTCTTCCATTCGCTCAAGCTCTTCTAGGGTGTAGTAATCACTTTCATCAACACCCAGATTCACAGAATCCATTTCTGCTTCTATTATCACCTCCTTTCCAGCTCTAGGGGTTTGAACCTGAATCTCAGAAGTTATTGGTTCATCTACTACAAGTGATGTTGATCTCACAAGTGCATTGTGCTTGTTCTCCACTGTCCATGATCCGTAGATTATCTCCCTTTGTTCCTGTTCCATCTCATAGGTCTTCAACTTGCCATAGATCATCTCTAATGACATCTTTTTGAAGTCAATTCTTTCCCTAATGGATGATGACTTGTGTTCTACATGATGGGGCAGCATCATCATGAACTTCCTGTTTGATTCTCTCAGTGGATAGGTCTTTCCTTTCATTGCCAATTCATTGAGAAGCTTAGTATATTTCTCAAAGACCTGAGTTATACTTTCTCCTGGCAGTGACCTAAACGCTTCATATTGAGAAGTCAGGATGTCCAATCTGTTTTCCTGCACGTCTTCAGTTCCTTCCATTATTAAGTTAATGGTATCCCACATATGTTTCCCGCTTGTACAGTTCATCAACTGATAGCTCATTTCCTTGTCTGCGGAGTCCGCCAATATCAACATTAAACCGGTGTCCAATCGAATCAGTTCTTTGTCAGAATCTGTAAATTCACTAATATCCTTAGGTTGGGTGCCTGAAGGAATCCTGCTACCATCAGGAGCTGTAGATTCACTAACTGGTTTCATTGGTACAAACGGTCTGTTCTCTAATATGCCAATATACAACGGATTAGATGCCTTGATAAATAACAGCATCTTCATCTTCCACAAACCGAAATCATCTCTAGTAAACGGGGGAACTTTAATACCAGCGATTGTCTTTGGAGCACTCATGGTTTCTGAAAATTTCAAATTGTTTAAAATTCAAGAAATTCCAATTAAATGAAAAATTTTGAAAGTTAAAAAATTTGCTTCGAATTTTCACGCTACGTTTGATTTTGGTCTCATTCACCGGATCTGATTTGTATATCAATCAAGTAGCTCTGATACCAATTGTTAGGTCCAAAGTATCGTAGAAGGGGGGGTTGAATACGATACTCACAAATAATTCAATTTCGTTCGCGGATTAATCTTTCAGTTCTATAACGAAATCAAACACACCAAACCAAATCAAGTTTCGGGGAATATATCTTTTTATAAATATAAACCTCGAGGGGTGCTACAATTTCTAATCCGTAGATTAGCTTCAATGAGTTTAAGGTTACACAAATTCAAAACAATGATCAAATTCTGAGCACTATTAATTCTCTGATAATTTCTCTGGCTCAGTTCTCTCTCTCAGTAATGTCTTTGTGTAGAATGCCTTAACTGAAGAAGACACTTTCTTCACTCTGTATTAACTGCAGTCTTCAATTGAAAAACCATCGAACCAAACTTGAAGAATCAATCCTGGCCGTTGGATCTTCATCAACCATATAAAACAAAACAAACTTTTCACCTGCTCCTCAATTAGAAAACCATCGAATGGATTAAAAGTATTTTCCATTCGATAGTTTTATAAATAAAACTATCGAATGACAAATACTTAATTATAGTTTTCTTAAAGAATTTCCTTAACCATATTCGATGGTTTTCATTTATGAAAAACCATCGAACATTTTCTTTTGTACTTAATCATTTCAAAAACCTTTTGAGTTCCAGGGTGTCTAGTTTTAGACTGTATCAATTTCTTCTGAGACGATAAAACAACTTGATCTTTTTAAGTGCCGTCACCTAGTGCAACTGGTCTGGTTCACAGATGAATAACACTTGATCAATTCTTCTTTTATGTCTTCAATTCAATGCTGCTGATAAGTCCTTTGTCGTTCTGGTTGCTTCGTTTAAATCACTGGAATCCCGTGGTACTTAACCCTAAATCATTCACATACTCCTGTCGTCTTGAAAGTCTTGTTTCTTTTGCTGTCACTGAGGCTTGAACATTTTCATGAACTTCTTTCCGTGACCTGTTTACGGACTTCAAGAATACATAACGTATTTTGATTTTTTGAGTTTACCTTTTCTTCTTTGATTCTGGATTCCTGTGCTTCTGTTAATATTATTGTTTGTCTTGTCCTTTGTTGAGTTGTAGTTATCTCTTTTACATCTTATGTTACATTATGCTTTACAACCTCAACCACTTTAGGCTACAAGAAAATTTTAGAAAAACTACACTCAATCTCTTCTGGATTGTATGCCACAAAAATCAGGATCATTGAGTCGCACAATATCACTATTCCCAAAATTATGGACCCAAAATCACTTACCCTATGGCATGAGAGACTTGGTCATCCTGGAGTTTCCATGATGCGACGTATTATAGAAAATTCTACGGGACATCCTCTTAGAAACCAAAAGATCATACAACAAGATGAACTTCCTTGTTCAGCATGTTCTCTAGGAAAACTAATTGTTCGACCATCCCATGTTAAACTTCAAGTCGAATCCCCTAAATTCTTAGAACGGATCCAAGGTGACATTTGTGGACCCATTCATCCGTCTTCAGGCCCATTTAGGTATTTCATGGTTTTAATTGATGCATCAACTAGGTGGTCTCACGTCTGTCTACTCTCTACACGAAATACAGCCTTTGCTAAACTACTCGCTCAAATTATCAAATTACGAGCTCAATTCCCTGACCACCCTATCAGATCAATTCGACTAGATAATGTTGCTGAATTTACATCTTCAACTTTCAATGATTACTGTATGTCGATAGGAATCTCAGTTGAACACCCAGTAGCTTACGTACACACACAAAATGGTTTGGCAGAATCTTTAATCAAGAGACTTCAACTTATTGCCCGTCCTTTACTTCTCAGAGCCAAATTACCCACATCAGTTTGGGGTCATGCTATATTACATGCTGCAAACCTAATAAGGGTCAGACCATCTGCCTATCATAAACAATCTCCCCACCAACTAGCCCTTGGTCAAATTCCCGATATATCTCACTTCAAGGTTTTCGGTTGTGCCGTATATGTTCCTATTTCGCCTTCACAAAGAACTAAAATGGGACCTCAAAGAAGAGTAGGAATATATATAGGTTTTGATTCACCATCTATCATAAGATATCTTGAACCATTGACTAGTGATGTGTTTACTGCTCGCTATGCAGATTGTCATTTTGATGAGTCTGTCTTCCCTTCATTAGGGGGAGATAAGGTTGTGCATAATTTAAATTCTGAATTGACATGGAATACATCAGGATTGAATGCTTTAGATCCTCGTAATAATCAATGTGAATCTGAAGTTCAAAGAATTATTCATATGCAAAATATTGTTAATCAAATGCCTGATGCTTTTAGTGATTCTAGACATATTATAAAATCGCATATAACTGCTGTAAATGCTCCGGCAAGGGTTGAAATCCCTATTCATAAATCAATTCCTGAAAAATTGGACGGTGATTTAAAACCACGCCAGAAGCGTGGCAGACCTATTGGTGCAAAGGATGTTGTACCACGAAAATGAAAACTGACTGGACCTGCTCAAGAAGTTGTGAGTGTTCCAGATAATACCCCAGAAGTGGTATTACCTCCTGCAGAGGTTCGAGCCCCTCAAGTGGCTGTAATGAAACCCCTGGAAGTGGAATTACCTCCAGAAGAGGATATTGCCCCTGAAGTGGCACATGCTTCCATAGAAGCAAAGGTACCTGATAATTATGAGATCTCAATGAGTTATGTACATAACGGGAAATTATTGGATCGTGGGAGTAATGAGATTGATGAGATATATGCTTTTTCCATGGCATGTGATATCTCTATGAACTCCGATCCTGAACCACAAAGTGTGGAAGAATGTCGGCAAAGAGATGATTGGCCAAAATGGAAAATTGCAATCCAAGAGGAATTGCAGTCCTTGCGCAAGAGAAATGTATTTGGACCTGCAGTCCAAACACCAGCTGGTGTGATCCCTGTGGGGAATAGATGGGTATTTGTACGAAAACGAAATGAGAGAAATGAAATTGTGAGATATAAAGCCCGGCTAGTGGCCCAGGGATTCTCTCAAAGGCCTGGATTTGATTACCAGGAAACTTACTCTCCTGTAATGGATGGAGTCACTTTTCGTTTTCTAATAGGTATGGCTTGTATGGAAAGATTGAAAATGCGTCTCATGGACGTTGTGACAGCCTACCTATATGGATCACTTGATTGTGATGTTTATATGAAAATCCCCAAAGGATTAAAATTGGAGGAAACTAAGCCTCGTCATTTGTACTCAGTTAAATTACAACGATCAATATATGGCTTAAAGCAGTCTGGTCGTATGTGGTATAACAGGCTTAGTACCTATTGAATAATTGGTATATTAATAATCAAGTTTGTCCATGTGTGTTTATTAAAAGGTCTCAAACTGGTTTTGTTGTTATTGCTGTTTATGTGGATGATTTAAATATTGTTGGTACTTCTGAAGATATTACTAACACTGCTAATTATTTGAAAAATGAGTTTGAGATGAAAGATCTTGGAAAGACAAAGTTTTGTTTAGGTATACAGGTGGAACACTTATCTTCAGGCATATTTGTTCATCAGTCAACCTACACAGAAAAGATTCTTGATCGATTTTACATGGACAAATCTCATCCACTGACTACGCCAATGGTTGTTCGATCACTTGAAGTTGAAAAGGATCCATTCCGACCCAGAAAAGAAGATGAAGATGCACTTGGACCTGAAGTTCCATATCTAAGTGCAATTGGCGCTCTTATGTATCTTGCGAACAACACGCGGCCTGATATTGCATTTGCTGTGAACTTATTGGCAAGATTCAGTTCTGATCCAACTAAAAGACATTGGGATGGAGTTAAGCATATATTGAGATATCTTCGTGGGACAATTGACCTTGGATTGTTCTTTCCATACAATTCAAAATCGCAGCTGGTTGGATATGCAGATGTTGGGTACATGTCAGATCCTCACTTTGGAAGGTCATAAACAGGTTATTTATTCACATATTGTGGGATTGCTATCTCTTGGAAGTCTACAAAACAGACTATGGCTGCAACTTCATCAAATCATGCAGAATTACTAGCAATCCATGAAGCAAGTAGAGAATGCGTCTGGCTGCGATCCGTCATTCAACATATTCAGCAATCGTGTGGATTATCAAATATCACTGATAGTCCTACAATTATGTTTGAAGATAATTCAGCTTGTATTAAGCAGTTGAAGGAAGGATACATTAAAGGAGATCGAACAAAGCACATATTATCGAAGTTTTTCTACACTCATGAACTACAAGAGAATGGTGACATTGAGGTACAACAAGTTCGTTCAAGTGATAATTTGGCTGATATACTAACAAAGTCACTACCCACATCAACGTTTGAAAGGCTACGAAATAATATTGGCATGCGAAGACTGAGAAGCTTGTTGCATCAGGATATCAACATGTGAGATATTTTATTCAGGGGGAGACTGTACTCTTTTTCCTTCGTTAAGGTTTTTATCCCACTGGGTTTTTCCTTGCAAGGTTTTAACGAGGCAGTCTTTAAAATTAAATCACATTGACAATCAAGGGGGAATGTTATAAAATATGATTGTAAATATGATTTAGTAAAAGAAGATTACTAGATAAGTTTTGTAAAGCTTAGCTTAGAAGTTTTGTAAAAGTAGTCAAACACGCCTCATGCTAGTAAGAGGCGGTGTACATTTCTCCTATAAATAGATGGTGAGGGGAGGCATGAAAAGTGATCAAATAACAAGGGATCAATAAACATATCAAGGTTACTCTGTCTCTCGTTCGTATTTCTCTATCTATTAGTAATTTATAACTTAAATATAACACAAACTATATAATAACATTATTTCTTGAAATTTTCAGACTATTCTGTCTGGTGAACAAAAATAGAAGACTATTTTCTTCCCAGCTACCTTCAAGTAAATTAAAATGACTTCCATAACTCCTATAATTGTACATTAATCAGCAAACTTTTTGAAAGAAAAGGTGCAAAACACTTTGTATATTGGATATCTTCCTGCTAAGCAAAAATCACTATAATGATATATATTCTCTGTAGGCAAAAACGGCACTAGCATGCACAAAACGGAGTCAAGAGTTGAGTTTCGGGCTTTTTATGCATTGCAGCATCACATTACTAGGCACTGGATGAGCTCCAATTTTGTGCTAGCTAAATGACCCTGGTTTTCCATTATTTGAACGGTTATGGATTTGACTGATGAGCTTTTCTGGTAGTTTTTTCGACGCCTGCAAAGCCATAGAAAGGTTAGCTGATTAAGTAATTTATAACAAAATGTATGTACAGATCATTGAATGCTGACCTGGAAGTGTCTCATGTGCAGTATTGGCTCACAACCAACATCTGAAATTAGTTTCCCATTAGGGGTGCGTAGACTGAACCGTGCTGCCTCATAAGCTGAAAGTCTATCACTGTCATTTGGCAGGTGCTGGCAAACCTTAAGTAGCGATGCTAGAGAATTCATCTGGTAGATCAAAAGACTATCCGGAGTGAGAACTAACTCCAACATACGATAATTTTAAAAACAAAGGTAATAGGCAAACTTTAATATTAAGCATGTCAATAGTAGATCCTCACTGAAATAAGTGCACATTTTTTAACTATTGAATATGGATGGAACTGGGCATCACAAAAACATTTGAGTTTATAAATAGATAAATAAATAAATAACATTTATATCTTAGTTGGTGCACAGAAGTTGAATGCATTCACCCAGTTCACCATGTCTAAGCAGCGGGATGATAGTTACAATAGAATTAGGCTTTCCGTAATCATATACACTTCAAAACACCAAGCACTTCAGTTTTCCATAAGAATTGCTATTTATGCCACTAACCAATCACTAATCCCAATTATAGGTATGAAAAGTATGTATCCTTAGTATAGCAAAATGTCGAATGAGACTTCCCTTCATGCAGCAAAAGTAGTACACTTAGAGTAGAAAATACAGACCTTCATATAAGGGCAGGATGCACATCCTCCATTTATTGAACAACCTTCCCCACTTGCTACTCCAGGTATAATTGGAACTTTCATGAAATCTCCAACTTCAGTCAAACTTATACCCTGAGGTGAACTGCACGATGTTGTGGTCACAGACTCCGACGAGACAGGAAAAACAATCTCAACGCTAACTTTGCTTTTACTAGAGGAATTAACAGATGCCAACATCTTGCGAACTAATGCAACAATTGCAGTTACCATTCCCGACTCTGTTCCCAGTACAAACTGAAGATGGTCACTGGCATTTCTATCTAAAGCCTCTTGAACCTTCTGCTTGATAAAATCTAATATGTTTTGGGTTGAACCCACCACCCCCATGCCTCTTCTCTTTGCTTCCATAGCAAGCGAAAACATTTCACCAGGGACTTCAAAATGAGCAGTTAAGAATGCATCACAATACATATCATTTATCCTCTTCACTACTTCAGAACCAAAGATATCATGCACAATGCAAGTGCCATCCTGGCATGCGGAAAATTTGTCAGCACAATCGAAAAATGGATTTGTTACACTTCATATCTTACAGCAAAAATTAAGCGAAGAGAAAGCAAACCCCCTTCCCTTTTGGACTTCAAAAGGAGGGGGGGAGAAGTGGGGAGGGATCCAAGAAATTAATGTTACTGATTAAAATATCAACACAACTGAAGGAACTCCACTACACGCAAATGCAAGGACTCTTCACTTAGCCCTCAATCTATTACAACCCGGGAAAGCAAAGTTGTTCTCTTATTTCAAATCATATAAACGTGAAAAAACAGAAGATAGAGATACAGGTGACACATTCGGTATGGTGATATGCAATTGACTACATAAGAAACCAACCTGAAAATAAAACCTACAACTCAACCAGAGAATGGAATGGCCACGTAACACTTAGCTAGAGGAAAATTATGTAACAAATCACCCCCAGCCCCAGCATTTTACAACTTTAGTTTGGAACTGCTAATGTAATGATAATGGATGGCATGGTAATACTTCCACTCAAATTAAGCATGTGATAACAGATACCATAAATGAAGAACATGCAAGATATCAAGTGCAAACTAAACATCTGCTTTTCCCGGGGAATACATCATTATATACTTCACCCACTTTCTTTCCAAACTTTAATCTTCCTCTCTTATTGTGACAAGAACAGAATTCTGATTTGATATGAGGTAATGTGGCACCTAATGGAATGGAAAGCCTAAACACATTTCATTTTTCAACCAAACTCATTGTCATGCTCTAAATTAGCATTTACGAATCGGACGAGATCATAATTTTATCAGTCAAAACCAGAAACCTGGAAATAATGAAGACGAGGAAGTAATGACTTGATTGAATTCCTATTGTGTTTAGGATGTATCTCGGCAATTTCTTCATCGGTCATTACAGTCATCTGTCTAAACAACTCCGCAATATTTGCACCCATGTAGGAATCAGGACCATAGAGTACAGTTAAGTTAGGTACTTCAGTAAATGCCTGCAGAAAAATTACATCACATTTTATTTAATAAAAGAGACTTAAAATTAATTGCAAATAAGATGCCTCTTAAAATAGACATATATAAATGCAATAAAAAGACAACCTGCAAAATGGTTTGCACGACATTAGAAGAAGTACATGTTATGGTTGGCACTAATTCATGAGCATGAGCTTTTGTCTCTAGTGACGTGTTTATATAGACAACATGCAAAGCTGGAGATGACACGGGAGCAGTTGCAAGATAATCCATATATGCAGGACTGGAAGCAGCGTCAGCCAAAGAACAACTAATTTTTTCATTGGACATCCTGTACACGCCAACCTGCAAAATATTTGTCAAAATGAAACACCATTAGCACAAGCATCACAAATAACATAAATTGGTACGACCTTAAACAATGATAATAGGCAGTGAAAGCGGTAAATATTTATACATTTATATAAAACTTTTACTTCTGACATTCGAGCCACACGACATAAGATTTTGTTCGTACTATGTTAAATCTATGGTTGGAAACTGAAAGTAGATAAGATCTTCAAAATTGTATCAGCATTCTATCATCAATTAAATGTATAGAAATTTGTGGGTGGGATTGGGAAATAATCTTACCTCTGGAAAGCCAGCTTGATCAAGGATCGCACGCACATTTTCTGACATGAAATCTACTCCCAAAACAGTAATATATTGGCATCCTTCTTTTGCCATTTTCACAGCCATATCAGCCATAACCAATGAGTCAGATATATAAATGTGAGGCCATAGACTCTGTGCAGCAGTCAAAACCCCTTGAACTTCAGGGTCCATGTAAAAGTGTGCAACAACACCAATTTTCCTCTCCTTGAGCAAATTGGCAAGCTCTTGAACTTTCAAGTCCTCTGGGAACAAAAATTTTGCCTGCAATTTAGCTATAATGAACTTAGTAAAAACTGCATTTCGCACAAGAGATGGCATTTCATGACAAATAAATAATTGGATTAAATTATTATTGATGCTAAGCATCATTGGCTTGGTCAGCCATCATCAAGAAAAATACAATAGACACGATTATATAACAAATTTTCTGTCTTGAACATGTGCTTGAGATGACCATGCCGACCTATTGCAAATCTTATTATAGTCTCGCATATTAATTCTTATCCTGAACCCCGTGCTCACTTTTCTTATTCATCTTTTTCTTATTCCAAGTTTTGCTGAGTACTCAAACATGAAGCAAAAACATTACAGAATATGGTCCTCCTTAACACTTGACCAAACTTCAGCAAACAAGTCTCCTTATAAAATAACTAACGCAATATTTGCAAGTTCAAAACAACATGTGTGCAACCTACAAATAGTCTGACCAAAATATTCGTTTACTTTTACCATTACTATTAATAAATCCTAAACCATTACTATTAATAAATCCTAACCAACATAAACAAATAAAAACGCTAAAAAACCAATACATAATCAATCATATAAAAACAACCACTCAAAAACTGCAACAGAATCGAACCTGAGCTTCAGCATAGCTCCCTTTAGCTTGCACACCATCCTCCGTAACAACTAAAGACGGAAACATCTCCCCAAACTTCTTCCCTTCTCGTTCCGCAACCAAAGCCTTAGTCCTCTTCTGCATACTAATCAACACATTATGCCACGTATTAACTCTAGAATTCTGCAAAGACGCCAAACTCAACGGCGCCAAATCATCCGTTTTCAAACTCAAAACCTCATCTGGCTCCGCTCCATCCAAAATCGAAACCAAACACGAACAAAATCCTCGACTAATCTCCGAATCACTATCCGCCTTAAATCTCATCTTTCCATCACAATCTAATTCAGCAACTAACCATACCTGTGATGTACATCCCATAACTCGGTTCGCAACAACTTTCTCCGGTTCATCTAAACCTTCTAAAAAACCGGCGTATCGTAACAGCAATTTGACCCGGTCTATTGGCTCTAGCGCTTCAAACTCGGTTATCAAACGGTTCAGCTTATCAATCGCGAGATCGGTCAGCGGCGGCGGAGATGACGTCACCGCAGAGCAAGATGATAACGAAGACGAAGAAAACGACGAGAACGATGTCGTTTTCGTTGTTGTGTGTATAGGTGTGTGGAGAGATTTGAGAGAGATAGGTTTGAAGAAGGGAGAGGGAGAGGGAGAGGGGAGTAAGCGGTTAGGGTTTAATGAAGGGAGATTGGAGAGGAGAGAGGTGGAATTGAAGGCGATGGCGGCGTCCATTGCCGGCGGTGGGGATAGACGGCGGAGATGCGGCGGCGAATGATAGGAAAATAAGGGAGTGCGTTGAATTGTGAGCCGTTGGCGGGTAAAAAGGGGGGAATATAATATGAGAGGATAGGGAAAAAGCGGGCAATATTATATTATTTGGTGGAGGAGAGGAATATAAAATGCCACGTAGGTTCACGCGCGAGAAGAGGTTGCGTTACGGGTCAGGTTGACAAGTTTGAAAATTGAATGGCTGATTGATCGCTGTGTTTGATTTTGTAGTGGAATTTCTATGTACTCAAAGGTCGGAGCACGAGGAGAGAAATAAGTGCGGCCATTTCGGGTAATGGGTCAAGTTTGTTGTATTTAATTTTATTTTTGAGTCAAATTCGAACTCGAAATGAGTTGAATTTTCTCAACCTGAACCCGACCTGTTAGTACCCGATCAATTCGAAAATGACCTGTTTAACCCGAAAATAATTAAAAATAATTATTTATATATAAAAAATCAATTTTATTTATAAAATATTAAAAATATATAATAAATAAAATTATTATATCATATATGAACTAAAATCATTTAAATAATATGAAGATATATCACATATGTCTATAATTGTGAAATATAAATTTATATATTTTAAATAATTTATTATATATATTAAATTTTCGGGTCGGGTTCGAGTATTTTGGGTCAATCCGAAACTGACCCGAATATTTTGGATAAATTTTTACACGACAACTTTATCAAGATCATTATCAAGATATGGCAGCACTGCAGAATATTATACACAACATATAGTCAAGGAACTAACATTTATAATTGATAAACTAACCACCAAAAACTTGATTCATTGACCAATGCAACGATCAGCCATTTGTCAGTGATCCTGCAAATATACAAAACAACACAATAATTGGTTAAACCATTTGTCAGTGATCCTGCAAATATACAAAACAACACAATAATTGGTTAAACAAATATCTTTTTCTACAGGAGAAACATACACAAAGGTGAGCCATTTGTCAATGATCCTGCAAATATACAAAACAACACAATAATTGGTTAAACAAATATCTTTTTCTACAGGAGAAACATACACAAATGTGAGGCTCGTCGCTGACTATACTTATCTTTATGTTGAACTTGATAGCCGAGAGAAACATTAGAGGTTCAAACAACAAAATAACAATGAAAAATTCTATTATAACTAAATATCAAACAGTTGGAGTGCAATGTTCAAATACTGAGAAAGAACGACTCATGTTCGTGCTTTTGAGTAGATATAGAATCAAGAACGACCCAATTCATTGATTTCAGTTAACGATCATTTCAGTCTTTCAATATCCATCTAAAACAATATAATAAGAGATTATAGATATACAAATCATGTATCTTCTTTTATTTTCATATATCAAACAATAAAGTGTATCTACACATATAACAACATAACACCTAATCAGCCTAAAAAACATAACGTGTAATCGTCAATTTCAAAACTTAAACTAAAGTTTCAGATCGGATTTCATTATCGAAGGTGAACTCGAACCAAATGCATCTTTATGTGTTCATTCTACAATTAATACAAAACAGAAATGGTTAGATAAATATTAGAGTGAAGATATAAATTAGAGAAAAAAGAAAGAAAACTAAAGAGAGACATAGACTATTGAGAGTCCGTAGAAATAATAAGTATCATTCAAATTTGAATTCTCAAAATATGTGCTTTCAAACTTGGTGATAAGTTTCTGACAGAAGTTTCAAATTCCAATTGTTATTTTAAATTAAGTTAGTACAATGAGCATGTGACTGTGGACAACAACGCCGGATAATTTTGTAAATAACTGAACAAATGAGGGCAAAAACTTAAAATTCAAACATGACTGTAGCATTTACTGTACAAAACAGGCAACATACACTATATTATAGTAGATAACAATGGGACCGACTTGGTGCTCAACCAAATGAATTATAGTTTTTAAATAATAATTAGAAAATAATAGTGTTGTTAAATTATACATCTTATTACAAAAATTAAGAATAAGGTTTGTAAATACTATCTTATGATTTTTACAGAAAATATTAGAATTAATTATATAAATAGTATAATAAATATATTAACTTCAAATAAAATAAAACATAATAATTTTAAAATTAGGAAAAACACAAGAAAATTTATGAATAAAATATAGTTCAACCAAAATAATTAAAAATATTATTAATGAAATAGGAATCATCAATTTAATGTGATATGTAGACATTATCTTTCAAGAAAAATTTAATAAATAACTTAATTATCTATAAACTTTTAAATAATATTTTAAAATATTCCGTGTATTGCACGGATATAAAGCTAGTAAAAAATAAAAAGAATTTGACATTGAAAATGGACGGCGTTTTAAAAACAATTACGCTCATATATCTAACCTACGAATTTTTGTTTTCAGAAATTTTGAGATAGACAAATAAATCAGGCTATTTATTTTAGTTTTTCCTAGAATTGATTTTTTTTTTTTTAATTTACGGAATTCGTCTATTTTGTTCAGTTGTCCCGTACGTTAGTTGTAGTGTTGTGGAGTATAATTTCAACGAATTGGGTTAAATATTAATTTGGTTACTGAAATGATATATCAATTTCTTTATCGATTTAAATGGGGTCTTATTTGAATCATTTAAGTCATAATAAATATCAAACAAATATAAATATGTGATTGAAAAGTAAAATAATATTTTTTATTTAGTTTTATACATTTTTTTCAATGCAATTAGAACCAAATGAAAAGTCATGAATCCTAGTATTTTAGATAATATATTTAGATTTTATAAAATTTATTTACTATTTATTTTAAATTAAATCAAAGAGAATAACTATAAAATTTTAAAAAAAAATTAAAAAATCTGAATATATTATCTAAAATATTAGAATTCATGACTTTTCATTTGCTTACGATGACATTGAAAAAAAATGTATATAACTTATTAAAAAATTAATTTACTTCTGGATACGTATTTAGAGCTATCTGTTTGATATTTATTATGACTTAAGTAGATTCAAATAAGACCCCATTAAATTAATAAAAAATTTAAAATATAATCTACATTTTAAATTTTAATGATCAGTTTGATATTTAAGTTGAGGCCGGGTCCGCTTCCGCTTTCAACCCTTCTTTTCTTCTTGTTTTTGAAATTGAATACAGGTGCTGGAGCCCATCTGGTCTCAGGGGTGCACGTTACGGGCAGCTTCCAATTCGGATTTGAGTTGTACGAATGTTATTTCGAATTTGAGTTTGACGAACTAATTTCGATCTTATCAGAGAAATTAAATTAATGGACCACGTATGCCTATTTTGATTGCGAAATTACAATTTTAATAAATATGTTTCATTTGAAAATGTAACACACAATTATCTCCCACAATTTTCTGTTTTTTTTCCCCGTAAAGAAAAAGTCTAGATTTTGCACCTAGAAATCATGAGAAGCAGATATTTGCTGCTTTCCGCTTTATTTTCATTGGACCTCATTCGCTCTTTTCCCCCACAATCCATTTAACTGTTTAAGTTTTATATAATTCAACCAGATGCTAGTGCTTTTAATTGACTAATTTATCTCCACAAAACGTTTTTTTTCTTTGATTAAAAAAGAAAAGCGTCTTAAATTTTAATTAAACAAAAATATAAAAATGGCGTAGCAAATATTCGTACCTGTCTCTATATGTACACACAAATAAATTACTCCAAAAAACCAATATTCCTCTATTACATTTCATTGTCAAATCAAGGCAAGAAACTGAAAATAAATAAATTAATCTTTGTTCAACACTCGAGAAGAAATTTTAGGATCAATAAGCTGTCAAGTTTTATAACTATTGACATCTATCTATAAGACTCAGTAGAGGAAATTAAAACTCCATATTGTCATTATATTTACAAAGACAATATACATCTTCCTTTCAGTACAAAGAAACGGACTGTTTCTTTTGGTACAGGGATACAAGGTAGATCTTCGTTTCTGCCACTTCGAGTGCGCTCAATCAGACTAAAGATAAGATTGGAAAAAATTCTCCTATATACAGTTCCAGTTTCAGTAACTTGCTGTGGAAAAGCTCTAGGTTAAGATTTCCCGTTACTGTCCCTTGCAAAGAAGGAAGAAAGAAAAGCCAGAGCTCTCAAAACCATACTCTTTCATGCTATAGGTTAAGACCTCCTGACATTGTCCTTACTGAAGAATGAATGTCGTAAAGCTTCACGAGCTGTCAACCTTTCTGAAGGATCATATTTTAGCAGTCCTTGCAGGAGATGTATCAAGTCGCCAGCAGAATGATCTACATGTTGCATTATTAGGTTCTGCAATAAGAGAGATTCTTGGTTATATGTTCTTGGCTTCTTGCAAGTAATATAAATAAAAGACCCCGTCTCAGATTAAACAACAACCTGCAGGCGAGGTAACTTTTGAACTGCTTTGATGCTATCTCTAGAGGCAGCTCCTTCAGGCCAGTCCAACCTGCCTCTTCTAACATATTTTCCCGCGTGCCGGCTAAACATTCATGTAAAACAACTATGAATTTTATATCCTGCGAACATTTCAGGAATAGAAACAACTTATCATCTAGAGTTGGGCAACCTACTCTACTCTCTTCAACATGTGCTGTGGCAATGGACCAAGGACCCTCTCCATCATTGCAAGGTGCTCCAAATCCTCATGTGTTTGGAACAAAGCATCACCCTAAACAAAGTGGTCAAACTTCATGAATGACCCGGAGATGGTTCATTATCATCAAAAGACGGTAATATAAGAACTTGACTTACCGAGCAAAGCTCAACTAAGATACAGCCAACACTCCAAACATCACAGGGGTAACTCCACCCAAGTCCTATAGTGACAAAATATTGTTGAAACAACCCGTCTAATGGCACTAAGACAACCCAGAGAAGAACATAAACTTGACATCAAACACATGCCGGATATTCAACTAACCTAAAATGACTTCTGGTGCACGGTAATGTCTTGTAGATACAATGTAAGTTTGATCCTGACGACCATGAGTTGTGCTGCCAAAATCAATAACTTTGATAGCACTCGATTTTGGAATCCTCTTACTATATGAACTATTCTTCGGAGATCTTGAAGAACCCTGTATAATGTTTATGAGTTATGCCAGAATTTACACAAATAACTAATACAGACATTAACAAGTAGATGTACAGTGTATCAAATAATTTTCCCCATATTATACCCTGTAGTCTGGAACTCTAATGTACTCGGGAGATATAAGAAGTATGTTCTCAGGCTTTAAGTCTGTGTGTATAAGGCGCAATTCATGCATGACTGCACATGTATAAGCATAGCAACATTATCATCACATAAATTAGTAAGATAAAAAACCAGAGCAGTAACCTATTTATAAGACAATATTTTTTAGTCAAAATAAATAACTTAAACATCTACAGTTTTCATGATATATCTCATAGCTATGGTCTTTATAAAACAAAACAAAAGAATTGAAAAGCTGGCATAAGTATTTACTACACACATGCTACACTGTCCAGCAGTTGTCTGCCAATCTCGCGGACAATATCGATGGGAAAGGATTGATAATTGTTTTTCCGTAGAAAATCGTATAAGCTTGGCCCAAGCTTCTCAAATACCTGTTAAGAGCATTTAAATTCATCCAAATCTTAACCCCCGTTGCCATATTACCCGGTTGAGATTCATTAATCCACCAAATTATCATTATATATACTTACAATACAGATATGGTTACGATAGTCAAACCAGTTCCTTATTTGCACACAGCTGCACGGAATAAACCAATTTAACACCAAAGACAATTTACAAATGGAACAAATTACAATAAGCAGTTATAGTGACAAAATCAATCAGATTTAACTTACCAGTTACCCACTTTTTCATTTTTACCAAGCTGTTGCAGCACATCAACTTCAATCATTGCAGCTTCCCGGTATTTTTCAGCACCTCGAACAACTTTAATGGCTACCATTTCTTTCCCCTCTTTGTCCCAGCATTCTAAAACTTGACCAAAGGTGCCTGAATGAAAAGAGACAGATTGTGAAGAGAAGTACAAAGAAAAGTGACATATCACCACATCAACAATAAAGCAAACATACCTTCGCCCATTTTGCTGTGAATCGTATCTGTAAAATTTTCGATTCAAAAAGGAACAAGAGAACAATCAGAAACAAATATTGATTAACTGAAACAAGGAACATATTATTTGTATGGTGGAGTAGGTAATTACAGCGAGATGTTAGATTATCTCCAACCGCAAACACATAATGCCCATCTTTGTCATCTTCTCTCCATGGGGGAGAGTCGCTTCGAGGCACTTCCTTCAAAGACAACGAATTTGCATTTTTTGTAGTTGCTCCAGATGAAATGTTTGTGAAATTTGCAACTTCTTGTGCACAAAACAATTCCAGCTCAGCCTAAACACAGGTACAGACAATTAACCATACAAATATTGCACAATACAAAATTATATTTTCATACCTCCTCAATACCTATAAATAGATAGCATACACTATATAACAATCATCTATCATAACAATTTATAAGACTTTCAAAATAATATTTCAGTTCCAAAACACAAGTTTCTACTCCAATGTAATTGAACAAACAAGATGGTAAATCAAACTGGGTATAAAATTCTCAACTTTTTAAGCCAACCAAATATAAAAAGGTTTCTTAATATGATAATTACACATATCAGGATGAGTTATTTACACATATCACCTATTAAAAAACAAAGTAAACAGAATCTCTCTCCACCCCCCCCCCCCCCTCCTCTCTCTGCACATATAACATATTGTGATGAGATAATTACACATATCCCCGTTTAATAATCAAAGTAAACATAATCTCTCATTGTCTCTCTCTCTCTCTTTCTGAACATATAACACATATCGCCTGTTACTAAACAAACTAAACAGAATCTCCCTCTCCCTGTTTCTAATCATACAACACATACTGCTACGAGTTAATTACAAATATTGCCTGTTAATACAACAAAGTAAACAGAATCTCCCCCCCCCCTCTCTCTCTCTGAACATACAACACATAGAGCCTGTTAATAAACAGGCTAAACATAATCTCTCTCCCTATCTCTCTCTCTCTCTCTCTCTCTCTCTCTCTCTCTGACCATACAATTGTACAAAAACACAAGACTCACAATTTCTCTATTAATTCAACAAGAATCATATAATCAACACACATACACAGATCCATACATAACAACAAATCGATTAATCAAATCAGATCTGGCACATAATATACAACAAATTAAAAAACAATTAAATCGAGAAGATGATTGTAATACCATAGAGGGATGAGGGAGAGGAGCAACATCCCAGCCCAAACGCTGTCGTTTTCGTGGCCGGCGATCCATGTTTGTGTGGGGAAAATCGGTCATACGCTCCGTCTCCATTATCAATCGGAAAATAATAATAATTAATAATATTCAACGCTAGCTGAAAGATTAAAAACCACAAGATTAATGTGAGAAAATAAAAGATGGTTGTGTGTTCTATATATAGGCGGATACGAAAGGTGCTGTAAATTGGATCACAGTTTCAAAGATGGGCTTTAAGTGAGTTCGATTGGGCTTCTTATAATTTCATTTGTTGAATATCATGGACAGTTGATTTTAAAATAGATGAATGAAAATTATTAGATCTAATATTAAAAAGATTATTTTAATAATATAAATTAAATATGAGTAAGTTTTTCTAAGTTAACTAGAATTCTCAATATAAAAATTTGTATGTTCAAATTCTAAGTTGAGTTGGTTTAATCGATTGTTGGCCTATACTTTAACTAGTTGAAAAAGCCGCGCTTCGCGGCGGCGTAATATTTTTTTTTAAAATTCTATCAAATAAATTACGAAAATTACTCGGTTCTCGCTAATAAGCCATCCTCCCGTGAAACACGGTTTCCTTTTTAATATCAAAATCTCAAATTTAATATATTGAATATATACTTGTCTTATATATTAATTTTTATGTAACCATACTCCTAACTAACGACACACTCTTTCATTGAAAAAATACCTATATAATTTTACATATTCTACTTCAAATAGAATTTTTAGTTATGTATTACAAACGCTTTTTCTACTTCCAATAAAACTTTTAATTGCAAGTACTTTTTTTATATCCGAACTCTTCTCCTATATAAATCGAAACATCTATTCTACTTCAAATAGAACTTTGCAAGTACTTCTTTTATATTTGAACTCTTCCCCTCTACAAATTCAAACACCTATTCTACTTCAAATAGAACTTTTTATTATATGTCTTCGCTATAAATTCGAACTCTTCTCCTTAATAAATTCGAACATCTATTCTACTTCTAATATGTTAAAGGATATTTTATTTATTTATCAGTATTTAAAATTCTAAAATTCTAGAAAATTAGAAAAATAGATTGAGACGATCTTATGGGCGCCACCTAAACTCCCGCGTATCCTCCTTTATATATATATACTAGTTGAAAAAGCCGTGCTTCGCGGCGGCGTAATAATATTTTTAAAAAACTCTATCAAATAAATTACGAAAATTACTCGGTCCTCGCTAATAAGCCGTCCTCCCGTGAAACACGCTTTACTTTTTAATATCAAAATCTCAAATTTAATATTTTGAATATATATTTGTCTTATATATTAATTTTTATGTAATCATACTCCTTTCTAATGAGACACTCTTTCGTCGAAAAAACAACTATATAACTTTACATATTCTACTTCAAATAGAATATTTGCAAGAACTTTTTTATATTTGAACTCTTCCCCTCTATAAATTCAAACACCTATTCTACTTCAAATAGAACTTTTAATTATATGTCTTCACTATAAATTCGAATTCTTCTCCTCTATAACTTCGAACACCTATTCTACTTCTAATATGCTAAAGAATATTTTTTGATTTATTAGTATTTAAAATTGTAAACCTCTATTCTAATATGCTAAAGAATATTTTTTGATTTATTAGTATTTAAAATTGTAAACCTCTAAAAAAATTAGAAAAATAGATTGAGACGATCTTAGGGGTGCCACCTCACCTCCCGCGTATCCTCCTTTATATATATATATTGATTCTAAGTTAATATGTTTTCTTTATTTTAATTATATTCCTAAGTTGAATAGAACTATTATTAAAATTTGGTATTATATTTTTTTCTTCAGTTCCAATGTAGTTTTAATTGGGAAAAAAAATTGTTAAACCATTACTAAATTAAAAATTATTTTGTGAGTTTTGTTGGTTGTAAAATCTTATATTTAGAACTCAAAACACAACATAGCTAATGTATTAAGCGTATGAAACGTATTAAATAAAGTCTAAAGCCTAATAACATAAAAATTTTAAAAAATTACGAATTAACATAATTTTAAATTTTAAAAAAAAAACTATATTGTATGAGTTAGAAACTACTAATATTAAAAGCCTTAAGCAACCTACCTACTCTAAATTGCCTAGGAAAGAGAGATGACTAAGGGAATTTGTGTTACAAAGTACGGTCACAACAAATTAATACAACAAATTTGTGAAAACAATGATTGTTGTAGGTGCAAGTATTTCTATAAATAATATTTTTTGTCAAATCTCGATCGAATAAATTATATTTTATATATAATAATTGTAGGAGAATCTTATTCAAAATTTGGTAGTCCGGTTCCTGTACGATCATTTTACAACCAAATTAATAAGGATTGTTAGATCGATCTTAAATGATATACGAGAATAGTTAGATCTAATATTAAAAATTGTACTTGATTAATAATACAATTATATTTAAAAACTAAAAAGTGTATTTCATTAATAATAGGATTATATTTAAAAACTAAAAAGTGTATTTTGATAATCTAAAGCAAATATAATTGTGTTCTCTATATTAGATATGATTCTCTATATATAAATTGGCAACTCTCTTTTCTCTTTCAATTTATGAATAGTTCCAGTTTGATAATAATTATTAAACCAAATTTTGAGATATCGATTCATATTAATTACATTATTAAAAATTTCTCAATATAATGATATATACCATAGCTAAAAATCAAATCAATTACGTTATTAAAAAATATTCAATATAATACTTATGTACCATGATTAACAATAATACACATGTACCATATAACATATAACAATATTTACTTTCTGCTAATAAATGATGATGTTTGGTTTTTTTATAATGAGTAATGCTAGGTACCCCAAAAAAATTACAATTTTTTTTATAAAATGATATGACATGACAAATGGCGAGTTTTAATTCGTGAGCGTGTGGGGTCCCATATTAATATTAGGAAACTTACTATTTATTCATGTGCCACATGGATTTTGGGAAAAAATTTAGTAATAATTTTTGGGGTAACTAGCATTTTTCTTTTATAATTCCAACAAGGAAGAGGCCAATATGTGTATCCCAAAACGAGAAGGCCAGAAATTTCACTAATTCAATTTTTTGTGGTGAAACATGTATTGGAAGAGCTTTTTTAAAATTGATTGGTTCACACAAGTCAACTGGAACCCTCAAGAAGATGATAGTGAAGATATTAATGAAGATTATATTGAAGTTTTTTTCCTTTCCCCGCTGTTTCATTGATTCAAATGTCAATTGGTTATATTCTTGGTGTTATTACATGTACCAACTATGGTGCTAGAACGTACTCCCAACTTGTAAATTCTAGGTAAATTTGAACAGTACAAGCACACCGGGAGCAGTGGTGTGGCTTATATACGGAGACTGCCTCCACTAAAGATGGTGCATAAACCAGAACAATTTTTGAAAAAAATAAAATTTGTGTAAAGTCAGAAATCATTCACATCAAACCTGGAAAATCACATCCAAGTCTGGCTCAGTCCCTATGTTTAAGTCTAAATTTAGTCTAAATTTGTGTATAGTCTAAATTTAATTTGACATCAAACTTGTCAAATTTGTCATCAGAATTTAGTCTGCCTCTGTTTTTTCAAATATGTGGCAAGACCTTCTAGTATATATATTCTTAATAACCCTATAATGTGTCGCGCTTCTCCAAAAATGTGTTGAATGGAAGATGAAAAAATTAAGTATTACTTTGCCAACTCATTTGCAAATAGCAACTCCAGTTAGTTACTATTTGTAATATACCTGTAATATGATCAGCCAGTGGTGTGCTAGAGCTCACCATTCCATCTTCTGCATTTGCCATTGTCGAGTGGCGACATCGATCCATGTACACGTAAACTGCAAATATTACTTGCACTATTGTACAATTTTCTGGTTCTTAAAAGGTCTTAAATCTTGTGACAAATTACAAGGGATTATTCGAACGTTATGAAGTTAAAACATTCAGGATCAGATACATGTGTGTGGATAATGTATATAAAATTTGTGTTTAGTTAATAACTCAAAGTGCTGGCCTCTGAAATCAATGGAACAATTCAAGAATCTTTCTGGTTTGAACTCCTCTGGATCTTTCCACAGTTCCGGATCCATAGATATTGCAGTGGCATTAATGAACACCCTTGTTTTGGCTGGAATTTCATAACCTCCAATAATGCGTGTTTCTGTAGTTTCGCGAGGGAGTAGTAATGGGACTGGAGGGTGGAGTCTTAGCGCCTCTTTTATAATCATCTTTAGATACTCAAGTTTTGGAAGATCGCTTTCATGTACGAATACTCCTTTTCCCTTGACAACGCCTCTCACTTCTTCTTGTGCTTTCTTCATTACAGATGGATTTTTTATGAGTTCTGACATTATCCATACTATTGTTGCTGCAGAAGTATCTGTTCCAGCGATAAACATGTCCTGTATTGGAGATTTCAACCGTAAAAGATTATGTTGTCACAAATTGGAGAAGCACTGTAAAAGCTCCACTTAATTGGCTTGAATTCAGTATTTAATAATTTGGACTCTGCTGTAAGAATATTCCCTCAGGATACAGATCAAGCATCAGCACAATCTAGGGCTTATCTGTAAACGTTTAAAATGAGATCAAACAAACATGCGCTCTTAAGAATGTCATGACAGGACGAGATGTGCGCAAACCTCACCCTAGGAAGACTGTCAAAAACCATACTTTCGACATTTGAATACATTTAAGAATATATCTGAAAGATTTTATTTTTTGAGAATATATCTAAAAGTTGGAAAATGGTGACTTTCTGGGAAAGCAAGAAACTTTGGGACTATTTGGAACTCTGAAAATGAATAAAGATGAACCGTACTCATTCGGATAAATCAGGAAAATTACCGTTAAAACAGCCTTCATCTGATCATCAGTGAGTGCAATATCTTGATTTGGATCAGTCTGAACTCGAAGCAATACATCAACAAGATCTCCATGCTCATCTGTTCTGGTCCTCGTAGGGCACTCCCGATGCTCTTGGATCGCTCTGTCATAAAAGCTATCCAATTCTCGGAAATTCTTATCTAATCTCGCTTCAACTCCATTTAGCTTGTTAAACCACCCCATCCATGGAAGATAGTCCGCGATATTGACCATGCCTAATAAATCTTGTGTTTCGCGGAGAATTTCATCAAACTCACTCTTTACTTTTTTATCACCATAATTATTCCCTTTCATACTAAATACAACTCTAAGTACAATATCATTAGCTAGCAAGAGCATCAATTCCCTTAAATTGATCAAACCTGATGAAGAAGTATCCACATTTTCAATCATAAATGCAACTTCTTGTTCCCGAATAACCTCAAAAGATTGAACTCTGCTTACACTCAGTAGCTCTACAAGTGCAATCTTTCGTATTTGCCTCCAGTACTCTCCATAGGGAGCAAAAGCAATAGTTGAGCTCTTGTAACCCAACTTATATCACGGTTCGATTCCTCACGGCTACAAACATTAGTATTACTTTTAAATGAAGTTAATATAATTTGGTTGTCAAAAAATCACCATATCCCAAAAGTTAAAATTAGTAAACAACATATATTTATTTTTATTATTATTATTATAATTTATAAAATTGTAATTAAATTAGATTGACATTTTAAAAAAAATTAAGAAAAATAAGATTTTAACAAAATAATTATATAAATGATTTATATGACAGCCCGTGCATTGCACGGGTATAAAGCTAGTAATGATAAAGAAGATTGTCAAAAAAATAGTAAAACTCATTGCGTGTGTGTTTTCTGGTCGATATTCTCATACAAAGTTGTATTAGTGATCCCAGTTTGCTAGTGAAGCAATAAGTGGGGGACTTGAGATAGTACGTATTGTGAAAATGATTTTGATAACATTATTCTAGAGTGGGGACTTGAGATAGTTAATTTTTAGTGAATATTAAATGGCATGTAATGACTTTCAAAAAACAATAAAAAAATGGCATGTAATGATAGTTTTAAATAAGAATAATACTAGAGACCCATACAAAAAAAAATTATAAAATACACGTTACAAATAAATTTTACTAAAAATAATTAATACAAACCAAAATGCAAATATGCAAACTATAAAAAAAAAACATGCAAAAATACAATAGCTGCAGCAGTAGTTCAATGCCCCCACTTTCATCACCAAATTGTGTTCACATTGCAGAAATAAAAAAGTCAAAGTGGGCGAGAAATTGCGATGAATTTCGTGCTTATCTCGACTCCTTCAATTATTTCTGACATGGTAGGCCGCATTATTTGAATGGCTTAAGTTTTCTGTCATCTTTTTCTTTGAAGTCATTTTTAATCGTTTCGAAATTCATCTCATTTTACATATTTCGAACAAAATAGTAATAAGGTCACTAAAGATTAGGCAGCACCAACAGACTTGCGAACCACGAACTAACCAGGAATGCCATCACAGAATGATAAAGCAGTAAGCACTCGCAAATTGACCCAAAAAAGCCATTGGTTAATATTTTTTTCACCAGATTCTTTTGATTTTATCAAAATCAAAAGTTAAATTTTTATACGCTGCCATTGGTTCATCTAGATCACTAACTTTATTGAAGAAAAAATATAATCCTGATAAGGTGTTAGGAAAACGGGTTTACAAAGATCATTTTTTTTTCGACCGACTTTTATCATGTTAAGAAAGAGGGAGAGGTCCCTGCTCATTTGTTGGCTAAGGAAGAAGCTTTAGAGAATGTCCTATGAATGTGAAAGCTGTTGGTACCTGTAGAGCTGACTAAGATAGTATCGTGTTGTAATTGTGTTTGTTCTTTTAATTTAATGTTAAGTTTCGAAAGAAAAAAAACACATGAAAACATTGATATTTTGACGGCATAGACTACTGGTCACACTCGCACGGAGTATAATTACGTGCAAGTGTGTAACTGTTTTTTTTCTGTATATATTAGACGAGCAAATCTCCCGAACAATGACATTAAAAAAAAGGCACACACAAGATGGGGTTTTCAATTTTCTTGACAGTCTTATTTATGATTGCCATGCTTATGTTGATAGTACTGATTATGATCCCAAACAATAGACATGAACAAACTAGACTTCCTCCAGGGCCTAAGAAGCTTCCACTCATTGGAAATGTTCATCAGCTTGGTCGATCTCCTCATCGATCACTTCTTCGCCTTTCGAGAAAACATGGCTCCCTCATGTTTCTACGGCTTGGCTATGTTCCGACCCTTGTAGTCTCATCAGCGGCAATGGCCAAAGAAATTTTCAAGTCACACGACTTAGTTTTCTCTGGCCGTCCTATTCTGTATGCCACAGATAAGATAGCCTACAATGGCTCATCTATTTCTTTTGCTCCCTATGGAGAGTACTGGAGGAAAATACGAAAGATAGCGCTCGTAGAGCTGTTAAGTGCAAAGAGAGTTCAATCTTTTAAAGATGTTCGAGAACAAGAAGTTGCGATTATGATTAAAAGAGTTGCGAATTCTTCAGCTGGTCAAATTAATTTGAGCGAGTTGATGCTTTTGCTGGTTAATAATATTGTACTCAGGGTGGTATTTAGTGTGAAGGGAAATGATTATGGTGAGGAGGATGTGATCAAGAGTGAGTTTGACGAAATCCTTAATGAAGCACAAGAGTTGATGGGCATGGTAAATATTGGCGACTATTTTCCCTGGATGGGTTGGTTTAACAAGTTGAACGGTGTCGAAGCAAGATTAGATAAAAATTTTAGAAAATTGGATAGCTTTTATGACAGGGCAATCCAAGAGCACAGGGAATGCCCGAGCAGGTCTGGACCTGATGAGCATGAAGATCTTGTTGATGTATTGCTTCGAATTCAGACTGATCCAAATCAAGAAATTGGACTCACTGATGATCAGATCAAAGCTGTTCTCACGGTAAAAATTCTAACTTATCCAAATCAATACTGTAAATCTTTGTTCACTAATTTCTTTCACGTTCGTAGCTTCTTAAAACAATCTGAAATTATTGAAGATTCCCAACATCTCTAACGTCTTTGCAGTATTTGTTTTTTGGGATTTTAAGAGAAGACAAGTCTCTCTACTTGTTTGACTACTGAGTAGGGTAGGGTAGGATAAGGTTATGAGTGCGGTATTTGTTTGGTTTAATTGTGACTATGACAAACTGAGGTCGACAAAAATCATTCATACAGCTGACTACATATAACTCATTAATTAATTTGTGATTCAACAAGAAAAAATAACTTGATTTTGAAAAATATTTTTCTTGTAAGTTATTTTTCTGAAAAATATTTTCCAAGAAAAATAAATGCTCAAAATTTATTTTACAAAAAGTTCTTGAAATTTTTTTCTTGAAAAAATTTCACGAGAAAAATTTCTAACAAATTTTCTCTAAAAAATTTCACGGAAAAAATTCCCCGGGGAATATTTTTTGGGAAAAAAAGTTTCAAGAAAATTTCACGAGAAAAATTTCTCGGGAAATATTTTTTTGGAAGAAATTTCCGAGAAAAATATCTTGTGAAAAAATTTCCGAGAGTCTCTGGAAAAAAATATCTCGAAAAAAAAATTTCATAAAAAATTATTAATTATGAATAAAAGTGAGAAATTGTTCATTTTGAAAAATGTTTTCCCAAAAGGGGAAGTCATTTTCCAAAATCTCATCGCTTTTCTTAAAAACTTGAAAAATATTTTCTTTTCCTGAAAACTAAACAAACAGAGTAAAATTTGGAAAATATTTTCCAAACATCAAAAAAACACACAAAAGACATTTTCCTTGAAAAATATTTTTCAAAGACCAAAGGAACTCTGAAAAGTTGAGAAAATATTTTCCCCCAAAACTAACTGAGCTTAAGATGTCATAGTGCTTCAATTTTTCGAGTGTCTACTAAACATTTACCGTTGGACCCTTGAATACAGGACATGTTTATAGCTGGAACAGATACTTCTTCAGCAACATTAGTATGGACAATGTTACAACTCATCAAAAATCCATCAGTAATGAGTAAAGCACAGGAAGAAGTGAGATGTGTTGCTAAGGGAAAAGGGACATTTGTACAAGAAAGCGATCTTCCAAAACTTGAGTATTTGAAGATGATTATAAAAGAGGCATTAAGGCTCCACCCGCCAGTTCCATTACTAGTTCCACGTGAAACGACAGAAAAATGCACCATTGGAGGTTATGAAATTCCAGCTAAAACAAGGGTGTTCATTAACGCTACTGCAATATCTACGGATCCAGAAGTGTGGGAAGATCCAGAAGAGTTCATACCAGAGAGATTCTTGAATAGTTCCATTGATTTTAGAGGCCAGCACTTTGAGTTATTACCATTTGGGGCAGGTCGGAGGGGTTGTCCAGGTACCAATTTTGCATTGCTAATAATAGAGCTTGCACTTGCTAATCTATTGCTCAGCTTTGATTGGAGACTCCCTGATGGAATGAATGCTGAAGATATTGACATGGAAGAGGCTGTAGGCATTACAGTTCATAAGAAAACTCCTCTTTCCCTTGTTGCTTCACCACATGTTAATACTTAACTAGTTAATTTACCAAGAGGAGAGGCCTGCCCGCTATGCATACCTAAGCCATGCATGCACATTATAATTGTGCATCGATCATATGAATTTTTCTTCAAGTCGTTTTTAATAATGATTCCGAATAAAAAATACGTTTTCTTTTAACAAACGAAATTAACAAACGATGAACATGATCAGAGGACGGAGGCAGGGGGTTCAAGTTCTTTAGTCCCTGCCACGGGTTCTAGACGTCTAGTGCACTCGAAAAATACAGTAAATTAAATGTGCCGACAATATAGCAAGATGCAGTGATGTGTATATAATATTACAAGTGCACAACACATACGGGAGAGAAGATACAACACGTGTGTGTAGCCACGTAGGCGGTGGGACCCGATTGGATCCAAAGCACCAAATGATGTTATCTTAACACTTATCCTCTCACCAGCTCACAACATTTATTGCTCGTTACATCACTGAAAATTAGAGTTTGGATATACTTCAACGTCTAATACTCAAAAAAACAAAAAAAAAAGTGATTTTCATATTTACGCTATTCATTTATTTGAGGGGTTTTAATAAATAAAGTTAAATGCATACATTCTAGTACTAAGTGAATTAAGTTCGATTCCTAGGTACTTCATATATATGGATTCCTAATTTTTAATATCTTCTGTTTTGCAGATTCATTGAAATAAAAATTTATTCATTAATAAATTTGACAGAGTCCAACAAAACCAAATCAAAAGTTTTTTAGCCCAAAATACAAATTTTTGTGTTAAGATAAACTAAAATGTAAACTTAAAACTGTACAAAAATTACCTTCACTTTTCAACTTGACCCTAAACTCAATTTTATCTTCAATTACCATCCACTTGTTTAACTAAACTACTACGTAATTATCAATCATTTTCATTAAAAGTTGTTGAAAAAAGTAAACCCTCTTTCATTAAATATAAATTGTGTACACGAAATAAGTCCCCCATCTTATGAAAATGAATCAAAATTTATCATGATTATGTTCTGATTCTCGTTTGAACAAATTGTATTTATATAATCATTAAATAATCATATTTTACAATATGTTTTTACACCTTTTACCAAATAAATATTAAAAAAAATTAGTTTAAAAAAGATTGGAACTAAATGCAAAAAGCTAATGTTGTTGAACTGTTGTAACTAGTTCTCCGCAAACAAGAATGACAGCAACACACGTTATTAAATTAACATAACCCCCACCCCACTGGGTCCCTTTCAGCACAACACAACCGAACCTCCCCCCTTACTCTCTCTCTCTCTCTCTCTCTCTCTCTCTCTGTCTCTCTGCAGACTTGACTCAGCTCGACTCAGTGTTACCAGGTACAAATATCTTCTATTTTCAGATACACCCCACTTAATTCTCTTCCATTTTATGAAATGCGTGTATTGATTTCAGATGGGTATTGCTTAGTTTTTACTTATATGGTCTTTGATGATTACAATTTTATTAATTTTGTTATGGGTTTGAATTGTAGTTCTTGATGCTGTGTTATACTAATTGGTTAAGATATTGTGATTTATATAAGAATTTTTTGTTTAGGGGAACAATTAGTGATTTGTTACAGTTTGTAATGATTGATGTTTGGATATCAAGTCAATTTCTTTAGTTGACCCATTATTTTTGACATGCAATTTATTTAATTGTTGATTTTTTTTCTTGAATTTAGGTCAATCAGCTGAAATATGAAACTTGTGTGATTTATGACAATGATTAATGATGGTTACACATTTTATGTATATCATGTTATGTGTCAATAACCTATAAGGCTATAACCCCCCATACCCGAATGGACGAATTCATGCGGGGGGATATTCGGAAATGAGAAGTGGATCAGTAGGGGCTAATTTTGGGGCCTGATTTTCGATATCGGTGTCCATATTAAAATTTTGAGAATAATGAATTGTCTTCTCATTCGAATTACACTACTTGTAGCTTGTAGGTCATATGCCTTCTTTTCCTTTTTAAGCATTGTAACCTCGTGTTACAAATACAACAATATGCACTTCACGGTGTTCATAGATATTAATTTATTTATTTTTGTAGTTGTTAATTTTGCACAACGGATCTGTTTAAATCAAGTTGGAATGTTTTAGTATATGCTATATCAAATTGAGTAGAACGTTAAATCTTATAACTGGAGAAAGTGCTTCTGTTAGCAAGTTATTTCTTTCTAGTAAAGTTAACATCATATCAATTACGCAGGGTTTCATGGGCGGCAAAAGTTCAAAAAGGTCAGCCCCAAGCCGATATTCGTCTTTCGGCTCCGGTTCAAATTCAAATTTTTGGAATCACAATGAGTATCCACAGTCAGCCTATACTCTGCCACCACAGCCATATGCAGCCGCTCCTCCCCCTCAAAGCTATGGTGGCTGGGCTTCTGATTCAAAAGCACGGACGGAGCGAAAATATTCAAGAATAGATGATAACTACAACAGCTTAGATCAGGTGAAGTTGTACTATCTTTCTTATCTACTTGAAATAGTATAAAATAGATCAAAACAAGATCTGAATATGCAATTATGATAGGAATTATCCCAATTTCTCATTGTTTTGCATGTTTGCAGCCTCGTCTTTTATTTGGTTGGGAATATTTTTTCTCTCAATTTTTTCTATTTGTAAAATTTCGATTATGGCTTTTTACATATGTATATATATGCGCAATGAGTCTTAGTAATTGATAAAGCTTACTCAACTTTCTTTCCTAAAGGTTACTGATGCTTTGGCCCGTGCTGGTCTGGAGTCATCAAATCTGATAGTTGGTATTGATTTCACTAAGAGCAATGAGTGGACAGGTGTGAACTTATAGTGTTGTACTGTTATGAAATTCTGACAGGCTATTGATGAACTGCTAATAATAGTTCTTAACAAATTTTTAAAATTAGGTGCAAGATCATTTCAAAGAAAAAGCTTGCATCATATAGGGGAAGGTCAGAATCCATATGAAGAAGCAATATCAATTATTGGGCGTACATTAGCTTCATTTGATGAAGATAATCTGATTCCTTGCTTTGGCTTTGGAGATGGTATTTTCTTACCTTCTTTCTTTCATCACCAGTTGTTTCCATACAACGTATGAAGAGCTTTGTGGTCATGTTAGGCTGTTAGCTCTTAATGAATGGTTGGTTGAAAATTGAAATGAGTTGACTGCACTAAGGACTCCAACGTATGTTTTACACTTACAGCTTCAACACATGACCAAGAAGTGTTCAGTTTCTATCCAGACGATAGATACTGTGATGGATTTGAGGAAGTATTGACACGATATCGAGAGTTAGTCCCACAGCTAAGACTTGCAGGTCTAATGACTACTTTAATCTCTATTTTATTCTCTTGTATGGTATAGCGTCTTCTAATAATGTTGCATTGAATTGTGCAAACAGGTCCAACCTCATTTGCCCCTATTATTGAAATGGCAATTACTATTGTTGAGCAAAGTCGTGGCCAATATCATGTTTTGTTGATAATAGCAGACGGGCAGGTATTTCCCTATGGTATTAGTTGAATAAGTGATATTAGTTTTGCTTTTTTGATTTTTGTGATGAGTGTGAATATGCTTGTGGTAACATACAAGTCGTACTTTGGCATATTCCCAGATGAGCTTCTGGCCATCATGCTAAGCAAAAACATGAGATTAACCTGATTTACATCTTACAGATTGCCTGCATAATACTATGTTAATATAGAATGTTGATTGTTGCTAATATGTGAGGATATTAATGTCATGGATTACTCTGCATCTATGTCACTCGACCTAACTAACCTAGCAATGACAGTTTCTTTAACACTTTCTTGGCTGGAAGATTTCAGATCATTTGATTGCTTTGGTGTCACATTACTTGCATGAAAGTTAACTATCAATTGCTTGCTTGTATATATATATATATATATATATATATATATATCTCTTAACTGTCTTCAACATATGATAGGTGACAAGAAGTGTCGATACTGAACGTGGCCAGCTAAGCCCTCAGGAGAGAAAAACTGTCGAGGCAATTGTGAAAGCTAGGTGATTTTAGTGGTCTGACTTTTCCTTGATGTTGATTCTAATGCCGAATTACTTAAAAAGTGCTTCTCTTTTTCTTTTTTTTTTGCTATTACAGTGAATATCCCTTATCAATCATATTAGTTGGTGTTGGAGATGGACCGTGGGACATGATGAAGGAATTTGATGACAATATACCTGCCCGAGCCTTTGACAATTTCCAGGCAAGTTTTAGCAGGTCTAGGATCCTTGTAGCTTTTATTCAAGTGCTTGCATATATATTGCTTTACTGATCAATTTTTTTCTTTTCAGTTTGTAAATTTCACAGAAATAATGTCAAAGAATCTAAACCGGTCCAGGAAAGAGGCCGAGTTTGCGCTTGCAGCCTTGATGGAAATACCTTCTCAATATAAAGCAACACTAGAGCTTAATATTCTTAAGTACTACTTGGTCTTCTTCTCCATTAATGTTGATGTTCAATGATGTTTTTGTTTTGGAGTAGTTTTTGAATATTTTTTGCATATTCCTGTCAGTGCACAGAGAGGCAAAGCTATAGATAGAATTCCTCTTCCTCCACCTCACTATGGTATGGCATCTCGAGGAACATCAAAGCCTTCACAGTCTAGTAGTTTTCGCCCGAGTGCACCCTCTTCTGATAGACAAGCTTCATATGTTAGCAGTAGGGAGCCTCATATTTCCTCATCTGATGCCAATGTAAGTGCATTTTCGTTGTATCAAATCTTTTTATAATTTTCGTGGAATGACTATTGAAATACTCCCATCTTCATCATTAAATTTATATTGGATAAGTCATATTTCACTTGAAGGAACACTAACTCGTGTTCGTTGCCTTTTAATAGCTATGTCCCATCTGCATTACTAGTGCTAAAAACATGGCATTTGGTTGTGGACATCAGGTATCATATATGGAGTTTTTTTTTTTAAATTCAAATAATACTATAATAGTAAAAAGGAGCTTTTTGAAGGCGAGTGACTGCTCATCGCTATGGTTGGTTAACACCTGCTTATTAACTTCTGTGTCTTGTTTTTTTTGTCCCTAGACTTGTTGTGGATGTGGGGAAGACCTTCAACTTTGCCCCATTTGTCGCAGCTCTATCCATACCAGGATAAAACTTTATTAGACGCAGTCTGCCTTCGACAATGTGTGAGATGTTTTGATGGCTTTGGTGTCTCAAGTATTGGAGAAGTTATCACCAAGTCTTATCACCTTGTACATATTTTATCATTTTCCTAACATGTCTTCCCTTTGTAATTAATTTTTGAATGAAATAAACTGATAAATCTATTACTTTACTATATATTAAACCACAACACAAGGGTAAAACGTGTCACTTTAATGTCTGTGAAGTTACGATTGTGCCTCTATTTTTTGAAAAATTACAAAAATGTCACTCCTTTAATGTTTATGCAGAAAATAATTGAATATGTTAGTTTTGAGAATTGAACATGTGATTTTCTACACTCAAACTTGCATCACAACTATTGTGTTACAATTTGTTTTGAGTTCACTTTCAAAATTTTAATAGATAAATCACATATTCTCCCATCTTTTGTTTTTATTTTTATTATAGAGTAAATAAATATTGATTTATATTATTTATAGAATATTGCACAATATATAATTACAAAAAATATTTTTATCGATCGAGCATGATCTACAATTCTCTTTTGTCAATTTAAATGATTGATATATGTCATTTTAATACCTGTGAATTTACGATTTTGCTCCTATATGTTAAAAATTACAAAAAAATACTTTCTTTTTATATTTATGCAAAAAGCATATGAAATTATGTTAGCGTTGAAAATCGAATCACTAACTTTCTCTAATCAAACTCATACCATAACCATTATACTATACGTTATTTTGAGTTTTCTTTAAAAATATTTTTAGATAAATCACATTTTCTCCAAAAAATTATTGGTTTATATTATTTATAGAATGTTGCATATTATATATTCCAAAAAACATATTTTAATGGATTGAGTATACTCTATATTTCTCTTTTGTCATTTTAAATGATTGATATAAAAAATAAAATTTTAAATAATATAAAATTATACATAAATGTAATCGATTCCTAAAAAAATATGAATTTATTTACGTTCTCCTCTGTGTATATATTAAACTATTGAAATAAAAAAATATAATTTTTTTAAGAAATATGTAATTTTGTTTATAAAATTATACATAATAAATGATTGTCTTGCATAATTTTTATGTATATAAAATTTTAAATACGCGAATCATATTAGAGATTTTTGATCGATCAACTATTTAGACTTTCAGCGATTTAAAAGTGTGATTGATCTAAAAACATATATATTAAAAGAAACTAAAATAATTGAATTTATGTGTAAAAAAATGATCAATAATTTACACTATAATTATTACAAAATTGATCAATTATTCGCAATAATTATTCGCAATGATCAATTACATTATAACTCAAACTATGGTAATATGAATTTTAAATAGTATACTAAATTGATCATATAATCAACATAATATATGATGGTTGAGTTATAACATATACTTAAATCAACCTATGATGAAACCAAAAAGTTTCATCTTAAATATTATGTTGATGCACAGTCAGTCATTAAGGTCGTCTAATCATAATTTACATTGATAAAAATATTTGTAAAAATTCAAGTTGAGTTCAAAAATATTCATCAATATCTTTATATATATAAAGGAAAACCCCCGAGAGCTCTAGAATCGCTCGATTCATATTTATCTAATTTTCTAGAATTTCTGAATTTTAATTCAATAAAATTAAATTTCCTTATATCTCAATTACATTTTAAGTCTTTCTTAAGAGAAGAAAGTAAATATACTATTTAAAATAAAATATTTGCTAATGAGAAAAAGTAATCAATCTTTATATCTCTTTATCTCTTTATATATATAAAGGAAAATACACAAGATCTCCAGAATCACTCAATTCATATTTATATATTTTTCTAAAGTTGCTCTATTTTAAATACTTAAAATTAAAACTTTCTTCTTTTGATCCTATTTTTTAGGAAAAAAAAGTCGAAACTTTTTTGAAGTTGGATTAGAGATTTTTAAAATTGAAATTTCAAAATTTCCTTATTTTTTTAATATTAAAAAAGTTGGATTAGAGATTTTTAAAACTGAAAGATCAGAATTTCCTTATTTGTTTTTAATATATTCGAAATAGAAAAAGTTTTCCAAAGAAACCTCACGGCCTCACCTATATATGTGAACCCTCCAACCTGTTTTTTCATCTCTCTTTTACTCCGTTTCGCTCTTACATTGTTTTTTATTTTGGTCAATCTTGATTGTGTATGCAATTGATCTTGATTGTGGATGCAATTGTTCATAATTCATATTTGTATTTTTCTATAATTCTTAATATTTTAATTGTATGTTGTAGGTTGGTCAATTTTTCGAATCTATGACGGTTGCTCTGTAGGTAATGGTAGGTAATGAATTTTCTTCACCATTATTATCTGAAACCAATTAGAAGCGTTTGTAGAATTGGCACGGTTTTTCTCTTCCGTCTCTCTTCATATATCTCCTTTTTGTGATTAATTGTACCGAAAATTTTACTTTACTTTATACTTGTAAATAGTGAATGTAGATAGGTATTGTATATTTGAATGATAGTTTTCCGTCCGATGAACGATTAAGATACAAGAGGAGTGGTACTTGTGTCTTAATTTGAATATCGGTTAGCTTGGTTTTGATCGATTCTGAGAAAGGTTTGTGGTTCTCTTCCATAAAAGTTTATACATAATATAATATTTTCATCGTTGCCTTGATGTTCAATGCTTCGAGTTGCTCCAGAGAAATACCCAGTTCTTCTAACTGAGGCACCACTCAACCCGAAGGCCAAAAGGGAGAAGAGATGACTCAAATCATGTTTGAGTCTTTTAATGTTCCTGCTATGTCTTTCTCTGGTTAGTATATGTCCCTACATGTAATATATTATGTAGTTGACATTATTTTTTATAGCTTCTATCTAAAATCTTCAAATGCAATAGTTATTGTGCTCGATTCTTGTGATGGCGTGAGCTACACTGTACTAATTAATGAAGGGTATGCTCTTTCATATGCCATTCTTCGTCTTGATCTTGCTGAGCGTGATCGCACTGATTCTCTCATGAAGATCTTAACTGAGAGAGGTTACATGTTCACCACCACTACCGAGCAGGAAATTGTCTGTGATATGTATGAGAAACTTGCTTATGTTTCCCTCGACTACGAGCAGGAACTTGAAACTTCAAAGAGGGCAATAAAAGTAGAGCATATTTAGATCGGAAGCACCTCTGTGAGGTGAAAGTACAGGTAATGAATTAACATAAAGAAAGACTTTGTGCAGAGAGCATGCTTCTAACCAACTAAATGTTTTCCACCTATTTAAACCAACATTATCAAAGATAAAAAAATTACCATCCTGTGTGCACCGGGGAAGAGTCAAGACCATGAAGTCAGAACCCGTGGGAACTATATTTTCGTGGGCATATAAAATTGGAGACAATAATTCAAAGGTGCTTTAACATTTTCAAACTAAAAGAGACATTCCAACTTATAAGAAAAGAGAATTCGAAATCTTAGAAAAGCCATACTCGGTTAAAAGTGCTTACAGATTGCTTCAAAAGTTCCATCGATGGCTAATTTTGGCTTCTGGAGGAAATTATGGCAGTTAAAGGTTCCCCCCCCCCCCCCGAAGACGAAGGACTTTATGTGGCGGACGTTATCTAGGTGTCTACCAACCAGGTCGAGATTCAGAGTTAGAAATGTGATGGTAGAGCCTGTATGTCCGTTCTGTGGGATTTTTAATGAGACTGATGCCCACTGCTAACTTACCTTACATGTGAGTTCTCCTGGGAGTGTGGGTGTAGAGCTGGTTTTCAGTATATATGCAGATAGTTTTATACAACGCAAGGTTGGATGGAAGAATTGTTTAGGATATTGCAGTTTAAGGATCTGTGCAGGGTTGTGATGATAGCTTGGGCAGTGTGGTCAGCCCGTAATGATTTAATATGGTGACGTTTGCAGACACAAGTCTTGATCAATGGACGAAAGCTCAAGGTCAGGTAGGATGATCTCAGCAAGGACTTTCTGTCAAATAGGTGCTTCTGATCCAATTCTGGTTGAGGATACATATTTATGAACATGTTATTCTAGAGTCTGACTGTTTGGTGGCAGTTGAATCAATTCGTTCAAGCGTACAGTTGAACTTGGAATTTAGCATTGTTGTTGAAGAGTGTAAGGCTCTGTTACAGTCATTGTCTAATTTTGAATTAGTTTTACTCAAACAGTCTGCTAATCTGACTGTGCATTGCTCTTTTTAATGAAAGCATTTCCATTCAAAAATAATAAATATTAACATATTTTAAGTTGAAAAATAATCAAATTTATATAGAAAAATATTTTCAATAGAAAATTGCATATAATTATATATTTTTTCTTTTTTGTTCTATAGGTCCTTTATTTTAATTCAATAAAATTAATTTTTTTAATCTAAATTCAAATTTATAGGGAAGGATTTAGAATTTAATTTTTATTATATCGTCATATTATAGTTCTATTTAGAATTTTATCTTTATTAAATTTTATATTATTATCTTATTTAGAATTCAATATTTATTACATCTCTATATTATATCTTAAATTGTCTATAACCAATTTATTTTCCTCATGTCACAAATTTTAAGATTTTATAAAAGTGTTTTTTCAACGAGAGGGCGGCTCATTCGAAAAGAATATGTTAACAATAAAATTGATATATAAGATAAATATTCAATGTATAAAATTTGCGATTTCAATCTTAACAAAGAAAGCGTGTTTAGCGGGAGGACGACTTATTAGAGAGAATGAGTGATTGTGTAATTTTATAGATAGAGTTTTTAAAAAAAAAATTATAACGCCGCCGCGAAGCGCGATCCGAAAGCTATTTATCTATAAGTAAGGTTTTAGTCGTGCAAATCCTATTTAAAATTTAATTAAACAAATATTACTTTTTTCTCAATTAACTTAGATCCTATTTAAGTTTTAATCAATTTTTTTAGAATTTCACTATTTTAATTCAATTAAAAATTTTAGCAAAGACAATAATATATAAAAGTCAATCTTATTTAAAATTTAATTAAACAAGATTAATTTTTTTCTCAACTAATTTAAATTTTAATCTATTTTTTTAGAGTTTCTCTATTTTAATTCAATAAAATTAAATTATCTTACTTAGATGTGAATTTATAGGAAAGACAATAAATGTATAAATATCATTTTTTAGAATTTAATTTTCATTATAACGTTATATTACAATCATGTTTACGAATTAATATTTATTAGATATTTATATTATAATCCTATTTAGAATTTAATCTTTATTATATCTTAAATTGTCAATAAAATCATGGCATACTGATTAGTTTTCCTCACGTCACAAAATTGAAGATTTTATGATAACGTGTGTGCATTAATAACACTGCATATTGATAATAACTGTTTGTATATTTTAATTTATAAAAAGTTTTATTATGATGTCTAAGAATATTTAAGAAATTTGTAATTTTGTGATAATACAAATAGTTGAAGTTTGAAGCGGTGGTTAGTGCTTCAAGTTTTATTATTCCGTAATTTTAATATTTTTAATTTACATGTATTTAGTGCAATGGGCGTCGGCTCAAGAAAGTATGACACAAAATCGACATAAAAAGTTTAGGAATATTTAAGAAAGAGTTTGATGCATTTTGGTGCCAAAGTTTGCACCGAGTTCCAAAATGGTGGCTAAAGTTTGAAAATTGCAAATCGATGGCCAAAGTTTTTACCAAGTTTCAAAATAGTGGCTATATTTTCAGATATACAAATCGGTGGTCATACTTTATACCGTATTTCACAATAATAATTCAACAAATAAAAAAATGAAAAAACAAAAATATTATTGAAAAGTAATTTATTTAAAATTTTTACAAATAATATTGATTCAACAGGAACACCAAAAAAATTCATCCGAGGTTTAAAAAAAAGATCAGTGAGTCTAAATAATTCTCGAAAAAGAGTTATAGTCAAATTTTTAAAAAGGTTAATATTTAAATTTTATTATTTCATATAGTATTAGTATTTTTTGTTATATGTATTTATGCAATGGGCGTCGACTCAAGAAACATGACACAAAATCGGCGTATGAAGTCTAGGGATATAAAGATAATTTTTGTGATAATACGAATGGCTGAAGAATTAAATGGTGGTTAATACTTAAATTTATATAACTGTATATTTTTAGTATTTGTTTTATATTTATTTAGATTAACGGGTGTCGAATCAAGAAAATATGATACAAAATCGGCATAAAAATATGTTAGTAGTTTATTTTAATGTTTATGTATGTTATTTTGTAAAATATTGTGTTCACTATTTATACATACTAACTTATAGCTCGTACCATGTACGAGATTTTTTAATAAATTTTATTAACTAATTAAACAATTAAAAGATATATTTGGATATATTAATAAGTTATATATATTATTAACTATTGAAAGATTTCCGTAAGGTATTAATGAGAGTGCATTAATAATTGAAAGATATTGGACAATTAGTATCTTTAGATGTTTTGGTAAGGTAATATTGTTTAATAAAAAGGTAACATGTTAATTTAAAAAGTTAACATTAATGATTGAAATATATAATATAATTAGTATTTTTAGATTTGTTAATTAAAGATAGTATGTTTTAATTATAAGGTAACATATTTTTAATGATTGAAAAATAAAATAGAATTAGTATTTTTAGGTGTGTTTATAAAAGATAGTGTTTTTTAATTAAAAAGTAATATGTTTTGGTTAGAAAATGCAATATCCTATTATTCATATTATTTATAAATTAAAATGACTGAAACCAGAATACCAAAAAATCTGAAAACCAAAATTTTCAGTGAAATGGTTATTATATAATAGTATATATTTTATATATTTTTTTTCTTAAATAGTTAATACTTTAAATTTTAGAAAAAATTTATAGGGCCGCTGCGAAGCGCGGCTTAGTCGACTAGTACTTATATAAAAGAGAATACGAGGGCGGTGATGTGGCGCCTCTCAAATCGCTTCGATCTATTTTACTAATTTTCTCAAAAATTTGAATAATTAATGTTAAAGATTCGAAAATATCTCAATTGACTTTAAAATCTTTACTAATGAAGGAAACTAAATATACAATTATAATATTCTCGCCTTCAAAATCTTTATTAATAGTGGAAACTAAATATACAATTCGAATATTATTGCCTTTAAAATCTTTACTGATAGATGAAACTAAATTTACAATTTTAATAGTCTCATAAATTATTTTATTAGAAAATATCTTAATTGTCTTTTAAATTTTTAATAATGGAAGAAAATAAATATAAAATTTTAATATTTTTGTCTTTATAATATTAGATAAATTCTCAATTTTTCTTATTATTATTTTCTAACGGAGGAAACTGAATATAATATGTTAATATTCTCCTTAACGCATTCTACTGATCCAATCAATCAATCAATCATCAATATACTTATATAAAGGAGAAGACGGGGTGGTGAGGTGTCGGCTCTCAAATCGCTTTGTTATATTTTTCTAATTTTCTCAATTTTTCATAATTTTTAATATTAATAATTACAACTTCCTTTATTATTTTTGATTTTGTAGAAATGAAATTGAAAATTTACAACTTTCTTTATTATTTTATATTTTGTAGGAAATGAATTGAAAATTTGTAACTTCTCAGATTTGTAAGATCTAATGTCGATTTTTTTATTCTTTTCGAACTTTTAGGATCTAATGCATTATTATTTAGATTTTTTTTTATCATTTTCAAACTAGATAGAACTTTCTTTTATTATTTTCAAACTTGATAAAACTTGCTTTTATTATTTTCAAATTTGTAAGAATGGAGGAATTAGAAAATTACAACTTACTTATTATTTTCGAATTTGTAGGATTTTATGTTAATAATTGCAATTTTCTCTTTTATTATTTTCAAACTTGATAGAACTTTCTTTTATTATTTTCAGTTTTGATAGAACTTTCTTTGAATTAGAAAATTACAACTTCCTTATTATTTTCGAATTTGGTGGATCTTATGTTAATAATTGCAATTTTCTCTTTTATTATTTTTAAACTTGATAGAACTTTCTTTTATTATTTTCAATTGATAGAACTTTCTTTTATTATTTTCAAATTTGTAAGATTGGAGGAATTAGAAAATTACAACTTTCTTATTATTTTCAAATTTTTAGGATCTTATGTTAAAACTTTTTTGTTATTTTCAAAATTGATAAAACTTTCTTTTATTATAATTTTTTATTATTATATTATTATTTTTTGTTGTTTCAAGTACATGAAAATATAGACCATTATCACATGGGTCTAAATTGTTCTTCATACACATAACGTCGTCTAAGAGATTGAAAAAAAGCATCGTCAACATATCACTGCACGGATTTTAGTTCATATGTCCGGATATAATTGATGCACGTATTAATGACACTAACATACTCGTATTTTCATGCAGTAATATATTAGAGTAATATATAAGTAATAATATTATACAAGTTAAAATTCAAACTATCACGTTCTAATATTATCTTTTCTACTAATACTATAAATATAAATTATATTATATGTTTATATTGATTTTATCAATATAATGTTTTTAATATATATATGGCAATGGTATCGGTCCAAGAAAATAAAAAAATCAAACTCTATAAACAAAACGAATATGTAAATAATTTATAATATTACTTACCCAAATGCAAATTTTACAGAATATATTTTATTTGATAATTTATATAATTTTGTAGATATTTATTTCACAATTTTTATTCTAATATTCTTTTTCTTAACAAATATATTTTAATGCTGCTGCGAAGTGCTGCGAAGTAACCTAGTTCATATAATAAGATAAAAACTGTTTCAATTTACCAAAATTTTAAAATAGAATTTCGATATTGTGTAATAAATTTTAGACTAAAACTAAACATTTGAGTTTAAAAATGTAAAAATATGTATGTAATATATAAAAAAATGAGTTATATACCGCAAAGACGATTTTCATATAATATTAATAGTTACATAATATGTTTTTGTCTTACGTATATATCGATTATTTATAAATGTACTCTAACTAAGTTAAAATCACATTGTCTATATTATATATTGACAATTTTCAAAAATATTTATTTATTTTATACTCAAATGTTCAATTTGATAAAGTTCCTTCATTAAAAACCATATTATTATATACTCAAGGGTTCAATTTGATAAAATTCCTATCACGTTATCGAAAATCATATTAATATTTTAGCAATTAAACGTAATCATGCGATTATTATCGTATGGATATTTATCCAAATTTTATGAAATTTAATCAAGTTATAGAATATCTGGTTAATGTAATTGGTATGCCATATTACAAAAATACTATTATAATATGAGATAAAATCGAAATATTATCATTTTTTGAATTTTAAATTACAAAATTATTTCAATATATAAACAATTTCGTGCGAAACATTATTGTAATTTCCGTGTCTCGCACGGACTTTTATGCTAGTTATATTTATATGTGATCTATGTGATTGGACATTAATACCCAGTAATGAATTTAGTTTATTGTTCTGTTTCACATTATTTAATTAATAATGTTTGCTCTTGAATAACTGGAAATATAATATTATATATATATATATATATATATATATATATATATATATATATATATATATATATATATATATATATATTAATAGCAATGTAGTGGATAGACTCTCAAATGATCTTAAAGTGTTTTTATTAATTTTTCCTTTTTTTGACTTTTATTAAACAATTTCCCTTACATTTAACAAGATCTTAATTAGTCATTAATTATACTTATTAAATATATGTTAAATTTATTTTATTTATTTATATAAATATTGGGAAAATTGTATTTAAACATTATAATTATTAGTTTAATACAAAATATTAATTTGTTAGATAAAATGATGACTTAAAATTATTTATATTGTAGCATTTTCAATTCCATATCAAAAATCACTGCAATTTCTTTTCTCTTTTATGATAAATGTAGGATTGATAAGGGTTTAAGATAATAGTAAAATCCCAATAGACATATGTATCACAATAAACAGACATATGTACCACAATAGACACAAGTTACAATAATAGTAAAACCCTAGCAATATACACATTCAATGGAAGTCTGAATATATGTATTACATTGCTCGCTATTAGAAAATAAATGCACAAGCAATATGTGTATTACAAGTCATACTTCATTTCATGCACTCACAAGTACAATGTTTTATAATGCATAATAACATGAGGCATATAACAGGAATAAGCTTATAACAAATACATGGTTATAACAAAGTAGACATATTTTGAGAATAGAACATCAAAAACAATCATCCGGTAGAGCATACATCTAACAAAATAATAGTATACATCAAACCAAAGCTTATAACAAATACATTCTTATAACAAATGCTTATGAGAGAGTATACTAAATAGAGTATACTAAATAATACAATAAAACCCCAATTAGGGATTCGATTTTTATAAACCCCCAATTTTAAAAAATTAGGGTTTCAATTTTTACGAACCCCCAATTTTAAAAATTAGGGTTTTGATATTTTAAAACCCCCAATTTAAAACTAAATCAGGGTTTCGATTTCAAATACATGCTTACAGATGCTTATTATACATACAAATGGGGCTTCGAGCACTTACCAAATTGAGCCTCAAACAAACCAATTCAGCGAAGAGAGAAGCGAGCAATGAGATTCTGTGAGAGAAAGCGGAGATAGAGAGAGAGGTGAAGGGTACTGAGAGCCGAAAGAGAGGGGTGAGAAGTGTGTTTTTTATTTTTCGTATTTAGTTTTTAGTTTTGTTTGAAGAGATATTAGAAAAAGGGGGGGGGGGGGGAGAAAAATTTGTTAAGGGAAAAAGTATAAGGGGGAAACAAAAAATTGGTTAAGGGGGGAAGTATAAGGGAGGAAAACAAAAAACTGGCAATAAGTGGGAAAAAATTGGAGAGGGGCCATGCTGAATTTCTTTTAAGTGTACTTAAGATATCGGTTGGTTAATGAAGTGATGTCCCAATAACAGTAAGATATCAGTTTTTTACAAATCAATGTTAATATATCTTTTTACATCGGTTACAATAAGGACCGATGTTAAAGTAGTGATGTCTATTGTAGTTTTTCTAGTAGTGAAGGGAGGTTGAATAGCTTATCACCTTTTTAAAATTTAGAGCTTGGCTTTTTCAAAAATCTTTTTCTTCTGTTAAACTTCGTTACTTGTTAACAAGTAAAACCAGTGCGAAAAATAAAGAGAGAGTGACACGCCCTTGATGTTTGGCAGTTGTACATCCCGACCCTTAATGTTATCTTTCAGAATATTTTTTCCTACCCCTAAGTTTGTTGTATATGATGAAAACTTTGATTCATTCTTGTTTTCTTCTTTACTTGCACCAACAATGTCACAACAGTGTCTAGGATCCCTCTATTATCTATGATACGATTTCAAATTGGTTACATTAGTGAAAAGTGCATAACACGTTTTGAAAAAATCTCCATTGACTTCATTAATTGTTGGAGTATGCTCCTAATTATTCTATTGTAGTTACTATGCATCACACACATGACTACCTTTTTGGTATTAACTACCTAATATTTGTCCAAAATATCAGCAAACCGAATACTAGGAGAACTAAGAAAACAACTCGATACAAAGTTCAGAATATGTATAAGTATGTCATGTTTTGAGGGTTGATGAGTATTTTACTATTTTTAACCAAACTTTGAGGGTCAAAATTGAAAGTACGAGGGTAGAATTGAAAGAAAAATAATTAAAAATATGAAAAAGGGTTAGAATGTACAAATGCCAAACTTTAGAGGTGTGGAAGTACGTTTTTTTAATTTTGGGGACTGGTGTGTTTTTCTTGGAAAACTATGAGGATTGAAATGGTAATAAGCTTCGTAATTATAGTACATTATTATCTAAAAGGTACAAGTTAAACATCAGGCTTACCGGAAACACGGTAGTAAATTTAAGGGTTATTAACATTTCAACCCTCAAACTATTCAGGAAAATACACATTAGCCCTTAAAGTAAAAAAAACGTACTTCCATACTCTTGAAATTTGGCAATTGTACATCCGGGCCCTTGAAATTATCTTTCAGAATCATTTTTCCTATTTTACCCCTAACTTTGTTTTATGTGATTAAGATTTTAATTCAATGTTATTTTTTCTCTACTTGCACCTATAATGAGACATCAGTGTCTAAAATCCCTCAATTATTTAACGTACGACTTCGAAGTGGTTACATTAGTTGCAAGTGCAGATTGACCTTTGAAAACATCTTCATTAACTTTTGCTTGTTGCTAGTGGTGTTGCTAGATATTTTTTTCTAGTTACTCATCCATATCCCATCCATAACTACTTTTCTATATTTACTAGCTAATGTTCGTTCAAAAGATCAGCATATTCATTCAAAAGATCAGCAAATCGAATGTCGGAAGAATTATGAAAACAACTCAATATAAAAGGTCAAGATGTACAAGTGTGCCATATTTTAAAAACCGATAGAGTATTTTTATGCAAAATTTAAGGGGCAAAATTGAAATTACGACAGTAAATCCGGAAGAAAAAAATGAAAAAAATATGAAAAGGGTCCGGATGTCCAAATTAAGGGCGTGGAAACCGCAACTCTCTATCTCTCTACATATCTCTCCGCCGCACCTCATTTCCACCACCGACCCCCAGACCAATAATTTTCTAATCAAAGACGAGCTCAAAATCTCATAAAGATTCTATCTGTGCCTTGTTTTTGCTCTGAAAAAGCTCAAGTCTTGGTTCAATTAAGGTAGATTTAATCTTTTCGACAAAAACTCATAAATATTCGATCTTTTCTTTTCTTTCACTTTGGTGACACAAAAACTCACAAAGGTTAGATCTTTGCATTGTATTTGCCTAAGTCTTGATTCTGCTGGGCTCTTTTTAAAATGTAGATTAAATTTTATATTTCAATTTGGATTTAAAAAGGCTGAATTGCATTAATAATTGTTTAATTTGATCTTCAGTTCTTGGGGTAGGAGGAGGATGTATAGATAAATTGCAATGATTATTGTTTGTTGTGATGATTTTGTGTGTGTTCCCGCTGTTTGATTAGGTTAAAGGTTCTGTAGGTTCTGTCTTCTTTTTCTCTTATTGCCTTGGGGTTGACAAAAAACTCGTAAAGTTTTGACCTTTGCCTTGTTTTTACTCAGAAAAGTGTAGGTCTTGATTGTGTGTGTACATCATGGGTTGGCGGTTGTTAATTGTGTAATGTGTCACTCTTAGGTGATCATTTGTATACAAGTCATGGGTTTATGAGTTTTTTTGCGTAACTTAGATATATGAGCTGAAAATCTTTACTTGATAGTAAGAACAAATACGGCTTGATGTTTTGTTTATGTTTAGTGGAAGAAATCAGCATTTCATCTTCCAATTGTTTCGTTCTTAAGCTAAGTAGGAAATAATATTCTTGTTATTTAACAATCTATCTATCTATCTATCTATCTATCTATCTATCTAATACTGGAACATCATTTTTTTGGGGAAACATTTTATTCTCTCTAAATTTATTTTTATGCCCTTGCTATCTCAGACATTATGATAAGTTTATACATGCTTCTGACCCCTCCGCGCTCCCCTGTTCTGCCTTCCTAACCGTGCTTTCCCTACTTGTAAATTGTTATGGCGCTCCTCCCCCGCGATCATCTCCAACCACTTTCCTTTCCCCGCCCCATCCATAACGTCTTCTCTGCGCTTCCTCAGTTGTGTGTCGCCAAGGTGCATGGAGGGTCTTTCCAGGAAGAGAGGTCAGCCTCGGGTTGTTGTTACGGAGGTGGTGGCCGAGGCTTGTCGGCTTCCGTTCAGAAGCGTAATGCATGTCGTCGCAGGGGCAAAGGTATTTTCAAATTGTTTATGTTTGCCTTTTATTCGCTGCCTCGAGACACTGGCACTACATGTTTCACAAAGGTTTCAATGGGAACTGAATCATGATTGTTATGATTTTTCTTTGAAATTTGTGCCGAACTAGACGGAACAAAGAAATACATTTCAGGTGGAGGATTGGTTTTGTCATTTTCTTATGTATGTATGTATTTTGATTTTCTTTCTCATTGTTAAGATCCTGACAACAAAGAAATGTTGACGTATTTGCCTATTTAACATTTTTAAGCTAGGTTAATTTTTTGCAAATGCCAATGACAGAAGGATTTCTAAGCAGTGATGATTTACGAAGAAAAAGTAGCTGCATATGGGATTTCGCAAATCTTTGACCGTGGAATTATGGTCGAATAAGTGTAAGTGTTATTCTTTGGCACCTCTAGAAATAAGTGGGTTTAGTTATAGAATATTGATTGTAATTTTATTTGCTTAATGTGATATGTACACTCTTTTAATTTAATTATCTTTTTTCATTGCTCACTGTTAAATAAATAGAGGTCTATCTTTACTGTCTTTTCCAGGTTTAGGTATTCAGTGACAAAATGAATAGGCAATTGAGTTGCAGATGACAATTATTTCTAGGGAGGAGAAGAATTAAGAGTCACAATCCTTGGAAGGCACGTTGTGAATCGCTCTTTTGATTTTTTTCCTTTTTCTTTGCTCATTCCAATGACAACATGAATAGACGTTTGAATTGCACATGAGAGTTGTTTCTGATCACTGGCTAATTGTGCATATCTACCAGGTACTCATTTTTATTATTTTTTCTTTGTGTTTAATGTAAAAGGTCAAATGATTTTGAGTCAAACATAAATGTTACGGTTTCCGTAATGAGTTTCCCCCTCTTTAACGTCTTCTGATGTCTCATGTATACAACTCACTCTTAGAAACTCATATAACTTTTGCAATTATTTTTCCCATTTTTGGAATTTTAGCCTATATTTCTCTTGAACAAATCATTGTGTCGAACTTGTTATGACAAATAATATCTACTTTATATACGAACCGTCACATATAAAAAAACTAAATTAATAATTAAAAATGATGTTGATCACTACGGGCGTAACAGAGAAATAAGTAATATAAAAGTAGATATATCATACATGTCACTAAAATAGATTGTTGTGGTGATACGCATAGGGTGAGTCATTTGAACGAATAGGTTAATAGAAAGTCTATGATGCTTCAAAGTGGGGAGAAGATCTTGCGGCCGTTAACAAAGTGGAACTATTGTAAATACTCTGTTGGTGCCAAAATAGTTCTCAGTTCTAGAGATAACAGAGTTACACACCACCAAGACCATCAAAGAAGTCACCAAAATGTGTTCCATCTCCAAAACCACCAATGAATGCTCCATCATAGAAACCTACATTCGCTCCACCAGCACCCTCACCAGCCCCACCAGCACTGCCAGCACTGCCAGCACCCCCACCAGCCCCACCAGCCCCACCAGCAGCGCCAGCACCCCCACCAGCCCCACCAGCACTGCCAGCACCCCCACCAGCCCCACCAGCACTGCCAGCACCCCCATCAGCCCCACCAGCACCCCCATTAGCTCCCACCTGCTGTTGATTTTGCTCTAGGTGATTAGCATGTGCAATTTTTAGAAAAACCTGCATATACAAAACTTGCATTAATTTTGGGAACTATTAAGCCCACACAAACAAACCCTAAACGTCTCCCCTTACCTTTTCACATAAACTAAAAAGTTTATATGAGTTAATGGTTTGAGACTTTCGTAGTTTAGCGTTCTCTTCTTCCAACTCCTTAATCTTTGCATGTGCATCATCCAATTCCAGTTGGAGGCCGTTAATAGGGTCGAACTGAAGGTATCTAGCATGTTTGACTAAGTTATTTCTGCACTTCGCTATTTATGCTTTATCGCTATTTTAGCAGTCGGAGAAGGTGTGACGTGGAGTAGAGGTTCATCTCCTCATACTCAGTAAAAGAGGCAGGGGGAAGTACTTTCAGAATCTTTCTGAATCTGCACTTTGTGCTACAAGTGCTCTTGCTCCTTGTAGCACAAACACCGCATTTCTGTAGAAGCAGGTTATAGTAGTGAGAGTTCAAAAAATAGCTGATTTATATACTCAATAGATTCAACTATTTTCTTTCAACTATCACTACTAAAACCTGCTTCTACACAAATGCGGTGTTTGTGCTACAAGGAGCAAGAGCACTTGTAGCACAAAGTGCAGATTCAGAAAGATTCTGAAAGTACTTCCCCCTGCCTCTTTTACTGAGTATGAGGAGATGAAGCTCTACTCCACGTCACACCTTCTCCGACTGCTAAAATAGCGATGAAGCATAAATAGCGAAGTGCAGAAATAACCTGGTCAAACATGCTACCTTCAGTTCGACCCTATTAACAGCCTCCAACTGGAATTGGATGATGCACATGCAAAGATTAAGGAGTTGGAAGAAGAGAACGCTAAACTACGAAAGTCTCAAACCATTAACTCATATAAACTTTTTAGTTTATGTGAAAAGGTAAGGGGAGACGTTTAGGGTTTGTTTGTGTGGGTTTAATAGTTCCCAAAATTAATGCAAGTTTTGTATACGCAGGTTACCAATTTTTAGAATGACTGTTCGTGGAGCACCAATTTTTGTAAATAGGTAATGATTATTGACTAGTGGTTACCAATTTTTAGGTAACCACTAGAACATTGTTGGAGCACCAATTTTTGCTATAATACTTATATTTGAGTAATATACTCAGAGCTGATAATATTGACAATCCAGAGCTGAATATATTCTCAGAAAGACAAAAAGAACAAGAGCTGCACTTCTGGCCTTTGTCTCTCTCATCCAGATGATCAGACATTTATTTAGTAAGATCTAGCCACTGAACTAACTTGTGCTGCTTTACTGAAAATAGTCTTTCTAATTCTGTTTGGTGAATCAAGTTAGTTTTAGTTAACAAAATTTATAAACAACACTTTTTTCCTAGTTTAATTTTGATGTTGAAAATCGAACACATTAGGTGCAGCAATATATTTCTAATCTCTCTAATACAATGATGTGCATATTTTTGTAAAAATATAGATGTCTTGGGGTCACAAAATTGTAAATTTGCTAAAACTATATAGAATAAATAGTCTCAGTTCAGTTTTCTTTGTAAACAAAAAAAAAAGCTTCAATAGAAAGAGATGGAAACTAAAATTTTTAGCAGATGCAAAGTATATTTATGGAGTTTAACAAAATAAGCGTATGGAAAAAGTTGGTCTATAAAGTTTTGTATAAGTCTTATAGTAATGCCTACCATGTAAACACGGGATTTTTAGCATTTCATTTCCTAGCATATATTCACTTTTCTGCAATGTGGATGAACTATTGCTGAAAAGTTTGCTTTTACTCCTTCCGTTATAAATCATATTATGTGAAAACACTTGCAAGATAACGAGCTCATGGTCTAACCAACTTTAGTTGTGTATCTAACTCAAAAGTTTAACCTTTTTAGTTGTGCTTAAGCTCGAACGTCGGCAGCATTCGGCTTGGCTTAAGTCGGTTACATCTTGATTAGTAAATTAAGTTGAACTCCAGTACTCTTTAACTTAATTTGCTGCAATATTTTATAACAGGCCAGCTGTATATTCATTTTTTGAGTTGGAGGCATAACATATTTCTTTAAATTCTGTTTATAGCAACAGTCCACAATACATAGTGATGAAAAGGACACCAGTTTAACCAAAAGCTGTATAAGAGGCTCCTGGAAGTTTAACAAAAGCTAAGGCTAATGTTTTCTGGACGAAAGGCGAAAGTTGCTAAAAATAAAAGGGAGGAAAGGCCTCTTTGAGGGCAAGATCATCACTTACAATCAACTTGGTTGGCATTGTTGCATTGTTGCGGTGAATGTGACCCATGTGACTTCTCTTGCGTTCTGGAAATCGACCCATGATGACTCCATCTTTCTTTTCACATCTATTATCTATCTATTATCTATTATCTATATAATGCTGCAACATACTACTTCCCTGAGACAATTTATTCCACGTCATCAAGCCACGTCAGATACACCCAATCACTTACACTCCACTTTGTACAGCCACATAAGATACACGTTATGCGATGTATAGCCTCCGCTGTTCCCACTTACTGTCATTACTGCTTCTGCGTATGCAATCTTCGTCTTCCAACGTAAGTTCGAAAGAATCTTTACATCTTTTATAGACATACTACATGATCAATATCTTTTATATGCATACTACATGATCAATTTGCAATCGATTGAGGGATTTCCATCGGCCACCAAACTTTCTATGTAGCGGCCTTTGTACTTCATATGTTTCTGGTAAATCTGGTGATATTTTGGTGTCGGATATCCCTGGTATTTTATAGAGTTCTAACCGGTTTTGGGTTTTTATTTCTTAATTCTTATTGACTATCTTTATGGCTACTCTGTTAATATATTTTTAGGGAACCGTCTATGTATATTACTTCGTCCTGGCAGACCCCTGTAGTTAGCTCCTTAATTAGTGATTCAGAGGCTGTATCAGCGCGTCTCACTCATGTGTGCATGAAGAAGGATGGAAACGGATTAAGCAACTACATAATTTAGAGCGCTACATGGAAATTTCTAGGTGCCTCAATGTTTTCACCGGAGGCAAAATCTCACGGTTGGAATTGATTTCTCTGGTGAGAGTTGTCATGCTTATACTTCATCTTAACTGTCATGTGGTGGTTATCTTTTCTAGAACTTCAATTACAATATTAAGTAGAGTTTCGCAATGCTGGCAAGTTGAACTTTTATCTAGGATTAAAAATATTAATAAGAAAGAACTCGCATGATATAGAAGAAGAATATAAGAACTACATGAGTTTTAAAGGAGGTACATATAAAACTTGAATCCCTATAAAATAATTGTATATGGTAGTTGCTGTTGGCGGGGAGTTATTGAGGCTAAAGAGTCCCTCAAAATGTAGTGAACTGTAATGCATTTTTGATACTACTATTAAGTATTGTAAACTGGTTATGTTAGTTTTGCTCTGATTTAGAATATTAAAAAGATTATAGTCTTTGCTATCTACAAAGGCCTTATGTTTTTTGCAAGAAGGAACCACTACCTGCATCTGTATTAATAGGAAGTTTTCTATTTAATGCGGCCAAATCTTTGTAGTACTCACCATTGCTAGAAGGAACCAGTCCGTGCATCTGCATTCATAAGAAGTTTTCTATTTTGTAGGGCCAAATATTTTAAATAGATCTTTATAGTACTCGCCATGTTTTGGAGATAGTTGCATACTTATAAAACACTGTTTCTTAGAAGGATTGCATAATTCACTGATCGATGCAGATCAATATCGTGACATTAAAAGAGCTAGACTTCTGGTTGATGGTAGTGAAGATAATTACGAACTTGAAGCAGACATAACGGCAGTCTAGAATGAGTGCTTGTTTGAAGATCTTTGCAAGGATGTTGCATTTTCTAAAGAAGACATTGCAGGTTCTGGGATTGAAATTGGGTGTTGGGGTCTTCTTGACGGCCTTGTGCTTGCACGAGTATTTCACTCTCTGAGAGCTGACCTAAAATCTCTTGTTCGTGCTGCATTGACCTGTAAGCACTGGAGATCTGTGTCCAAAGTATACAGGGATATCTGCATACAGGCTGACTTGTCCTCTGTTGCTCCCAATTGTACTGATACGATGATAAGTAGCATCCTGGTAAGTTGAATTTTATTATCATTTCTTATTAGAGGTTTGTTTGGCTGCTGCCACAAATAGGTCGATGCCTTTGAACTCTGATGGTAAATTTCCTTGCAGGAAGGTTATAATAAAAAAAAATACTTCACTGGTTCTACGTGGTTGCACAAATATTACTGCGGGTACACCTGAAGGAGTTCTTCAGTTGCTACCTTCTATATCATATGTAGATATTAGAGGTTGCATCCAGTTTGAAGACTTGATATCCAGGTTTCCAAGTATCAACTGGGTTAGTGGCCGCGTTCTACATTCAAGAATGAGAACTCTTGAAGACATAAATAAGAGAACATCAGTGTTTAAAATTTCTGATGATATAGGTAGTCAATATGAGGATTCCAGTGTCCTGAAACATTATTTGGAACACTTAGTTGTGAGAGACCGTGCAAATCAGTTCTTCCGTGGAAGCTTGTATAAACGTTCAAAACTTTTTGATGCAAGGAGATCATCATCCATCCTGTCTAGGGGTGCCCATTTAAGGCGCCAGGTTATCATAAAATCGGACAAGGAATATAAGGTGGAGGAATTTCTTACATCAAGTTTAAAGATTATTATGAAGGAGAATACCTTCGATTTCTTTGAGCCCAGGGTACAAAGATACTTGCTCTCTTTTGCTGGCGAGCTATTTTACATCTTCTTATCTTATTGTAAGTTGTATCCTTTTTAAAATTGCCAGGTTACAGAGATTACATGCAGAATGGAGAATGGTTATTATACTGGCCATGGCCTGAGCTCCATTAAGGAAGATATAAGCCGGATGTGCAGAGACGCGATGAAGTAACCTATGCTTCCTTTAAAATTTTTTTTTTCTTCCCTTGCCTTTTTCAATAGATTTTTAGGTTTAGATATGTACGGCAAGCTCGCAAGACATAGATTGATCAGTATGAATGGCTTTGGATGCCCATTTCTGGATCTAGAATATTCAAGATATTAAATATTAAATATATGCATAATATATGTTGTATTAGTTATCTATTTAGTCCTGGATGATATTTTGGAACTTATTGAGTTAGGAAGTAGTAAAGGTTGCGTATAAATAGTGGTTTTAATTCCCTACTTCTGGTCATCAAAAAATTATTAGTGAATCCACCCCCCTCCCTCTTCCAGTTTTGCCTTTGAATTTTTTTCCCCTCAAATGTATTCCACTTCTTCCTCAGAAAGCGAATTGAATTTTGACTCAGAAGGCAGAGGAAAGGAGTCAAGGATAACCACTTTAATGCAGATGATAGTTGTGAGGCTTTTGCAGAGAATCGTGAGTGGGGTGCCCGTATGACAGAAGCGAGTCTTGTTCCCCCTGTTACTAGGAAAAATGAAGTGCTTGATCACTATGTCATTGTAGCAGACCAGGAAGAAGTTGAAAGAAAGATGCAGGTGTCTTTACCTGATGAATATAAAGAGAAGCTTGATGTCCAAAAAAGTGGCGCCGACGAGTCTGATATGGAAAATCCTGAAGTTAAAGACTATAAACCTCGGAAGCAGCTTGGAGATGAGGTGTTGGAACAAGAAGTGTATGGCATTGATCCATACACGCATAATCTGCTACTTGATTCGATGCCTGAAGAATTGGACTGGCCTCTTTCTGATAAACTTGTCTTTATAGAAGATGTGTTCCTCCGTACTCTGAATGAGCAAGCTAGAACCTTCATAGGCACTGAACAAGCTCCTATGAAGTACTAATTGGAGCCTGTTATCGCAGACAATTATGCTAATATATTCCGACTTTCATTAAAAGTTGTCCCGATGACAATTATGTTGCTTACAGAAAGGTAACATCAAATACATAATTATAGCATCAGTTGCTAATCATTTAGTCTGTAAGAATGTTATTCATTTCATTAATTCTGTTGTGGTATTTTGAACAGGGGCTTGGTGTTGTCTGCAACAAAGAAGGCGGCTTTGATAAGGACGATTTTGTTGTGGGGTTTATGGGAGAGGTAATGATGTATTCTTGATTATGCGGATTTAGAGTTCTAAGCCAATCCTGTGTGTCAGATTTCAGTTTGTACAGGAGTTAAAGTTTGATCTTTCTGTTGATGACAGGTTTACCCTGCCTGGAAATGGTTCGAGAAGCAAGATGGGATTCGTTCTTTACATAACCACAGTAAAGATCCAGTACCAGAGTTCTACCATATTTACCTTGAGAGGCCAAAGGTATCCTGAGGTTACTTATATTTAAATTTAATTGTCTTTATTCCCATTTAATAATTTACCTGATTGTGCATTTTCATGGCAGGGTGATGCTGATGGTTATGATTTAGTGGTTATTGATGCAATGCACAAGGCTAATTATGCAAGCTGTATTTGTCATTCTTGTAGACCTAATTGTGAAGAAAAGTTAGTTTTCTCTTCCTGGATCGTAATAATATTTATACTCGTGTAAACATTAATTTTTTTCCATCTTTCCATCCTACTAAAGTATGTGACGATCAATGTGTGTTTATCACTTCAGCTCAAACTATTATTAATACTTGGCTAGCGTAAATCTAAAGAGGAAAATGTATTTACTTACCAGCATTGACTTTTAGTTTGTTGCCTATACGTTATCCATGATAGGAAGTAATAGTTCTCTTGATCCCTAAAATAACATGGCAAATATTTTCCAAAAGATTGCTGTGTATTTTTTATGCTGATTTTTTACCTCATCATAATTTGTTTCCCCAATTTTTATTTGTAACCTCACATGAATGAAACACCTTCGCTGTCTTGAAATTGTATTTACCTTCTTGTTGATGGTTGTAGAGTTACTTCTGTTGAGGGTCGATACCAAATTGGTATATATACTGTACGCCCTATAAATGAGTTTCAAGCAAAATTATAAAGTTAAGCGATGAAAAATCTAAAACATGAACATGTATTGATTAAAAGTTTTATGTCTTACGTAGGTTCCAAACACTTGATCCTAAAATTGTAGACTTTGGCATGACAAATTATTTCTTGCATCGGTTCAAAAATTCTATTTCTTACAGATAATATTAGTTCCATATTGAGTGACATATCTAGCAATAGGAGAGAAAATTCTAATGAGTGCTCTACCGAGTTGGAGAATGGCCTAAAGTGGATAAGTAATTATTTTTCTTCAAACAAAAATAGCCTCGAGGACCACCCGAAAGGTACCTTTAGTTTACACTACTGTGGGACGACCACAGAACAAACCATCATCAATTAAAGTAAGCACTGCGTTTGTTTTTACTAATGATTTTAGAAGTTCAGTGAGGATACTGCCATCAAGCTTTGTTTATGTTTCTGTCTTGATAGGGTGACATAGTACATATATAGTAACATATAATGGAACTACAAGGATATAAAGTTTATACAATTGGATATACCTGGCATAAAGCTTCTCAAACGAGTGATTACAGTGGCCAAAGTCTGGTTGGTGACCTGATGCCGCTGAGAATCCAGGAAAAGATTGAAGATTTAGTTGCTGACAAGATATATTGGCAGTCATGAGAGGAACAGCTGCAGTGTTGATTTGAACATATAGGATATATATGACTCCGGGAAGAGGATATACGCATTTCAGAAGCTTCTAAAGTTAGCTTTCTATAACTCTTTACCTTAATTTTTTGTCCTCTATTTGAATAGTATTTGCTTGCTATTAGGACTGGCTCTTGGTAAAAACAAATCGGAAATGCAATGCCAACATGTAGTTAGCTTATCTGGTTTTTCCTAAGCAACATGAGAGTACCTCTTTTTAACAGATAAGAAAGAGTTCTTATTTTTTCAAACTAGCTAGATTTCTTATCTACTTGCATGTCAAATATGTATTCTTATTCTGTCATCTCATTTTTCCCACCTAAGAGTTTAATTCCAGGTATACAAATTGCAGTTGTTAGTCTCATTTGCGGTCAGTTTCCTATCAAAACCTAATTATTTTTTCTTTTTTGCTGTTTCAAGTGATATATTTGCTACTTTGATCATAGTGTTGCCTTTTTCATTTTTCTCTATTAATTCAAGATTCGCTTTTTATGTCTTTTAAAAACATAAGTTGCTTCCAAATGCTGAAAGCATTATCTGAAGTGGCAATTCCATATTGAGGAAATCACAGAAAAAATCTGTGCGCCTCATTGGAGTCCCCTTTGGATGGTGTCGTAGAGCCTCTATTCAAGACTTCATCCTCATGCAAGGGCATGATCAGGGTTGCTCTTATGTAAGCTAATTATTTCTTCTCCATAAAGATAAATAGAGTCAAAGAAGACATTTACTTAAATGAATGTATATTCAATCCATAAACTCGGAAACGGCCAGTCCTATAAGGGCTTCCAAGGGGATGCAAAGCTCTACACTTTCATTTTGATGATGTCTTCATGTTCACTTACGTTGCGTCGTTGCATACAATTCTACACCTAGGATGTTGTATGCGCATCAATCAAAATTGACAAGACCCACTTAGAGGTTCTTAATTCCCCTCCGGACAGGTGCACGAAATCCTACAAAGCTCCTGCCAAGATTGCAAGTTACTTAGATACATCGTACATTGCTTATTTACCATACTTCTACGGACGCTTAACAGCAGAGTTTAGACTTCCCGTATTACAGTACTGCCCTGACATCTACATTGCATAAAGCTTACACATGAGAGCATGCTTCTCATGTTGTAATCAAAAATATTAGCAACTGGGTTTGTGCGGTGAATTTTTTAGCATCTGAATTTGTCTGCTTGACTTGGTCTTGTGGATTACACTATTACCTCCTTATGTGTGTTTCTTTCTGTGTATGATTAGTATTACATGTGTTCTCCAACAACAAATATACGGTCTCACCAAACAAACACTGTTGCATTACATAAGATTCATGATATATAACAACAGTTGGCTAGAACATGCCCGTGCCTCGCACGGGCTACAAAGCTAGTTATATATATATATATACTGCAACATACTACTTTGTTGAAACATTTTATTCTACGTCACGGTGCCACGTCAGACAAGCTTACATAGATGTGCACTGTTTCCACGTTCATTCATTAGAGTCTCTTCCTTAGCCCTTTGAGATGACAAATTTCTCTTTTCGGAAATTCAATTGGAGCTCTGCCTTTCCCTCCCGTTTAATCTACAACATAAAGTCTTCAATCCATGTGTGTAAAAGGATCAGATGTTCGACAGGGCCGCTGCTATTCTTCAACACATTTGACATGTGTGCATCTACTGTCCAAACAAATGACTTTTCGGTCGTTAATAAGTTACTCTGAAAGGTAATTTTTGGTTTAAGGTTTGATTGTACACGTCATTAATGCACTAGCATATTTAGAAACTGTCTGTGGACTGCCTGTAAGATGTTTCAAAGATGACATGTGGACTGCCTGTTTGATAAAATGTCTAAATTAATATGTGTATGGATTTTTAAAAAAAATTACGAACTTGCGGCTTGTTCTCGGTATGAAATGTAATGTTCCTATTTCATATTTTGTTACCTAAGCAAACTTTTTTTGGGAAAAAATATTGATGTTTACATAGCTTTGATCTTCAGTTTATCTTAAGCTTTCTCTGCAATAATCATGTTGCCAGGTATGGGCTAAAGCTGGGTGCCTAATTCAAACTTCTGGACTTCCATTCCGCGGTGCAGAAGATACCCGCTTAACAGGTATCTGTTTATTAATGCTGTAATTTGCAGTTCTGTTGCTGAGAACATCAAAGAAAAGCTCACACTGTTTGTGACTTTTACGGGTGCTCAAAAGCTATGCTAACCGGAATTTTGAAAATTTTAGTTTTCAAACATTTATAGTATTTATGGAACACATGTCCTCTGTTTCTGTCACAAAGTTTGCGAATATTATAAATTTTAGGTATTAATTAATGTTGGATAATATCATATGCCATTTCATTAACATACACTTCACTAGGTCGGAGTCTGCAAAGGGACAAAAATGGACCATCTAAAACACGAAAGCTGATTTCGACCTAACTAGAAATGCAACAATTTGTTTTTCAGAAAATCAAAATAATTGTATGATTGCAAAAATGAATTACCTGAACACTTGAGCAAATGCTACACTGCAAAACACCAGGTCGCCACGTCCCGGTATGATGTAAAGATTTGGCCTGTTTCATGGTGTAACTATACCTTGTATGAAGTTTTACAATTCATATTTTTTCCCAGGATGGCAAATGGGTGGAATATTTTCGTATGGAAATGTTTTATCAGCCGAAACGTTTTCCTTCCAACTCCGTGATGCCCAGCATCCTTCCAGTTTGTCCAACATTGCAAAGGCGATGAACACTGGTTAAAAATTTCAAGTCAGGAAGTAAGGTTTTTTGTCTTTAGCTTAAATTATCTTTCTCAATATAATACCTAGATATCAGCTAATTGAAGTTCTGAATTGACACCAGTGAGATATATGCAAGGACTGCAAAAACTAAATCCAGAACCTTAGGCAATGACATTTTTAAGCTTAGAATGAGGGTTGCACCTGATTAGACTTTTTCGAAGAGTTCATTTATACCATCAGCTTGTCCATGACATTATGTCTAACTTTTCTGTCAGAAATTATTAACTAAAAGAGGGTGCATTGAATCTAATCTTTCGATCCATCATATATGTGGAATCGTATTCGTATTTATTTTAAGTTGGTGAGATTGAACATTATTTTTTAGAATAGTACTATAAAGGTACAATAGCATAAATACAACCTGTTTTCATCTGAGTTTTGAGTCCAAGCTTACCTAAGATCCATTATATATCACACAATACATAATTTCTTTTTAGGTGTTGGAATTCTTTACATTAAAGTATTAAGAAAACACACAAATCATATCGGATATGAATATCACAGTTGATATGTGGGCACTATTTCGATACTAGGACAAATTGCAAGGCAACCAGTAACGCTTCTTGGTCTGTCTCTAATTACTTTTGAGCGGTAGATGCTGTTAGAAAAACAATAACAGCTGAAAGTGCATGTGTTCTTTTCAAAGGTACAGGCACCCACCCCACTTGTCACTATCGCAGCCTCCAAGGGCATAGTCTTTTCAATAATAGGACAAATGCATGCATTATTAAGGTGCCTGGTTCTCCACTCAAGCTAGGGCTGGAGCTTCTGTCTACTTCATGGCATTCCGAACTTTATTGATTAAGTGCAGGTCAAAAGATGAAAGTTTTTATCTATGGGATTGCTTATTAATATAAATGTTATAAATGAGTTTGTCATTGCAAGTAGTCAGGGGCAGAGCCACAATAGGGTGAGAATAAGCCGTCGCTCACCCTGAGATTTCACTAGCTTCCTTTTTTTTTCGTTTTAAGTTTCAAAGTTAAGCAGCAGCAGAACTTGATATACACAAGGAAACAAGCATATGTACATTAGTATGATAATATAACTAATTACTTATCTTTTATTAATATGTGTAGATTATTATTTTTATCTTCTACTAATTCCTATTTTTAATATAATATTTTCCCTCATATAATATTTTGGTGGCTGAATACTTGATTTTTCAATTTATTCATGTACCACTAATATTAGCCACCCTAATTTTGGCACGCATTTTTAGGTGTAAATAAAATATGGTTTTTCAAAAAATTTATTCTGAAAAGTGTAATGTTTAAATTTTAATTCAGAAAGATAAAATTTGGAAAAAATTGTTATGAGACCATATTTTATTTGCAGTTAAAAATGTGTGCCAAAATTGGGCTAGCCAATATTAATGGGATTGAGGGTGTATAAGCATTTATTCAAAAAAATCCTGGGCCTGGAATTTGGCTCACCCTGAACCAAATTCCGGGCTCCACCCTGCATGTTGTTGTAATCTTTAGTTTCTTATTGCATTTTAGTCTTTGTCCGCATTTAAGAATATGAATGAGTTCTCATAATTGCTAATTACAACTCGCTTGTATAGCTGTCCCTCAACTAATTTAACTCATTTTCATATAACTATTGACGAATAATGTCAGGACTTCTTATATCATTAGTTGCTCATTGTAATTCCAGTGAAAGTAGATTTTAATTCAGAGGCCTCTAGCACATGTTGCCTCATTTGGCGTTGCACTAAAGTGTAGGGTATGATGAATGTAGCATATCATATTCTTTGATCAGCATGTGTATATGGTCTGTTCAAGAGATTGGTTGCGACAATAGCGCTGAAATTTGAGCAAATACTGTTATATTTGGTGCATATGCACAGGCCTGAAGCAACACATACATAGCAGGAGGTGAACATGTGGTGTTAAGTGCAGTTCAGCTTGATGGAAGGCTAAAAGCTTTGTACCCTTCAAAATCCATGGTACATTTAAATTTTTTTGATAATTAATCATTAGCAAAGCCCACACCGGAAATATTTTGTACTTCTGGAGTTTAGTAAGTTGTGCTGGTAATTTTATTTTGTTACAGGTTTACGCAATTCATGTGTCTATCTGTGAAGTGCTAGCATCCTTGTGAATGGTTTGCATTCTTATTTCATCCGAGGACCATATTTTTTCACTCCTCCCCTTTAATACTCAAGAGCGCATACAAGCACATTGCAGAATGACCGGAGTAATATAGGTAAATGTACTTATGGCCACACCTTAATTAAATAGCTAATAGGCATTTTGACTATTATTTTGATGCAAATTTTTTGTCTTAATGACTTTGTTCGGGTCCTAATACCTTTATCGGAAGCTAAATGTAATGTTTAAGATTTACTAAAAGGATGCACGTTGTAGTTGCCACAATGCTTATGAAGTGGAGCAAATTTGACACAGCTAGACGTGTTCATCTAAAAATAAATACTATAGTAAGTGTGTTTTTATCTTCCAGTTAAGTTATCAGTGTTCTAAACTTATATTCAGTTGCTCTAGGTCTAACATAATACTAGCCGTGTATGCAGCTATTACGAAGACCATTACTGCTTGCATTTATTTTTCTGAATATGAATTTTGATTTTTGCATTTAGCTTATCATCTATCCAAAGCTCATTGATGCTTCTGACTTTAGTTTTATGACAGATCCGAATTTCCATCTTGTATCCTGTATAATTATTATAATGGATTCAGTGAAATGCTTAAAAAACTTCACCTGTTGGTAGAACTTCACCTTAATGTCTTGGCATCTCTAGGTAACCTATTGATATTGTAGGGCGTTACTGATCCTTCAAGTTGAACAACCACGATTACGAACGACCACATATTGGATGTGATGAGGATGATCTAGCTATTGCAGATAAAGGGCATGGCTACATCATCACCAGATCTTTGGGAATATACCATTATAGACAAATGTCATCTTGAATTGCATGATCTATGTGGTTGAATGTGGTGAAGTTTGAACCTGACCCATACTGAGAAGGTTATCGCGCAATAGATTAAGGACCCAAGGCAGTGCAGGTAATGTTGCTAACTGCTTAAATTCCTTCTTGTCTCGCCCCTATTTCACAGATTTAGTTGCCCCCTTAGATATTGATTGTCCCCGTAACTGTTACAGGTGTGCGCAGGAACTCACCCAGTGCCTTGCAGGGTAGTGCAGGCTGCGTGCTATCCTTGGCTAGCAAGAACAGAGGTGGACGTAGGCGCCAAATCCTAGTGCTTGTCCTTTGTGCGGCCATATATGTGTATGTTACTCATCCAAGGATCTTATATGCGCATGTGCATTGTTTATGTGTTTAAATATATATCTTTTTTTTTGCTAAATTGTTTAAATATATATCTAACACTACAACATGCTCCTTGGGAGAATAAGTTTCTGGCTCTGAAGTTATGTACTCTTGTTTTATGTTGTATTATTATTGTATTGGCTGTTTTTTCTCCCATCTACATACACTACTCTTGCGCCCCTCAAACAAAAGATCACATATATCAAACATCATGTTTGACAAACTGTTTAAATGAGCTGAAATCTTATTAACAACCTACATTTTTCTCCTAAAAATTTTGTCCATGATTTGCAGCCTTTATGGAGGACAACCGAGATAGGTTGAAGCAGCCATAGGCTGTAGCAGCCACGATAATGCAACCACAAAGTAGCCAAGACAATGAAATCTTGAATATATGAGTGTATGTATTCTAATTACCAAGCAAAAGAATGTATTTTAATGAACATTTCTAGCTAACAATAGTTGGATAAAGCTGAATCTTTCTTTTGCTTGGTTATTAGATATTGGTATTCTGGTAATTTACATTAATTAACCAATTCTCGTGCACATTAGGCTATATTTGTTTCATGATATCAATAATCTCTAGAGTATTGGTATATTTGCTCTAAGTTTATATTACATACAGTCATGATGGGAAAATAAGTGCAGTTTCTAGATAGTGCAAAGGTATATAGCATAAATATGTTAACCTACTCATAAAAGGAAGTTCTATTATTTATATGATCTATATCTATGTTCAAATATTATTTTCTTATGTAATGAAATTTCATTGTTAGCTCTATATATTCTGATGCATTGCACATACATCACTCATTGAGCTGGATTTTGTAGTTGGTATCTTATGCTTCAACATCTTATCACTAATGGGGCAGCAAGGCCATCATGGACATTAGACAGCCCCTAAATATGGGTGTAATTGGTGCCTTAGTCGACATGCCATATGGTGTGGTCTTTATCAAGCTAACCAGATGATGAGAACAGGGAATCTCTACTCCTACACCAACTAGATACATTCCATACTCCAGGTTAGCTTGCACAACTAACTTTTTTTATCAGCAGCTCCATCAGCAGTAGCAATAGCAATTGCAGCAACAACTCTAGAACTTGTAGGCAAACCAATATCAAGAAATCGAGCAGGTTACTAATTTTTAGAATCATATGTATTCCTTTTTTTATTGTGTGTATGCCTGCACTTCTTTAAGTTTGATTCCATGTATTTCAATTACTTGTTTTTGGAATAATTCTAAGTGTATGGTTAAACTTAAATAGTGGTTATGGCTTCAAACTTCACTGTGGCACACAAGTGCAAAAATTAATACTTCTCTAGGTAATTTTTCTTCTCTTATAAAAAAACACTTTTTCATGTCTGAAACTTGCGAGGAATTTAATATTCATAATATGTAATTCGAGGATGGAAATACCTTGCAAAAACGCTAAAACTATTTTGATTTCTTACCAGATTTTTCCGTCTGGTGTATGTACTTTTGAGACAAGGAGCTAATAATGTAGGTGGTGCCTGAAATAAAATTCAACAATTAATATTGTATTGTCACAAATTTTGTCCAGGACTAGCTTTACAAGTCGGTGGTAGGGTGGGAAACACTCTTTGTTAATAAAAATTGATGTTTGCAAACATGGAGGTTTAAACACTAGGACAATCACAACTCATTATTTTGCAAGTAAATAATGCAAGACGAAGCAAGAGAAAACCAAGTTATACATGCAGCACGAACAGTTATATCAGTTGGAGACTACAAACAATTTTCTTATTGTAACCTCCTTCTTGGTCTATTCGTCTCTAGCCAAGTACAATTCATTGCCTCCACGTTTGCGTATAGCAAAGTCATCCCAGAACATTGACGAGATTTGTGCACTGACATCAAACATGGAAATCTCAATTCAAGAATTATTACTATACCAAGAACATTAAAAGGCGTATTGGATATCATGTCCTCTAACCCATATTTAGCGTCTCAATTTGAGGCAATTCATAAAGAATTAAAACAAGTGAAGTTGTATGGCTTAATTTCACAACTGTAGCTGAATGCGGAGAATGTAATGTTTGCGATATTTACAATCTTTTATATAATGAAATCATACTTTTCATAGATACAACGGAGAGGAAGCTGCAATATGAAGATAATTTTTACGAAGAAGATGAAGCTGTACCTCTTTCTAGAGTCAAAGCTGAGCACCAGTATGAAATTGTCTTGCAACTTTTACAGGCAAGTAACCAGAATTTCAAATTAATTATAATTTTAGTCTTTTTCTTATTGCATATTACTACAAGGATTGATGGGTTGCGCAGAAACAGACGCAAAATTATTTGTTACATGTACGTATCACTTTTAATTAATGACATGTCATGTCATGTCACGACATATGATTTGAAGGTGAATGGATCTTGCAATTTTTGTGTGTTCCAGACTGAATTGTCTGAGACCCTCGACTGGACCTTAGGTACATGATGAGGATGTGGTAGAGGACTGGAGGTTGTTGGTCTTCACAAAGGAACTCAAAAATTAAATTTTATATGCAGGAAGAAGCTAATTTTGACAATAAATATCGACAAAACTACTGCAGAAAAGCCCTTTAACTATTGGTTGATAGGGTTCACAGTTGCTAACGAGCAAGGCAAAAGATGAATTACTTGATTTCAGTAGCCAAGCTAGCATAGAAATTCAACTTGGACACTATGTAATTTACTGGGAAATCAAAGGCGTTGTTGCCAGAAGTGTAAAAGTGTCGTATGGTGAAAAACCAATTCAATTGGACCATTAGAGCTCTGTATTTCAGGGACGGGTACTTCTATGAAGATTTTGGAGCATTTTATAGGAAATGGAGCATCATTAAGCCAATTCAAGGATCCATGGTGCACAAGAGATCAGGCTGTTCTTATTGTACTAGACGCATGCACCATTTTGAGGTTCTTTAGTACTTTCAGAATGATTTGTGATTGTAAAGAAAATGAAGGCGCTTTGCTAGCTCAACTTAGTTAAGTAATCTTGTTCAATCGCTATATTATTTTTCATCTTTGTGTTGAGTTGTAATATTTTTGCTTTAAGATTGATATATTTTAAAATCTTTTGATAAACGGTGGAGTAGAAACGATAGATATAATTTTGATCATCGCCATACCTTCTCTCAAGTAGCTTTAGGCGCATGGTATTTGCTGAGAACGCGGATACTGTTCCCTGACTTGCCTCTACAAGATCATTCACCTGAACCAACATTTCTTGAAGAATAGCGACAACCTCAGGATCCAGTTTGTTCCTATGCCGTGGGAAATGAAGCCGATAATCAACAGCTTCCTGCCCATCGTACATGTAAAGTTGAGCAAATTTAGGTGTTCGGCCATCAGGCTAAGTAAATGATCTTGAAGAATATTCAGCCATCGCAAGGAATATCACAGTGTAACAGAGAAAAATCACGCTCACAGCACAACAAATATTGTTTTTTTGTGCCTGTGTGGCTGCATCTAAATCTCAAACTAAACATAACTAGCCGTGCCTCGCACGGGTAATAAAACTAGTTTCTTGCTAAAGATTTTCCATCTTATTTTCTTGTGTAACTGCAGAATATAACTTCTAATATAAAAAATATTTAAATACCGGTTAAGTTTTAGAAACAATAAATATCTTGATTCAACATCCAAAATTGTTTAAAATAATTAAAATTAATGTAATAAAACTAAATTTTAATTTATCTTAAAATTCGTAATCCGGTTCGAAATCTAAAAACATTCCACACAAATTAACTCCTTATATATAATAAGCGTAATGGAGATCTTATCCAAAACTTTGGTCGGTCACTGTACTACCAAAAGTATATGATCCGTTGGATTATAATACTATAAATATTCAAATAGATGAGGACCGTTAGATATAATATTAAAAATTGTATTTGATTAATAATAGGATAATATTTAAATACTAAATATGTATTTTGATAATTTAAACCAATTATAAATGGGTTTTCTATATTGAATAGGAATCTTTATGTAAATATTCGTAATTATCTTTTCTCTTTAGTTTATGGATAGTTAAAATCTGTTGTCTAAAACTCAAGATAGAGCACAAACAGTAAAGTGATTATCTAAATTTTAATAAATATTTTTTTTATTATTGTAGCACCAATTTATTTTTCTAATTCTTTTAAATTTATAAATTCTATGTTTATTTCAATAAAATATTAAAACCAATTTAAGAAAAAATTAAAATCGATATGGTCCGTGTACGATCACTATACGACCAAATTAATAATTATAGTTAGATCTTAAATAGATCGATGAGAATTGTTAGATCTAATATTAAAAAGTGTATCTGATTAATAATAGAATTATATTTAAATACTAAAAAGTGTATTTTGATAATTAAAATTTTTTCTATGTAAAAATTCTTAAATATACTTTCTCTTGAATTTATGTATAGTTCCAGTTTGATAATAATTGTTAAACCAAATATCAAGATAACAATTCATATCGATTACAATATTAAAAATTATCAATATAATGCTCATATATATCATAGTAACAATGATACACGTGGACCCTACGTTATAAGTGACTTACAAGAACTCTTGTACATGAATAAATTTAAACACTTTTTTTTCTCTGAAGTAACGTAACAATTTGATTAATCCAAATTATAATTATATTATTTTACATATAACAAACATAAAAGGATATTAAAATGTGTATTTGATTAAAGGTAGGATTATATTTAAATACTAAGAAATGTGCTTTGATAATTTAAACCAATTATAAATTGGTTTTCTATATTGAATTGAATTCTTTATGTAAAAATTCTTAACCGTCTTTTCTTTTCGGTTTATGGGTAGGTTAACTGGTCATGTTAGATAATAATTATTAAATCATCATTAAATTAAAGATAATTTCGTTAGTTTCGCATGGATGGTAAAATCGTCAAAATTCAATTTCTAAAACTCAGGATAGAACCCAAATAGTAAAGTGAGTATCTAAATTTTAATAAATATTTTTTTTATTATTGTAGCATCAATTTATTTAGTTTTCCACTAATTCTTTTAAATATAAAAATTTTATGTTTCTTTCATTAAAATATTAAAATTAATTAAGAACAAATTCAAATCGATAAAGAATATAATAATATGAGAATAAAATTTTATATAATCATAACATAATTTTTATTCTGTTTAATAATTTTTAAATAATAATGTATTTTAAAATTTTATATACACTGTAAATAAAACCGAAACATTAAAAGTAAAAGCAGTTAGTAAGATACTTATATCAGTATATATTTGATATCCTTATTATGTGCCCGTTTGGGGTAACTTAAAATAAGTAACTTATGGTTTAAAAGTTATAAGTGTAATATAAGTGATAAGTAAATTAGAACTTTTAAGTTATTTAGGTGTTTGGATAACTTTACTTATAAGTTAATGAAGTGTTTGGTAAGTATAACTTATAAGTTTAAAAAGTTATTGAAAAAAACATTTTATTCAGTACATGAATTTGAATACATGAGATTATCGACATTTATGGAATTTGAGCAGCAATCTCATCACGTTTTGCCGTCCACATATTATCGACATCAGTCTCGCTTTCAGTTTCTGTATTCTCATTATTACTTCTCGAAGTAGAATTGTCGGGAACATAAGTTTCACTTTCAGCAGTTTCAAACGCACTATCTTCTGTATTTGACTTTCTAATGTAATTATGAATCGTCATTGTAGCCAGAACGATATCGGTCTGTGTATCTATGGAATACATTGGCATATTTGCTAAAATGGCAAATCTAGCTTTCCAAACTCCAAATGTTCGCTCGATAACCATTCTACATGAAGAATGTAGGTGATTAAATTTTTCTTTTGCATTTCGAGGTGCACGTGCGGTACCTCGAGCCCGCCGAAAATCTTGGATGTGGTATCTTACGTTTGCACCTTTGTACGGAGCCATATATCCTCTTTTGTGTGGATAACCTGCGTCCACAAGATAAAATTTATTTCCCGTTGGATGTGGAAAGTTAAGCTCAGTTCTAATTTTAGCCTCGTTTAAGATGCGGCTGTCGTGTGCTCCACCTTCCCATCCCGCCCATGCAAAAGTAAAACACAGGTTAAAATCACACAATGCAAGAATATTTTGAGTAGCATATCCTTTTCGACCAAAATAAGGTGTACGCTCTGATTCATGTATCCGACATTTAATATGAGTTCCATCAATAGCTCCTATAGCATTCTGCAATTAATAAAAATATATTTACAACAACAATTAAATAGTGTTAATATTTGAAAAATAATGCACATGCACGAATAAACTTACTTTAAAATGTGGATAGTATTGGCTATGTTGAGGTTTATGATATCCAGCTCCAACATTATAATTTGGATCCGGAGTTATAAAATCCTTTGCCATCCTACATATCGCTTCGAGAACAGAATGAAAATGTCGACTTATTGTCTCACCGGAATGATTGAACATTTCTTGCATTAAACGATTTCCTGTCCCATGAGCAACAGTCATTAGGAACATACCAACCTCCTCATATTTGGACATTCCGCGCGTGGGAACCAATCCATATCGTTCAACTAAAATATGACATAATGATTTAAAAGCAACCTTGTTCATACGAAAATCTTGATAGCACCGAGTATTGTTTCCTTCTAATATTTCACGGATTAATGTTGATCCTGTGCGAATTGAAGTATGGCATGGCTTTTTATGGACATATATGTCATAGTAGTACACTAAAGTGTATGCAGCAGCTGTACATAGAACTTGCCAATCAAATAAATTTTCTGCACTTTCCTCATCATTTTCTTCTTCCAATGTGTATGAAACTTCAGCTTGTGGATTAAATGCATTCACAGAACGATCAATATAATTGTACGCATTAGAAGATTCCCCAAAACTATAGTTTGAAGATTGACCAAAATTATTGAATGCATTAGAAGAATTATGAAAATGGGAGTTAGAAGACTGGCCAAAATTAGAAAATTCAGCTGAAGACTGCTCATTGAAAGACTGGTTGTGATTGTTGAGTGGAGCATTAGATGAGTGGGTGTAATTGTTGTAATCAGCATTAGAAGACTGGTCGAATTGATAATCTGCACTATAATAGAAAGAGAAAGGAGTATTTTTGTTGAAAGGATCCATTTAATTGAATGAAAAGCATAAAACAGCTTTGATATATATACACACATATGTTAACTCTACTGTTTGCATGTGATACACAAACCAACAATTTGTCCACTGTGACCATGTGAAACTGATAGCATCCATTACAAGTTGATTAGATAGCATTCAGAGTGTCGGTGTTTTTTTAAATTAGGTATTTACTTGGCCGGGAACAAATAAAAAGTGTATGACACAATCTGTATCAATTTTTATAAATGATGGTCATAATTGATGACAAGGAAAATATTGATCAGTAGATTTATATTGCCAAGTTAATTCTGTTCATTCACCTGGGGGAGGCTACAAAGGCTACAGGAGTGCACTAGGCCGAAATTGTTCAAGACAAAGGAAATGATACAGGCTGTTGAAAAATTTGGAAAAAGTTCACAGCATTACATGACAGAAAAACTTATCTAATCTAATCTAATCTAATTTGGGCCTGCCCTTCTTGTAAAATTGTACATAAGCTCACCATAACGTAATTCGTTGCTGCGTGCCTTTAGGAAAAGTGTCCTATTTCCTACGTCAAGAAGATACCTCCTGGCATAGAAGTACAAGTCAGTACCCGGGGGAACCTGGTCCATGTTATCTAGAAGGTCAACCGCAGCATTCAAAGCAGCAGCATCAGTGGCGGCAGATGTTTGTGTGCTCCTATAAGACATGGCAGCTGTAAGGCTATCAAGACCTTCTCGCACAAACTCTGCTCCAGATCTCTTTCTCTTCGAACCACTGCTCTTAGATGGTTTATGTGAAGCTGATGGAAACAAATTAGGTGGGCTTTGAATGTTGTTGTCATCGCTATCACCACTACCTTCTTTTCCTTCATCTTCCTCACCCATGACTTCGGTAAACTCTTCACCTACTTCTAGATTCACCGCAGAATATGTGTTAGCAGCTCTTGCCCTCTGACCGGTTGCAACAATGTCACCGAACAAGGTGTCATAATACTGCATATACAAGGATAAGTCTTTGTCTCTGAACTTTGCATATTTTGCATTCTCCTGTAAAAAAAGTAGCAGGACATTAGAAATATTGAGCTCATAGATTACAAGAAAGAAATTGTTACCATTAATATAGCAAGTCCTTAAAAAAGAACCATGTAATCATTTCAGTTTAGTTAGTTACACGAAAAAGCACACAGACACACTTAACAAGAACATTTTAACCTCTACTGTTGATTACTTCAAATGGACTCACTTTCAGACAGAACATTGTTCTATCAAATATGCACTTTCACAAGTACAGCTATATTACTCTAAAAAGAAAAGAAAAGTCATCATCTATCACAGGAATCAGAAATTCTTACATGATCTCATTACTAAACAAAAGGCAAAATATCATGTATGTATAAAACCCAAAATCATAATCTTGAATTAATTAAAATCAGCCATGGATCTGAAACTAAAGCAGAGCACTCCACACAAACAACAATAACACCTGTAATCAATATCACTACACTATACAGCAAAAACTCATGTCTTAACAAGAATATAAATACAAATATATGCAGATATACAAAGAGCAAAACAATTGGGGGTAGTCCATATACATCAGTTATGAGTTGATGATAGTTTTACCTTATCAAGAACTTATCTATTTCATTGTATACCAAACATTGAGCTCAAAAAACAAGTGGGTAGATCAAGATCAAAGACTTTTAACAACTTACAAGCACTGTATCATACATATAAAATAAGGGATATAGGAAAGACACCTATGCAAATAGATGGCAGTGGCTTAACTGAGCATGGCTTTTTGTAGCAGAGAAAAGATGAAATATAAAAGGGCAAGAAGGATCAAAAAACGGAGAAGAAAGAAAAGAAAGAGTTGTAATAATTGTATAGATTTATAGATATGGAGTATGTATGTAAGGTAGATTTACTGCATGATTTTTCATTATCGAAGATATCTATATATCTACACAAGTACAACACTTTCTAGATTTTGTATAACACTCCAAACTTGAAAACAAGTCTATTATTCCAACTAAGTTTCTTTTTATTGCAACTTGATGTTGTAAGAAAACGATTTAGTGTCTTATCTTATTCGCTCAGGTCATCATAATTATTAGCCTCTTTACCTAATCAGTTCGTTTTATTTTTTATATAAGCCAAACAATTATATTTCCTCATTTCTTCTTATTCCGTTTACATAGGAAATAATAAAAAGGAAATAAAATATATATAATGTAACAATTTTTATATAAATGGACTCGATATATTGAAGACTGCAACTGATCATGACTCTAGTGAAGGCAACCAGAGCTCCTATGGTCAAAATTGCAGACAACTTATTGCAGGCATAGTCACCAGAGGGCACAAACAACTACCAGTTTACATATGTTCAGAGTGTGGTAACTTGCATTCTCTGACTTTAACATCCAAATAATTCAATAAGCATCTGCAGTCTTAAAATGGCCAGAGATTCTCAAGAGGGTAACTTACAATAATTTGGACAATCAAATGGACAGTTAATTTTGGTGACAAGTACAACTAACAATCAAATGGTGAGATATGAGTGTTTTTTACCTGTGTTTTTTGCATCCACCATATTTGAGACGCCTCGATTGTCTTGGTATTCTCGTTCCATCCCAACCCACTCTCTCCGAACTTCAATTTCTTAAAAAGCTGGTAATCCGGTTTCATCGCCTCCCAATGATTTTTAAATTGTCTTATGGTCCACGGGACATTCTTTTGCCTCACAAATTCCGTGTGAACTACAACCCAAGCTTCCTTATTCAAAGTTGTCCCTACTTTATTGCCCTTGATAACTTCAGCAGCACATAGTTCAACAAACAGTTTATGTAATTCATCTGTCCACTTAGCATTAGGGCTCGCCACTGGGGTTGTCGCCATCTACGCTTGACAAGAAAAAACAAGCACAACAGACCTTCTTATTAGAACCAATTTTAGTGACTAATTACTTACCAAACACAAGTACCCAATCTACCTATCTACACAAGTAGCATAAAGAGAATAACGAAACTAAAGGCAAATACCTGACCTATAGAATCCAGAATCCTTCTTCCTATCTACTACCAAAACACATTTTAACTAAAGTATTGTTTACGCATAACTAGTTCAACCAATGATCGACATGTTAACAGAGATTGCTATCATATAATTACCAGAAACAGTTCAGAGTTATGAAACCTGCTCTAAGGTATATGCATCCAGTACAAGAAACCCATCTAACCTTTTAAATATCAAACAATTCAATCAATATAAAACCCCAATCAAGATTTAGAACAAAAAAAACCAAACTTTATGAAAATTTAAAGAAGCCCATTAGCTAAAATCACTTTCTACATACAAAAAGAACAAAAAGATACAAGATCAAGAACATGGGTATGTGCGTGTGTATTAAAATCAATAACTAAAACAGTAATTTAGAGTAAAAATCATACCTTTAAAAAGAAGAAACACAAAGCGGCTACAGAGAGAGAGAGAGACTTTTTGTGTTTTGAAGAAGTTGTATTTCTCTCAAAAATATAGCAGCTGGGAAGGTGAATTGCATTAATTCGCACAGTTGAAGGAAGTTATTCGCACAGTTGAAGGAAGTTTAATTCGCACAGGTGAAGAATTGAAGTGTAGTAAATGAGAAGATAGAAGAAAGGGGAATGAGAAGAATAACGATGTGATAAGTTGGGGTGAATGTTAGCCTCTGATAACATTCAGCTTATGGATAATAAGCTGTGATAAGCTGGTTTCTATTATTTTCCCAAACACAGTCCATAAGCTGAAGTGGGCTTTTAAGCCCAATGCTGTCCAAAAAAAGTGTTGCCAAACAGGCCCTATATTAAACTCTTTTATATAATAAGCATAATATGAATTTATCCAAAATTTTGATTCTGACAACCAAATTAGTAAGAACAACCAAATTATAAACAAAATAATTATAAATAAAATTTAAGTAGCGCGGCTATAAGCTAGTTATCTTAAAATTCCTAAGCCGTAATTTTGGAAGTGTGGGATGCCTATCTATATTAATGATAAAGACGTAAAATCCTGCGTTAGGGAATGCATTGACATGCACAGGTTTCTAATCTTAGCTCTACACCTAACATGGCTACTCTTATACTTAATAGCTTCTGCTTCCGGGTAAGTTCAAACTTCAACATTTTAAGAACTTTTGCGTGCATGCTCCCCTTCACTTAAGAACTTGCACTGGCATTCTAAAACTGTTGTTGGACTTCGAGTGGAAGAATTGGAGTAGGATTACTCTGCAATTATTATAAATGTTTTCTTTTTCTTCGTTAATTGAACACACCCACCCACCTTGTTTTTAACAAGATTCTAACTCTTGATATCCAGTCAAGTGAGCGGGGAAAATACCATTATAAATGTTAGTCCGACAAATAATTTGTAGCCCAACTTATTTGTATTATTTGGAGATGTATATTCTATTTTATACAGCTTCGTTGACAAGGATTTAAGGAATGTTACTCTCTGATATTTATAAATTTGTTCCTCAAGCTTTTCACTCTTTATTTAAAGTATCTGAGATTGCTTTATTGAATCTTAATTAATGTCTGTATTCTGTGTTTGCTTGTATCTGCTGTTGATGCTTTTGTAGCCTTCAATCCCTACAAAAATAATGTATATATTATACTCCCTCCGTTTTATATGTCGTTTGACTTTTTTACACACATTTCAAGGTGCTTTGACTTGGTATTTAAATTTATTATTTTTAAAATTTTCTTTTTTTGAATAAAAGTCTATAAATGATAGTTTAATTCAAAAAAAAAATTTAAAAATAATAATTTTAAGTACCCAGTCAAAGCGCTTTAAAATATGTGAAAAAAAATCAAACGTCATATAAAAAGAAACGGAGAGAGTACTAAATTAACATTTTAAAATAAAATAAATAAAATATGATTATTATTATTTGACGATAAATGAAATTTGATTTGTATCCTTCAATTACAGCAAAAAATTAAGTTATCATAATTAAAATTTATAAAAAAAAAATAGTCAAACGGGCCAATGCTAGTGAGACAAGCCCAATAGCTAATGAGACAAGCCCAATAAAACAACAAAAACAAATTGAAGTATCCGCCCAAAGGCCCCACAAAAAATATCGCAAACTCACATTTTTCTCATTAAAACTCCTACTAAAACCCTCGTCTTCTCTGTGCCTGCATTTCACACACACACACACACACACACCAACAAAAATGGCTTGTATATCAAGCTCTTTAGTGATAAAACCATCTACTACTACAATCTCTTCAATCTTTTCACAGCCCACCAAATCATTTTCATCAACGCTTTCAATCCAATCCAAGCCCCCCCTTTGATTTCTTGTTCTTCTGTTTCATCACTACCCTTTAATCTTTCTGCTGTTGAGAAAAAAACCCAGAATTTATTTTTGATCAAAGCCCTTGTTCAAGAAAATCTTGAAGAAGAAGACGAGATTGTTGAAGATACAGAGGAAGAGTGGGTCCCATCTGAGGATTGTAAGGTTTATGTTGGGAATTTGCCTTATGATGTTGATAGTGCACAGTTGGCTGGGATGTTTGTAGAGGCCGGTGTTGTTGAGCAAGCTGAGGTATAAAAATTGATTTTTGTGATTTTTTTATGATAAAGATTTGATTAATCTCACTAATCAATTAATTAATAATTAAAACTCTTTTAATCATTAATTCTTTTTCTAAACTCTTTAGAAAATAATTCCCTCGCCTAATTTAATTTCTTAAATTATATTCTTAATTAATAATATTAAGAGCTCATTTTAATAATTTATAATCAATTAAATCTCATTTAATCAATTATAAAAAACAACATTCATTATTTATTTCACAAATAAATGTTTACATGCCATTATTAATTAAATCCTCCCCCAATAAAACTTTCTCTTTTATGGTGTGACCCTGTAGGTTCAAAATTAAGCCGATAGTAGAAATAAGTAATAATAAAACAATTTTATTATTATTTATATGAATTATTTTAATTCATTAAATATGATTAGTAAAACTAATCATATTTATTATACATCGTGAGGGATACTTCTCAGCATATCGCGACTATCCGGATAATAAGAATTAACTGTTTAGAATACCAAGAACTTATTTAGTGACTAGTTACCGTACAATCAATTTCTTCTACCCTGCAATGTCCCGATTAAATACAAGGCATGGATCTCGTGTCATGCCTATTTAATTTAATAATATGTTTTCCTATTCACTATGCTTAGTTCCGATTAATGCAAATTAGAAACTTCTTTCTAATTTCATTCACTCTGGGTTCAACATAAATAGAATAACATAGGACATTCTCTTCCTTCACTTGAAGGGGCAGATCCTTTATTGATCATTCACTATTTTCGTGCACAAATTCTTATACCCAGAAGAGCACTAATTATTATCCCTCGAGACTAAGAGCTAAACCAAAGTATAGTTCAGTGTACACAAGATGACTATGATGATCTCAAGTCAAAGGACACTTGTACAACCATCACTATATAAACAACTACTGACACATGAGTGAACTCCATTAGTTGTTTAACTGATCGAGTCATGTTCAGTGAACTTATTCCTAATAAGCACCTACATACTAGCTATAGTGTCACCACACAAATGCCTATGAGAACAAACATCCTTCATAGTGAAGCAAGCATAGTATGTACCGATCTTTGCGGGTTAATTAACTACCAAATAATTATCATATGACCATGAACTATTTAAGTTTAGAGTTATCATCTTTAAGGTCTCATTATCATGATCTCATCATAATCCATTAAAGCTTTACTCTAAATTATGGATCATCTAATTTAAACACTTTAAATAGATAAAGCCCGTTATAAAACATATTACCATTTTATTAAATTAAACAAACTTGAATCAGATTGAACAAAGTATCTCTTAACTCATCATCCATGATTGGATTTAGGACACACGTCTTTCATATATAGTGGGCGTTTGGGGTATCAAGCAAAAGTTGACTTATAGCTTAAAATGAGTAAGTGCTTTATAAGTGATAAGTAGAGCTGAACTTATAAGTCCTAGAGTGTTTGGTTAATCAGAACTTATAAGTAGTAGAGTGTTTGGGTAAATTAGAACTTATAAGTTAACTTCTTTTTTTTTATTTTTAAAATATTTATTTTTTAATATATATAAATGGATATCAATGGATAGATCTCGATGAGTAGAGAAATTTGATATATACATATCAATTTTTTAATGAACGGATCAAAAGATATATGGTTTTGAAGATTTGAAGGATATTATATATTGCGTGTATCGAGAATAAGTTATAAGTTATAAGTTGAATGTTAAGGATTCTTAACATTCAACTTATCCAATTTAAGTAGCCATAAGTTGGTTTCACTTATTTTGGCAAACATCCCCAATAAGCATTTTTGGGTTTATAAGCCATAAGCTGCAACTTTAAGTTGCAGCCAAACAGGCCTATATATATATATACTAGCCTATAACCCGTGCAAGGCACGGACCTTAAAAATAATAAACTAAAAAATTTAATGTGAACGAAAAAGATTAAAATAAAAATAAAAATTAATATGATAAATTATAAAATGAGAAACTTAAATATTCATTGGAACATAAAAAAATAAAAAAAAAATACAAATGAGGTCGAGGAAGATAAATTAGGTATTATTAATATTATTTTATTATAAAATAATATTAATAATAAGGACAGATAGAAAATCTAACATTATTTAATTAAAAAAAGTAATTGACCGTGATATTTTTAGAAGTGTTTTAATTATATTAATTGTATTTATTAAAAAAATACGTTGACATGTTAAAATAAGTAAGTTTTTTTAATAAGGAAAAATAGAAAAGTTAACATGTTTTAATTGAAAAAAAGTAACTGCACGTAATATTTTTAGATGTGTTTTAATTATATTACTTTTATGTGTTAAAAAAATACATTCACTTGTTAAAATAGGTAAGTTTTTTTAAATAATTAAAAGTATTAAAATGGGTTTTAAAATATATAAGTTGTTTGGAAAAAAGAGATTTTAATGATAACAAATATAAAAGGTAATATATTTTAATTTAAATGTAATTGCCCGTGATATTTTTGGAAAAGAAGTAGATTTTGTTAGAAAAAAATGTTTTAACTATAAAAGGCAATCAGCTAGTTACTATTTTTATATTATTTTATTATTTATTAAATAGAGTATTAAAATAGGTTTTAAAATAAATAAGTAAGGATTGCACCTCATACTTTTGGAGAATAGGGATTTTAGTGATTATGTGTTTTAAATATATTAATTGTATTTGTTAAAAAATATACGTTCACTTGTTAAAATATGTAAGTTTTTTTAAATAATTAAAAGTATTAAAATAAGTTTTAAAATATATAAGTAAGGGTTGCACTTGATATTTTTGGAAAATAGAGATTTTAGTGATAACAAATATAAAAGGTAATATATTTTAATTTAAAGGTAATTGCCCGTGATATTTTTGGAAAAGAATTAGATTTTGTTAAAAAAAATGTTTTAATTATAAAAGGCAATCCGTTAGTTACTATTTTTATATTATTTTATTATTTATTAAATAGAGTATTAAAATATGTTTTAAAATAAATAAGTAAGGATTGCACCTCATATTTTTGGAAAACATAGATTTTAGTAATAATAAATATAAAAGGTAATATGTTTTAATTTAAAGATAATTGTAATGATATTTTTGGAAAAAGAGTAGATTTTGTTAGGAAAAAAAATATTTTAATTATAAAAGCCAATCATCTAGTTACTATTTTGGTAACTTGACAATAATACAATTCCATTAAAGATTTATTTTGTAATAGCTTTCGTTATCCTAAAAAGAAAGAAGTATATTTGCAGCAGTGTATCCTAAATTTAAACAAATTATATCCTCCATCAGCCCCACCAGCACCCCCATTAGCTCCCACCTGCTGTTGATTTTGCTCTAGGTGATTAGCATGTGCAATTTTTAGAAAAACCTGCATATACAAAACTTGCATTAATTTTGGGAATTATTAAGTCCACACAAACAAACCCTAAATGTCTCCCCTTACCTTTTCACATAAACTAAAAAGTTAATATGAGTTAATGGTTTGAGACTTCCGTAGTTTAGCGTTCTCTTCTTCCAACTCCTTAATCTTTGCATGTGCATCATCCAATTGCAGTTGGAGGCCGTTAATAGGGTCGAACTGAAGGTATCTAGCATTTTGACCAGGTTATTTCTGCACTTCGCTATTTATGCTTCATCGCTATTTTAGCAGCGGGAGAAGGTGTGACGTGGAGTAGAGCTTTATCTGCTCATACTCAGTAAAAGAGGCAGGGGGAAGTACTTTCTGAATCTGCACTTTGTGCTACAAGTGCTCTTGCTCCTTGTAGCACAAACACCGCATTTCTGTAGAAGCAGGTTATAGTAGTGAGAGTTGAAAGAAAATAGTTGAATCTATTGAGTATATAAATCAGGTTGTAGCCTGATGTGTGTAACAAATTTATATGAGCTATAACTTTATTTATATGTTTATAAATTGTAGTATTATTGTATAACTGAGGTTGAGGTTTTGGTACGATTCATAGTGTATGTATAATATATAGATATTGTGTGCGTGTCAATGGTGAATATGAATCAAGTTGAGCAATATATGCAATTAAGATTCAGTACTCATGCCTCCGGTGGCACCTCCAGTGGCACCTCCACATTTACACCAACATTTGCTTTGTTGTTCGCCATAGATCTTTTGTGTGCAAAAACTTAAATGAATTAATCACAAAAACAGATTACATGAACATGCAAAAATTAAAATTATATCATACATGTTAGGAACAATTGAAAGCACATATTATAACAAATAATGGTTGAATATTTCGGATCTAATCTAATCGATCTCAACAACAATTCTTTCAAATTAACAATTTAGTTAACAAATAATTACACATCCTAAATTCTAGTTTTAATTTAATAATACAATAAACGAACAATTACAATTCTCAATCGAAATCGAATCTCATTCAAACCTAATCAATCTCAACAAATTAATAATATGTTAGAACAAATAATTACACATCCTAAATTCTCATTTCAATTCAATAACATAATAAACAAACATTTACGATTCTCGATCTACATCCAATCTCTATCAAATCTAATCAATCTCAACAAAAATCATTTCAAATTGACAATTTATTAAACAAATAAGAGTAATTACACCTCTTAAATTGTCATTATAATCTAATAATATGTTAATCTAATAATTACAATCCTCAATCAACTTCAGATCTCAATAATCAACATATCGATATCAAATAAATCATTTCAAATTGACAATTTATTAAACAAATAAGAGTAATTACACTTCCTAAATTGTCATTATTAATATAATAATATGCTAATCTAACAATTACAATCCTCAATCATCTTCGGATCTCAATCATCAACATATCAACGTCGGATCTATACATACACGCACGATGTATGTATAACTCTATCTATCGTATCTATACATACACGCACGATGTATGTATAATTCCTACGAACCTTAAGTGTTGAAGTTTTAAGGGTTTTTGTGTTTGAAGTTTTAAGGGTTTCGTCTATGATTTTCTCCTGATGTTGTTGCTTTTATAGGTGAGCGATTTTACATGAGCTTTGTTTTGACATGGATTTTATTTAATTTCTGTTAATATTTTGTGTTGCCTTGTTAATTAGGATGTTAGTGTCATGGACACATTATTAAATTTATTCTAGCAATGAGAGTTTCTTTGACAATTTATCGTAGCCCGAAGATTTTGAATCATTTGATTGCTTCAGTATCTTTTACTTTCATGAAAGTCAATTATCAATTGCTTTGCTTTCTTGTATATATAGTATATATATATAAAAGATCTCGGGCTATTTTTTAATGGGAATTGATAAATAAGCTCCTACTTTTATTGTTTAAGCTCCAATTTTAATTTTTAGACATTTTTGTTACACAACTATCCTTGATTTCTTATAATGGAATTCATTGATTTTGTTTTATTATCGATAATTGTTTTCTTGAAGCAACTCCAACAAACTCTTAATTTTTTTTCTAAAAATAATATAACTAATTGTCCCTTATATATATAAGATATAAAATTACTTTTCATCTCCAACAAGATTTTCATTCCTACCTCTTAAGTTATTTTCTATTAATAAATGTACTTACAGTTTCTATTAATATGAAATAGAGTAGGGAGATGAGAAAGAGTCTTAAATATGAAGAGGATAGGAGGGGTCTTAAATTTTTGAAGAAGCATAAGGAGTCTGTTAGAGTTCAATTTTCTTGCATCCTCCTCAAATTTAAATGAGCTCTTAAAGTTAAAATTTAAATGTAAAATTGCTCACCTATAAAAGCAACATTGGGAGAAAATGATAGACGAAACCCTTAAAACTTCAAACACCAAAACCCTTAAAACTTCTAACACTTAAGGTTCGTAGGAATTATACATACATCGTGCGTGTATGTATAGATACGATAGATAGAGTTATACATACATCGTGCGTGTATGTATAGATCCGACGTTGATATGTTGATGATTGAGATCCGAAGATGATTGAAGATTGTAATTGTTAGATTAGCATATTATAATGACAATTTAGAATGTGTAATTACTCTTATTTGTTTAATAAATTGTCAATTTGAAATGATTTTTGTTGAGATTGATTAGATTTGATAGAGATTGGATGTAGATCGAGAATCGTAAATGTTTGTTTATTATGTTATTGAATTGAAATGAGAATTTAGGATGTGTAATTATTTGTTCTAACATATTGTTAATTTGTTGAGATTGATTAGGTTTGAATGAGATTCGATTTCGATTGAGAATTGTAATTGTTCGTTTATTGTATTATTAAATTAAAACTAGAATTTAGGATGTGTAATTATTTGTTAACTAAATTGTTAATTTGAAAGGATTTTTGTTGAGATTGATTAGATTAGATCCGAAATATACAACCATGATTTGTTATAATACGTGCTTTCAATTGTTCCTAACATGTATGATGTAATTTTAATTTTTGCATGTTCATGTAATCTGTTTTTGTGATTAATTCATTTAAGTTTTTGCACACAAGAGATATATGGCGAACAACAAAGCAAATGTTGGTGTAAATGTGGAGGTGCCACTGGAGGTGCCACCGAAGGCTTGAGTACTGAATCTTAATTGCATATATTGCTCAACTTGATTCATATTAACCATTGACACGCACACAATATCTATATATTATACATACATTATGAATCGTAACCAAAACCTCAACCTCAGTTATACAATAATACTACAATTTATAAACATATAAATAAAGCTATAGCTCATATAAATTTGTTACACACATCAAGCTACAACCTGATTTATATACTCAATAGATTCAACTATTTTCTTTCAACTATAACCTGTTTCTACAGAAATGCGGTGTTTGTGCTACAAGGAGCAAGAGCACTTGTAGCACAAAGTGCAGATTCAGAAAGTACTTCCCCTGCCTCTTCTACTGAGTATGAGCAGATGAAGCTCTACTCCACGTCACACCTTCTCCAGCTACTAAAATCCTGCATCGATGAAGCATAAATAGCGAAGTGCAGAAATAACCTGGTCAAACATGCTAGATACCTTCAGTTCGACCCTATTAACGGTCTCCAACTGCAGTTGGATGATGCACATGCAAAGATTAAGGAGTTGGAAGAAGAGAATGCTAAACTACGGAAGTCTCAAACCATTAACTAAGATAAACTTTTTAGTTTATGTGAAAAGGTAAGGGGAGACGTTTAGGGTTTGTTTGTGTGGGCTTAATAGTTCCCAAAATTAATGCAAAAGTTTTGTATACGCAGGTTACCAATTTTTAGGATGACTGTTCGTGGAGCACCAATTTTTGTAAATAGGTAATGATTATTGACTAGTGGTTACCAATTTTTAGGTAACCACTAGAACATTGTTGGAGCACCAATTTTTGCTATAATACTTATATTTGAGTAATATACTCAGAGCTGATAATATTGACAATCCAGAGCTGAATATATTCTCAGAAAAACAAAAAGAACAAGAGCTGCACTGCTGGCCTTTGTCTCTCTCATCCAGATGATCAGACATTTATTTAGTAAGATCTAGCCACTGAACTAACTTGTGCTGCTTTACTGAAAATAGTCTTTCTAATTCTGTTTGGTGAATCAAGTTAGTTTTAGTTAACAAAATTTATAAACAACACTTTTTTCCTAGTTTAATTTTGATGTTGAAAATCGAACACATTAGGTGCAGCAATATATTTCTAATCTCTCTAATACAATGATGTGCATATTTTTGTAAAAATGTAGATGTCTTGGGGTCACAAAATTGTAAATTTGCTAAAACTATATAGAATAAATAGTCTCAGTTCAGTTTTCTTTGTAAACAAAAAAAAAAGCTTCAATAGAAAGAGATGGAAACTAAAATCTTTAGCAGATGCAAAGTATATTTATGGAGTTTAACAAAATAAGCGTATGGAAAAAGTTGGTCTATAAAGTTTTCTATAAGTCTTATAGTAATGCCTACCATGTAAACACGGGATTTTTAGCATTTCATTTCCTAGCATATATTCACTTTTCTGCAATGTGGATGAACTTTTGCTGAAAAGTTTGCTTTTACTCCTTCCGTTATAAATCATATTATGTTAAAACACTTGCAAGATAACGAGCTCATGGTCTAACCAACTTTAGTTGTGTATCTAACTCAAAAGTTTAACCTTTTTAGTTGTGCTTAAGCTCGAACGTCGGCAGCATTCGGCTTGGCTTAAGTCGGTTACATCTTGATTAGTAAATTAAGTTGAACTCCAGTACTTTTTAACTTAATTTGCTGCAATATTTTATAACAGGCCAGCTGTATATTCATTTTTTGAGTTGGAGGCATAACATATTTCTTTAAATTCTGTTTATAGCAACAGTCCACAATACATAGTGATGAAAAGGACACCAGTTTAACCAAAAGCTGTATAAGAGGCTCCTGGAAGTTTAACAAAAGAGTTGATTTGAACATATAGGATATATATGAGTGAAGATTTAGTTGCTGACAAGATATATTTCCGCTGAGAAGCCAGGAAAAGAGTGAAGATTTAGTTGCTGACAAGATATATTGGCAGTCATGAGAGGAACTGCTGCAGTGTTGATTTGAACATATAGGATATATATGACTCCGGGTATAAGAGGATATACGCATTTCAGAAGCTTCTAAAGTTAGCTTTCTATAACTCTTTACCTTAATTTTTTGTGTCCTCTATTTGAATAGTATTTTCTTGCTATTAGGACTGGCTCTTGGTAAAAACAAATCGGAAATGCAATACCAACATGTAGTTAGCTTATCTGGTTTTTCCTAAGCAACATGAGAGTACCTCTTTTTAACAGATAAGAAAGAGTTCTTATTTTTTCAAACTAGCTAGATTTCTTATCTACTTGCATGTCAAATATGTATTCTTATTCTGTCATCTCATTTTTCCCACCTAAGAGTTTAATTCCAGGTATACAAATTGCAGTTGTTAGTCTCATTTGCGGTCAGTTTCCTATAAAAACCTAATTATTTTTTCTTTTTTGCTGTTTCAAGTGATATATTTGCTACTTTGATCATAGTGTTGCCTTTTTCATTTTTCTCTATTAATTCGAGATTCGCTTTTGATGTCTTTTAAAAACATAAGTTGCTTCCATATGCTGAAAGCATTATCTGAAGTGGCAATTCCATATTGAGGAAATCACAGAAAAAATCTGTGCGCCTCATTGGAGTCCCCTTTGGATGGTGTCGTAGAGCCTCTATTCAAGACTTCATCCTCATGCAAGGGCATGATCAGGGTTGCTCTTATGTAAGCTAATTATTTCTTCTCCATAAAGATAAAGAGAGTCAAAGAAGACATTTACTTAAATGAATATATATCCAATCCATAAACTCGGAAACGGCCAGTCCTATAAGGGCTTCCAAGGGGATGCAAAGCTGTACACTTTCATTTTGATGATGTCTTCATGTTCACTTACGTTGCGTCGTTGCCTACAATTCTACACCTAGGATGTTGTATGCGCATCAATCAAAATTGACAAGACCCACTTAGTGGTTCTTAATTCCCCTCCGGACAGGTGCACGAAATCCTACAAAGCTCCTGCCAAGATTGCAAGTTACTTAGATACATCGTACATTGCTTATTTACCATACTTCTCCGGACGCTTAACAGCAGAGTTTAGACTTCCCGTATTACAATACTGCCCTGACATCTACATTGCATAAAGCTTACACATGAGAGCATGCTTCTCATGTTGTAATAAAAAATATTAGCAACTGGGTTTGTGCGGTGAATTTTTTAGCATCTGAATTTTGTCTGCTTGACTTGGTCTTGTGGATTACACTATTACCTGCTTATGTGTGTTTCTTTCTGTGCATGATTAGTATTACATGTGTTCTCCAACAACAAATATACGGTCTCACCAAACAAACACTGTTGCATTACATAAGATTCATGATATATAACAACAGTTGGCTAGAACATGCCCGTGCCTCGCACGGGCTACAAAGCTAGTTATATATATATATACTGCAACATACTACTTTGTTGAAACATTTTATTCTACGTCACGGTGCCACGTCAGACAAGCTTACATAGATGCGCACTGTTTCCACGTTCATTCATTAGAGTATCTTCCTTAGAGCCCTTTGAGATGACAAATTTCTCTTTTTGGAAATTCAAGTGGAGCTCTGCCTTTCCCTCCCGTTTAATCTACAACATAAAGTCTTCAATCCATGTGTGTAAAAGGATCAGATGTTCGACAGGGCCGCTGCTATTCTTCAACACATTTGACATGTGTGCATCTACTGTCCAAACAAATGACTTTTCGGTCGTTAATAAGTTACTCTGAAAGGTAATTTTTGGTTTAAGGTTTGATTGTACACGTCATTAATGCACTAGCATATTTAGAAACTGTCTGTGGACTGCCTGTAAGATGTTTCAAAGATGACATGTGGACTGCCTGTTTGATAAAATGTCTAAATTAATGTGTATGGATTTTTAAAAAAAATTACGAACTTGCGGCTTGTTCTCGGTATGAAATGTAATGTTCCTATTTCATATTTTGTTACCTAAGCAAACTTTTTTTGGGAAAAAATATTGATGTTTACATAGCTTTGATCTTCAGTTTATCTTAAGCTTTCTCTGCAATAATCATGTTGCCAGGTATGGGCTAAAGCTGGGTGCCTAATTCAAACTTCTGGACTTCCATTCCGCGGTGCAGAAGATACCCGCTTAACAGGTATCTGTTTATTAATGCTGTAATTTGCAGTTCTGTTGCTGAGAACATCAAAGAAAAGCTCACACTGTTTGTGACTTTTACGGGTGCTCAAAAGCTATGCTAACCGGAATTTTGAAAATTTTAGTTTTCAAACATTTATAGTATTTATGGAACACATGTCCTCTGTTTCTGTCACAAAGTTTGCGAATATTATAAATTTTAGGTATTAATTAATGTTGGATAATATCATATGCCATTTCATTAACATACACTTCACTAGGTCGGAGTCTGCAAAGGGACAAAAATGGACCATCTAAAACACGAAAGCTGATTTCGACCTAACTAGAAATGCAACAATTTGTTTTTCAGAAAATCAAAATAATTGTATGATTGCAAAAATGAATTACCTGAACACTTGAGCAAATGCTACAGTGCAAAACACAAGGTCGCCACATCCCGGTATGATGTAAAGATTTGGCCTGTTTCATGGTGTAACTATACCTTGTATGAAGTTTTACAATTCATATTTTTTCCCAGGATGGCAAATGGGTTGGAATATTTTCGTATGGAAATGTTTTATCAGCCGAAACGTTTTCCTTCCAACTCCGTGATGCCCAGCATCCTTCCAGTTTGTCCAACATTGCAAAGGCGATGAACACTGGTTAAAAATTTCAAGTCAGGAAGTAAGGTTTTTTGTCTTTAGCTTAAAATATCTTTCTCAATATAATACCTAGATATCAGCTAATTGAAGTTCTGAATTGACACCAGTGAGATATACGCAAGGACTGCAAAAACTAAATCCAGAACCTTAGGCAATGACATTTTTAAGCTTAGAATGAGGGTTGCACCTGATTAGACTTTTTCGAAGAGTTCATTTATACCATCAGCTTGTCCATGACATTATGTCTAACTTTTCTGTCAGAAATTATTAACTAAAAGAGGGTGCATTGTATCTAATCTTTCGATCCATCATATATGTGGAATCATATTCGTATCTATTTTAAGTTGGTGAGATTGAACATTATTTTTTAGAATAGTACTATAAAGGTACAATAGCATAAATACGACCTGTTTTCATCTGAGTTTTGAGTCCAAGCTTACCTAAGATCCATTATATATCACACAATACATAATTTCTTTTTAGGTGTTGGAATTCTTTACATTAAAGTATTAAGAAAACACACAAATCATATCGGATATGAATAGCACAGTTGATACGTGGGCACTATTTCGATACTAGGACAAATTGCAAGGCAACCAGTAACGCTTCTTGGTCTGTCTCTAATTACTTTTGAGCAGTAGATGCTGTTAGAAAAACAATAACAGCTGAAAGTGCATGTGTTCTTTTCAAAGGTACAGGCACCCACCCCACTTGTCACTATCGCAGCCTCCAAGGGCATAGTCTTTTCAATAATAGGACAAATGCATGCATTGTAAAGGTACCTGGTTCTCCACTCAAGCTAGGGCTGGAGCTTCTGTCTACTTCATGGCATTCCGAACTTTATTGATTAAGTGCAGGTCAAAAGATGAAAGTTTTTATCTATGGGATTGCTTATTAATATAAATGTTATAAATGAGTTTGTCATTGCAAGTAGTCAGGGGCAGAGCCACAATAGGGCGAGCATAAGCTGTCGCTCACCCTGTGATTTCACTAGCTTCCTTTTTTTTTTCGTTTTAAGTTTCAAAGTTAAGCAGCAGCAGAACTTGATATACATAAGGAAGCAAACATATGTACATAGTATGATAATATAACTAATTACTTATCTTTTATTAATATGTGTAGATTATTATTTTTATCTTCTACTAATTCCTATTTTTAATATAATATTTTCCCTCGTATAATATTTTGGTGGCTGAATACTTGATTTTTCAATTTATTCATGTACCACAAATATTAGCCACCCTAATTTTGGCACACATTTTAAGGTGTAAATAAAATATGGTTTTTCAAAATTTTTATTCTGAAAAGTTTAATGTTTAAATTTTAATTCAGAAAGATAAAATTTGGAAAAAATTGTTATGAGACCATGTTTTATTTGCAGTTAAAAATGTGTGCCAAAATTGGGATAGCCAATATTAATGGGATTGAGGGTGTATAGCTTACCATTTGTTGAATGTAGCATATCATATTCTTTGATCAGCATGTGTATATGGTCTGTTCAAGAGATTGGTTGCGACAATAGCGCTGAAATTTGAGCAAATACTTTTATATTTGGTGCATATGCACAGGCCTGAAGCAACACATACATAGCAGGAGGTGAACATGTGGTGATAAGTGCAGTTCAGCTTGATGGAAGGCTAAAAGCTTTGTACCCTTCAAAATCCATGGTATATTTAAATTTTTTTGATAATTAATCATTAGCAAAGCCCACACCTGAAATATTTTGTACTTCTGGAGTTTAGTAAGTTGTGCTGGTAATTTTATTTTGTTACAGGTTTACGCAATTCATGTGTCTATCTGTGAAGTGCTAGCATCCTTGTGAATGGTTTGCATTCTTATTTCATCTGAGGACCATATTTTTTCACTCCTCCCCTTTAATACTCAAGAGCGCATACAAGCACATTGCAGAATGACCGGAGTAATATAGGTAAATGTACTTATGGCCACACCTTAATTAAATAGCTAATAGGCATTTTTACTATTATTTTGATGCAATTTTTTTGTCTTAATGACTTTGTTCGGGTCCTAATACCTTTATCGGAAGCTAAATGTATTGTTTAAGATTTACTAAAAGGATGCACGTTGTTGTAGTTGCCACAATGCTTATGAAGCGGAGCAAATTCGACACAGCTAGACGTGTTCATCTAAAAATAAATACTATAGTAAGTGTGTTTTTATCTTCCAGTTAAGTTTTTTTGTTTTTTTTGACAAAAACGTACTTGCTTATCATTAATACGAATCCAGAACCATTACATCAGAAATAAAACTCGGAGCGACATTCATCCACTCCTGAGTGCCTGACATAGAATGAGTAGCTCGAGCTAACGTATGAGCAACTACATTCGCAGACCTATAAACAAACTCGACTAGCACATTATCAAAGTGTTTTAATAACTCAACACAATCTTCTATAATAGTGTGGAAGTACGCACAACCTTTAACATCTTTAACCGCATCCACAACCAGCTTTGCATCCATCTCAAAAATGCAATTTCTGAAACTCAATTCCTTTGTCCTTGATAATGCTTACTTTAATCCCACAGCCTCTGCTTCTCTCGGATGTAGCTGAGCCTCAATTCTCTGGTTTCGGGCACGTACAAAGCCCCCATTTTAATCACGAATTATGCTACCTATTCCCACACTCTCCGTTTCTGTGAATATTGCAGCATCCACATTAATTTTGACCCAGCCTTGAGGCGGAGGACTCCATCTTCTATTACTTACTGTAGCCACTGGTTTGGGAACCTGTTTCTCTTGCTGACATTTCTTCCATTCGCTAATCATGTTTGAAGCTGTGGACTGAACACCAAACGCAAACACATTTACTTTATCCCACAACCATTTATTTCTCCGGTTCCACAAATTCCAACAGACTATTACAATCCAAGCTAACTTCTGCTTCGAGTACATATTAAAAAACTGTTGGATTTTATCAAATATGTCTCCTTCCTGCTCGCCATGAATGAGCTCCTGCAGCCCCAGATTTGTCCACACTGATCGTGCGAAAATGCAATCAAACAAAACATGCATTGCATCCTCTTGATGACATAAACACCATGAGCATATAGGACTAATATCCACTTTTTTCGTTATCAGATTCACAGCTGTAGGTAAACAAGCACGACATACCCGCCACATGAAGCTAATGACCTTACCTGGTAGATTTAATGCCCATAGCTTCCTCCAAAACGCTGCCCTTATCCATATCTGGTCTCCTTGTAGCTTATGATAGCAGCTTTTGACTGTGAATTTACCCGTATCATTCAAAACTCAGAACCACGAATCCCTTCTAGTAACCATAGGGATTGGTATTTGTTTAATCATCTGAATATCCCTCTCATTCAAAATGTCCTTTAAAATTTCGTCATCCCATTTTTTCCTGCCTTCTTCCATCAAATTTCCTACTTTCACTTCAGCTAGCTCCGTACAAAAGGTTGTTGTCAAGTAACCATTTGATTGACACGGCAGCCATGGATCCCTCCAAATATTAGTATTTTGGCCATCCCCAATTCTTCTACGACTTCCCTGCCTAACTACTTCCTGCGACTCCATAATGCTTCTCCACATGTAGCTTGGGTTTGGCCCTAGATTAGCATTCAGAAAATTCGTACCTGGGAAATACTTAGCTTTCATGAGACTTGTTACCAATGGATTCTCGTTATTCAACAAGCGCCACCCTTGTTTTGCAAGCATCGCTGTGTTGAACTTACTTAAACATTTAAACCCCAGGCCACCATCCTCTCTCGCATTACACAATCTATCCCATGCTAACCATTTGATTCCCCCCCACCAAAACGCATTCATCTGTCTCTGTATGCCGCTACAAATTTCTGCCGGAATTTTGAACAGGTTCATCCAAAAATTGGGTATCGTTTGAGCTGCATTTTTTAGGAGTACTAGCTTTCCCCCTTTTGAAATTGATTTATGCTTCCAAGCTTGTATTTTTTGGCTTACTCGATCCAGCAAGAACTTGAAAGCTGCATTTTTTCTTCTTCCCATTGACATTGGCATCCCTAAATAATTTCCAGGCGTAGCCACCTCTTGCACTTGTAAAGTAGCACACACCTGAGCGCGAATCGTATCCCTTGTGTTTGAGCTAAAAGTCACAGTTGATTTTCTGAAGTTTACAGCTTGGCCAGATAATCTTTCATATCGCAATAATATATTCTTCATTGTTCTTGCTTCATTTTCTGTCGCCTTAAAAAAGAAGTAGCAATCATCTGCAAACAGTAAATGGGATATTGCTGGCGCACCTCGGGCTATTACACAGCCGTGAATTAAGTTTACCTCCTCATGCCTTCGAAGAATGCTGCTCAACCCTTCCGCACACAAGATGTAGAGATAAGGGGATATTGGGTCCCCTTGTCTAATACCTCGTTGAGGAATAATCTCTCCGAACACTGTGCCATCCTGTATAAAACTATAAGACACGTTTTTCACACAAGTCATCACCCTATTTATCCACTCCTCCGCAAAATCGAACTTCTTTAACATACTCTCCAAAAATCCCCACTCAAGCCTATCATAAGCTTTTGAGATATCAATCTTCAACCCTGCCACCCCATTCGTACCTTGTGTTTTTCTTTTAATGTAATGATTAACTTCAAACGCAACCAATGCATTATCCGTTAACAGTCTTCCTTCCACGAAAGCACTTTGTTTGTCCGAAATTAGACTTGGTAAGCACTCCTTCAGTCTATTTGCCATAACTTTAGATATAATCCGGAACAATACATTACACAAAGAAATTGGTCTTAAGTCAGACATGAATTGTGGTTGATACACTTTTGGTATAAGACACACTAAAGTACGATTGATACCTACCGGCAGCTCACCTGTATCAAAGAAGACTTGGCAAAGTCTGGTAACATCCATACCCACAATTTGCCAGTATGCTTGAAAAAACCCGGGGTTCAAACCATCGTAGCCTGGAGACTTATCTGGGTGCATGTCAAAAACTGCTGTCTTTACTACTTCGCTTGTTACTGGTAGCCCCAATTTCTGATTTTGATCCCGCGTGACTTGAGTCACCACCTCCCTTTCTGATAAACTCCCCTCTGTACCCGATGCTTTAAACAGTTCATCAAAATATTCAGTTGCTCTAGGTCTAACATAATACTAGCCGTGTATGCAGCTATTACGAAGACCATTACTGCTTGCATTTATTTTTCTGAATATGAATTTTGATTTTTGCATTTAGCTTATCATCTATCCAAAGCTCATTGATGCTTCTGACTTTAGTTTTATGACAGATCCGAATTTCCATCTTGTATCCTGTATAATTATTATAATGGATTCAGTGAAATGCTTAAAAAACTTCACCTGTTGGTAGAACTTCACCTTAATGTCTTGGCATCTCTAGGTAACCTATTGATATTGTAGGGCGTTACTGATCCTTCAAGTTGAACAACCATGATTACGAACGACCACATATTGGATGTGATGAGGATGATCTAGCTATTGCAGATAAAGGACATGGCTACATCATCACCAGCTCTTTGGGAATATACCATTATAGACAAATGTCATCTTGAATTGCATGATCTATGTGATTGAATGTGGTGAAGTTTGAACCTGACCCATACTGAGAAGGTTATCGCGCAGATTAAGGACCCAAGGCAGTGCAGGTAATGTTGCTAACTGCTTAAATTCCTTCTTGTCTCGCCCCTATTTCACAGATTTAGTTGCCCCCTTAGATATTGATTGTCCCCGTAACTGTTACAGGTGTGCGCAGGAACTCACCCAGTGCCTTGCATGGTAGTGCAGGCTGCGTGCTATCCTTGGCTAGCAAGAACAGAGGTGGACATAGGCGCCAAATCCTAGTGCTTGTCCTTTGTGCGGCCATATATGTATATGTTACTCATCCAAGGATCTTATATGCGCATGTGCATTGTTCATGTGTTTAAATATATATCTTTTTTTTTTTGCTAAATTGTTTAAATATATATCTAACACTACAACATGCTCCTTGGGAGAATAAGTTTCTGGCTCTGAAGTTATGTACTCTTGTTTTATGTTGTATTATTATTGTATTGGCTGTTTTTTCTCCCATCTACATACACTACACTTGCGCCCCTCAAACAAAAGATCACATATTGTTGGAACCAGTTTTCGTCCACAACGTCCGGTCGGACCTGCAAAGAAGAAGAATGCGAGGGTTGAGCCCCCCGATTCACCTCCGGTGTGAGAATCAGTAACTGGTAGTCCAAAATAGGTAAATTGAACGTACAGAGAATATGTGTGTATTGTGAATTGTGTATATTTTAGAATAAACCTGATCGTTCTCTTTTACCAGTTCGCTCCGATCCCCACGTTCCGAACGTGGAACTCGGGGTCTTCCCACGACCTGGTCCTTCTGCTGTGGATCGGCCCAATCTATGAAGAATGGTGAAAGCGGACTCTTCGGTCGTCAAAGGTATTGGGCCTCTTCATACAGGCTATCGAAAATGGGCTGCTCCGATCGGCCCAGTAGCCATCAGAATTAAGCCCCTAACACATATATCAAACATCATGTTTGCCAAAATGTTTAGATGAGCTGAAATCTTATTCACAAACTACATTTTTCTCCTAAAAATTTTGTCTTTGATTTGCAGCCTTTATGGAGGACAACCGAGATAGGTTGAAGCAGCCATAGGCTGTAGCAGCCACGATAATGCAACCGCAAAGTAGCCAAGACAATGAAATCTTGAATGTATGAGTGTATGTATTCTAATTACCAAGCAAAAGAATGTATTTTAATGAACATTTCTAGCTAACAATAGTTGGATAAAGCTGAATCTTTCTTTTGCTTGGTTATTAGATATTGGTATTCTGGTAATTTACATTAATTAACCAATTCTCGTGCACATTAGGCTATATTTGTTTCATGATATCAATAATCTCTAGAGTATTGGTATATTTGCTCTAAGTTTATATTACATACAGTCATGATGGGAAAATAAGTGCAGTTTCTAGATAGTGCAAAGGTATATAGCATAAATATGTTAACCTACTCATAAAAGGAAGTTCTGTTATTTATATGATCTATATCTATGTTCAAATATTATTTTCTTATGTAATGAAATTTCATTTTTAGCTCTATATATTCTGATGCATTGCACATACATCACTCATTGAGCTGGATTTTGTAGTTGGTATCTTATGCTTCAACATCTTATCACTAATGGGGCAGCAAGGCCCTGGACATTAGACAGCCCCTAAATATGGGTGTAATTGGTGCCTTAGTCGACATGCCATATGGTGTGGTCTTTATCAAGCTAACCAGATGATGAGAACAGGGAATCTCTACTCCTACACCAACTAGATACATTCCATACTCCAGGTTAGCTTGCACAACTAACTTTTTTTATCAGCAGCTCCATCAGCATGAGCAATAGCAATTGCAGCAACAACTCTAGAACTTGTAGGAAAACCAATATCAAGAAATCGAGCAGGTTACTAATTTTTAGAATCATATGTATTCCTTTCTTTATTGTGTGTATGCCTGCACTTCTTTAAGTTTGATTCCATGTATTTCAATTACTTATTTTTGGAATAATTCTAAGTGTATGGTTAAACTTAAATAGTGGTTATGGCTTCAAACTTCACTGTGGCACATAAGTGCAAGAATTAATACTTCTCTAGGTAATTTTTCTTCTCTTATAAAAAAACACCTTTTCATGTCTGAAACTTGTGAGGAATTTAATATTCATAATATGTAATTCGAGGATGGAAATACCTTGCAAAAACGCTAAAACTATTTTGATTTCTTACCAGATTTTTCCGTCTGGTGTATGTACTTTTGAGACACGGAGCTAATAATGTAGGTGGTGCCTGAAATAAAATTCAACAATTAATATTGTATTGTCACAAATTTTGTCCAGGACTAGCTTTACAAGTCGGTGGTAGGGTGGGAAACACTCTTTGTTAATAAAAATTGATGTTTGCAAACATGGAGGTTTAAACACTAGGACAATCACAACTCATTATTTTGCAAGTAAATAATGCAAGACGAAGCAAGAGAAAACCAAGTTATACATGCAGCACGAACAGTTATATCAATTGGAGACTACAAACAATTTTCTTATTGTAACCTCCTTCTTGGTCTATTCGTCTCTAGCCAAGTACAATTCATTGCCTCCACGTTTGCGTATAACAAAGTCATCCCAGAACATTGACGAGATTTGTGCAATGACATCAAACATGGAAATCTCAATTCAAGAATTATTACTATACCAAGAACATAAAAAGGCGTATTGGATATCATGTCCTCTAACCCATATTTAGCGTCTCAATTTGAGGCAATTCATAAAGAATTAAAACAAGTGAAGTTGTATGGCTTAATTTCACAACTGTAGCTGAATGCGGAGAATGTAATGTTTGTGATATTTACAATCTTTTATATAATGAAATCATACTTTTCATAGATACAACGGAGAGGAAGCTACAATATGAAGGATAATGTTTACGAAGAAGATGAAGCTGTACCTCTTTCTAGAGTCAAAGCTGGGCACCAGTATGAAATTGTCTTGCAACTTTTACAGGCAAGTAACCAGAAATTTCAAATTAATTATAATTTTAGTCTTTTTCTTATTGCATATTACTACAAGGATTGATAGGTTGCGCAGAAACAGATGCAAAATTATTTCTTACATATACGTATCACTTTTAATTAATGACATGTCATGTCATGTCACGACATATGATTTGAAGGCGAATGGATCGTGCAATTTTTGTGTGTTCCAGACTGAATTGTCTGAGACCCTTGACTGGACCTTAGGTACATGATGAGGATGTGGTGGAGGACTGGAGGTTGTTGGTCTTCACAAAGGAACTCAAAAATTAAATTTTATATGCAGGAAGAAGCTAATTTTGACAATAAATATCGACAAAACTACTGCAGAAAAGCCCTTTAACTATTGGTTGATAGGGTTCACAGTTGCTAACGAGTAAGGCAAAAGATGAATTACTTGATTTCAGTAGCCAAGCTAGCATAGAAATTCAACTTGGCCACTATGTAATTTACTGGGAAATCAAAGGCGTTGTTGCCAGAAGTGTAAAAGTGTCGTATGGTGAAAAACCAATTCAATTGGACCATTAGAGCTCTGTATTTCAGGGACGGGTACTTCTATGAAGATTTTGGAGCATTTTATAGGAAATGGAGCGTCATTAAGCCAATTCAAGGATCCATGGTGCACAAGAGATCAGGCTGTTCTTATTGTACTAGACGCATGCACCATTTTGAGGTTCTTTAGTACTTTCAGAATGATTTGTGATTGTAAAGAAAATGAAGGCGCTTTGCTAGCTCAGCTTAGTTAAGTAATCTTGTTCAATCGCTATATTGTTTTTCCTCTTTGTGTTGAGTTGTAATATTTTTGCTTTAAGATTGATATATTTTAAAATCTTTTGATAAACGGCGGTGGAGTAGAAACGATAGATATAATTTTGACCATCGCCATACATTCTCTCAAGTAGCTTTAGGCGCATGGTATTTGCTGAGATTGCGGATACTGTTCCCTGACTTGCCTCTACAAGAGCATTCACCTGAACCAACATTTCTTGAAGAACAGCGACAACCTCAGGATCCAGTTTGTTCCTATGCCGTGGGAAACGAAGCCGATAATCAACAGCTTCCTGCCCATCGTACATGTAAAGTTGAGCAAATTTAGGTGTTCGGCCATCAGGCTAAGTAAATGATCTTGAAGAATATTCAACCATTGCAAGGGATATCACAATGCAACAGAGAAAAATCACGCTCACAGCACAACAAATATTGCTTTTTTGTGCCTGCATGACTGCATCTAAATTTCAAAATTTGCACGGGCTATAAAACTAGTTTCTTTTAAGTTGCTAAAGATTTTCCATCTAATTTTCTTGTGTAACTGCAGAATATAACTTCTAATATAAAAAATATTTAAATACCGCTTAAGTTTTAGAAACAATAAATATTTCATTAAATATTAATGAAATAAAACTAAATTTGAATTACAAAGCCGGAGGAATTATTTTATGGGTATTTTCTCTCTTTTCTTTTAATCTCAGAACATGAGCCCTATTTCTAAAAGACGTCGAATTGGTGAGCATCCTGTTGTTAGGAGAATTTCGTACAACAGTGTGTTGGAGGTTTATGGAAAGTTGTGGCTGGACTTGTATGATGACTCCTCAGAAATTGAATAGAGAATGGGTTTTTTCTCTTTTGCTCTTGCCGAGTGTCAATTGTGTATCATACAAGGTGCCTACGTACCCCTTTATATAGGGATCAAGCCTCACGTAGTTCTTGGAAAACAAGTTATTGAATAAGCTCATTCAGTCCAAGCCCATACAATAGTCAAGATTTATGTTCCCAAAAATAGCTCAAGGATTATCAATCCACCTCATGTTCCCATAAATAGTCCCAAGGATCATCAATCATTTTCAAGTTCCCATAAATATTCTAAGGATCATCGATCCTTCCCATGTTCCCATAAATAATTTGGTCTTCACACGTTTTCCTACAATCTCGCGGCTTCTCCACATTTCTTTCCATGATTGCAGGTCTATCCCGTGTGAACCAAGAAACATCCCATAACTAGGAATTTCCATATGTTGGGCTTCACCCACGATGCGAGCTGGCCAGGCTCGCATCGCACAAAACATATGAAAATTACCCTTTCGTTAGTTCAAGTGGTGCGAGCTCACCTATGTTCAAATATTCTTATTTCTGACAAATATCACGAGCCCATTACTTCATAATGGTGAGAGCCCATAAGCTTAAGGCGAGGGTTCATAAATAAGGACGCGAGCCCATCCAAGTGAACCCATAGCGAAACGAGCCCGATTATGTTGCGACCCCTTGTCAAGGTGGGGATTCATAACGAAGTGAGCCCACCATACTTAGAAGGATTTTGGGCTCAACATAGCTTCACGATGCGAGCCCTAATTCCAGTCCTCACCATTTTCTAAAATATAATTCATTCTCTAGGCCCAAATCACTTGGGGACCTGTCTAGGGCCCATTACCGAAAATCCAGTATAACAACTACCCCCCAAAATTCCTTAGTAACCTTAGATAAGGAATTTTTCATTTGCTTCAAGTAACACGATGCGATCTCGATTTCCAGCTCGCATAACATCCAGCTCGCACAGCATCCAACTTGCTCACTACTGTCAGACGCGTGTTCACCCAACCGTTTGACAGCTGTTCATTAAAAGATGTGCCAACCATTCAAATTTGGACACGTGTCTCTTGTATTCTCTCTCCTATCCCCTATAAATACCTCGAAATTTCATTTCATAAGTTCATTTTATCAAAAACAACAAAGAAACTCTGTCCAATTTGCTCAAGGATCAAACACGGCGAGAATTATCATAACTTCCCGGCGTTCGTCCTCATCCTCCTCGAATTCTTCAAGTTCATCCACCAGTTCTTCACAAAGTAAGCTTTTTAATCTTTAGGATTACTTTCCTTATGTTTTTTTATGTTTGTATAATATATGTTTGTTCGAACTTATAGAGTTGCGAACTGAGTTCCTTCATCGAAGCGAACTCATACCACGGTTCGAGCTGAACCTGGTACCATACGAAAACGAGGCCTCTGTTCGCATCGAACAGCAGTCCCAATGGTCCATGCGAGGCGAGAACACTTAGGATTTTTTTAATACTTTCTTTCTTATTTTTAGGGGCACACACTAATTCCCACCATCTTTTTCAGATGTCGAGTGCGACCCCATCTCCGTCTGTCGGTTCGCTCAAAACTCCGAGCCCGGCTCATTCTTCTGCGACCCCATCTCCCTTGAATCAGTATCCTCCCGAACTCAGGGGTTCCAAGGAGTTCCAACGCGAACTGACATCCATCTCAGGTCGCTTAAGTCAGCCCATCTCTCCCAATTCAGCTATTACTCCGGAAGGGGCTGCCAACATCGCACGAGTAGAAAGTGCGATGCGAGCTAGTGGTTCCAGTTCGTTGGGACTTCAGCTCGATCCCAACTCTACACCAGAAGATTATAATAGGGAGAAGAACCTATATTCTTGGAGAAACAAGAAAACAGGGCCAAGTGTTCCTAGCTCATTCGATCTTGATGACCTTTTTAATCGTCCAATCCCTCCTTTAAGCGAAGAAGAGGCTAATGCTCGTATAAATCAATTACTTCAAGAAAGGAGGGCAAAACTTCGCCTCAACCCTGATTCTGCTCATGTTCCTATTGTGATTTCAGAGTCGTCCACTGACAGCTCCCTAGGGAGTGCTTTTTATGCTAAACGTAAGGGCAAAGCTGTGGCTCGCATCGCATCTCCTCAAGATGAGTTTGATCAAGATGACGAAGATGAGGACACCAGTTCACAGTGGTCCTATGACAGCCCTGCTAGCGAGGAGGTAGCAGATGTATCAAAAGAGATTGATTTCTGTAACTACACCTACGTCCCCGAACCGTCCCCTGTTCCATACGAACCTGTCAAACAACCCGAGCTCGAAGGGGTGGTCTTTCTTAAGAAGCGAATAATTCCTGATGGCGATGAGAGCTCGTCTGCTTTCCACGAGGACGGTAAGATTTTAGCTTGCCGGGACATGTCTACCTCGATGACTGAGGACTCTCTACGCGACCTCGTAGAGCAGTTTAGGCCAGAGGGTCGTATTATCCTGCCCGCACCGCATATGAGGTGCTATCATTTTAATCATCCAGAAAATGGAGGACGGGCACCTCGCATGGTTCTTTCAGCTTTCCTGTTGAAGCTGGGCATTTCTGCACCTCTTCATCCTTTTATCCAAGAAATTTTAGAGTACTACGGGCTCGCACCGCTACAAATTAACCCGAATGGGTACAGGTCTGTTATTGCTTTGTACATTCTCTATAAAAAACAAGGCTACCCTACTCTCACCGCAAGGCAGCTGGGATATTTCTTAAATTTGAAGCACTCGGCCGAGTTTGGCTACTTCTATCTTTCAGTATGGCCTTACTACAACAAGAAAAAGTTAATCTACGGGAGCCCAAGCAACTCGGGCAAATGGAAGGACCCTTTCTTCTATGTTCACGAAGTTCCCCGAGTTCAAACTCATTTTTACTACGACCCTGGTAAGTACTTTATTTGAGCTCGCATCGTTTCTTCGTCGTCTCGCATCGTTCCTTTGAGCTCGCATCGTTCCTTTGAGCTCGCATCGTTCTCATAGTTTATTTCTATTCGCAGAACCCCCCGTGAGAACGTCTTTGCAAGGTCAGGAGAAGGTTAACGCTGATAACCTTCTAAAGATCCCCGTTTCCGAACGCAACATTAGAAAATTAATTACAACTGCTAACCTTGTCGAGTATGGCTTTTTAAAAGAAGGGACTAGGTTGACCCCTAGTAAGAAATCTAAGAGAAAAGGAAAAAGTAAGTTCCATCCGATGCGAGCCCTCAGCTCGCATCGTTACTTTACTTTGGCACCTTTATTCTTGTACTTTCATTTAGCATGTGTATTGACTAACTCTTTTGTCTTCGTTTTGTTTCAGGAATGGCAATTTCTCCTCCTCCCTTTCTGGACGAGCCAGAGGTTCAGGCTCGCACCGTTCCTTCTGCCAGCCAGGCCGGCTCTCACGCCGAGGGCTCGAACAAAGTGGTCCCTCAAAAAGAGATCCCTCCCCCGAGGACACTTACTGAATATTTGGCTACTGGGGGGGCTTCTCCTCACAAAAAGAGATCCAGGCAGTCCAAGGATGTCCCTCATGAAACCGAGGTAGTGAAGCGAGCTCGCAAGGACTTGCCCCCTAATCCTCAAGGAAGTACTGTGGCCAGTACTCTAGTTCGACTAGGAGCCCCGCATATTACCGAGAGTGATTTGAGGGCATGGACTTCGAGTTCATTCGAAGCCAACAATGATGCTCTTACCAAGGCCACAGCCGAGGTGTACATAAGGCAAATTCATAGACACAAGGAACTTCGCTCGATGGGTCAGGCTTCTGCTCGCCTTGATAAGGATAACAAAATTTTGAAGTTTAAGCTTGACGAAGCGAGGAGAGCCAATGTGGCCTTGATTGAGGAGTCAAAACAAAGTATTCTCGATGCGACCACAAGTCTCGAGAAGGACTTGCGCGAGGCTAACGCACTTGTGGAGAAGATGAAGGGAGAACATTCTGTTGCTCTAACTGATGCTACCTCTGAGATCAGTTCTCTAAAAGCCCAAGTTGCTGAGGCCGAAGCTAAAATGGCTACCCAGGATACTGAATTCGAGGCCAAGCTCTCAATGCTAGAGGCGAGCCGGGTAGAAGAGGTCAGGGATGCAAAGGCCCTAGGGTCCAAGAACTTCATGAAGGGCTTCATGTCGAAGGTCCCTGAGTTCGATTGGAGTCCTTTGGGTGCAGCCACTGTTGCCTATGCTGAAAAGCTACGAAGGGAGATGGAGGAGGAGGCTACAGAGAGGGCTCGCATCGCAGACGAGGCCCAGCCCGAACCGGAAGCTCAACCCATCCAAGGAACCAATGAGGAGACTCCTCAAACTTAAGTTCATTTCAGTTACTTTCTTTTGGGGATGCGGGCACCCCGTTTGCCTCGCAGTCTGTAAACATTTGATAATATTGGTCCCATAACACTTAATCATTTTATCAAGTATTTTTGTGTTTGCTCCTGATTTTGCAGATTTTCCTGTTTGTCTTTTCTTTCTTTTGTATTATAATTATATTCAACTCCCACCAGGTTTACTTCGCATGGGACTACTATGCCTTGTTCATGCGAGGTCCCTCTTCGCATCGTTTTTAGCTCCACTTCGCTCCAAGGTCCTCCTCGCACAGGTGTTCACCTCGCACAGAGTTCCATCTCAGCTTTTTATTTTCCCAACTTTCTTAAGCTCGTTTTTAAAGAGGGCTCGCCTCGCACGAACTGTTTTTAGAAATCTGATGGGCCGAGGCCCAATCCAATGTACTTCTAAAAAGAAAGTAAAATTTACTTAATGCATAATAAACTTCAACTTTATTTAGATAATAAAACTTCCATCTTCTTACATAATAACAGACCTAGACTTATTACATTGTATGTCAAGGGAAGGTGCCTATATGACACTACCCCCCGAGACTTAGGATAAATATCAATGTATGCTAAGTCTTAAATAGATAGAAACTACTGATAATATCTCCTCAAGTGCTCAGCATTCCAGGCCCTTGGTATGAGCTTTCCCCGTATGTCATTGAGATGATAAGTTCCTTCCCATAGAACTGATTTGATCTGATATGGGCCTTCCCAATTTGCACCAAACACTCCATGATTAACTATCTTGGTTTTAGGCATTACTCGACGGAGAACCAAGTCCCCTACCCGGAAAGGTCGGGCTCTCACCTTGCGGTTATAATGCCTTGCGGTTCTCTGGTGGTATGCTAGCAGCCTTGCTTGGGAATCAACCCTTGTTTCTTCAATCATGTCCAAGTAAAGACGATGATTCTTCTCACTATTCTCTGGGTCATAATGGGCTCTCCTAAAAGATCCAGCTCCCACCTCAACTGGGACCATAGCCTCACATCCATATACCAAGGAGAAGGGGGTCTCCCCCGTTGTGGTTCGGGGAGTGGTGTTATAAGACCATAGAACTTGTGGAAGTTCCTCTGGCCAATTCCCCTTAGCATCCTCAAGCTTTGCTTTCAACGTGTGCTTTAAAATTTTGTTGATTGCCTCAGTCTGACCATTTGTCTGTGGATGGCTCACTGCACTGAAACTTTTCAGCATTCCCAACCGGTCACAAAAGTCTCTCATCTCCTTACTGTCAAACTGTTTACCATTATCTGAGATCAACTTGTAGGGTATTCCAAATCGACAAACAATAGCCCGATACACAAAATCAATGAGCTTTTTTGCAGTTATTGTGGCCAAGGGCTCAGCCTCTGCCCACTTAGTGAAATAATCCACCGCCACCACAGCATACTTCACACTTCCTTTAGCCTTAGGCAGTTCTCCAATCAAATCTATCCCCCATATGGCAAAGGGCCAAGGGCTCATGAGTGAGGTTAAAGGTGCCACTGGACTGTTATGAAAATTTGCATACCTTTGGCACTTGTCACAAGCTCTAGCGAATTCGAAAGCATCTTTCTTGAGAGTCGGCCAGTAATATCCTTGACGAAGTATCTTTTGTGCCAATGAACTACCCCCCGAGTGATTACCACAGATGCCTTCATGAACTTCCCTTAGTATATAGTTGCACTCGTCTCCATCAACACACTTGAGTAGGGGCACATTGAAGCCTCTCCTATATAAGTCTCCATCATATATTGCATACCTTGCAGCCATATATCGCATACGTCGTGCTTCATTCTTGTCATCTGGTAACACACCATCTTTGATATATGCTAAGAGTGGAGACATCCATGTAGCTTGTTCTGCCACTACCATTAGCTCTTCCTCTGGCACGCTAGGCCTCCTCTGTATTTCCAAAGGCGTTGACCCTAACAGAGTGGTCTCACGTCGCGACCCGAACTTAGCAAGCTCGTCTGCCGTCTCATTTTGGCCTCGAGGGATGAGCTCTAGGCTGACTTCATTAAATAACCTGATCAACCTCTCTGCACAACGTAAATACAACTCCGTTCTAGGCCCTCGTGCCTGATACCCCCCATTTATCTGGTATACTACAATCATGGAGTCACTAAAAGCGTTAAGGTTTTCCACCTTGAGTTCCAATGCCAACTTGAATCCGTTGATCAAGGCCTCATATTCAGCATCATTATTTGTTGCATAGAAAGTGAAGTGAACAGCCCTCTTCACTCGACATCCTTCTGGGCTCACTAACATAAATCCAGCACCGGCTCCATCTCCATTAGATGCCCCATCAACATATAAACTCCACCAAGGGGCACTATTCTGATTTTCCTCCATTGGCACCTCTGGATAAATTTGCAAGGCCCTAGGGTCCTCCTCTACTTGAGGTGGGAATTCCAACACAAAATCTGCCAGAGCTTGTCCTTTAATCGCGACCCGAGGCTTATACTCCACATCAAACTGCCCTAGCTCGACAGCCCATTTCAACATCCTTCCTGAAGTTTCTGGTTTATGCAACACTTGCCTAAGAGGATATGCTGTTCTCACCTCGATCTTATGAGCTTGGAAGTAGGGACGGAGCTTTCGTGAGGCGAGAATCAGAGCATACACCAGCTTTTCCATGTTCAAGTATCGAGTTTCTGCGCCCACCAGCCTTTTGCTCACATAATAAACCGGGAGCTGAATTCCATCTTCCTCTCGAATTAGCACCACACTTACCGCATATTCCGACACGGCCAGATAAAGCACCAGTACCTCCCCTTGCTGCGGGTTAGACAATAGAGGTGGTGTGCTCAAATGTCTTTTGATATTTTGAAAGGCCTCTTCACATTCCTCTGTCCATTGAAAATTCTTACCCACCTTCTTAATAGCCTTAAAGAACTCTTGGCACTTGTCAGAAGATTTTGAGACAAATCTGTTCAATGCCGCAATTCTTCCTGTGAGGCTTTGCACATCTCTCACCCTACGAGGTGATCTCATCTCCATTAGAGCCTTGATTTTGGCCGGGTTAGCTTCAATTCCTCGATGGTTGACAATAAACCCCAGGAATTTTCCCGACTCTACCCCAAACACACATTTTTGGGGGTTGAGCTTCATTCTGTAGATACGCAAAATGGTGAACATTTCTGCCAAGTGCTGAATGTGGTCCTTGGCTTCCTTCGATTTTACAAGCATGTCATCAACATATACCTCCATTGTCTTCCCGATGTGGTCTTTAAACATCTTATTTACCAATCTTTGATAAGTTGCTCCCGCATTCACTAGCCCGAAAGGCATCCCAATATAACAGTATAGGCCCCGATCAGTGATGAACGAAGTGTGTTCTTGATCTGGCCCATACATAGGAATTTGATTATAGCCTGAGTAAGCATCCATGAAGCTTAACAATGCGTGTCCTGCAGTGGCATCTACAAGCTGATCGATACGAGGAAGTGGGAAGCTATCTTTTGGACAAGCTTTGTTCAAATCGGTGAAGTCAACGCAGGTTCTCCACTTCCCATTCGGCTTCTTCACCAACACGGGGTTAGCCAACCAAGTCGGGTAGAATGACTCCTTGATGAGCCCGACTTCCATTAATCTGTCCACCTCTTCTCTAAGGGCCTCGGCTCTCTCTCCGCTAATAGGTCTTCTCTTCTGCCTTGTTCCCTTCTTGCTGGGGTCTAAGTTCAACCTGTGGCACATCACTTCTGGGTCGATCCCTACCATGTCAGCGTGAGACCATGCAAATACATCCAGGTTCTTCTTGAGGAATGAGACGAGGTTGTTTCTCATTTCGGGGCCGAGGTTTGCTCCAATCTTCAAGACTTTAGTCGAGTCGTTTGGGTCCACCAAGATAGGAATGATATCCTCGAATGTTCCAGCTCCGTCTGGTAGGGGAGGCATTCTTGGGTCCAAATCAACATCGACGCTTCTATCCATGCTAGGTTCTCCTACTGCAGTAACACTCAGATGGTCCCTATTATTGATGAGCAATTCCGGCGTTTCTTGCTGGATGTTCCCTTCCGTTGTAATGGTGACCTCTCGGGAGACTCCAGTTGGCAAGTTTATCAGAATTGAGGTTTCTTTCTTCACCCATTTGCCTTTATTCAACCTAGCGGCCATCTGTTCTGGGCTCTCCTCATCATCGCTAACCTCCTCTACTATCCCTTCCTGCAGTGTCATTATGGGTTGAGAGGGTTCCATCATTAAGGCCCCGGGCCGAGGCTCCACTTCAATCCCCAGATTTTCGAAGTAGTCTTCCGGGAGTTCCTCTATAGATATCATGTTACAGACATCCGTCATGAGAGTGTCCACACGCTTCCTTTTCTTCTCTTCACTATCTTCCAGAGGCTCTTGTTCTCTAAGGTCTACCACCTCTCGTCGAACATCTAACTTCTCTGCCCCTTTCACGGCTTGGTTATAGCATACCCTTGAGTCATATTGACATCCCTTCACTTGTCCGACGCCTGTAGGAGTTGGAAACTTCATGGTTAAGTGGTAGACAGAAGTAACTACCCTCATCTCCTTAAGGAGTGGCCTCCCAATGATGGCGTTATAAGCACAGGGCTGGTCCACCACAGTAAAGGTGACAATTTGTGTGGCCACGTGGGGGTTGTCTCCTAAACTGACCGGTAGCTGGATTGTTCCCCGAATTCCTACTGAAGCCCCGGTGAACCCGTAGAGCTGGTTTCCGCTTGAGGCCAACTCTCTGTCCAGGAATCCAAGTCTTTTGTAAGTGTCATAGGTTAAGACATTTACAGCGCTCCCATTGTCCACCAGCACCCGATATACATTAGTAGACCCGATTTTTATCCTTACCACAAGAGCATCAGCATGAGGATGGTGTACCCATTTGGCATCTTCTTCACTAAACATGATTTCATCTCTCTCTTTTGTGAACAGATAAGGAGGCCTTTGTTCAAGACGATGAACATTGGTTAGAGGGCGGTCCTTTGCTTCTCGAGCATATCTCTCCATGGCTTTCTTACTATCTCCTCTCACATGAGGTCCTCCAATTATAACATGAATGCTTCCTGCCCTGTCAGTCCTCTCCTTGTCACCATCTTTTGCTATTGGGGGTGGAGGAGGCACCTGATGGTACTCAGACTTATGCTTCCGTACTTCCTTCACGACCCATTCCGTTAGCTTTCCCTGTCGAATCAGATTCTCAATCTCATCCTTTAGCTGTCGGCAATCTGCCGTATGATGTCCCGTGGACTCATGGTAAGCACAGTATTTAGAGGTGTCCCTTTTACTATATTCCGTCAGAGGGGTGGCTTTCTTGAATATCCCCTTCCCAGCATAAGTGGCATATATATGATCAATGGAAGCCACCAAAGGAGTATGATTCTGCCATTTGGTTGTGTAAGGCCTTCCAGTCTCCTTATTTTCCTTGGCCTTGTTAAACTTCTTTGGGCTAGGGCTCCTTCTGAAAGTCTTTCTCCTTTCTTCTGGACTAGAAGACCTTCCTCTCTTCTCCATCCTTCGACCACTGCTTCTTAGATCTCTCATAGATTTCTCTACCCTTTTGTGAGGCTCCGCCTGTTCATAAAATTCGGCCAAAGTTTCCGGTTCCCTAGCCTGTAGAGTCTTCCAGAATTTAGAGCCCTCCCTCAATCCGGCGATTAGGAAATTCTTCTGGGCTTCTTCAGTTGCTCATCGGACTCTAGGAACTTTAGCATTAAATCGCATGAAATAATCCTGCAGGGACTCTGTGTCTCCCTGCTTAATGTTTGCAAGGGTAGCAACCGGGGGGGCATAGTGAAGAGTGGACTGAAATTGCCTTAAGAATAGATCTCCCAACTGTCTCCACGTGCTAACGCTAGCCGGTCCTAACTTAGTAAACCACTGTTGGGCACTCCCCCTTAACGAGGCAGCGAATAACCGACAACGAGTTAGGTCAGGCACCTGGTAGACCTCCATCTCGGTATTGAAACGGGCCAAGTATTCAGCAGGATCCGCATCTCCATTGAAGGCAAGCTCGAGGTTGCTTCTAAATGCCGGGGGCAGAGGGGACATCCTTATTGCAGTAGTGAAAGGAGATGGGGCCGTTGCAGGGGGTGGGGCTCTCTTCTCATGTTCCATCTGCGTCAGCAGGCGTCTCAAATCACCAACCCTTAGGTCTCCAATCCTCTCGTTAGACCCCTCCCCGCTAGAATGGTGGGGGGAAGCCCTCTCCCTTCGCTCCCTTCTATGAGTTCGAGGCGGAGTCCTCTCTCTTCTTTCTGTTCTAGGCGGAGTCCTCTCCCTTCGCTCTGTTCTAGGCGGAGTCCTTCGCTCTGTTCTAGGCGGAGTCCTCTCCCTTCGCTCTGTTCTAGGAGGAGTCCTTTGCTCTGTTCTAGGCGGAGTCCTCTCTGGTGCCTCTTTCCGAGATTTAGATTTTTCCAATCTAAGCCTTAGATCGTGCTCAGTTAGCTTCTTCCCAATTCGATCCAAGACACTAGTAGATCTAGCCTCGGACGAAGCTGGCTCATGCCGCGGCTCACTCGGAGCCTGGCTGCCTCGCTCCTCCTGGCTTGGAGATATCTCATCCGTTTCAAGAGACCCGGCTTTCTTTAGTCCATCGGCCACCTCGTCGAACTCGTGTATGAGTTTTTTAGAGGTTTTATCCTTCTTGTCCTTAGTGCCCTTAAGCCTGCGAGCCTTCCTCTTCGCATTCTTGATTGAGTTCCGCTCGACCTTAGCTAGCCGGGCGTTCATGGTTTTGAATTGGAACTCGATCCCCTCAAGGTAGCCTAAGATCTTCTGGCCATCTAGTGTAACTGGTGCGACTTGAGGCATGACAGGGGTGATTTTGCTTGGTCCTCCCTCTTCGTGGGGTGGTGGATCCGTCCTTGCTCCTTTTGGTGTGGCATCCTTCTTGTGCTCAATCCCCTTGTCACTGTTCTTGTTGTTCATCGACATCCTTCTCCTTAAGATGTAAAGCACCCCTCCTTCTAGCGCCAATTGTTGTTAGGAGAATTTCGTACAACAGTGTGTTGGAGGTTTATGGAAAGTTGTGGCTGGACTTGTATGATGACTCCTCAGAAATTGAATAGAGAATGGGTTTTTTCTCTTTTGCTCTTGCCGAGTGTCAATTGTGTATCATACAAGGTGCCTACGTACCCCTTTATATAGGGATCAAGCCTCACGTAGTTCTTGGAAAACAAGTTATTGAATAAGCCCATTCAGTCCAAGCCCATACAATAGTCAAGATTTATGTTCCCAAAAATAGCTCAAGGATTATCAATCCACCTCATGTTCCCATAAATAGTCCCAAGGATCATCAATCCTTTTCAAGTTCCCATAAATATTCTAAGGATCATCGATCCTTCCCATGTTCCCATAAATAATTTGGTCTTCACACGTTTTCCTACAATCTCGCGGCTTCTCCACATTTCTTTCCATGATTGCAGGTCTATCCCGTGTGAACCAAGAAACATCCCATAACTAGGAATTTCCATATGTTGGGCTTCACCCACGATGCGAGCTGGCCAGGCTCGCATCGCACAAAACATATGAAAATTACCCTTTCGTTAGTTCAAGTGGTGCGAGCTCACCTATGTTCAAATATTCTTATTTCTGACAAATATCACGAGCCCATTACTTCATAATGGTGAGAGCCCATAAGCTTAAGGCGAGGGTTCATAAATAAGGACGCGAGCCCATCCAAGTGAACCCATAGCGAAACGAGCCCGATTATGTTGCGACCCCTTGTCAAGGTGGGGATTCATAACGAAGTGAGCCCACCATACTTAGAAGGATTTTGGGCTCAACATAGCTTCACGATGCGAGCCCTAATTTCAGTCCTCACCATTTTCTAAAATATAATTCATTCTCTAGGCCCAAATCACTTGGGGACCTGTCTAGGGCCCATTACCGAAAATCCAGTATAACACATCCCATGAACGATCTGATCAGTAACTTGCCTGCACATCTAATAACTTGATCTTATGCCAATTAAAGATGCTGCAAGAACAAGCATTCTGTCGAAAACTTGGAACAACTGATGGCTAAGCCGCAGTAATGTAGTCCTACGACAGCCATTTGTTGATCAACTGGTCTCTAAACAAGACGTGCAATCTCACCAATCTCTGATTTCAGAAACTGTTAATAAGATTCTTTTAGCTCACCATTTTCAAGTTCTGTCTATTCGTCCCTGTAAATATTGATTTACATCCTCATTACAAATCTTGGGAGTTGAGCATTTAGAGCTTTGGAATGTGAGGAACAATCCTGTCCACTCTATGCCCTCTGATTTCTTTTCATAAATCTTTTGCGTGCAGGCTCCCCTTCACTTAAGAGCATGCACTGGCATTCTAAAACTGTTGTTGGACTTCGAGTGGAAGAATTGGAGTAGGATTACTCTGCAATTATTATAAATGTTTTCTTTTTCTTCGTTAATTGAACACACCCATCCACCTCGTTTTTAACAAGATTCTAATTCTTGATATCCAGTCAAGTGAGCGGGGAAAATACCATTATAAATGTTAGTCCGACAAATAATTTGTAGCCCAACTTATTTGTATTATTTGGAGATGTATATTCTATTTTATACAGCTTCGTTGACAAGGATTTAAGGAATGTTACTCTCTGATATTTATAAATTTGTTCCTCAAGCTTTTCACTCTTTATTTAAAGTATCTGAGATTGCTTTATTGAATCTTAATTAATGTCTGTATTCTGTGTTTGCTTGTATCTGCTGTTGATGCTTTTGTAGCCTTCAATCCCTACAAAAATAATGTATATATTATATTCTCTCCGTTTTTTTATATGTTGTTTGACTTTTTTGCACATATTTCAAGGTGCTTTGACTAGGTACTTAAATTTATTATTTTTAAAATTTTCTTTTTTTGAATAAAAGTATATAAATGATAGTTTAATTCAAAAAAAAATTAAAAAATAATAATTTTAATTACCCAGTCAAAGCGCTTTAAAATGTGTGGAAAAAAAAGTCAAACGTCATATAAAAAGAAACGGAGGGAGTACTAAATTAACATTTTAAAATAAAATAAATAAAATATGATTATTATTTTTTGACGATAAATGAAATTTGATTTGTATCCTTCAATTACAGCAAAAAATTAAGTTATCATAATTAAAATTTATAAAAAAAAAATAGTCAAACGGGCCAATGCTAGTGAGACAAGCCCAATAGCTAATGAGACAAGCCCAATAAAACAACAAAAACAAATTGAAGTATCCGCCCAAAGGCCCCACAAAAAATATCGCAAACTCACATTTTTCTCATTAAAACTCCTACTAAAACCCTCGTCTTCTCTGTGCCTGCATTTCACACACACACACACACCAACAAAAATGGCTTGTATATCAAGCTCTTTAGTGATAAAACCATCTACTACTACAATCTCTTCAATCTTTTCACAGCCCACCAAATCAGTTTCATCAAAGCTTTCAATCCAATCCAAGCCCCCCCTTTTGATTTCTTGTTCTTCTGTTTCATCACTACCCTTTAATCTTTCTGCTGTTGAGAAAAAAACCCAGAATTTATTTTTGATCAAAGCCCTTGTTCAAGAAAATCTTGAAGAAGAAGATGAGATTGTTGAAGATACAGAGGAAGAGTGGGTCCCATCTGAGGATTGTAAGGTTTATGTTGGGAATTTGCCTTATGATGTTGATAGTGCACAGTTGGCTGGGATGTTTATAGAGGCTGGTGTTGTTGAGCAAGCTGAGGTATAAAAATTGATTTTTGTGATTTTTTTTTGTTTTTTAATGATAAAGATTTGATTTTTATTTATGGGTGTGAATTGTTTTTGTGTTTTTTGAATTGTTGTGTTGTGTAGATTATTTATAATAGGGAGACTGGGCAGAGTAGGGGGTTTGGATTTGTGTCGATGCATACTGTTGGAGAAGCTGAAAAGGCTGTACATATGTTCAGTGGCTATGTAAGTCTTCTTTCTCATTCTGTAGAGCGTAATGCTGTTTGGAATTATGCTTGCTTTTAGTTGGATTGTTTATCGTGTGTAATTGTTCGGATCAAATAACATAAGAAAAGGCTCACTAGTCTGTATACTACGGTCTCGTTTGTTTCGTCAATTTTATAGTTACATAGGAACTTGAACTTCCCTGTAACTAATTTATAATTATAGGTTCCAAGGTAATTGAAATGTTTGTGTTTGGTTGATTACTATGTAACTATATATTATATGATTAATTTTGGTAAGTAGTTAATTATTATATACTTGATAGCTATGTAATTTGTAGTGACCATGGTGGACCTTGATAACTAAGTTCCTATGTTTTGTGATAACTACCAAAACCTTGGAACTTGGAGTTACTTTGTCCAATTTAAATTACAAGGTACCAAACACTGTAACCAATTTATAATCCAAGGAATTTTGAGTTACGTAGTTGGGTTACATCTAAACAAACGAGGCCTACATGTTTGGAGGACCCACGGGGCGGTAACTAGAAGGGAGGAGATCCCGTTCTCCTCTTTTTTATAGAAGTAGCTCTTTTGTTTGTTCTCCGATTGTGACTTGCTGTATTGTTGTCATCATGGAATTTAACTTATTCCTCATTTGCATATTACTTGGCCATCTATTTTTTGATATACTGTATTTACGCACCAGTCTTACTAATGTGAACAAAGAAACATATTAAAGAAGAAGTCGAGGCTTAAAGTAGTGTGACAAAGCTCACAATGCAGCCAACTTCCGTTAGAATTTTTGTGTTGCCATCGAGTTGTGAGTAAAATATTTCTGCTTTTATTATTGTTTTCGTTTTCTGTATTTGAAAAATTATAAATTTATTATCTTTCACATGATCCATGTATTTGTTGAAACATTCTGACCATCTCTGCTTATATTGAATTATCGATAGAGTATTAAGAAACCCCTTTTTTAGCATCTCTTGTATATGGAATATCTTTCTTAGAACAGAGAGTTGTTATCTGCCCCACCACTTGTCACCTTCCCTCGAACCGCAAGTGATTATGTTTCCTGTTGTGCCTATACATGCACCACAGCCATGGTGTTAAATGAGTGCTATTCTGTGTGCTACAATTCTGTTCTTAATAATGGTTCTCTTTCGTTATTGTAAGTGATGGATTTCAAACCACTGGTTTAGCTGTCTGTTTTACATGATCTCCATGTAATGTATTTTTGTCTGCAGTGTTTCGAGCATTTACTGTTTTTGGGTGTTTGTATTAGTGCCGTGTAGTTGTAAATACGATATGATCTCCATGATTGTTATGATTTTTCTTTGAAATTTGTGCCGAACTAGACGGAACAAAGAAATACATTTCAGGTGGAGGATTGGTTTTGTCATTTTCTTATGTATGTATGTATTTTGATTTTCTTTCTCATTGTTAAGCTCCTGACAACAAAGAAATGTTGACGTATTTGCCTATTTAACATTTTTAAGCTAGGTTAATTTTTTGCAAATGCCAATGACAGAAGGATTTCTAAGCAGTGATGATTTACGAAGAAAAAGTAGCTGGATATGGGATTTCGCAAATCTTTGACCGTGGAATTATGGTCGAATCAGTGTAAGTGTTATTCTTTGGCACCTCTAGAAATAAGTGGGTTTAGTTATAGAATATTGATTGTAATTTTATTTGCTTAATGTGATATGTACACTCTTTTAATTTAATTATCTTTTTTCATTGCTCACTGTTAAATAGAGGTCTATCTTTACTGTCTTTTCCAGGTTTAGGTATTCAGTGACAAAATGAATAGGCAATTGAGTTGCAGATGACAATTATTTCTAGGGAGGAGAAGAATTAAGAGTCACAATCCTTGGAAGGCACGTTGTGAATCGCTCTTTTGATTTTTTTCCTTTTTCATTGCTCATTCCAATGACAACATGAATAGACGTTTGAATTGCACATGAGAGTTGTTTCTGATCACTGGGTAATTGTGCATATCTACCAGGTACTCATTTTTATTATTTTTTCTTTGTGTTTAATGTAAAAGGTCAAATGATTTTGATTCAAACATAAATGTTACGGTTTCCGTAATGAGTTTCCCCCTCTTTAACGTCTTCTGATGTCTCATGTATACAACTCACTCTTAGAAACTCATATAACTTTTGCAATTATTTTTTCCATTTTTGGAATTTTAGCCTATATTTCTCTTGAACAAATCATTGTGTCGAACTTGTTATGACAAATAATATCTACTTTATATACGAACCGTCACATATAAAAAAACTAAATTAATAATTAAAAATGATGTTGATCACTACTGTGGCGTAACAGAGAAATAAGTAATATAAACGTAGATATATCATACATGTCACTAAAATAGATTGTTGTGGTGATACGCATAGGGTGAGTCATTTGAACGAATAGGTTAATAGAAAGTCTATGATGCTTCAAAGTGGGGAGAAGATCTTGCGGCCGTTAACAAAGTGGAACTATTGTAAATACTCTGTTGGTGCCAAAATAGTTCTCAGTTCTAGAGATAACAGAGTTACAGACCACCAAGACCATCAAAGAAGTCACCAAAATGTGTTCCATCTCCAAAACCACCAATGAATCCTCCATCATAGAAACCTACATTCGCGCCACCAGCACCCTCATCAGCACCACCAGCCCCACCAGCACCCCCACCAGCCCCACCAGCACCCCCACCAGCCCCACCAGCAGCGCCAGCACCCCCACCAGCCCCACCAGCAGCGCCAGCACCCCCACCAGCCCCACCAGCACTGCCAGCACCCCCACCAGCCCCACCAACACTGCCAGCACCCCCATTAGCTCCCACCTGCTGTTGATTTTGCTCTAGGTGATTAGCATGTGCAATTTTTAGAAAAACCTGCATATACAAAACTTGCATTAATTTTGGGAATTATTAAGCCCACACAAACAAACCCTAAACGTCTCTCCTTACCTTTTCACATAAACTAAAAAGTTTATATGAGTTAATGATTTGAGACTTCCGTAGTTTAGCGTTCTCTTATTCCAACTCCTTAATCTTTGCATGTGCATCATCCAATTGCAGTTGGAGGCCGTTAATAGGGTCGAACTGAAGGTATCTAGCATGTTTGACCGGGTTATTTCTGCACTTCGCTATTTATGCTTCATCGCTATTTTAGCAGCCGGAGAAGGTGTGACGTGGAGTAGAACTTTATCTGCTCATACTCAGTAAAAGAGGCAGGGGGAAGTACTTTCTGAATCTGCACTTTGTGCTACAAGTGCTCTTGCTCCTTGTAGCACAAACACCGCATTTCTGTAGAAGCAGGTTATAGTAGTGAGAGTTGAAAGAAAATAGTTGAATCTATTGAGTATATAAATCAGGTTGTAGCCTGATGTGTGTAACAAATTTATATGAGCTATAGCTTTATTTATATGTTTATAAATTGTAGTATTATTGTATAATTGAGGTTGAGGTTTTGGTACGATTCATAGTGTATGTATAATATATAGATATTGTGTGCGTGTCAATGGTGAATATGAATCAAGTTGAGCAATATATGCAATTAAGATTCAGTACTCATGCCTCCGGTGGCACCTCCAGTGGCACCTCCACATTTACACCAACATTTGCTTTGTTGTTCGCCATAGATCTCTTGTGTGCAAAAACTTAAATGAATTAATCACAAAAACAAATTACATGAACATGCAAAAATTAAAATTATATCATACATGTTAGGAACAATTGAAAGCACGTATTATAACAAATCATGGTTGTATATTTCGGATCTAATCTAATCAATCTCAACAACAATCCTTTCAAATTAACAATTTAGTTAACAAATAATTACACATCCTAAATTCTAGTTTTAATTTAATAATACAATAAACGAACAATTACAATTCTGAATCGAAATCGAATCTCATTCAAACCTAATCAATCTCAACAAATTAACAATATGTTAGAACAAATAATTACACATCCTAAATTCTCATTTCAATTCAATAACATAATAAACAAACATTTACGATTCTCGATCTACATCCAATCTCTATCAAATCTAATCAATCTCAACAAAAATCATTTCAAATTGACAATTTATTAAACAAATAAGAGTAATTACACCTCTTAAATTGTCATTATAATCTAATAATATGCTAATCTAATAATTACAATCCTCAATCAACTTCAGATCTCAATAATCAACATATCGATATCAAATAAATCATTTCAAATTGACAATTTATTAAACAAATAAGAGTAATTACACTTCCTAAATTGTCATTATAATCTAACAATTACAATCCTCAATCATCTTCGGATCTCAATCATCAACATATCAACGTCGGATCTATACATACACGCACGATGTATGTATAACTCTATCTATCGTATCTATACATACACGCACGATGTATGTATAATTCCTACGAACCTTAAGTGTTGAAGTTTAAGGGTTTTTGTGTTTGAAGTTTTAAGGGTTTCGTCTATGATTTTCTCCCTATGTTGTTGTTGCTTTTATAGGTGAGCAATTTTACATGAGCTTTGTTTTGACATAGATTTTATTTAATTTCTGTTAATATTTTGTGTTGCCTTGTTAATTAGGATGTTAGTGTCATGGACACATTATTAAATTTATTCTAGCAATGAGAGTTTCTTTGACAATTCATCGTAGCCCGAAGATTTTGAATCATTTGATTGCTTCAGTATCTTTTACTTTCATGAAAGTCAATTATCAATTGCTTTGCTTGCTTGTATATATAGTATATATATATAAAAGATCTCGGGCTATTTTTTAATGGGAATTGATAAATAAGCTCCTACTTTTATTGTTTAAGCTCCAATTTTAATTTTTAGACATTTTTGTTACACAACTATCCTTGATTTCTTATAATGGAATTCATTGATTTTGTTTTATTATGGATAATTGTTTTCTTGAAGCAACTCCAACAAACTCTTAATTTTTTTTCTAAAAATAATATAATTAATTGTCCCTTATATATATAAGATATAAAATTACTTTTCATCTCCAACAATATTTTCATTCCTACCTTTTAAGTTATTTTCTATTAATAAATGTACTTACAGTTTCTATTAATATGAAATAGAGTAGGGAGATGAGAAAGAGTCTTAAATATGAAGAGGATAGGAGGGGTCTTAAATTTTTGAAGAAGCATAAGGAGTCTGTTAGAGTTCAATTTTCTTGCATCCTCCTCAAATTTAAATGAGCTCTTAAAGTTAAAATTTAAATGTAAAATTGCTCACCTATAAAAGCAACAACATCGGGAGAAAATGATAGACGAAACCCTTAAAACTTCAAACACCAAAACCCTTAAAACTTCTAACACTTAAGGTTCGTAGGAATTATACATACATCGTGCGTGTATGTATAGATACGATAGATAGAGTTATACATACATCGTGCGTGTATGTATAGATCCGACGTTGATATGTTGATGATTGAGATACGAAGATGATTGAAGATTGTAATTGTTAGATTAACATATTATAATGACAATTTAGAATGTGTAATTACTCTTATTTGTTTAATAAATTGTCAATTTGAAATGATTTATTTGATATCGATATGTTGATTATTGAGATCTGAAGTTGAGGATTGTAATTATTAGATTAACATATTATTAGATTATAATGACAATTTAAGAGGTGTAATTACTCTTATTTGTTTAATAAATTGTCAATTTGAAATGATTTTTGTTGAGATTGATTAGATTTGATAGAGATTGGATGTAGATCGAGAATCGTAAATGTTTGTTTATTATGTTATTGAATTGAAATGAGAATTTAGGATGTGTAATTATTTGTTCTAACATATTGTTAATTTGTTGAGATTGATTAGGTTTGAATGAGATTCGATTTCGATTCAGAATTGTAATTGTTCGTTTATTGTATTATTAAATTAAAACTAGAATTTAGAATGTGTAATTATTTGTTAACTAAATTGTTAATTTGAAAGGATTGTTGTTGAGATTGATTAGATTAGATCCGAAATATACAACCATGATTTGTTATAATACGTGCTTTCAATTGTTCCTAACATGTATGATGTAATTTTAATTTTTGCATGCTCATGTAATCTGTTTTTGTGATTAATTCATTTAAGTTTTTGCATACAAGAGATATATGGCGAACAACAAAACAAATGTTGGTGTAAATGTGGAGGTGCCACCGGAGGCTTGAGTACTGAATCTTAATTGCATATATTGCTCAACTTGATTCATATTAACCATTGACACGCACACAATATCTATATATTATACATACACTATGAATCGTAACCAAAACCTCAACCTCAGTTATACAATAATACTACAATTTATAAACATATAAATAAAGCTATAGCTCATATAAATTTGTTACGCACATCAAGCTACAACCTGATTTATATACTCAATAGATTCAACTATTTTCTTTCAACTATAACCTGCTTCTACAGAAATGCGGTGTTTGTGCTACAAGGAGCAAGAGCACTTGTAGCACAAAGTGCAGATTCAGAAAGTACTTCCCCCTGCCTCTTTTACTGAGTATGAGCAAATGAAGCTCTACTCCACGCCACACCTTCTCCAGCTACTAAAATCCTGCATCGATGAAGCATAAATAGCGAAGTGCAGAAATAACCTGGTCAAACATGCTAGATACCTTCAGTTCGACCCTATTAACGGTCTCCAACTGCAGTTGGATGATGCACATGCAAAGATTAAGGAGTTGGAAGAAGAGAACGCTAAACTACGGAAGTCTCAAACCATTAACTCAGATAAATTTTTTAGTTTATGTGAAAAGGTAAGGGGAGACGTTTAGGGTTTGTTTGTGTGGGCTTAATAGTTCCCAAAATTAATGCAAGTTTTGTATACGCAGGTTACCAATTTTTAGGATGACTGTTCGTGGAGCACCAATTTTTGTAAATAGGTAATGATTATTGACTAGTGGTTACCAATTTTTAGGTAACCACTAGAACATTGTTGGAGCACCAATTTTTGCTATAATACTTATATTTGAGTAATATACTCAGAGCTGATAATATTGACAATCCAGAGCTGAATATATTCTCAGAAAAACAAAAAGAGAGCTGCACTGCTGGCCTTTGTCTCTCTCATCCAGATGATCAGACATTTATTTAGTAAGATCTAGCCACTGAACTAACTTGTGCTGCTTTACTGAAAATAGTCTTTCTAATTCTGTTTGGTGAATCAAGTTAGTTTTAGTTAACAAAATTTATAAACAACACTTTTTTCCTAGTTTAATTTTGATGTTGAAAATCGAACACATTAGGTGCAGCAATATATTTCTAATCTCTCTAATACAATGATGTGCATATTTTTGTAAAAATATAGATGTCTTGGGGTCACAAAATTGTAAATTTGCTAAAACTATATAGAATAAATAGTCTCAGTTCAGTTTTCTTTGTAAACAAAAAAAAAAGCTTCAATAGAAAGAGATGGAAACTAAAATCTTTAGCAGATGCAAAGTATATTTACGGAGTTTAACAAAATAAGCGTATGGAAAAAGTTGGTCTATAAAGTTTTGTATAAGTCTTCTAGTAATGCCTACCATGTAAACACGGGATTTTTAGCATTTCATTTCCTAGCATATATTCACTTTTCTGCAATGTGGATGAACTATTGCTGAAAAGTTTGCTTTTACTCCTTCCGTTATAAATCATATTATGTGAAAACACTTGCAAGATAACGAGCTCATGGTCTAACCAACTTTAGTTGTGTATCTAACTCAAAAGTTTAACCTTTTTAGTTGTGCTTAAGCTCGAACGTCGGCAGCATTCGGCTTGGCTTAAGTCGGTTACATCTTGATTAGTAAATTAAGTTGAACTCCAGTACTCTTTAACTTAATTTGCTGCAATATTTTATAACAGGCCAGCTGTATATTCATTTTTTGAGTTGGAGGCATAACATATTTCTTTAAATTCTGTTTATAGCAACAGTCCACAATACATAGTGATGAAAAGGACACCAGTTTAACCAAAAGCTGTATAAGAGGCTCCTGGAAGTTTAACAAAAGAGTTGATTTGAACATATAGGATATATATGAGTGAAGATTTAGTTGCTGACAAGATATATTGCCGCTGAGAAGCCTGGAAAAGAGTGAAGATTTAGTTGCTGACAAGATATATTGGCAGTCATGAGAGGAACAGCTGCAGTGTTGATTTGAACATATAGGATATATATGACTCCGGGTATAAGAGGATATACGCATTTCAGAAGCTTCTAAAGTTAGCTTTCTATAACTCTTTACCTTAATTTTTTGTGTCCTCTATTTGAATAGTATTTGCTTGCTATTAGGACTGGCTCTTGGTAAAAACAAATCGGAAATGCAATACCAACATGTAGTTAGCTTATCTGGTTTTTCCTAAGCAACATGAGAGTACCTCTTTTTAACAGATAAGAAAGAGTTCTTATTTTTTCAAACTAGCTAGATTTCTTATCTACTTGCATGTCAAATATGTATTCTTATTCTGTCATCTCATTTTTCCCACCTAAGAGTTTAATTCCAGGTATACAAATTGCAGTTGTTAGTCTCATTTGCGGTCAGTTTCCTATAAAAACCTAATTATTTTTTCTTTTTTGCTGTTTCAAGTGATATATTTGCTACTTTGATCATAGTGTTGCCTTTTTCATTTTTCTCTATTAATTCGAGATTCACTTTTGATGTCTTTTAAAAACATAAGTTGCTTCCATATGCTGAAAGCATTATCTGAAGTGGCAATTCCATATTGAGGAAATCACAGAAAAAATCTGTGCGCCTCATTGGAGTCCCCTTTGGATGGTGTCGTAGAGCCTCTATTCAAGACTTCATCCTCATGCAAGGGCATGATCAGGGTTGCTCTTATGTAAGCTAATTATTTCTTCTCCATAAAGATAAAGAGAGTCAAAGAAGACATTTACTATCCAATCCATAAACTCGGAAACGGCCAGTCCTATAAGGGCTTCCAAGGGGATGCAAAGCTGTACACTTTCATTTTGATGATGTCTTCATGTTCACTTACGTTGCGTCGTTGCCTACAATTCTACACCTAGGATGTTGTATGCGCATCAATCAAAATTGACAAGACCCACTTAGTGGTTCTTAATTCCCCTCCGGACAGGTGCACGAAATCCTACAAAGCTCCTGCCAAGATTGCAAGTTACTTAGATACATCGTACATTGCTTATTTACCATACTTCTCCGGACGCTTAACAACAGAGTTTAGACTTCCCGTATTACAATACTGCCCTGACATCTACATTGCATAAAGCTTACACATGAGAGCATGCTTCTCATGTTGTAATCAAAAATATTAGCAACTGGGTTTGTGCGGTGAATTTTTTAGCATCTGAATTTTGTCTGCTTGACTTGGTCTTGTGGATTACACTATTACCTGCTTATGTGTGTTTCTTTCTGTGCATGATTAGTATTACATGTGTTCTCCAACAACAAATATACGGTCTCACCAAACAAACACTGTTGCATTACATAAGATTCATGATATATAACAACAGTTGGCTAGAACATGCCCGTGCCTCGCACGGGCTACAAAGCTAGTTATATATATATATACTGCAACATACTACTTTGTTGAAACATTTTATTCTACGTCACGGTGCCACGTCAGACAAGCTTACATAGATGCGCACTGTTTCCACGTTCATTCATTAGAGTCTCTTCCTTAGCCCTTTGAGATGACAAATTTCTCTTTTCGGAAATTCAATTGGAGCTCTGCCTTTCCCTCCCGTTTAATCTACAACATAAAGTCTTCAATCCATGTGTGTAAAAGGATCGGATGTTCGACAGGGCCTCTGCTATTCTTCAACACATTTGACATGTGTGCATCTACTGTCCAAACAAATGACTTTTCGGTCGTTAATAAGTTACTCTGAAAGGTAATTTTTGGTTTAAGGTTTGATTGTACACGTCATTAATGCACTAGCATATTTAGAAACTGTCTGTGGACTGCCTGTAAGATGTTTCAAAGATGACATGTGGACTGCCTGTTTGATAAAATGTCTAAATTAATGTGTATGGATTTTTAAAAAAAATTACGAACTTGCGGCTTGTTCTCGGTATGAAATGTAATGTTCCTATTTCATATTTTGTTACCTAAGCAAACTTTTTTTGGGAAAAAATATTGATGTTTACATAGCTTTGATCTTCAGTTTATCTTAAGCTTTCTCTGCAATAATCATGTTGCCAGGTATGGGCTAAAGCTGGGTGCCTAATTCAAACTTCTGGACTTCCATTCCGCGGTGCAGAAGATACCCGCTTAACAGGTATCTGTTTATTAATGCTGTAATTTGCAGTTCTGTTGCTGAGAACATCAAAGAAAAGCTCACACTGTTTGTGACTTTTACGGGTGCTCAAAAGCTGTGCTAACCGGAATTTTGAAAATTTTAGTTTTCAAACATTTATAGTATTTATGGAACACATGTCCTCTGTTTCTGTCACAAAGTTTGCGAATATTATAAATTTTAGGTATTAATTAATGTTGGATAATATCATATGCCATTTCATTAACATACACTTCACTAGGTCGGAGTCTGCAAAGGGACAAAAATGGACCATCTAAAACACGAAAGCTGATTTCGACCTAACTAGAAATGCAACAATTTGTTTTTCAGAAAATCAAAATAATTGTATGATTGCAAAAATGAATTACCTGAACACTTGAGCAAATGCTACACTGCAAAACACAAGGTCGCCACGTCCCGGCATGATGTAAAGATTTGGCCTGTTTCATGGTGTAACTATACCTTGTATGAAGTTTTACAATTCATATTTTTTCCCAGGATGGCAAATGGGTTGGAATATTTTCGTATGGAAATGTTTTATCAGCCGAAACGTTTTCCTTCCAACTCCGTGATGCCCAGCATCCTTCCAGTTTGTCCAACATTGCAAAGGCGATGAACACTGGTTAAAAATTTCAAGTCAGGAAGTAAGGTTTTTTGTCTTTAGCTTAAAATATCTTTCTCAATATAATACCTAGATATCAGCTAATTGAAGTTCTGAATTGACACCAGTGAGATATATGCAAGGACTGCAAAAACTAAATCCAGAACCTTAGGCAATGACATTTTTAAGCTTAGAATGAGGGTTGCACCTGATTAGACTTTTTCGAAGAGTTCATTTATACCATCAGCTTGTCCATGACATTATGTCTAACTTTTCTGTCAGAAATTATTAACTAAAAGAGGGTGCATTGTATCTAATCTTTCGATCCATCATATATGTGGAATCATATTCGTATCTATTTTAAGTTGGTGAGATTGAACATTATTTTTTAGAATAGTACTATAAAGGTACAATAGCATAAATACGACCTGTTTTCATCTGAGTTTTGAGTCCAAGCTTACCTAAGATCCATTATATATCACACAATACATAATTTCTTTTTAGGTGTTGGAATTCTTTACATTAAAGTATTAAGAAAACACACAAATCATATCGGATATGAATAGCACAGTTGATACGTGGGCACTATTTCGATACTAGGACAAATTGCAAGGCAACCAGTAACGCTTCTTGGTCTGTCTCTAATTACTTTTGAGCAGTAGATGCTGTTAGAAAAACAATAACAGCTGAAAGTGCATGTGTTCTTTTCAAAGGTACAGGCACCCACCCCACTTGTCACTATCGCAGCCTCCAAGGGCATAGTCTTTTCAATAATAGGACAAATGCATGCATTATTAAGGTACCTGGTTCTCCACTCAAGCTAGGGCTGGAGCTTCTGTCTACTTCATGGCATTCCGAACTTTATTGATTAAGTGCAGGTCAAAAGATGAAAGTTTTTATCTATGGGATTGCTTATTAATATAAATGTTATAAATGAGTTTGTCATTGCAAGTAGTCAGGGGCAGAGCCACAATAGGGCGAGCATAAGCCGTCGCTCACCCTGTGATTTCACTAGCTTCCTTTTTTTTTTCGTTTTAAGTTTCAAAGTTAAGCAGCAGCAGAACTTGATATACATAAGGAAGCAAACATATGTACATAGTATGATAATATAACTAATTACTTATCTTTTATTAATATGTGTAGATTATTATTTTTATCTTCTACTAATTCCTATTTTTAATATAATATTTTCCCTCATATAATATTTTGGTGGCTGAATACTTGATTTTTCAATTTATTCATGTACCACAAATATTAGCCACCCTAATTTTGGCACACATTTTTAGGTGTAAATAAAATATGGTTTTTCAAAATTTTTATTCTGAAAAGTTTAATGTTTAAATTTTAATTCAGAAAGCTAAAATTTGGAAAAAATTGTTATGAGACCATGTTTTATTTGCAGTTAAAAATGTGTGCCAAAATTGGGATAGCCAATATTAATGGGATTGAGGGTGTATAGCTTACCATTTGTTGTACCTTATTATACATTAACTGAAATTTGGTTCAAACTTTCAAATAAATAATGAATATATAAGCATTTATTCAAAAACTTCCCGGGCCTGGAATTTGGCTCACCCTGAACCAAATTCCTGGCTCCACCCTGCATGTTGTTGTAATCTTTAGTTTCTTATTGCATTTTAGTCTTTGTCCGCATTTAAGAATATGAATGAGTTCTCATAATTGCTAATTACAACTCGCTTGTATAGCTGCCCCTCAACTAATTTAACTCATTTTCATATAACTATTGACGAATAATGTCAGGACTTCTTATATCATTAGTTGCTCATTGTAATTCCAGTGAAAGTAGATTTTAATTCAGAGGCCTCTAGCACATGTTGCCTCATTTGGAGTTGCACTAAAGTATAGGGTATGATGAATGTAGCATATCATATTCTTTGATCAGCATGTGTATATGGTCTGTTCAAGAGATTGGTTGCGACAATAGCGCTGAAATTTGAGCAAATACTTTTATATTTGGTGCATATGCACAGGCCTGAAGCAACACATACATAGCAGGAGGTGAACATGTGGTGATAAGTGCAGTTCAGCTTGATGGAAGGCTAAAAGCTTTGTACCCTTCAAAATCCATGGTACATTTAAATTTTTTTGATAATTAATCATTAGCAAAGCCCACACCTGAAATATTTTGTACTTCTGGAGTTTAGTAAGTTGTGCTGGTAATTTTATTTTGTTACAGGTTTACGCAATTCATGTGTCTATCTGTGAAGTGCTAGCATCCTTGTGAATGGTTTGCATTCTTATTTCATCTGAGGACCATATTTTTTCACTCCTCCCCTTTAATACTCAAGAGCGCATACAAGCACATTGCAGAATGACCGGAGTAATATAGGTAAATGTACTTATGGCCACACCTTAATTAAATAGCTAATAGGCATTTTGACTATTATTTTGATGCAATTTTTTTGTCTTAATGACTTTGTTCGGGTCCTAATACCTTTATCGGAAGCTAAATGTATTGTTTAAGATTTACTAAAAGGATGCACGTTGTTGTAGTTGCCACAATGCTTATGAAGCGGAGCAAATTCGACACAGCTAGACGTGTTCATCTAAAAATAAATACTATAGTAAGTGTGTTTTTATCTTCCAGTTAAGTTTTTTTTTTTTTTGACAAAAACGTACTTGCTTATCATTAATACGAATCCAGAACCATTACATCAGAAATAAAACTCGGAGCGACATTCATCCACTCCTGAGTGCCTGACATAGAATGAGTAGCTCTAGCTAACGTATGAGCAACTACATTCGCAGACCTATAAACAAACTCGACTAGCACATTATCAAAGTGCTTTAATAACTCAACACAATCTTCTATAATAGTGTGGAAGTACGCACAACCTTTAACATCTTTAACCGCATCCACAACCAGCTTTGCATCCATCTCAAAAATGCAATTTCTGAAACCCAATTCCTTTGTCCTTGATAATGCTTCCTTTAATCCCACAGCCTCTGCTTCTCTCGGATGTAGCTGAGCCTCAATTCTCTGGTTTCGGGCACGTACAAAGCCCCCATTTTAATCACGAATTATGCTACCTATTCCCACACTCTCCGTTTCTGTGAATATTGCAGCATCCACATTAATTTTGACCCAGCCTTGAGGCGGAGGACTCCATCTTCTATTACTTGCTGTAGCCACTGGTTTGGGAACCTGTTTCTCTTGCTGACATTTCTTCCATTCGCTAATCATGTTTGAAGCTGTGGACTGAACACCAAACGCAGACACATTTACTTTATCCCACAACCATTTATTTCTCCGGTTCCACAAATTCCAACAGACTATTACAATCCAAGCTAACTTCTGCTTCGAGTACATAATAAAAAACTGTTGGATTTTATCAAATATGTCTCCTTCCTGCTCGCCATGAATGAGCTCCTGCAGCCCCAGATTTGTCCACACTGATCGTGCGAAAATGCAATCAAACAAAACATGCATTGCATCCTCTTGACGACATAAACACCATGAGCATATAGGACTAATATCCACTCTTTTCGTTATCAGATTCACAGCTGTAGGTAAACAAGCACGACATACCCGCCACATGAAGCTAATGACCTTACCTGGTAGATTTAATGCCCATAGCTTCCTCCAAAACGCTGCCCTTATCCATATCTGGTCTCCTTGTAGCTTATGATAGCAGCTTTTGACTGTGAATTTACCCGTATCATTCAAAACTCAGAACCACGAATCCCTTCTAGTAACCATAGGGATTGGTATTTGTTTAATCATCTGAATATCCCTCTCATTCAAAATGTCCTTTAAAATTTCGTCATCCCATTTTTTTCCTGCCTTCTTCCATCAAATTTCCTACTTTCACTTCAGCTAGCTCCGTACAAAAGGTTGTTGTCAAGTAACCATTTGATTGACACGGCAGCCATGGATCCCTCCAAATATTAGTATTTTGGCCATCCCCAATTCTTCTACGACTTCCCTGCCTAACTACTTCCTGCGACTCCATAATGCTTCTCCACATGTAGCTTGGGTTTGGCCCTAGATTAGCATTCAGAAAATTCGTACCTGGGAAATACTTAGCTTTCATGAGACTTGTTACCAATGGATTCTCGTTATTCAACAAGCGCCACCCTTGTTTTGCAAGCATCGCTGTGTTGAACTTACTTAAACATTTAAACCCCAGGCCACCATCCTCTCTCGCATTACACAATCTATCCCATGCTAACCATTTGATTCCCCCCCACCAAAACGCATTCATCTGTCTCTGTATGCCGCTACAAATTTCTGCCGGAATTTTGAACAGGTTCATCCAAATATTGGGTATCGTTTGAGCTGCATTTTTTAGGAGTACTAGCTTTCCCCCTTTTGAAATATATTTATGCTTCCAAGCTTGTATTTTTTGGCTTACTCGATCCAGCAAGAACTTGAAAGCTGCATTTTTTCTTCTTCCCATTGACATTGGCATCCCTAAATAATTTCCAGGCGTAGCCACCTCTTGCACTTGTAAAGTAGCACACACCTGAGCGCGAATCGTATCCCTTGTGTTTGAGCTAAAAGTCACAGTCGATTTTCTGAAGTTTACAGCTTGGCCAGATAATCTTTCATATCGCAATAATATATTCTTCATTGTTCTTGCTTCATTTTCTGTCGCCTTAAAAAAGAAGTAGAAATCATCTGCAAACAGTAAATGGGATATTGCTGGCGCACCTCGGGCTATTACACAGCCGTGAATTAAGTTTACCTCCTCATGCCTTCGAAGAATGCTGCTCAACCCTTCCGCACACAAGATGTAGAGATAAGGGGATATTGGGTCCCCTTGTCTAATACCTCGTTGAGGAATAATCTCTCCGAACACTGTGCCATCCTGTATAAAACTATAAGACACGGTTTTCACACAAGTCATCACCCTATTTATCCACTCCTCCGCAAAATCGATACTCTCCAAAAATCCCCACTCAAGCCTATCATAAGCTTTTGAGATATCAATCTTCAACCCTGCCACCCCATTCGTACCTTGTGTTTTTCTTTTAATGTAATGATTAACTTCAAACGCAACCAATGCATTATCCGTTAACAGTCTTCCTTCCACGAAAGCACTTTGTTTGTCCGAAATTAGACTTGGTAAGCACTCCTTCAGTCTATTTGCCATAACTTTAGATATAATCCGGAACAATACATTACACAAAGAAATTGGTCTTAAGTCAGACATGAATTGTGGTTGATACACTTTTGGTATAAGACACACTAAAGTACGATTGATACCTACCGGCAGCTCACCTGTATCAAAGAAGACTTGGCAAAGTCTGGTAACATCCATACCCACAATTTGCCAGTATGCTTGAAAAAACCCGGGGTTCAAACCATCGTAGCCTGGAGACTTATCTGGGTGCATGTCAAAAACTGCTGTCTTTACTTCTTCGCTTGTTACTGGTAGCCCCAATTTCTGATTTTGATCCCGCGTGACTTGAGTCACCACCTCCCTTTCTGATAAACTCCCCTCTGTACCCGATGCTTTAAACAGTTCATCAAAATATTCAGTTGCTCTAGGTCTAACATAATACTAGCCGTGTATGCAGCTATTACGAAGACCATTACTGCTTGCATTTATTTTTCTGAATATGAATTTTGATTTTTGCATTTAGCTTATCATCTATCCAAAGCTCATTGATGCTTCTGACTTTAGTTTTATGACAGATCCGAATTTCCATCTTGTATCCTGTATAATTATTATAATGGATTCAGTGAAATGCTTAAAAAACTTCACCTGTTGGTAGAACTTCACCTTAATGTCTTGGCATCTCTAGGTAACCTATTGATATTGTAGGGCGTTACTGATCCTTCAAGTTGAACAACCATGATTACGAACGACCACATATTGGATGTGATGAGGATGATCTAGCTATTGCAGATAAAGGGCATGGCTACATCATCACCAGCTCTTTGGGAATATACCATTATAGACAAATGTCATCTTGAATTGCATGATCTATGTGATTGAATGTGGTGAAGTTTGAACCTGACCCATACTGAGAAGGTTATCGCGCAGATTAAGGACCCAAGGCAGTGCAGGTAATGTTGCTAACTGCTTAAATTCCTTCTTGTCTCGCCCCTATTTCACAGATTTAGTTGCCCCCTTAGATATTGATTGTCCCCGTAACTGTTACAGGTGTGCGCAGGAACTCACCCAGTGCCTTGCATGGTAGTGCAGGCTGCGTGCTATCCTTGGCTAGCAAGAACAGAGGTGGACGTAGGCGCCAAATCCTAGTGCTTGTCCTTTGTGCGGCCATATATGTATATGTTACTCATCCAAGGATCTTATATGCGCATGTGCATTGTTCATGTGTTTAAATATATATCTTTTTTTTTTGCTAAATTGTTTAAATATATATCTAACACTACAACATGCTCCTTGGGAGAATAAGTTTCTGGCTCTGAAGTTATGTACTCTTGTTTTATGTTGTATTATTATTGTATTGGCTGTTTTTTCTCCCATCTACATACACTACTCTTGCGCCCCTCAAACAAAAGATCACATATATCAAACATCATGTTTGCCAAAATGTTTAGATGAGCTGAAATCTTATTCACAAACTACATTTTTCTCCTAAAATTTTTGTCTTTGATTTGCAGCCTTTATGGAGGACAACCGAGATAGGTTGAAGCAGCCATAGGCTGTAGCAGCCACGATAATGCAACCGCAAAGTAGCCAAGACAATGAAATCTTGAATGTATGAGTGTATGTATTCTAATTACCAAGCAAAAGAATGTATTTTAATGAACATTTCTAGCTAACAATAGTTGGATAAAGCTGAATCTTTCTTTTGCTTGGTTATTAGATATTGGTATTCTGGTAATTTACATTAATTAACCAATTCTCGTGCACATTAGGCTATATTTGTTTCATGATATCAATAATCTCTAGAGTATTGGTATATTTGCTCTAAGTTTATATTACATACAGTCATGATGGGAAAATAAGTGCAGTTTCTAGATAGTGCAAAGGTATATAGCATAAATATGTTAACCTACTCATAAAAGGAAGTTCTGTTATTTATATGATCTATATCTATGTTCAAATATTATTTTCTTATGTAATGAAATTTCATTTTTAGCTCTATATATTCTGATGCATTGCACATACATCACTCATTGAGCTGGATTTTGTAGTTGGTATCTTATGCTTCAACATCTTATCACTAATGGGGCAGCAAGGCCCTGGACATTAGACAGCCCCTAAATATGGGTGTAATTGGTGCCTTAGTCGACATGCCATTTGGTGTGGTCTTTATCAAGCTAACCAGATGATGAGAACAGGGAATCTCTACTCCTACACCAACTAGATACATTCCATACTCCAGGTTAGCTTGCACAACTAACTTTTTTTATCAGCAGCTCCATCAGCAGTAGCAATAGCAATTGCAGCAACAACTCTAGAACTTGTAGGAAAACCAATATCATGAAATCGAGCAGGTTACTAATTTTTAGAATCATATGTATTCCTTTCTTTATTGTGTGTATGCCTGCACTTCTTTAAGTTTGATTCCATGTATTTCAATTACTTGTTTTTGGAATAATTCTAAGTGTATGGTTAAACTTAAATAGTGGTTATGGCTTCAAACTTCACTGTGGCACATAAGTGCAAGAATTAATACTTCTCTAGGTAATTTTTCTTCTCTTATAAAAAAACACCTTTTCATGTCTGAAACTTGTGAGGAATTTAATATTCATAATATGTAATTCGAGGATGGAAATACCTTGCAAAAACGCTAAAACTATTTTGATTTCTTACCAGATTTTTCCGTCTGGTGTATGTACTTTTGAGACACGGAGCTAATAATGTAGGTGGTGCCTGAAATAAAATTCAACAATTAATATTGTATTGTCACAAATTTTGTCCAGGACTAGCTTTACAAGTCGGTGGTAGGGTGGGAAACACTCTTTGTTAATAAAAATTGATGTTTGCAAACATGGAGGTTTAAACACTAGGACAATCACAACTCATTATTTTGCAAGTAAATAATGCAAGACGAAGCAAGAGAAAACCAAGTTATACATGCAGCACGAACAGTTATATCAATTGGAGACTACAAACAATTTTCTTATTGTAACCTCCTTCTTGGTCTATTCGTCTCTAGCCAAGTACAATTCATTGCCTCCACGTTTGCGTATAGCAAAGTCATCCCAGAACATTGACGAGATTTGTGCAATGACATCAAACATGGAAATCTCAATTCAAGAATTATTACTATACCAAGAACATAAAAAGGCGTATTGGATATCATGTCCTCTAACCCATATTCAGCGTCTCAATTTGAGGCAATTCATAAAGAATTAAAACAAGTGAAGTTGTATGGCTTAATTTCACAACTGTAGCTGAATGCGGAGAATGTAATGTTTGCGATATTTACAATCTTTTATATAATGAAATCATACTTTTCATAGATACAACGGAGAGGAAGCTGCAATATGAAGGATAATGTTTACGAAGAAGATGAAGCTGTACCTCTTTCTAGAGTCAAAGCTGGGCACCAGTATGAAATTGTCTTGCAACTTTTACAGGCAAGTAACCAGAAATTTCAAATTAATTATAATTTTAGTCTTTTTCTTATTGCATATTACTACAAGGATTGATAGGTTGCGCAGAAACAGACGCAAAATTATTTCTTACATATACGTATCACTTTTAATTAATGACATGTCATGTCATGTCACGACATATGATTTGAAGGCGAATGGATCGTGCAATTTTTGTGTGTTCCAGACTGAATTGTCTGAGACCCTTGACTGGACCTTAGGTACATGATGAGGATGTGGTGGAGGACTGGAGGTTGTTGGTCTTCACAAAGGAACTCAAAAATTAAATTTTATATGCAGGAAGAAGCTAATTTTGACAATAAATATCGACAAAACTACTGCAGAAAAGCCCTTTAACTATTGGTTGATAGGGTTCACAGTTGCTAACGAGTAAGGCAAAAGATGAATTACTTGATTTCAGTAGCCAAGCTAGCATAGAAATTCAACTTGGCCACTATGTAATTTACTGGGAAATCAAAGGCGTTGTTGCCAGAAGTGTAAAAGTGTCGTATGGTGAAAAACCAATTCAATTGGACCATTAGAGCTCTGTATTTCAGGGACGGGTACTTCTATGAAGATTTTGGAGCATTTTATAGGAAATGGAGCGTCATTAAGCCAATTCAAGGATCCATGGTGCACAAGAGATCAGGCTGTTCTTATTGTACTAGACGCATGCACCATTTTGAGGTTCTTTAGTACTTTCAGAATGATTTGTGATTGTAAAGAAAATGAAGGCGCTTTGCTAGCTCAGCTTAGTTAAGTAATCTTGTTCAATCGCTATATTGTTTTTCCTCTTTGTGTTGAGTTGTAATATTTTTGCTTTAAGATTGATATATTTTAAAATCTTTTGATAAACGGCGGTGGAGTAGAAACGATAGATATAATTTTGATCATCGCCATACCTTCTCTCAAGTAGCTTTAGGCGCATGGTATTTGCTGAGATTGCGGATACTGTTCCCTGACTTGCCTCTACAAGAGCATTCACCTGAACCAACATTTCTTGAAGAACAGCGACAACCTCAGGATCCAGTTTGTTCCTATGCCGTGGGAAACGAAGCCGATAATCAACAGCTTCCTGCCCATCGTACATGTAAAGTTGAGCAAATTTAGGTGTTCGGCCATCAGGCTAAGTAAATGATCTTGAAGAATATTCAACCATTGCAAGGGATATCACAATGCAACAGAGAAAAATCACGCTCACAGCACAACAAATATTGCTTTTTTGAGCCTGCATGACTGCATCTAAATCTCAAAATTCGCATGGGTTATAAAACTAGTTTCTTTTAAGTTGCTAAAGATTTTCCATCTAATTTTCTTGTGTAACTGCAGAATATAACTTCTAATATAAAAAATATTTAAATACCGCTTAAGTTTTAGAAACAATAAATATTTCATTAAATATTAATGAAATAAAACTAAATTTGAATTACAAAGCCGGAGGAATTATTTTATGGGTATTTTCTCTCTTTTCTTTTAATCTCAGAACATGAGCCCTATTTCTAAAAGACGTCGAATTGGTGAGCATCCCATGAACGATCTGATCAGTAACTTGCCTGCACATCTAATAACTTGATCTTATGCCAATTAAAGATGCTGCAAGAACAAGCATTCTGTCGAAAACTTGGAACAACTGATGGCTAAGCCGCAGTAATGTAGTCCTCCGACAGCCATTTGTTGATCAACTGGTCTCTAAACAAGACGTGCAATCTCACCAATCTCTGATTTCAGAAACTGTTAATAAGATTCTTTTAGCTCACCATTTTCAAGTTCTGTCTATTCGTCCCTGTAAATATTGATTTACATCCTCATTACAAATCTTGGGAGTTGAGCATTTAGAGCTTTGGAATGTGAGGAACAATCCTGTCCACTCTATGCCCTCTGATTTCTTTTCATAAATCTTTTGCGTGCAGGCTCCCCTTCACTTAAGAGCATGCACTGGCATTCTAAAACTGTTGTTGGACTTCGAGTGGAAGAATTGGAGTAGGATTACTCTGCAATTATTATAAATGTTTTCTTTTTCTTCGTTAATTGAACACACCCACCCACCTCGTTTTTAACAAGATTCTAACTCTTGATATCCAGCCAAGTGAGCGGGAAAAATACCATTATAAATGTTAGTCCTACAAATAATTATTGTAGCCGAACTTATTTGTATTATTTGGAGATGTATATTCTATTTTATACAGCTTTGTTGACAAGGATTTAAGGAATGTTACTCTCTGATATTTATAAATTTGTTCCTCAAGCTTTTCACTCTTTATTTAAAGTATCTGAGATTGCTTTATTGAATCTTAATTAATGTCTGTATTCTGTGTTTGCTTGTATCTGCTGTTGATGCTTTTGTAGCCTTCAATCCCTACAAAAATAATGTATATATTATACTCCCTCATATGTCGTTTGACTTTTTTGCACATATTTCAAGGTGCTTTGACTAGGTATTTAAATTTATTATTTTTAAAATTTTCTTTTTTTGAATAAAAGTATATAAATGATAGTTTAATTCAAAAAAAAATTAAAAAATAATAATTTTAATTACCCAGTCAAAGCGTTTTAAAATGTGTGGAAAAAAAAAGTCAAACGTCATATAAAAAGAAACGGAGGGAGTACTAAATTAACATTTTAAAATAAAATAAATAAAATATGATTATTATTTTTTGACGATAAATGAAATTTGATTTGTATCCTTCAATTACAGCAAAAAATTAAGTTATCATAATTAAAATTTATAAAAAAAATAGTCAAACGGGCCAATGCTAGTGAGACAAGCCCAATAGCTAATGAGACAAGCCCAATAAAACAACAAAAACAAATTGAAGTATCCGCCCAAAGGCCCCACAAAAATCTCGCAAACTCACATTTTTCTCATTAAAACTCCTACTAAAACCCTCGTCTTCTCCGTGCCTGCATTTCACACACACACACACACCAACAAAAATGGCCTGTATATCAAGCTCTTTAGTGATAAAACCATCTACTACTACAATCTCTTCAATCTTTTCACAGCCCACCAAATCAGTTTCATCAAAGCTTTCAATCCAATCCAAGCCCCCCCTTTTGATTTCTTGTTCTTCTGTTTCATCACTACCCTTTAATCTTTCTGCTGTTGAGAAAAAAACCCAGAATTTATTTTTGATCAAAGCCCTTGTTCAAGAAAATCTTGAAGAAGAAGATGAGATTGTTGAAGATACAGAGGAAGAGTGGGTCCCATCTGAGGATTGTAAGGTTTATGTTGGGAATTTGCCTTATGATGTTGATAGTGCACAGTTGTCTGGGATGTTTATAGAGGCTGGTGTTGTTGAGCAAGCTGAGGTATAAAAAATGATTTTTGTGATTTTTTTTTTGTTTGTTAATGATAAAGATTTGATTTTTATTTATGGGTGTGAATTGTTTTTGTGTTTTTTGAATTGTTGTGTTGTGTAGATTATTTATAATAGGGAGACTGGGCAGAGTAGGGGGTTTGGATTTGTGTCGATGCATACTGTTGGAGAAGCTGAAAAGGCTGTACATATGTTCAGTGGCTATGTAAGTCTTCTTTCTCATTCTGTAGAGCGTAATGCTGTTTGGAATTATGCTTGCTTTTAGTTGGATTGTTTATCGTGTGTAATTGTTCGGATCAAATAACATAAGAAAAGGCTCACTAGTCTGTATACTACGGTCTCGTTTGTTTCGTCAATTTTATAGTTACATAGGAACTTGAACTTCCCTGTAACTAATTTATAATTATAGGTTCCAAGGTAATTGAAATGTTTGTGTTTGGTTGATTACTATGTAACTATATATTATATGATTAATTTTGGTAAGTAGTTAATTATTATATACTTGATAGCTATGTAATTTGTAGTGACCATGGTGGACCTTGATAACTAAGTTCTTATGTTTTGTGATAACTACCAAAACCTTGGAACTTGGAGTTACTTTGTCCAATTTAAATTACAACGTACCAAACACTGTAACCAATTTATAATCCAAGGAATTTTGAGTTACGTAGTTGGGTTACATCTAAACAAACGAGGCCTACATGTTTGGAGGACCCACGGGGCGGTAACTAGAAGGGAGGAGATCCCGTTCTCCTCTTTTTTATAGAAGTAGCTCTTTTGTTTGTTCTCCGATTGTGACTTACTGTATTGTTGTCATCATGGAATTTAACTTATTCCTCATTTGCATATTACTTGGCCATCTATTTTTTGATATACTGTATTTACGCACCAGTCTTACTAATGTGAACAAAGAAACATATTAAAGAAGAAGTCGAGGCTTAAAGTAGTGTGACAAAGCTCACAATGCAGCCAACTTACGTTAGAATTTTTGTGTTGCCATCGAGTTGTGAGTAAAATATATTTCTGCTTTTATTATTGTTTTCATTTTCTGTATTTGAAAAATTATAAATTTATTATCTTTCACATGATCCATGTATTTGTTGAAACATTCTGACCATCTCTGCTTATATTGAATTATCGATAGAGTATTAAGAAACCCCTTTTTTAGCATCTCTTGTATATGGAATATCTTTCTTAGAACAGAGAGTTGTTATCTGCCCCACCACTTGTCACCTTCCCTCGAACCGCAAGTGATTATGTTTCCTGTTGTGCCTATACATGCACCACAGCCATGATGTTAAATGAGTGCTATTCTGTGTGCTACAATTCTGTTCTTAATAATGGTTCTCTTTCGTTATTGTAAGTGATGGATTTCAAACCACTGGTTTAGCTGTCTGTTTTACATGATCTCCATGTAATGCATTTTTGTCTGCAGTGTTTCGAGCATTTACTGTTTTTGGGTGTTTGTATTAGTGCCGTGTAGTTGTAAATACGATATGTCAAACTGACAAGGCACTGGCCTATAGTAGAGGATCATATCTTCAAGCTCAGTTACTTCTGGTAGCAGAGAAAACATATAAGTAGGGTGTCTACACACTGGCAGAGCATAGGCAGGCGGGGTCATAACTTATAGGACCACACTTGGTTTTTTTGATTTTTGATACGTTATATATGTAAATGTGTTCAGTGTTAGAAATTTTGACCTAAATGTTAAGTACTCTCCAATGCATAATGTTATATGAGGTACAAACTTTATATCTGGACATTTTTTTTTTTTAATTTTCCTTCTTGTCCTTGTTCTTACATTTTAAAAAACATTTTAAGAAATGGCGAGGATAGCTAGTTTTTAAACAAGAACAAATATACACATATTTCTTTTTAACCACAGCTGAAAATATAGTATTGTTCATGTTTAAATTGCGACACTGCGATGTAGTGTTAGTCTGTCACAGATACAACACCGTAGAAAATATGAATCAAATTAGAAATTGTTTGGGAAGTTATTGTACAGTAGCTGCAATATTTGTTTCCTAGTTTAAATATTACGATCCCTGATTCTTTTGCTGTTGAATAAAATAACACATTTTTTAGCCCTAATATCTTAATTCATAAAATCTACTAACCAAGCCCGTAATCATGGAGTTTTCTGCATCCCAAAGAGCGTAGTTAGGATCAGTTGTAACTTCCCAAACAATTTCTGATTTGATTCATATTTTCTTAGGAATTAGTACTCGGAATAACTAAAAGAGCTGTATATGCCTTTTTAAAGGCTTCATCTCCTATCATATATACACACAAGAGAGTTTTTCCTCTAAGTTTATAAACACAATGAGAGTGATATGCAACCAGTGGCGGAGCCACTAAGGACCGAGCAGGTGCTTTCGAGTACTCTGGACTTTGTCTAAAAATCTATTATGAGTACTTAGTTAACAAAACTCAAGTTGCTGAAGTGGTCCAAAGTGTGACACTATGGTCCATATTAAGCCGAGTAGGATGAGTTCGACCCCTACTACACTGATTTGATTTTGTAGCCAACATATATCTAAATCAAGCTTGTTTTTACATAAATGGCAATTCAAATCCCTCTCTAATTTATTTTTTCGAGTACCCTGCAACTTCTTTTTGGCTCCGCCACTGTATGCAACATATTACTCTCCTTTCCTTTTCCTTTTTTTTGTCTCCATAATGTAAGTTTCTGAATAAGTGGGGATTAAAAATTTGAATGTTTTAGTCATCTCCGGCGAAACCCGAGACTGTACACTAATTGAGTAATTGCAGTTTTGAGACATGAAGGTAATGAAGCAAGATCTTTATTGTTTACGAGTTCATTTTATTTTGTCTGAACCAGGAGTTAAATGATAGGATACTGACAGTGAACAAAGCTTCTCCAAGAGGAAGACGTCCCGAAAGGGTGTTTGGTCCTCCTAATAGGATTTATGTGGGTAACCTGCCATGGGAAGTAGATGATGCAGGTTTGAAGGAAATTTTCAGTAAGCATGGTAAAGTGCTGAATGCACGTGTAGTTCGTGACAGGGAGTCCAACAGATCAAAAGGCTTTGGCTTTGTTACAATGTCAACAGAATCGGAACTGAATGATGCAATTAGTAACCTTGATCATCAGGTAAAAAATAATTACAGTTTATCAGTAAACATGTAGATAACAAAGAATCATTAGCACGAAAGGAATACATAATTGTGAATTATGCACCAAAATATTTATATTCTTCATGTGATGAAATGCTTGCGACTCTCTGTGCTGATGCAGAATTTGAATGGGAGGCCAATTGTAGTTAGCGTGGCTGAGGAGAAACCAAGATCATATTAACTTGAATGGATGAGATACGAGCCCGGTGGTAGTTTATTTTATCAAAGTAACAGTTGTGAGCACCTCATGTCTAAATTTCAATATTCTTGTTTGTGTTTTTGGGTAGCAAGATATTAATTAGTAATTACTGTGTTTTCGGGTAGCAAGATTTTAGTTGCAGTTTGTGACTTTTTTTTTTTAGTTTATAACATGTAGGATATGGTTTTCATTTTTTGCGAAACTTCAGACGGAAAAATACGCCTAGTATTACTCTTGTTAGCTCAGGAGAACCACGAGAACCATATCTCTATATAAGTGAACTATCTAGACGAAAGAATGGAAGTCAAAGAAAGTCTGAAAGTTCAGTCACTCAATAGCGAATAGACCCGTTGGTTGGATGTGTAAAAGTCATCTTCTAACAAAAGAATATTCAACAGGTACAAACATGAAAGCAGTTGTTGCATTAAGAGATGTTCAAGATGACTGAACTATGTAACCAAAAAGAAAATCATACCCGTATCAAAAATTCGGTTATGATTATTGACAAAAACTATTTCGAACCTAAAATGTGATTTTGGTGACAATTTTTAGATAGAAATCGAGACAAACCGAATCGTGCACACTAAGATCGATCTTTAAATATCTATATATAAAAATGGGTGTTCTGGATTTTCCTTTAAAAAAAAATTTCTTTCTTATTCTAATATTGGCATATTCTTGTTGCTCTTACATTCTCCATCAACAATTTTTTTTATTAAATAACTTATCGTGCAAACATACAAAATTTTAAAATGATAGTAAAGGGCTAAGAACACACTACCAATGGATAACTAAAGCCCTCCTGATATTGATAGTGTTTGCCAATTATCATCTGTGGAGAAAATCGACAATTGGATCTTTGCAAAAGGTTGTGCCATTATCTATACACAATTTTAAAAACAATTTTTGATATTTATATGGTTATTTGAACGTGTAAATAGGGCAGTAGTATACCATTCAATCAAATGAACTATAATTTTATGAATAATGTTAGAGATACCAAATTGGATCCCAAAATAGATCCTAAATGCTACATGACATGTTCTTATTGGCTACAACTTAATTAATAATAGTGGACCCCCCTGCATTCACATTAATTCCCCCAATAAAATCATCCCAAACTTCCACATCACCAATGCCACATCATTTGGTACCAAAATTCGGTACCCAATTCGGTACCTCTAGCATTACTCTAATTTTATATCCTAGTCTTTGACGATACGTCACATGTTCGATTATCCCTTTTTTTTTGTAATTTGTATCGTCTTTGTGGCTAATTTGTATAAAAAATAATAATTTTATAATTCTGATTATTAAAATGCATTTCAATTTAGAATAATAAACTTCAAGTATTTTAGAAATCTATGTATTGATTTTATTAAATACTTAGGCCTCGTTTGTTTCGTCAATTTTATAATTACGCAGAAACTCATGTTTCCCGGTAACTTAGTTACAATCATAGGTTTCAATATGATTCAAAAGTTTGTGTTTGGATGATTATTATGTAACTAGAAATTACGTAGTTTTTTTAAGTAATTAATGAATCTATTACTCTATATTAAACCACAACACAAGGACAAAATTTGACACTTTAATGCATGTGGCCGTGAAATTACAATTTTATCCATATTTTTTGAAAAATTACAAAAATGTCACCCCTTTAATGTTTATGCAAAAATTAAATTAAAATATGTTAGTCTTAATAATTGAACTTGTAACCTTTTACGCTCAAACTTACATCACAACCATTGTGATACACTTTGTTTTGAGTTTACTTTCAAAATTTAATAGATAAACCACATATTCTCCCATTTTTTTTATTTTTATTATAAAGTAAATAAATATTGATTGATATTATTTCTAGAATATTGCACAATATATAATTACAAAAAATATTTTTATCGATTGAGTATGATCTACAATTCTCTTTTGTCAATTTAAATTATTGATATATGTCATTTTAATACCTACGAATTTATGATTTTGCTCATATATATTAAAAAATTATAAAAAACACATTCTCTTTTATATTTTTGCAAATAGTAGATGAAATTATGTTAGTGCTGAAAATCGAACCACTAACCTTCTCTAATCAAACTTATACCATAACCATTGTACTATACGTTATTTTGAGTTTTATTTTAAAATATTTTTAGATAAATCACATTTTCTCCTCTTCTACCATTTTTTATTTTTATTTTTGAGTAAATAAAACGTTGATTTATATTATTTATAGAATGTTGCATATTATATATTCCAAAAAATATTTTAATGAATTGAGTATACTCTATATTTCTCTTTTGTCATTTTAAATGATTGATATAAAAAATAAAATTTTAAATAATATAAAATTATACATAAATGTAATCAATTCCTAAAAAAATATGAATTTATTTACATTCTTCTCTATGTAGATATTAAACTATTGAAATAAAAAAATTAAGATTTTTTTAAGAAATATTTAATTTTGTTTATAAAATTATATATAATATATAATTATCTCGCATAATTTTTATGTATATAAAATTTTAAATACGCGAGTCATATTAGAGATTTTTGATCGACCAACTATTTAGACTTTCAGCGATTTAAAAGTGTGATTGATCTAAAAACATATATATATTAAAAAAAGCTAAAATAATTGAATTTATGTTTAAAAAAATGACTACTCCAAAAATAGGATTTATGTTGTATATATAAAAAATAACACAATTAATATTCAATATAAAATGAAAAAAAATATGTTTTTTGAATTATAAATATTACAAAATTGCAATAATTATTCGCATTGACCAATTAGACTATGACTCAAAGTATGATAATATGAATTTTAAATAATATACTAAATTGATCAAATAATCAACATAATATATAATGATTGAGTTATAACATATACTTAAATCAACCTATGATGAAACCAAAAAGTTTCATCTTAAATATTATGTTGATGAATAGTCATTATGGTCGTCTAATAATAATTTAAATTGATAAAAATATTTGTAAAAAATCAAGTTGAGTTAAAAAATAATTCATATTATAATATAAAAACAGTTTCAATTTACCAAAATTTTAAAATAGAATTTTGATATTGTGTAATAAATTTTAGACTAAAACTAAACATTTAAGTTTAAAAATGTAAAAATATGTACGTAATATATAAAAAATGAGCTATACACCGCAAATACGACTTTCATATAATATTAATAGTTTCATAATATGTTTTCGCCTTACGTATATATCGATTATTTATAAATGTACTCTAACTAAGTTAAAATCACATTGCCTATATTATATATTGACAATTTTCAAAAATATTTATTTATTTTATACTCAAATGTTCAATTTGATAAAGTTCCGTCATCAAAAACCATATTATTATATACTCAAAGGTTCAATTTGATAAAGTTCATATCACATCATCGAAAATCATATTAATATTTTAGCAATTAAATGTAATCATGCGATTATTATCGTATGGATATTTATCCAAATTTTATGAAATTTAATCAAGTTATAGAATATTTGGTTAATGTAATTGGTATGTCATATTACAAAAATACTATTAAAATATGAGATAAAATCGAAATATTATCCTTTTTTGAATTTTAAATTACAAAATTATCTCAATATATAAACAATTTTGTGCGAGAAATTATTGAATTGTTCGTGCCTCGCACGGGTTTTTACGCTAGTTTACATTAGATAGCTATGTAACTTGGAGTGATCATGAGAATCTTGGTAACTAAATTTCTATATTTTGGGATAACCGTTAAAACCTTGGAACTTTGAGTTCTTTTGTCAAATTTAAAACACAATGAACCAAACAATGTAACATATTTTTAGTCCAAAAATTTTTAGTTACATAACTTGATTACATCGAAACAAACTAGACTTTAAATACTATCTTTGCATAAGTCCAAACACGAGTATTTTAAAATCTTATAACAGTGATTATGTAGACCAGGACAATTTCGTGGAACATGTGAAGCAAACGCGTTGGCATTTCCAAATGTTTGAATATTTCAAACTCGAATTAAAATTTAACCGATAATATGGAAACATGGACCATTTAGAAATTATTAAGCAAGTCGTCGTCGTCTTCTTTAAGTTGTAGCCCCACTCAAGTCAAGTCAATCCGTAAGTTAGCTGTAAAATATTAAGGCTTTATTCTCATCACATCAATTGACACGACTAATTTAAATTCTTTCTTGTAAATAAATAAACTAGGTTGTTGTCAAAAAAATAAAAAAATAAAGCTGCTCATTAATCAATACTAATCTATAACCGTGTAAGTTACGAGCCATCAAAAAGAGATTAAAAAATTACAAATTAAAAACAAATTAATGGGAACAGAAAATATTAAATAAAGAATAAAAATTAATATGATAAATTATAAAATGAGAAACTTAAATATAAATTGGAACATAGAAAAAAAAATAATACAAATGTGTCATTATTAATATTATTTTATTATTCATTAAAATAATATTAATAATAAGGACAAATAGAAAATCTAACATGTTTTAATTAAAAAAAGTAACTGCTCGTGATATTTATAGAAGTGTTTTAATCATATTAATTGTATTTTTTTTAAAATACGTTGGCGTGTTAAAATAGGTAAGCGTTTTTAAATAATTAAAAACATTAAAATATATTTTAAAATAAATAAGTAAGGTTGCACCTGATATTTTTGGAAAAAGAAATTTTAGTGAGAGGAAATATAAAATGTAATATGTTTTAATTTAAAGGTAATTACTCATGATATTTTTGGAAAAGGGGTATATTTTATTAGAAAAAAGTGTTTTATTTATAAAAGACAAATAATAAGGACAAATAGAAAAGCTAACATATTTTAATTTTAAAAAACAATTGCCCGTGATTTTTAGAAGTGTTTTAATTATATTAACTGTATTTGTTAAAAAAATACGCTGGCATGTTAAAATATGTAAGCTTTTTTAAATAATAAAAAGCATTAAAATAAGTTTTAAAATAAACTAGCTTATATCCCGTGCGATGCACGGTCTTCTTTAATATTTCTTATTTTTTATTTATATTTTAGTTATTATATATAATTTGATAAAATTTTAATATATATATATATATATTGGATTTATATATCTAACAATATAATATTTAAATTTAATATATTATTGACGTAATCAATAGTAGTATTTTAGATATTAAAATATAAAATATTTTAAAATAACATATCTAATGATTCGTATTTTTTTACTCTTAAAAATCTAAAAAGGGACGTGCAAATATCAAAATATGTGATTGTTCAATATACCGAGTTTATTTGAATATACTATTACTTTTATTTTAATTAATTACCTCGTTTAAATTGAATGTTAAAAAAATTATAATAAACATGAATTTCATAAGTTTAATATAAATATTACCAATATATCTATCTTTTGCCCGTGTTATTTTTAATTTGAACATGAGTTGTTTCAGTTAAAAAATATAAACAGGCAATATCCTTAAAAAGACAATTAGTTACTTATTAACAATTATATAAAATTATATTAATTTTTTTATATATACGTCTGCATTACTTTTAGAAAATTAGTTGTTTAAGTTAGAAAATATAAAAGAGGTAATTTGTTTTAGCTGAAAAGAATAACTTGTTATTTATTAATATTTATATAAAACAATATTACCATTGTATATTTATTTTGCATGTATTATATTTAGACAATAAGTTGTTTTAGTTAGAAAATATAAAACACATAATGTGTTTTAGCTGTCGGTTATAAATATATAATAATATTACCATTTTATATATATATTGCCCGTCTTATTTTTAGAAAATGATTTGTTTTAGTTAAATAGATATATGAAATAGGTAATATAATTTAGCCGGAAAAGGTAAATGGTTATCAATAACTTGGTTTCCATATATGTGTGAAGATGAGTTGTTTTAGGTAAAAAATATAAAAATAATGTGTTTTAGCTGAAAAAGGTAATCAGTTATAAATATATAATAATATTACCATATTATATATATGTTGCCCGTTTTATTTTTAGAAGATAAGTTGGTTTGGTTTAAAAAATATATAAAATAGGTAATGTAGTGAAAAAAGGTAATTGGTTATTAATAAATTAATTATAGATAGGCCCGTGAATCGACCCAAATACCGACCGACCGACCGACGACCGACCAAAACTTTTAATGTTTCGTCTTTAATAATATAGTATAGATAAGTAACGGTTGCACCTGATATTTTTGGAAAATAGAGATTTTAGTGAGAACAAATATAAAAGGTAATATATTTTGATTTAAATATTATTGCCCGTAATGTTTTTGGAAGTAATAGATTTTGTTAGAAAAAAGTGTATTAATTGTAAAAGGCAATAATTTAGTTACTATTTTTATATTATTTTATTATTTATTAAATAGAATAAATGACCGAAAATCAAAATTTTCAATGTTTCGGTTTTAATAATACTAGCTTATATCCCGTGCGATGCACGGTCTTCTTTAATATTTTCTTATTTTTTATTTAGATTTTAGTTATTATATATAATTTGATAAAATTTTAATATATATATATATATATTGGATTTATAAATCTAACAATATAATATTTAAATTTAATATATTATTGACGTAATCAATAGTAGTATTTTAGATATTAAAATATAAAATATTTTAAAATAACATATCTAATGATTCGTATTTTTTTACTCTTAAAAATCTAAAAAGGGACTCAAGTGCAAATATCAAAATATGTGCTTGTTCAATATACCGAGTTTATTTGAATATACTGTTACTTTTATTTTCATTAATTATCTCGTTTAAATTGAATGTTAAAAAAATTATAATAAACATGAATTTCATAAGTTTAATATAACAATATTACCAATATATCTATCTTTTGCCCGTGTTATTTTTAATTTGAACATTAGTTGTTTCAGTTAAAAAATATAAACAGGTAATATCCTTAAAAATACAATTAGTTACTTATTAAAAATTATATAAAATTATATTAATTTTTTTATATATACGCCTCCATTACTTTTAGAAAATTAGTTGTTTAAGTTAGAAAATATAAAAGAGGTAATTTGTTTTAGCTGAAAAGAATAACTTGTTATTTATTAATATTTATATAAAACAATATTACCATTGTATATTTATTTTGCATGTATTATATTTAGAAGATAAGTTGTTTTAGTTAGAAAATATAAAACACATAATGTGTTTTAGCTGTCGGTTATAAATATATAATAATATTACCATTTTATATATATACTGCCCGTCTTATTTTTAGAATATGATTTGTTTTAGTTAAATAGATATATGAAATAGGTAATATGTTTTAGCTGAAAAAGGTAATTGGTTATCAATAACTTGGTTTCCATATATGTGTCCTATTTATAAGATGAGTTGTTTTAGGTAAAAAAATATAAAAATAATGTGTTTTAGCTGAAAAAGGTAATCGGTTATAATATTACCATATTATATATGTTGTCCGTTTTATTTTTAGAAGATGAGTTGTTTGGTTTTAAAAAAAATATAAAATAGGTAATGTAGTGAAAAAAGGTAATTGGTTATTAATAAATTGATTATAGATAGGCCCGTGAATCGGCCCAAATACCGACCGACCGACCGACCAAAACTTTTAATGTTTCGTCTTTAATAATACTAGCTTAAAACCTGTGCGATGCACGGATTGTTAATTGTATTTTATTATTATTTTATTAATTGTAATTGTGTAAAAAAATAAGTAGGCATGTTAAAATATCTAAACACTTTTAATTAATTAAAAACTTTAAAACAAATTTTAAAATAAATAATTATGGGGTTGCTCGTTATATTTTTGGAAATGAGGGGTTTTAGTAAGAAAAAATAAAAAATGTAACATATATTTAGTTTAAAAAGATAAATGTCCGTGATATTTTTGGAAAATGAGGTTTTAAAATTAAATAATTAAAAATATTTAAATACGTTTTAAAATAAATAAGTAAAGGGTTTCCTGTGATATTTTTGGAAAAAGAATGGTTTTAGTGAGAAAAATAGAAAAAGGCAATTTCCCGTGATATATTTAGAAAAGGAGGGACTTAGAAAAAATATATAATGTGTTTTAGCTGGAAAGGTAATTGGTTATAAATAGGTATTTGATTATTTATATTTTAATATTTTTAGTAATTGCATTTGTTAAGAAAAATAAGTAGACATGGTAAAATAGGTAAATTTTTAAAAAATAATTATAATATTAAAATAGGTTTAAAAATAAATAACTAAATGTTTATCCGTGATATTTTTGGAAAAGGAGCGGTTTTAGTAAGGAAAAATAGAAAAGCTAACATGTTTTAGTTAAAAAGGTAATTGTCCATGATATATTTGAAAAAGTAGGGGAATTTGTTAGAAAAAATAGAAAAAATAATATATTTTAGGTGAAAAAGGTAATTGGTTATAAATAGGTAATATTATTATTTTATAATATATTTCTATAAATAAGTAAGGTTAATTAAGTAAAAACACGAAGTACAGCTAATTAAGGGCAATTAAGTAAAATCACAACATACCATACCGACCAACCAAACTTTTAATGTTTCGTCTATTATATAATAGTATTGATAGTATAGACTAGCTTATAACATGTGCAAAGCACGGGATCTTTTAAATATATTAATTTTAAATATGATTTTTTTGTTTATAAAATAAAATACAATAATTGATGTAATTTTAACTTTATTTATATTTTTAGAATAAAATTTAATATGTTGTTGGTCAGATATATTGCAATTTATCTATTATTATTTTTTATGTACAAAACTACAAATTATACCATATTTTGCTTATTATTGTTTAGTATAGATTTAGTATAAATTGGTTGGAATATATCATAATTTATCTATTTTTTTTTTTTGAATTAACTAATATTAAGAAAATCACAAAGGAAATGGGTGACTAAAAAGGAAGGTGTTAACCAAACTATCAATTATGATATGATTTGGCTATTATAGTTTAGTATTTATCTATTATAGTTTAGTATTATAGTTTAGTATAAATTTAGTATAAATTGGTTTGAATACATCGTAATTTATCTTTTTTTATTTTTTTTATTTTGAATTAACTAATATTAAAAAAATCACAAAGGAAATGGACAAAGGAAATGGGTGACTAAAAAGGAAGGTGCTAACTAAACTATCAATTATCCTATGATTTGGCTATTATAGTTTAGTATTTATCTATTTTTAATTTTTTTTTATTTTAATTTAACTAATTTTAAAAAAAATCACAAATGAAAGTGGTGACTAAAAAGAAGGTGCTAAGAGCATATCCAATGATGTTGGCTAAAATGATATAAAATACTAATTATGTAAAATTTATTGAACATGTAAGGTGTTTTGCTCCAATGGTGTTGGCTATACTCATTAGCTATATTTTATAAATAGCATGTTATTAATATTTCAAGTTGTTATAAATAGAATTTATTATTTCAGTATGGTAATAGATGATGTGGAATTTTGTTACAAGTCACTGGAGGTTGGTCAAATATAACCAATATGAAGAGATTGACTAAATTTTTTGCTAACAGTTATGACCCATTGGAGAGCCAACATTTTTACATAATCTCTATATTTCTTATTTAAGGTATGCCATATAGGATTTTAGCCAAGGGCTTCTCATGGTTGGAGATGCTCTAACCAAATTATCAATTATCTTATTGTTTGGCTATTATAGTTTAGTATTTATCTTTTTTTTTTATTTTGAATTAACTAATATTAAAAAAAATCAAAAAAGAAAGGGGTGACTAAAAAGGAAGGTGCTAACCAAACTACCAATTATCCTATGGTTTGGCTATTATAGTTTAACTAGCATAATAACCCGTGCGAGGCACGAGGCTTTTTCTATCAATGTGTGGAAGTGCTGATTTTTTAGAATTTGAAAATTGTGATTGTACACTGACTTTATTTGAAATAAAATATAAGAACTCATAAGCATTGTATTTTAAATGTATGAGCCAACTAAAATGCAACCGGAAGCACCCATTTCTTAGTAAATGTTTAGACAATCGGGTGACGATAGATCGTGTCATGTTTGCCTTTTTGTTGACGGTTTGAGACTCCGATGATGCTGGTTATCACATATATTTTGGTTATAAGTGATCTGTAACTGCGTTCTCATGTACCTCGAATAAAACTTTAGTTTCTTTGATAGCACACAAATTTGTTCTGAACTCGGCATGCCATATCATTCCGAGGTTGCACCCTGTGTGAACTTGAGATGGTATAAGTTAGACCCGCTATGTATATATGTGTGCATGCATCTATGCGTTGATATCAGATGGGATTTTACGGTAACACATGATGTCCTTTTTTTGTTTGTCAGCAGCGGTATGGAAAACTCTGAATAGCTGTGCTAGTTCCTTTGTCTGACTCAAAGATTTAACAGACTCCGATTTAGGAGGGGAGCCTGTTGCATCTTCTAGTGCCATTATTCTCAATCCGGTAAAGCATATTCTCAGTCACGTGTTATTTTCTATCGATTCTCGCAATGTCCCTAATTTAATTTATAGATAATTTGATTTATTGAAAATTATCCGTGCACTAAAAATAAGATATTTCTTAACTTGTAAACATGTTGTATAAGTCATATTTAGACTGATTCACTGAACGTGTACGAATTTATTACCGGTCTTGCGTCAACTTTGAATTTTAAATTTATAGTCGAAAAAAAAGAACTGAAGTTAAGAGAACATAAAGTTTAATAAATATATCTGTTTTTCTTTTTATTCTCAGTAAATCTATGGAAATTAAATTGTGGAGTTAATTGTTTAATAATTTAATCTAATTGTTTTGCATTTCTTGTATTAAAAAATTCAATAAACACAGGTTAAATAAAGTTCTCTCTTTCCTTTCTTTTCAAAAGTATAATCGACTCTCAGTTGGTCATGTGACATACTTATTTGCATCAGTCATGTTCTTTAAATTTTTGGCATTGTAGGAAATTTAATATTTATTTACGTAACGATGAGAATCGATGAAGGTATTGTCCAATCAATGTACACAAAATAATTTATATAACTTAATTTTTTATCTTTTAGATCTATATTTTAAATAACTCCGAGTGTATAATGTAATTGATCGATCATAATATTTTTCTTACTTGTATGATATGAAATATCATATTTTCTAAAATTTGTTCACTTGACTATATATTTTAATCTATTTAATTTATTATACAATTTTCAAATTTACCTATTATATATTTATTAATTTAATTCAAAATAAGCAATTATTAACTTCCATAAAATTAATATAAAATTTTATAATTAAAATTAATTACAAATGCGTTACATACATAATTCATCCAACATAGTTCTAAATCTAGTTACTTCTATTATATTTATACTATATTATTAAAATCGAAATATTACAACTTTGATAGTTAGTTAGTACGGTACTCATATTTTGGAATTTACACTTTAGTTTTTTATTTTTACAATTGTACCGTAATTTTTTAAAATAATAATTTTATTCAAAACATATCTCTAAAAAATTGTTCAACACAAAACTCTTAAAGCACAATTTATTGCAATCAAACACCTATGTCAATTCGACGCCGAGTTCAACAACCATATATAAGTATTCATATTTAAAATAATTTTTCTTAAGAAACAAATATAAATATTAAAGAAAATATTAAACTCGTGAATGACACATGTTACGAGCTTGTTTTTGTATTTGTAATAAAAATACTCATGAATATCATGTATACATGTTATCGATATGTGCTATATACCCGTGATTGTTGTCTAATTTTTAAATATTGGACACTAATTTTTATTAATTTAAAAATAAATAATTAAATAATATATAAAGAAACTACTTGTAATATATTACTTATGTTATAATCAATGTTTAGTATTACGCTTTATAGATTAAATATATGAATAATTCAAATAAATTGTGTATTACAATAAAGATAGACCGTTGTGCAAAAATATATATCATTTTATAGTTTACATTACATATACAAGATATTTGTATGACTAAAACAAATGTAGATATACATCACACACAACATTGTTTTTAAAATTTAATATTAAAATTATATAAGATTGGTTGTTTAAATAATCATGTACAACATTCTGAAAACTAAAACAACATAGATTAATATATATATTATAAAATCACCTTTGTTTTTTGCTCAAATTTAATATAATAATAAATATAGGATTAAGAATGATGTGAGGTTTATGTAATGTGATTTTTCAATCAAAATCAAAAGAAGTCATGTAGCTCAATGATTAATAAGAATGATTTTCTTAGAGAAAGTTAAAGGTTCAATTCTGCACAAAAACATTATTTACTCAATTTTTTTCTTTAGATAAGAGAGTAATGGCATGCCATGTAATTTCAAAATATATAAGGGTAAATTTGTCATTTCACAGGGGTTTTTTGGTTCAAAATTATCCCCTGTTGTCCTATTATATATAGAAGAGGATTTAATATTTTTGGTCATCCAATCTCTAATCGTTAGATCTTTTTAATTAAATTAATGAGAACCATTGGATATAATACTAAATATTTTTTGGTATGTTTTGATTTTACTTAATTGCTCGTACTTAACTGTACTTCTTGTTTTTACTTAATTACCCTTACTTATTTATAAAAAAATTATTATTAAATAATAATATTACCTATTTATAACCAATTACCTTTTACACTTAAAATATATTATTTTTTTATTTTTTCTGAAAAATTCCCTTACTTTTTCAAAAATATCACGGACAATTACCTTTTTAACTAAAAATATAAACTTTTTATTTTCGCTTACTAAAACCTCTTCTTTTCCAAAAATATCACAGACAGTTTCATTTATTAATTATAAAATTATAATTGTTAATAACTAACCGATTACCTATTTTAGGCAAAGTATATATTCTTTTTTATATTTTCAAACTAAAATTTTTATTTTTCTATTTTTTTCTAATTAAAACCTCTAATGAAATAAAATAATAATATTTATAAATTACTAATAACTAACCGGTTAAATTTTTTTCCCAAAGCGTATATTCTTTTTTATTTTTTTATAACTAAAATTTTTCCTAAGTAAAATCTCACATTTTTCAAAAATATCACATGAAATTTCATTTATTAACATAAAATGACAATATTATAAATACTAATAATTAACCAATTACTTTTGTTAGCCAAATCGTATATTCTTTTATATATTTTTAACTAAAATTTCTCATTTTCAAAAATTATCGCAGACGACATCTATCTATACTATACTATTATATAATAGCCGAAACATTTAAAGTTTTGATTTCGATTTTCGGTAATTTATTCTATTTAATCTATCTATCTGTACTATTATATAATATCCGAAACATTGAAAGTTTTGATTTTCAATTTTCTCACATATATAACATAACTACAAACTCTTTTAATTATATTTTACTTGGAATTCAAAAACACGACTTTTTTTTAGAAAATATATATATTAAAACAAAGTATATTGATAATCTTGACAGTTATCTTGACTGACATGTTTACTAAGGTAATAAACTTTTATAAAATCTATAAGTTTTTTTAGATTTAAAGTATTAAAGTAGTACTTTTAATTCTTTTTAAAAAGTTAGCATTTTCAGAAATATTAAAATCTCAAAAAAATTAAAAGTAAATTTTAAAATTAATATTAAAGTCGTTCGTGTTTTGCACGGGTTATAGTCTTATAGACTTGTATATTTTTAATGACATAATTGTAATGACATGATCAAATCCTGTAATTACAAATATACTCCTCATAAATTCATATAAGAAAACACTTTGTATTTCCTTAAATTAGATTAGTACGTACTTAGAAACATTAAATTCATTAAAGTATAACGGATTCATGTCATGACAAACATATATTACAATATCATACTTAATAAGCACGATATAATAATAAACGAATTCCAATATTAACATAAAAATAATTATCGCATGTTATAATATACGTTTGGATAGGGCTGAGCAAAACCGAACCGAAACCGAAAAACCGATCCGAACCGAAATATTTCGGTTCGGTTTTTGTAAAACTTCGGTTCGGTTCGGTTTCACAAAATCGATATTTCGGATTTTCGGTTTTTCTAATTCGGTTCGGTTTTTAACCGAATTAACCGAATGATCAGCCCTACGTTTGGAGAACAATTTAAACATCTATAATTCTATAACACTATGCTTGTGCGATTAATGAGCATGGAATTATATTATGCTATAATGCACATTTGTGATACATGAAAGAGGAGATAATTCTTCATAAAAATCAATTGATTTCTAAAGTTTTAGTGAGTTGGAGGCCCACTATCAAACTTTTCCACACGGCACAGTCAATAATCTCTTATATTTGCTCTCTTCCCATTTCTCCATTTTAAACAGCCTGCAATGTTGTAGTATAAAACAACCACCAGTTCAGACCCCCTATATCATATTCTATAAGCTCAGCTTCCAGCCGGCCATTGTTCAAGTGCCAATGGCCTCTTCTTCTCACCATCTCTCTTTTCTGTTTTTCTTCTTCAGTTCGATCCTCTTCGCTCATGCCACAATATTTCTGGATCCTTCAGATCACATTGCTGTTTTGACTATCCACAAAAGCTTGGGAATCACAAGTCAACGTCAAGGTTTGGAGAGCAATCCTTGCAATTCTCCTGGAATTTTCTGTGAACGGAGGATTTCTAATGAATCTTATGTGTTTCGTGTTACGCGAATAATCTTTGATTCGCAGAAACTTGGTGGATTTCTTTCTCCTGCAATTGGGAAACTTTCGGAGCTGAAAGAGCTTTCGCTTCCAAACAACAGGCTCATTGACCAAGTCCCAGCTCAAATAGTGGAGTGTAAGAAGTTGGAAATTTTAAATCTTCATAACAACCAGTTTTCTGGAGAGGTTCCTTCTGGGATATCTTCTTTAAGCCGGCTTCGAATTCTTGACCTATGTTTTAATGAGTTTTCTGGGGAGTTGGATTTCTTGAAGTATTTTCCTGACATGGAAAAGCTTGACCTTTGCAATAACATGTTCAGCGGAGAAGTGCCAACATCCCTGCGTTCTTTTACAAATCTGCGGTCCTTCAACATATCGGGGAATAAATTACTTCAAGGAGAGATGCCAGTGATTAAAGGACTGGAGCTTTCATCAGCTCCGAGACGTTATAGATTGGCAGAGAATTCACCGAGGAGAGGTGGTAAATTTGCAGGGGCTCCGAGTGCTTCCTTGGAAGCACCTGCTCCTTCACCTCAAGCGGGAACACATAAGCATAAGAAAAGTAAGAGCAAGAAGCTAAAAGGATGGCTTATCGGCTTCTTTGCTGGAGTGGTAGCAGGGGCCTTGTCTGGATTCGTGTTTTCCGTGCTTTTTAAGTTGATTATGGCAATCATCAAGGGCAGAAGGAAGGATACAGGTATAGCAATCTTTAGTCCGACAATCAAAAACTTGGATTTTCTTGATAAAGAAGATGGATTGGCCTCATTTGAAATCATTGGAAGAGGTGGCTGTGGAGAAGTTTACAAGGCTGATTTACCAGAAGCTTATGATAAAACACTCGCTATAAAGAAAATTATTCAACCCTCAAAGAATGCGTCGGAGCTTACTGAAGAAGATACAAAACTTCTGAACAAGAAGATGCGACAAATCAAGTCAGAAATTCAAACTGTGGGTACAATCAGGCACCGTAACATTCTTCCTTTGCTAGGCCACGTCTCTCGACCAGATTGTCATTACTTGGTATATGAGTTCATGAAAAATGGAAGTTTACAGGATATGTTGAATCAGGTGTCTCAAGGAAATAGAGACTTGGAATGGCCTGCACGGCATCGAATTGCCATTGGTGTGGCAGCTGGGCTTGAGTATCTGCACAACCATTCTCATCGCATAATTCACAGGGATCTCAAGCCAGGTAACATTCTCCTTGATGATGACATGGAAGCTCGAATTGCTGATTTTGGGCTTGCAAAAGAATTACCAAATGCCGATACACATGTTACAACAACTAATTTAGCAGGAACGGTGGGATACATAGCACCAGAATATCACCAAACACTGAAATTCACTGACAAATGTGATATATATAGTTTTGGTGTAATGCTAGGGGTGTTGGTGATGGGAAAACTTCCATCGGATGAATTTTTCCAAAACACCAGTGAGATGAGCTTGGTGAGATGGATGCGAAATGTCATGACCTCAGATGATCCTAAAAGAGCAATTGATCCAAAATTAAAGGGAAATGGATTTGAGGACCAAATGCTTCTAGTTCTTAAGATTGCGTGCTTTTGTACTCTTGATAATCCAAAAGAAAGGCCTAACAGTAGGGATGTTGGGGTCATGTTGGCACAGATCAAGCACTAGGAAAACTGTTAAATTTACAAAAAAGATGTGTAACCTTATGCACATCTATGAAACATGCAGTTTGTTTACCAATTATAGGTGGAAGTCTATATCAATATCAAGAAAGTTGTAAGATGGAATTTGTCTATCAAAGTTTTTTTTTTGTTGCTAAATTTGTCTATCAAAGTTTTCATTTACATTGTTGAAAGTTTGTCTATATTGATATACATCTTTTATCCGAGAAAGATCGCCTAATGACATATCTCAATTCTAGCCCATTATTAAGAATAAAAAGATAGAGCTAGGATATTCAACCTCCGGAAAATTGTTATTCCTATGGCTATGATCTTCCGACTGCAAAAGAGTGAAAATATATATGATAAAAAATTTCACAAGTCAATAATCAGTTCTATATGCGCGTGCAGAGAGCATGCAAAGCACGTGCAAAGAGCGTGACAAGCTTAAATTATTTAAAATTATATATTATAATAAAATTGTTGTTAAATGATTGATATTTGTTAAAGTTATGTATTTTTAAAGTTCTAAAAGTTGTGTTATACAAAAAATATAAATTAAAGAATCATATTATTATTCATTTTGATATTTAATGAGTTTCGATAATACCTATTGTGATTCTAATAGAATCTCATTATAATAGATTGTACGAAGCCTATAAATGTTGAAATTTATACTTTAATAATTAACTAATAAGTAATAATTTTAAATAATTAAAATTATTTATTATGATAAAATTGTTGTTAAATGATCGATATTTGTTAAAGTTATATATCTTTTAAAGTTCTAAAAGTTGTGTTATACAAAAATTATAAATTAAAGAATCATAATATAATAATTTTGATATTCAATGAGTTTTGATAATACCTATTGTGATTCTAATAGAATCTTATTATGATAGATTGTACGAAGCCTATTAATGTAGAAATTTATACTTTAACCATTAACTAACTTTAACCATTAACTAATAAGTAACACCTAATGTATATGTATACTACTAGAGCCTAATACCGACCGACCGACCAACCAACCAATCAATACTTTTAATGTTTCGGCATTGAAATAGATAGTATAGAAGATAGTAAATGAGGCAGTCTATAGAAAATCTCTCTGTAGCTCAAAGACGTCCTATAGTTGTACATCATACTAACGGAATAACCAAATTATGGCACCTCAAAATGTTTAGCAAAAACTATGACGAGATATATCTATTATTTGATTTCCAACACTAGTTAATTGCTTATTTAAGTTAATTACTCCTGCTTTCTTAGTAATATAAGTTAAAGAGAGCAGTAGATATTATAATGGTAATCATAACAAAGAGCACATTCCTAAGTTGACCATGAATTATAGACTTATAGTCACAACTTGAAAATCGCAATTAGATTAAATGACAGACACAGTTCCTTCCAGTTCCACCTATATATAATCAGTTATGATGTATCACAAAATTAGTCAGAAGTGTGCCTATGAGATTACCAGCGAAAAGAAAACACCAGTATGAGATGAATCATCATTTTGAAGGAAAATTTAGAAAATATTGCAAGTGTAGAAGAATTTCCTAGCTTCTACAACAAAATGATGAAAGGAAACAAGGATAAAAGCTACAAATACCACCGAAGTTCATATTCATTAATTTTTGCCTAGCACTAATGCAAGCACGGAGGCATGATCTTACATATTTTAATGGCTAAATTGAAACTGTTGATACATGTGGACAATTGACATAGGATCAAAAAAAAGAAAAAAAAAAGCTGCTAATTACCTCCACCTTATACTACAATAGATTTCCTATAATATTGATCAAATCCATCTTTCACCTTATATCTATCGGTTGCATCAACTGCTAAATTTAGTGCAAACAATAATAATATATGGAGGACAAACTAATCCAGCCAGTTACAGCAGATGTTATGATGGTTTTGCAATGAGATCATAGTTTATACTTGCATCTCCCGAGGTACCTTAAAAATCAAGTAGTAGCTGTGGAAGAATCCTTTCAAGATGAGTTGCTTGTATTTTACTAGAGCCCTCAGCTTCAGCAATGGCAGCGGCACGTTGAACAGCTTCTGCATCAAATGTCTTTATCAGTAACCAAGAGAATGCTAAAACAAAAAAATTAAGAAGACCTGTATCTCCAGTGAGGAAAGATAATTGAACCTGTGACAAAGAGCCGAAGAAGCTCACAACTCAGCTTCAGAGCATTTGAATTTGCTGCATGAACAAATATGGATGAGGGAACATGAACATCAGAAATCAGACATCAGACCCTAGTAGGTAGACAAATCCTGATCAAGCTTCATGATTGGCACTCACACGATGAACTAAACCCTGCTGGTTTATCTGAACACAAGATACCCCGCTATGGACATCCCCCAGCAGGAGTTTAGTGGGGCCTTATAACAGTGACTCAATCCCCTTCCGTTTAACATGATACTAGCTAAACTTAGAATAAGGGACTTCACAGTTGACACTTTGTTCAGACAGAGGTTTAGCAAGCAATGCCAGCAACACACATCTATAATTTTGCTGTCTGTTTTTGTCTTTTGCTTTCCTTTTTTCCCCCTCCGTAATCTGAGTTTTGGCTTAGATAAGTAGGGAATTCTCACTTCATTCTTCTCTATGCATATCTACAATTTTATTTCATGATTTTCCTGCTTTTTTTTTCATTTTACCTCTAGTTAAATTAATTATCAGCAAATTAACTTGATTGAACCAAAAGGCAATCTAGAGTTATTTTACCTATTCTTCTTTAATCTACTTTTTTCTCTATTGCTGATTTAGCTTAACATCTTTGGGCATATGTTGTAGAGTCCCTTCGAGAATACATGTATGGCTTATTCAGTAGTGCAAGGAAAGATCTGGTTTTACTGCTTAGAAGTAAAAAAACAAATCATGTAAAAGAAAGTTCAAACGACTCTATCTGATCCAGACCAGGTATCACCCCCACCACTTCACAGCAGCGAGGTACTGCTTATGTATCTGTACCCAACAACAACCTCATACTACAACAGCCCTTTGTCTATTAACGTAACTCATACGAACAGAGTATGCAAAGTATATGATTACATCATGTTTTAGATGATAAAGTTTTAACAAATGAAAATATTAACATATATTAAATATCTAGTGCAGACAAATTAAAGTATCAGAAATGAAAAAATTAATCACCAGAAGTAGGTCGGTTTTTCTTGGATGTTCCAGCTACAGCCTGTGGGAGAAAATTTGAAAGTGTTAAAAGCATGGTAAATCCTGTATGCAAAACATAACAAGTTAAGAGTTAAAGAATCTGCAGTACATGTACATATGTCGTCATACTGACATTTAAAAAGATAGCAACGGTAATTGCTAAAGCACTTATTTGTATTCCTAATATCGGTATAATTGACACTGGCAATGCATGAATTAGACAAGTAAATATTACCAATCCACAGGCCACAGCATAAGAACAAAAGTCTAGATCAAAACCTTGGGTTAGTAACTAGACTAAATTCCTGATTCACAGCTTGGTTTATTAGCAGAGAAGATCTAATTACAAATGCAGTACTTAACCGCTAACATATTCACGTGACGTTGTGAAGGTCTAAATTATAACTGTAGTATTCTACACCATATTTTACCAAAACTGCACAAAAAATTGAACATGAGTAAGCCAATCATAGTACATATACGTTGAATTGAAACGCGTGACTGCAGTTTTGTTGCAAAACATTGAGGTAATGTACACAGTACGGTATCATAGCAATAATGTACATAGCCTGGAAGGCGTGTTTGGACAAACCGGTGGATAACTAACCAAAAGCCTCGTGATTAAGGTACCAGCTAAATTTCTTAAAGATACATGTTCCAACTAATACATACACCACAAGTAGGAGGACAAGCCAAGAAGAGAAATATGAGGCGAAGATTGATACCACGGCAATAATAAATCTAATGTTTTAAAAACAAGAGGAACATCTACACAATTTGGATATTAAATTTAAAATTACTTATTCACTTAATATGCTGCTATTTTCATCTCTAAAATCAGATTACTTTGACATATTAAGCCCTTCAACAACGTCACTATCATCAATAGCATCTAGATAAGTACAAGTAGACAAACACACATATGGAAATATCAAATACCGAATCACGCACATTACAACTTTTAATCAACATTTTATCCGTTAATCGTAATTAACCTTCCGTAAACAGAAACAACGGAGTACTCGAACAAATAACTAAATCACATTACTAGTTCACATTTATCATTTTAAAAGAGCATAACTACTTAACTATTCATAAATTTGAACATATATACCTCATCTATAATCGGATCAACACCTTCGTTTCGTTCGCGCTCTGAAACAAACATCAAACAATCACACATTATTATAGTTACCATACGATACGAAACAAACAGAATGAACTATAACAGTGAATTTCAAACCCTAGGCTATAACTGAAAGAGGCAGAATCAAACCTAGTGCTTTTTTACTCCAATTGAGTTTGAAAATTGCATGAATTAAGTCCTGTTATGCAAATTACAATATATCAATCATTAAACAAACAGATGCATATTTATAATAATAATAATAACAATAAATTAATCAAATGAGTTTTGATAATAAATTGAAAAGTTAGAAGTGAGTGATTACATACAGGATCGAAAGAGTCTGACATTTCTGAGAAGATTGGCGAATTGAATTTGAATTTGTATTTTGAAGAAATGAGCGAACACAACTGTGTTTGTATTGAAAATCGTAACTGTCTGATTGTTTGAGGATTAGTTTAAGAATTTGAAATTTGAAGCATCGTCGCCTTTATAGCTCAGTGGTAGAGCGTCAGTCTTGTAAACTGAAGGTCCGTAGTTCGATCCTGCGTGGAGGCACCTTTTTGTTACCCTTTTATTGAAAAACACTGTACATATATATTTTTGGTAAATAAAAAAAGCACTGTACTTTTATTGTTGATCTAAAAGGAAAATTCTGTGTATGTCATAATCTTACGTATTAATTAAACAAGATTTAAGTAAAATATTGTATATGTTTATGAAAATTTAAAATTTTAATTGCCCAATTCAATAAGGGTTGGGATAAATTCTCTATTTAACATATGATTACTTGATTTTAACTAATTCATTGTTGAAGAATTCCAGAGGCTCTGGCTCAAGAGAACACTAGTAAAATTTTGTGATTATATATTGCGTTCTTTTTTGTCACTATTTGTATGCTGATCTGCGCGTTAAATTCAAATTCAGATCGCATGATGCTTCGAAATCGTTTCAACAAACGTTCTTCTATTTCTTCCTTGATCACAGGTAATGATTCGAATAAATTTTTTAAATCAACATATTTTTGCATGCATCCAGAACAAGTTTTTACGATTCTGAAACATTATTTTAAACCGACTAGAAAAAAATCTGTTATTTGTTACGAATTAATCGCTCCTTTTACGAGATATCGAGAATCTGGATATCGTCGAAAACAACATGAGTCATAGAGTGTGTTTTCTCTAACTCCACAGATGGGCCAATTCAACCAATCTCAAGCCTCGGTCCGACTTTCCCGACAACTACAATCTGGCATGCTGACTATGCTCCCAGTCCCAGACGGTACGTAATCAATCTTCAAGAACATTTATTTTATTAATTTATTTCATATTTATTTGTTCAAACTATGAATGTTTAGAAGTTGAGCATATAAAATCGATAATATAATTCCAGTAAAGTGTTATTTGATCATATATGCTGTTTTATATGTGGTAGGTCAGAAGAAGAAGAAGTTGCAGTGGATGCAATCAAACACGCGTTGAAGGCTCTCTGGAAACGCCATTTAGTCGAAGAAGGAGCTCATGGCCCTGCTTTCGTTGCTCTTTCGAGGCCCTATATTTCTCAGGTTGATCCCTGTTGCTGTTAGTTATTTTTGGAATTATATTTCCGATATTGAGTTGTGTAATGTGATTTAGATAAATTATGTGATTTAATTTTATAGGGCTCGGAATGGAAGGAGAAAGCAGAAAATTTTGAAACTGAACTTCAACAATGTTATAGAGCTCAATCCCGATTATCGGGACAGCTTGTTGTGGAAGTTGCGGAATCTAGAGCTTTAAAATCGTTACTTCAGGGAAAACAAGATATGATTGCTAGGTTGCAGAATGATTGTAGTCAATCGAGGTTGGCTTTAACCTATATTATATATATGTAGAACAGTATAAGCTTTGTTGGTAAATTAGGTGGTATGTAAATAATTGAATTACGGTTTTCATGCTGCAGAGATGAATGTACTCGTCTAAAAGAACTTTTAGATGAAAAGATGCAAGCTGTAGAATTGCTTACAAGTGAGAACCAGGAAGTTAGGGCTCAACTTGAAGAGGCGAGGGTCAGAGCAGATACTGCTCAGGCTGAAAATAGAATGCTAATTGATCGTTGGATGGCGCAAAAGATGCAGGATGCTGAAAAGCTTAATGAGGTAATCGGGTGTTATAATTTTATAAAGTTCTGTGTCAGTAATCGTAATTCATAACTTATATATACTGGTATGCAGTAATATTACCTAGCCTGGCTCTTTCAAATAACTAGCTTTTCCCTATATTAGTTAGTGTCAGTCTCTATGTTGTAACTTCACTTATTACTTGGTAAAGTTATATTTGCTAACTTTATTTAGCTGATTAGCAAAGCTTTCCTGGATTGAAAATTATTGTGGTGGAACTTTACACTGTCAATTATCCCCTCTACATTTTTACTTAGATCTATCATAACAAAAATAATAAATATCCTTCACTGGAATAAATATTGCTGGTCACTCGACACTTGTTTTCTTCTTCTTATCAATCAGTCGTCCAGTATAACTGCTTTCCAGTTATAGTTTAATGACAATTACATCCAATAGAATAAAGTTTCTTATTTTAAGTCTGTGGTCATCTATGATCTGTATAGTTCTTGTTGTGTCATATTTGAGTCATGATGAGCGTGGTACCTAAATAGCCTTTCAGTAGACTTTCACTATAGTAGAACACTTTCTCTTAGATCTAACACAGGTTTTCCGGGAAAAAACATATTACTCTTATTATAGGCTAATGCTGTTTATGAAGAAATGCTTGATAAGCTTAAGGGGAGCAGTATAGAACAGCTTGCGCGGCAGCAAGTGGATGGCGTTGTGCGCCAGAGTGAAGAAGGTGCCAAGTATTATGTGGAGTCTACTATTCCAACTGTAAACAAACACAAAATTTCCGCCCATCAGGGTGGATGTGCTGCTTTGTTATTTGAGTATAACTCTAACATATTGATAAGTGGAGGGCAAGACCAGACTATTAAAATGTGGGACACAAGTTCTGGTTCACTCAGCCGCACACTGCATGGTTGTTTGGGATCTGTTCTTGATCTTGCAATTACCCACGATAATAGTTCCATCATTGCTGCAAGCAGCTCAAACAAATTGTTTGTCTGGGATAAAGATTCTGGGCGACTGCGGCATACTCTGACAGGCCATGCTGACAAAGTATGTGCTGTAGATGTGAGTAAATTCTCAAGTCGTCATGTTGCTAGTGCTGCTTATGATCGAACAATAAAAATTTGGGATCTGCAGAAAGGGTATTGCAACAATACAATTATTTTCCCTAGTAACTGCAATGCGCTTTCTTTTGGCATAGATGGACATACTATATGCTCCGGTCATGTTGATGGAAATCTTCGATTGTGGGACAGTCAGACAGGAAAGCTACTTAGTGAAGTAGCTGCACATTCACTTGCGATTACATCAATATCCTTATCAAGAAACGGAAATGTAATATTGACAAGTGGGAGAGATAATGTTCATAATTTATTTGATATGCGAACTTTAGAGGTTTGTAAGACACTAAGAGCAAGCGGGAGCAGAATGGCATCTAACTGGAGCAGATCGTGCATTAGTGCAGATGACAATTACGTCGCAGCTGGTTCAGCTGATGGATCCATCTCTGTTTGGTCGATATCTAAAGCTAGTGTCGTTAGCACTCTAAAGGAACACAATTCTTCTGTTCTCTGCTGTTCATGGAGCGGCCTTGGAAAACCTTTAACCACAGCTCACAAGTCTGGAACAATTTGTACATGGACGTAATAAATTTCTGATTGTGGCACCATAGTGGATCATATGTAGATGCAAGTGAATTATATTTTTACCTTTGTGTTTTTAAATATTTTTTTAGTTTAAAATGCAAGTGTTAAAATCATTGTATTTAATAATTATTATTTTTAATTTAATTTAGCAAACTCTTAACTAACTTATAAGTAAATTTATCCAAACACCCGTATAACCGATAAGAATTCATCAATTATGATACCCAAGCACACACATAACCTGGTTTAAAAAGATTAGTATTCTAATTCCACTTTGTGTCTTCTAATTTAAGACTACCAAGAATAGGTACATACGCAACACTAATGTTACAAGCCAAGGGAAGTATTAGATATTCAATTATGTTGACACAAACACACGAATAAACGACAAGAATATCACCAAAAGGATACCATCAGTGTTTAACTTGTATATATATTGCTTCAGCTGGGCATCTCTTAAACCTTACTTAAGTTAGATAAATGTGTCAATCACTTGTCAAGATTCCATATTATTGGATGTCTTAAGGCTCTTTCAGCAACAAAATGTAGCTTAATGACTAAATACTGCAATTATTAGTTCAGACTATCGAGATACGCATGTGAAAGATGCGTATTCGGTTCGGGTAAAATGACACTAATTTTATCTTGCACCAAATAAGCAATTCTTGTAAAAATCACCACTACAGTCACAATCCATGATCAGAATTTCCCAGTTGCATGAATGAAATAAATTCATCACATTAATACCAAGTAGCGGACATTGCCTCAAATGTGACAGAACAGAGATGAATCACAGGTACATTTCAATTCCCACCAACAAATCTTGGTCTAAAGTCTATAACAACACACCCAATTTTCCTCTTTTCAAACTTCACATCACCATGTTTACACAAGAATGTTCTTAGCTTTTGCGTGCAGATCATCACCGCACCACAAATTTACGCAGTACCTTTAGAGAATCTACAATTCTCCACTGTTACAAACAAAACTTGTAAACTCGAAAGACCTTGTTACTCTTATCTAAGTTTCACATACAACATTCGAAATGTTGTCCTGTAATTGTCATACCAAATCTTATTATCCACTACCATTATTACTGCTTGTTCATGCCCATAAGAAACCTTCAACTCAGACTCTATTATTAATGAAGAATCGCTTGTATAATCGAACCACCTTCGTCTATATGCTTAAAATTTACTATATAAAGAGGCCTTGTCGATTGTAGGTTTCTCATCTTGTAAAGAAAACTAGATTTATATCATCATGGAAACAAAGAAGCTTGTTCTGGTTTTCTTATCTTTGGCTTTGGTTCTTGGTCTCTGTCAAAGTTTCGAGTATCATGACAAGGATTTGGAGACTGAAGAGGGGTTGTGGGGTATGTATGAGAGGTGGAGGAGCCACCACACTGTGTCAACGAGTCTTGAGGACAAGCACAAACGATTTAATGTTTTTAAGGCCAATGTTGAACATGTTCACAACAGAAACAAGTTGGACAAGCCTTACAAGCTGAAGCTGAACAAGTTTGCAGACATGACTAACTATGAGTTCCGAAGCCTCTATGCTGGTTCCAAGGTGAATCATCATCGCAGGTTCAGAGGCGAGCGACTAGGAAATTCAACCTTTATGTATGAAAATGTACAAAGAGTTCCTCTGTCAGTTGACTGGAGGAAAAAAGGAGCTGTTACTCCTGTCAAAGATCAGGGCCAATGTGGTAAGTGATTAACTTCCCATGCACAAAATTGTTTAAAAAACGATTCTGTTACTTTCTATGATTATAATTCTCGAAACTACAATCAAACATATAATAAGAAAAATGCTTATAGTTGTATACACAGACTACATGCAACATCATGTATTCATGTGCATGACTTTGCCAGCGATTTTGGGTTTCAGGTAGTTGCTGGGCATTTTCAACAGTGGTAGCAGTTGAAGGAATAAACTATTTAAAAACAAACAAGTTAGTTTCGTTATCTGAGCAAGAACTTATCGACTGTGACACCGAGCAAAACCAAGGTTGTAATGGGGGGCTGATGGACGCAGCATTTGATTTCATCAAGAACAAGGGAGGTCTAACAACAGAGGCCAATTATCCATACAGGGCTGAAGATGGAAACTGTGATGTTTCACTGGTACACAATAAGGCAATTTAGTTTACTGGATTGTGTCCGCTTTTTATATTTCTAAAATAATGTGCACACATATATAATTGCAATGCAGGCTAGTACACCAGCAGTTGCAATTGATGGACATGAGGATGTCCCTGCTAATAATGAAAATGCACTGATGAAAGCAGCAGCCAACCAACCTATCTCTGTGGCTATTGATGCCGGTGGTTATGATTTCCAGTTTTACTCAGAGGTATTTAGTTATACTTATGATATTCGAAAATTTTCATATTGCAAGTCTACTAGTATATGGTTTAGGAAAACGATTAACTACCACCTTCCGAATAAGAACCTACATTATGTACTTGTACATCATCCCATATAGCTAAACTTAACAGAAGAGCTTTAATGACAGGGAGTATTCAATGGAGACTGCAGAACGGACCTGGATCATGGAGTTGCAGTTGTAGGCTACGGAACGACCCTAGATGGAACTAAATACTGGATAGTGAAGAATTCATGGGGTGCTGAATGGGGAGAGAAGGGATACATAAGAATGAAGCGAGGCATATCTTCTGAAGAAGGAATGTGTGGCATAGCAATGGAGGCTTCATATCCGGTCAAGACCTCCTCTAGTAACCCTAGTGGTCATATGTTTGCTCCTAAAGATGAGCTTTGAAGCCTCAACAACATTATCATCTAAGTTTCTCCACAACTATGTATATAAATTCTCCGTAGTTATGCATCACTTCTTAGGAAGAACATGATGACACGGAGTCATCTAGTGTGTCAAATCAGTATTTCTGATTGTATGGCAATGAGATAATTTCTCTCTGGTTTGTTAGCATCGTTTCATATTGTGATTTTGTGGTTTAAGAATTCAGCAGCTGTACTTGAAAAAAACATACAAGTCGAAGAATCAGCAGCTATACTTATAAAAAAATACAAGATCGAAGAAACAACAGCAGTGAATGAAATTACTGATACTGCAGTTTTAATTCTTTTTCCATGAATATAGAAAATCTAATCTCTGTGAAAATTATAACGTTGGAAAGGATATTAGTTGCATCACAACTAATTCAGAAATTTTTGGGAAGGAATCATCACTGGTCGACTTTTATCCTCATTGCAAGAAGATACGAATAATGAAAATGAAAATGCTTTTGATCAAAAAAGCAACACTTGAACTAGCACCTGCACCTGCTCTGAGTGTAACCATGAGAAAAAAAATAATCCGATAAATGGAAGCGTAATTGGAAACCCTCAACACTGTGAACAACTTTAGCCTCTTTGATCAAGAATGAGTTATATGCATCCAGAAGTAATTCGGATCAAAGGAAGTCCCCCAAGACAAAGTTTACGATGCTCAAGTATGCAAACATCTTGAGATAACTGAGTTCTGATATCTATTTATAATTTCAGATAATTTATCCAAATGTATGAACATGTTGCGACACAGTAGCATATATGAAACTGAAACAGATAGTCTTAAACATCAAAATCAGAAAGACAGATTGCAGTTGGTTCAAGTTGATATCAATTACACACATCCAGAAGTTGATTGAAGTTATTATATCTTACATAAAAGTTCAGAATGTCTGAAGACAGAAGTCTCCGAGTGGATCAAATTTGGAGAGGATCTTGGCCTTCTGCTCTTCGGACATTTTCTTTTTCAGCTCCCATTCTTGCCTTCGCTTCTTACCCATCTCAACCTCACGTACAACTTTAGAAAGACATTCAGCAGCTTTTTTCTGTTTGGAGATCAACATGGCCACCGCTTTCTTCTTCACATCAGCAGCACTTGCCAGCTCATCTCTTCGTGATTGTAGTGCACTAATTTGTTCATCAATCTTTTCTATATCTCGTGAGATGGAATCAAGCTCCTTGTGAAGAATATATTCATATCCTTTTGATTCATTGTACTCATTCACAAGTGTAGTGGCCTGCACAATGTTGCTTTCAAGGTCTTCACTTAATTTTCCAGCCGCCTCTGATATCTTCTTATTTTCTTGAAATTCCTTCCATGCTAATGGAATTTCATCAATCAATTTTAATTTTAATATTCCATATCGAGTAGCACTGATGTTTGGATCAGTTTTAAGAAGTGACCAGAGGTGCAGAATTTCAGGGAGCTTGATTGACGAGTGCATGACAGGGATATCTGTAGCGAAAAGCAACAAAAGCTTAATTTGAGCTTCAAACATCTTTTCTTGACTTGTAGCAGATTGATCATTTACAGGAACTGCAACTGATGATTTAGGGAGAGACTGAGACAGTAAATTGTCAGCAGAATCGATAAGCATGTCACTATCATTAGGAATCGATGTGGATGGTATTACTCTAAGGATATGACAGCAAGTACCGTCTTTTGAACTCTGTGAACCAGTATTCTGGCTGGATGAAGCTTGAATGTTTTTGGAACCAGTAGCACTCTTTGAGTTATAACCTGTTAACTCGCAGGACCTTATCCCATTACTCCATGAAGACAAGTCAACTATATCCTTCACTTCTATAGGACTATAGCGAAGTCTTTTTCTCGAAGAAGCCTTAGACGTAACAAGCGTCCACGATCTTCTTGTGAATGCTGTTTCTCCAATTCTATCTGATTTAGACCGTGGATGGACCTTTCTAGGACGAGGGGTTACTTGAGCTGCAAAGAAACAGAGGCAATTTAACATTCTTGAGTCCGTCTATTTCTTTATTATCTATGACAGCCGAATGACAAACTTAGAATTGTTATAAATGTACAAGTTATCTATTTCCTACAGTCTTACTATCAAAGTAGAATATCTTTCAACACAATTGAAAAATGGCAATATGCAGTTATTGTAACAAACTCTTCCCTCTGAGCACATATTTGATCAAGAAGGTATGAGTTGCATGATTTGGAACTATAAATTGGAACGAAACATGATAAAAAGAGATAACCTGATAAATCAAAAATTCTGCTTATTAGTGGAAACTATTAGATGGTATTGGTATATCTCAGCCACATAGCCGGTGAACTTCATGAATGATGATTACTTGTATTGAGAATTGAATTTTACTTGGCCAGGTTGGCCTAGGGTCTAACAAGATTGTCTGTCTACAAGTTTGAGCATAAAAAACTAAGGCCCGTATTACACTGTTACTTAATCTTAGCTTAAATGTTAAATTGTAATAGATGTGAATATGAGTAATAAGTAATGCTTTGTATTTATTCATTATATACAAGATGAACGAACTAGAAACTTTCCAACAAGGTCATGTCTAGGTTATTAGCTGATCTATATAATCAAAAATCAAAATTCCAAAATTCTTAAATAAGATGAAGAACGATTGTTGTGTGGAAAAAATTGAAACCTATAAATTTGATGACTAAATGATGAAGACGGGGAGAACAAATTAAAATACTAGACTATTAGATATATATGACCGTTCTACAATTTGGGGGCGAAGGCAGGTGGCTACCCTAGACACATCCCTGCTTATCCATTTAGTAGGCTTCTTGTCCGCCAAGTTTTAGAAAAGCTCAATCATAGGCTTGTATGACTGATAACAGTCAATTGGACAGATCAAGTCCGGGATAGGAAATTTGTTCTTATAGTATGCTGAGTAGGCTCAGTTTGCAAAATCTTTTATTAGGAACGCTTACCAATAGTTGCTCTTAGGAAAAGTATGGTCTTTATTTGGCTAGATTCGAACAATTAATTAGTTTGAGAATCGGAAGGTTAAGGAGTAATATAAGAGGAAACAGAGAAAGAAAACATATGCATCATACCTAGACTCTGAATCTCGTCAGAAGAAACTGCACCGCGCTTATCCAATTGTGGATTAAATATTTTATTAGTGTTTGAAAAATGAATATATGATCCTTGCTTTCTACAAACTAGAAAAACGGGAACTTGTAAACCCTCACACAACAAGGTGTAAGGTCTAGGAATCTAACATGATCTTATACCTACACTGCAAACTTCAAAGCATGTTAAGGGTTTTAATCTACAATACAATCCTATAAATCTTCATTGTCGCGGTCTCACAGATATAGACATCAAACACTCGTAGCAAAATATACAAATTATTAGCATTTTTAAAGGTGAGTTAAGGCAATTAGTCAAACAAGGGTCAAGAGATGCTGATCATACAAGTATCATAATTTCAAGAAGAACAAAGAAAGTTAAGTGTGGAACTAAAAACAGGAAAACAGAGTTTTAGTGAATTTGGCCACTGAGAGCAAAAGATCTGGTCCATGTACCCCAAAAGTTTCGATTATACCACACAACCAAGGGCTTGAGCCAAAAAAATCTAAAATACCTATCACATTCTACATTAATAACAGAGAATAGTACAAGATCTGACCTTTTTCGCTTACAGGGACCTTCCAAGTGAAAGACTCGAAAAAGGCATCAATATTTGTCTCAGGAAATTTGGAACTAAGAAAAGTTATAATCGATTTCTTGCTATCAAAATACTTCCTCTTTCCTTTTTGATGCAGCCTTGGTGGAAGAAATAAACATCTATCCCTGTAAAATCCATCAGGACTAATTCTTTTTCCCAACTTCCAAGTCCATACATCACCGGGGTTTGGCCAATCTTCTGGAGCATATGGTAAACCTACTCCTGATTTTCCTTCTATAGTAACTGACCCTAAAGCATCACTCTGTTTCATCTCCATTAATTACTTCAGACTAGTCCCTCTGTAATCAACAAACCCCTATTAAAACAATTAAATATAGAAATGAAAGAAAAGAAAATCAAGAAACAAGTGTGTGCCAAGTAATTACAGTAATTAATAAATCACAAATACATAAACCTCTAGCAAAGCCACAAAAACCATACTGCAACTTCAAGATAACATAAAAATGACATGCATGTTCATTTTTGGAATAAATCAAGTTTATAATGCTCTCTCTCTCTCTCTCTCTCTCTCTCTCTCTCTCTCTCTCAGGTAAGACTGTAAGAGCAAAGACATGTAGTATTAACTAATCTAAGACTCACCGGAAATGTTGAGTTGTTTGTCACCGGCAGGGGAGAAGACAAATCGGTTTTAAACTCCATTTATTTTTGCATTAAATTTTTTACCACTACAAGAAGCAACACTTGCATAAATTTGTTAATATTTTTCGGGTTTTTAGAAGTGTATGTAAACTATCTATAAATGCAGATTCTAGCAACACCCTGTGTCCTTACTTCATTCATCTCCTGTACAAGATATTTATGAAGCCACCAAAATTTAATAAATAAATCAGTACAGTCCAGAGCAGCTATCGATCAACATAATTATAAAGTTGGACCCTTTTCTTAAAGTTTGGAGCCTTTTTTAAAAGTCTTGATTAGACAACTACAATCGGCCCAATACAATTATTTTTTCAGAAACTAAAAATTATGGATTTTTTAAAAAACCCACAATCTAAGAAGCCCACATTTTCTATAAATGTTTTGCCGTTTCAAAACTTGTTGACAAAATAATTGATATTTTGAGATGCCCGCATTTTATATGTTTTAGGGGAATTGTGTTAGGCTTGAGAATATTGATGACGACTAGTGACTTCACAAAATGGGTCTAAAATATAAAGTTGGTTATTAATTAGGTCACTAAAATCGGCTACATGGTACACTCTGTTAAATAAATAATTTTTTTTAGTCGAAGAATGATGATGTATTAAAAAAAAATTTAATGTGATATCTACAAGGTAGGGTAACATACCCATTTCAGACAATAAAATCGAAGAAATTAGCATTAATATTAGTGTTTTTCGTCCAAAAAAAAGTAAGTTATATAATCGAATGTACATGTAGCTGACTTTAGTGACCTGTTTGAGACCGTTTTCAATTTGGTGACCAACTTGATATTTTAGGCCCATTTTATTGACCAACAAGATAATTAACCCGTTTAATTAAATGGCTTTGTGATATACTGTACTAATTAAATTAAAACACCTTTAATTGGTTAGACATAATGTCGATTGATTAATTCATATCTAACATTATATAAACATAAGTCATAAATGATACTTGTTGTTATCCCTCTTGACCAGACCAGTCTAATTGTATGTTGATTTGTGACCTTAATCCGATCGGTTATCTGTCTTTGTATTAATAATGTGTCCATTTATTTGAGTTCTCCATCTTCAATGAAACAGTGAGCAAGACATGTCAACATACGCTTGCCATTACATGAGTTCATCGACGTTTAATGTTAAAATGAGTAAATCTTAAATCTTGATACGATAGTATCTCCCTCGATCACTTTACAAAAGGTTAATAATTCGAATTACGTTTATTTTTATAACACAATTTAACATCACTACCCTGTACATCACATTCGATTTGTGACTGATAATAGTTAATTTGCGGCAAGATTAGTGATTGGTTTCTTTGGTCTAAAAACATCATAATTCGATCGTATTATTATTCCACAGAGCTAACTTGTGTTAGCTAGTTGTGACCCCATTCGGTCCAGTTGTATCACTTGTCTGCCACATGGTTCGATTCCCTTGTATGTCAATTTCTTATACTACGAATCATCGCTCACCTTTTAAAGTCAACAACTACATTTCCTGAGCTTTATGATGTTAATTTTAAGCAGCTGCTGGCCTATTATTAATATTATTAATAATGTATAAGTATGTGCGTGAATATTTACTCTTTTGCTAATAAATGATTCACAAATCATCGATGAATCCGTAACCGAGATATAATCTTTAGAAGGCATTCGAGACTTCGAAAAATTCTATTAATTTAAGTTAATCCCGTAACTCCGCTATTATTCTTGATAAAAATCCCGGCATTATGGAATAGATTTTCTTCCCGGGGTCAAAAAACATCGCGCAAGAATAATGTACAGTACTTGCTTTTCAATTTTATATCCAGTTCGAATAATTAAATTCGACCCTTTAAATCTTTATGCCTCGTATCCTAGAGCCAGAACAGTGTTTATGACTTTATGCCCTTTTTGTGCTTCTTCTAAACTGATGTTTTGTGTAATGTAAACAAGTTCTGGTTTAGTTCTCTTTAAAGTGTGCATATTTGTCAAAGAAAAGTTGTTAAGAATTTCAGCAACAGTTTCAAGATTAAGAAAATATTGTAATTTGCAAGTGGTTAATACCAACACCATGTGATTTTTACCCTGTTTGTCCTTTTAATTCAATAGAATCAGTACCTAATTTTTTTTTACCCTGTTTTTTTGAGTTTTACCCCTAACCACCCATGTTACTTTGGACTATTTAACACTAAAAGTAATTGATAGTTGACTAAAATTTAAATTGATATTTTAATTTGTTAAAAATAGAATACATTATTTTAATATGGTAACATGTGATGTGAAAGTTTGGTACATGTTCAACAAAAATAGTCAACAAAAAGAGGTTGACTAAAATTATAGATAACAAGAATGTCTTATTGGAGTGATAATTTTTTTAAAAATTATGTATATTTTTTATTTAAGACATGACAACTAAATTTTAAGCCAAGGATTTTCACTCATGAGAGATTCTCTTATTGCAAATTCAAGAGACTAGCTAAATAGGCTCATAATATGAAATATAAGAAATTTGAAGCAAAAACTTGCTCCAACAGTCTCCTTAGCATCTTTTAAAAATTTAAGAACTCATCTTTCTTGCTTATGTTTAATAATATAATAATAATAAGGAGTATATATAAGGAGTATTGTTGGAGTTGTCATTACTTATAAGAGCATTTCCAATGACATTAGCTATATTAATTGGCTAAAAAAATTTAAAACAGGAAATAGTTAAAATTTTGCAGAAGGGTATTGGAGTGAACTCCAATGGGATTAGTTATAATCCTTATTAGGTATATTTTTGCTAAGGGGTTTTGATGTTCGACAAATTTGACCAACGAATCATAATTATCTATAATTTTACCTAAATGTTTTGATGCATTGGAATGCTAATTTTTTTACTTATTATATATATAGCCACCTAAATTTAAATTTTATAGGTAAGGGTTCTCTCCCATTGGAGATGCTCTAATATCCTAAATCATTAGAGCATCTCCAATGGTATTAGCTAAAACCGTTGGCTAAAATCATATAATATACTGATTATGTAAAATTTGTTGAACCGGTAAGATATTGTGCTCCAATGGAGTTGACTATATTTTAAAAATAGAATGTTATTATTATTTTAAATTGTTAAAAATAAAATATATAATTAGAATATGGTAAGAGATGAGGTAGAGTTTTACCAGGTTTGACACAAATTAGTCAATACGAAGTGGTCCAACATTAATGTTCCATTGGAGTTGAATTTTTTTTACATATTCTCTTAATTTTTTATTTATGACATCTTATTTATATTTTTAGCTAAGGGTTATAGAATGTTCTTAAAAAATTAATTTTTTATAATATTTATAAAGAAGTCTATCGGAGTTGCTCTTATCCTGTTAATGTTCACAGAATGATTCTGAGTAACAAAATGTTGCTGAAATCCTAGATTTTGTTAATGTTGACCATCCATGGAATTATCACTGTTGGCTTTATCGATATTCGATAGCATGGGATCAGATTCCTTTTCCTTAGTAGTCTCTTCACAAACACTACAGATAGAGCCCAATGATGACCTTAAATTTTAAATCTGTAGACTTGCGGTTGCAATCAAAGTGGTTAAGAATACTATACTTACCTTCTTTAACTTTTACTTGAAATTTATGTACTTTGTTCTTGGGCACTTCAAATTTTCAAATGCATTGACCGTCATTCTTTTTATCTTTATATTTGTCTCTGCCTCTCTGCTTTAGTTAACTCTTTCCTTTGTCAGTAACTTTAGAATTTTCAAAACCCACATTCAGTAATTCACATGATAAAAGATGAGAAACGAATACCACAGAGAGTACAACAAAATATCAAAAAGTTTGCATACACGAAAACGGACGTACTCACTTATCTCGCTCGAAGCGGATTCAGAGGAAAACGATACATATGTAAAGTGTGTATAAATTCATATCAAGGATTCTACAAGAACTCTCAATCTGTATCAAGCTCTACAAACCAAAACATTAAAAGAAAAGTAATTGTGGAGGAAAACTAGAGGCACATAAAGTAAATATCTCAAGCAAAACTACTTGGACTACTTGTGCTCTGCTAGTTGTTCTTAATTCCTCTGTAGTTAAACAAACTATGTTTAGGTATAGGCAAGCAAATCAAACTCCAAACCAGTAATTAAAACAGACTTCAATAAATTAATAAGCATATAGAAGTCTTTTAAGTTGGTAATTAACTCCTTGATTAGCATCTTGATCCCTTCTTGCAGTTTAGTGAACCTGATGCACCTGTAAGCTGACCAACTAGAGTCGATGGTCTTGCTCCTAAACTTGAAGCTCTAGAGTAACTAGAAGAAGCTCCTGCACCAGATGGCTTAAAAAATGCACCGTTCAACATCAAATCCCCTTCTGACCTCCAATTCCAGTTCTTCCATTCACTCTCCGGTGCATCCTCGTGCTTCGTCACCTGCACAAAATTTTAATCAAAGGGTCAATTCATATCTAAGCAAAAAAATTGAAATTGAATAGCTAAAATCTGTACTTCCCGATGATTGATGAATGATCAATTGTAGACAGTATGCCGATTTGTTAAGCGACTTATTCCATGGCATCGGTATTTCAGAAGAATTGTCATTTATCATGATATTAGAGCTCGGAACGTTATGGATTAAAAGTTAAAAAAAAAGGGTCAAACCTCTTTGCTAAATCTTCTGTCAGGTGCAAGAAATCTATTGCCTTGGCTGTTAATGGTGGGTGAAGCACTGCCACCAATGGCATACATTTCCCAGTGGGTGTAGTCATTGTTCACCACATGGAAATACCCATGTCTACATCTGCAAGAATCAGTATATTTACACTTTAAACATTAGTGATCATAATGTAACACATTATAAATCAAGAATCTTAAAATTCTTTTAATTATTCTTACCTAGGCATTCTTTGCACAAGCCCTTCTCCAAAGTGATTAAAAGCAATTGTAACTTGCATGTTCTTATCTTGACTATAAGAATCACTGTGTCCTAGCAGCATCACCTTATCATGGTGAGTCATGTAATTATTCGAAATTGTAATAGCCGTAGATCCCATTATAGCATCAATTAGCCCATCTTCGCAATTAGACAAGGAGCAATGATCAACCCACACATGGCTTCCTCCGAAAATCGACACGCCATCACCGTCCGATATTGTTCTCCACCCGAAGTGGCGCGGGGAGCTTCGGACCATAGCATTTCCACCTTGCTTGCAGTCGTGAATATTTATTCCGTGAATAATAATATTTGTCACATATTGTATAGTTATGCATGGACCACCAGCAATGTGTACACTAGCTCCCCTGCCATCGATTGTTTTAAAAGAATTCATAATTAATTCTTCCTTTAACTTTATAACCATGTCACGTTGGAAAATAATCCATAATGGCTCGTCTTGAATCACTGCATGCCTGAGAGTTCCCGGCTTAGGTGTCACCGGATCATCGTCACCGGAATCAGTAACTACGTAAATTTTACCATCTTTTCCACCAACTGCATTTTTCCCGAATCCAATGGCACAATCCGCAAGACGCTGGCGGTTCTTCTCCCAATTAGGGTCGCACCGCCAGCAGTCATCAATGGGATTACCGGTTCCACAAGACAGAAATCCCAAGTTCCTCCTAGAATCATTAATATTCCTGCATTTAACCAAAAAAAAAAAAAAATTAAAATCACATGCTACAACAAACGTGTTGATACTCATAACAATCATTTCATGGTTCGAGCCACAAATGTACGTATTTAAATTTCTGTAACTGAACGTAGTCTAAAAACGACAATAATATCGTGACAAGTAGTGATAAAATGGAAATGTACAATACCTATGTACTTCATGGACTACTAAATCAGGGTCTTGATGTGAGGAGGAGGAAATGGTAGTTGGAATAAAGAAAAGAGAGAAGAGAAAGAGAAAGAGAATGTTAGTTGCCATTGCCATTGCCATTGCTTGCCTCTTTCACTTTTTTCTTGAAAGAGGAACTAGGAAAAGGTCTCTAGAGAGAGAGATAAAGAAAATGTGAACAAGGTGTGGGTGTCAAGAGAGAAAGAGAGGTGGGCTTTTAAAGAAGAAAAATTTAAGAGCGGGGTTAAATGGTGTGATTAAACTAAACACGTGGGCTCCATTTGTGCTTTCTGATTAGTGTTTCGCTTGAGATTTCCAGATACTAAAGTATAATTATCAAGTTAGTTTAGTCTGTTAAACAAATCTTGTTTGGCTTATCTTTTAAATTATAACTTATACATTATAAGTTGATAAGACTAGGATGTTTGTGTACTCAGCTTATTTGATAACTTATAATTTATAAATTGATAAGTTGAATGTTAAAAATCATCAACATTTTACTTAACTTATCAACTAATTCTTTGATTTTTTTTTTTTTAATATTTTATATTAATAATTCATCAACTTATCACATTTTGTGATACCCCAAACACGTAAATTAATCTTTTACTCTTTACAAGCCTATATCATTTTCTGAAACATATAAGAACATGCCAACAAAACTTCTCTTCTGTTGGTTACCCAGGTGTTAATTTATGGTATGTTTTCCTAACCTATGTTCTACTGCTTTTTTGTTTGTCACGTTTGTGTAGAGAATTGATTTTCAATATGCTGCAAGTTTAAGAATACGAAAACGAGAGTGAAAATTTGAACAGCTTCGATTTTATTGTTCACTTAACTTTTTCATGCATTATAAGGTACAAATAAAATACAATTTGACAAATTGTTTTTAAAAATTTTAAAGTGGAAAATATAACCTACAGAGGAACTAAGGAAGTACACGGTGTCCTACATTCTAAAAAATTGGGGCGAAATCCGAATTCATGACTTGAGACGACATAAAAATAAAAAAATTCATCAGGATTATAGTTTATTATCCGAAAATTGTAAATATGATCTTTAACGGTGAACAATGACATTTATTTTTTTCTAATGTAAGAAATCATACAACATACTCAATCTATGAATTCAGGACCAATGAAATCTATCGATCTTGAACGAAATCTTTGATACGAATTATTGTCCCTTAATTCCCGCCACATTCCCGCTTAGCATACGCAAGTAAAAGAAAATCAGTTGTGTGGAATTTTCTTTGTTTGACATCAAACTATAATGCATCCTTCGTATCTATATTTTTTTAAGAAGATGAATGCATTTGAAAATGCAGACCGCAAATGTCGCCGCAACAAAACAAGAACCATTCAGCCAATTGCATGCAACCCTGATGACATGGCTTTACAGCAACTTGTAAAGGTTACACTTGTCACCGTCATTGACACGTGGCCCCGATGTAAAGGCCATTCTTCTTAGTTATTCTACAATCTCATATAGACAACCTTCGGTGCATCCTCCATAATACATACTCGTTGGTGCTGTTACTCAGATTTCGAAATAGTCGGGACTAAAAATATGTACCGTAAATATTGAAAGTAAATCAGAATTTAGAATAATTTTTTCAAAAATTTGTAAAACAAAGTATTATTAATTAGGTTAATTTAGAGATGATTAAGCCTTATTTTTTTAAGAAGGAAGATAGATTAAGTTAAGGTGAGGGTCTGAATTTGTTATGGACTCAAAACAAGTGCACATGCACAAGGGATATATTAAATAGTTGTTTACATACAGTTTCATTGTCGAATCCGACTTTTGTCCATTTATTAGATTATTACTTGCATGTGATTGTAGAAGAAAATGTGTTATTCTAACTAATTAATTGCCAAAAAAGTCTACTTCTTCACCCTCTATTTCATACCCTTTGTTTTTTATCGGCTTGCGAATATGTGTTAGTTGAATAAATCTCTGCTCTTTATCCCCATCCTCCTGGTTTATCTTATATAACAATTTCATGGGCGAAATCCCATGTCGCGTAAATTAACTCAATTACTTCGCATTTCATTATATAAGAATCACAAGCAAAATTGATAAAAATGAAACCGAACCGAATCGAACCGAAATTTAAAACGAATTTTTTATAATTGGATTGTGTAGCAGGCGCTTAACTCCAGGAATGATATTCGCCTACCTGGTGTGCTGCTTATAATACAAAGAAAACACGAAGGGTACACGTACATGAATTATTTAGGAAGCAAGTGATCTTTTGTGGAATTTTATGTGCGTATGGGGGAGTATGTCTTGTCCTGTTCCTGTACTTATTAAGCATGTTGTTAAACATGCATGCGTGTATGTATAATAACATGAGAAGCACATAGAATACATTTGAATAATATTCAATCATTCGTGTCAATTGTCACGGTGTTTCTGTTTTCAACTAATTTGTATGTATAATTTTTAATAATTTAGCTTTGTTTAAACATACTTATGAACAACATGCATGCGATAAATCAAATTCAACATATGTAATATTTATTTTGTATAAATCAAAACACTAATTCTCCCGTTCTTCATCTTAAATTCTTTTCATTTTATTTTGTTTTATCTACTCCACGATATTTAGGTGTATATAAAACTTCTTAATTTATAGAGGTAATAAATTTTAGAACACATATTCATATTTAATCAAACAAAATATTGATAATAAATATCATTAACACTTATTTCATATGATTAGATTTTTTTTTATATTTTTCATGTATAGTGTTGATTTTTACAAAATCAGGTTTTCAAAAAAAAAATTTGGTGAGTGTATAATCTTTATAATTTTATTTTTTATATTATCATTAATTACTTTAAAATATTTGTCGGCATGCATTATGTATCGATGTTTTTATTAATATTTTAAATTTAAGATTTTAATTCTTCTTGAAAAACTTATGGTTGATTAAAAGTGTTATAAAAACCGATCAACCAAAGTACGGAGAAACTACTTAAAAACTAGGTTACAATAAGAGAGTTAACCGCTAGTGGTCGTGAATATGTAGTGAATAAGGGTGTAAGCCAAGATTTATTCTATTTTATATTGTAGTAACTTCTAACTAAATTGGCCTATGTTGAGTCTGTAATCTAGCTCCGCCCCTGTCCTTTTACACTTTTCCTTTCTCCCCAAACTATATATCCCCTTCCCCTTTTTTCTTCTTTTGTTCTATTGTATTCTGATTCTCTCCTTATGGATAAGGTCGATCCTCCCCTTTCTAAGGGTAAGAAAAATCTGAATTCAGGCTTCTTCAGGGATCTTGAAGTTCAAGCGAATGACTCTGGTGCGGTGGGCTCTGTCCAATTTAGGTGTGAGGAGCTGAGGTTTAAACCTGAAATGGAAATGAGGTTGTCTACCAGTTTCACTCCTTCGGCCATTGACAACGTCACTAAATCTGGTAAACTTTCTTTAAACTTTTCTCCTTTGGATGTTAAGGATTTATCGAGGTAGTATTCTTGTTGAGGATGAGAGGTTGATTATTCAACCTAAGAGTTCTTACTTTAATAAGTCTACTTCTATTTGGAACAATTATTGTATTGGGGTGATTAATGATAGTGTTAAGTTGAACTTTACTGATATTAGAACTTTAACTTTAGAAGAATTTAATTGTGTGGGTCTTATTAATATTTTTGAACATGAATGTGGGTTTATGGTGTTTAGGTTTGATACTTATCAGAATTTTCTAAAGACTGCTACTACGGGTACTATGTTTGTTGAGTGTGCTAAACCTGATTTTGAAGTCTTTTTCAAACCCTGGAATGAAATTTTTTATGCTAGTTCCAGTGATACCATTAAGATGTGGAGACACCTGATTAATGTATCCTATACCTATTGGTATGTTAAGGGTTTATGTTTGTAGGCCAGTTCGATTGGGAGGCCTTTATAGTTGGATCTTGTTGCTTTGGATAATCTTAAAAATCTCAAGTGTAAAGCCACTGTTTGTGTTGATATGTATGTTCTACATTCGAGATCAAATCTTATTTTGGCTAATTTGGATGATTCTTCCACCTCTATGACCCATGTCCAAGTTCATCCACCTTATTACAACAGTAAATTTTAGTAATGAATTCTGCTAACATCAAATTTAAGGCTCATCCACCTTATTACAGCAGTAAATCTTAGTAATGAATTATGCTAACATCAAATTTAAGGCTCATCCACCTTATTACAGCAGTAAATCTTAGTAATGAATTATGCCAACATCAATTTTAAAGCTCATCCATCTTATTACAACAGTAAATCTTAGTAATGGATTAAGCTAACATTTTTAAGGCACCATCTTATAACAGTATTTTCATATTGACAAAAAAAAGTCCTTAACAATTGGAGCTCGAACTGAGTACATTTTCAATTTGTCCAGAATTTTGCTTTTCATAAGGTGTCTTCTCTCTCAATCAACCTTCATCAATTCAACTATAAGCCATCTCATTGTCAAAGTAGGCTGCAATCACTGATAAAAAATACAAACAAAATAGACAACGTTTCCTTTTACATATAAGTTTGCACAGGCAACTTATGTGACTTGTTTTGCGTGTTTTTTTATTCTGAACAATTTTTCTAGTCAGTGTGCTATACTGAGCCTTTTCATACGAAAAACAACCCCCTCCCCAAAACAGAAATGATTATCACCTTTCGAATTAGGCAAAGTCTATTTCCTCGTCCTACTCACTTGGTTGAATGGCAAATACACCTACTTTATCTATGAAAAAAGTAAGCAATACCAAAACGACAACAAAATAGGTAGAATAAAGTTGAATATTTGCATGTTTTTAAAGATTACATGTGTGAATATGCAGACAACAGTTGATATATAGAGAGAGATACATGCATGAATGTCAAAACAAATCAAGCAAATTAGAGACAGAAGAAAGTACCTTTCTACTGCATCAAGTCCCAGTTCAGCAATGTAGTAACACGCTATTGAGTATAGCCAACTTTTACTCTTGAGAGAAACACGGGCCAACCAGTTACTGTCATCCTTGTGATGTCTACCAAAGTAAGTCACAGGTTCCGAGTGTGGAAACCTAGTTCGAACTGATCATCGGGAACTTTAACTTCCCAATGTCCATCAGTAAACCCATAGAGGCAGCGAACTGTAACCTCTGTTTTTCCACAAATAAAATACAAGTTTATTAGTTTCCAATTTATGATTTCAATTCACATAACCAAGTTACACAATTCAAAGAAAGATATATAAAGTTCAAAGTACATATTATACTTTGTGATTCTACTTTTGTGACTTTGGCCATAAAGTTTTCAGTCTGTATATGTCCAAATATAATATGACACTTACAACGTATATATCATATTTGGTGTTAGGTTTCAAAATGCACATAATAATCAGATCTCTTAGTTCCTTATCCATAAGATTAGACTATGATTTAGATGTATTTGTTTTTTGTTTATACCCAAAATGATGTCAGTTAGTACCATATTATTTCATTTCCATAATGACATAATATAAATTCCAGCAACCATTCAGTATTTAACAAGAGTTCTATATTTGTTTAATACTTTGTTAGAAGATGTTCCAAAACATAAAGATACCAAGTTACTTCGAAATCTCAGTCGTGTTAAGCATAAATATATTGTATGAGTGCATAATTTAAAAGGATCAAATAAATGAAAACAATTTCAACAAGTATAAGTACTTGCATTTAAGCAAGAGCGGAAGTAGTCGAGATCTACAACAGAATGCAACGGTATAAATTCTCACTTCTTAAAGAAGAGCCGCTTCTCAAAATAATCAATACAGTCAAAATATCAAATTACCTATAGTTAAAGCTTTTATAATAGCATCTCTCCGACAAAGTCGGTCCTCGAAAATGTTTTCTAGTGATGGCCACCTGGACTTACAAGAGTCTTTAGTCACCATGTATTTATGTGTACAAAACTATAAACAATTCAGTGACAAAATTATAATACAAATCATTTGACTTCTAATATTTGGTTTAAAAGTACAAAACAAGTTCTCTTCGGTTAAAAACATGCCTCCTGAACGAACACATATTAATGTTTATTCATAGTTCAGTGTTTGTGACCACACAGGTGCAAACCTTTCTACATATGGGACTAAAATATTATTGGCAACATCAAACAACTCTTTTCCGTCATATATGTTCCAACACAAAAGTACTTCTCGATTGTATTTCACCCCAACAACTACCTTGCACAGAAAATCATATGGACCAATGTTAAACCCTTTAGACCATGATTCATCTGATTCAAGATTGTATGATTTAATTCTTCTTTGGGACTTATCAGTAATCAATGCCACAATTCTGCCATTAATGCATAACATTTTTGAGATATGACTCACTTCATCAATGACTGGATAACGAATCTCCCCATGAAGGTCAGTTGTTGTATCGTACCAAAGTAAGATAAGTGTATCAAATGATTTATAACTTTCTCAGTAAGGGTGTGCACGAGTCGATTCGGCTCAATTTTTACAGAAAATCGTAACCAAACCATATATGTCGGTTCGGTTTGGTTTCTACCAATTACCGTAACCATACCATTCGAAACGGTTTTATTCGGTTCGGTTAACCGTTCATCATTATCGGGTTTTTTCGGCTTTTAATTTTCAAATTTTAATATTTTAATACAATGCTAAAAAAATAGGTAGGAACATTTCCAACAAAGTACAGACATCATGACTAAGCTACAAATTGGAAAAATAATATACAGGTTGCTTGTCGATCTCATCCATGAGTTGTGCATATCAGCATATGTTTGGGTTTATTAATAAAAAGGTCTTTTTAGTGTGTGTCCAAGGGCACACTCTAACAACTAATTTTTTATGAGTTAATAATTTTTTATTGGTTGAAATTTGTGTGCATGCAGGGGGCCATTATTATTAATGAAAGTCAAATCAATCAAAAAGTGACAACTAAGCTCTTATTATGTGCCCTTAGACACACATTAGAAAATTTGTTAATAAAATCATCATGCATAATGCATTACTGCATATTAAAGTCACTGTTTTTTTCCTTGACTCTTCATACTTCACAGAGAATGGATTGATATTTCGTAGGAGACGAAAGACGATGATCATTTTTGCAACTTACGGAGAAAAGGAAGAAAAACACTGTAATTTAAATCTGGATCATTTTAAGAGAATGTCTAAAAAGCCCATCCCGTCATGTATGCTTAGAGCAAGTGCAATGGGAGGCCCAAGTGGGTGATATGGCATAGAGAGAGGGATACTTGGGTTTCTTTATTGCGTTGGAGACAAATTGAAAAGTTAGTCAGGCCCGGGAACTTGGACTGGCAAACTCTGGCATGCGTGGCGTGTTTTTTTTTATTTCTCCTGCTTCATAAACTCAACTCTTGGTAGGGCTGAGCAGAAAACCGAATTAAAAACCGAAACCGATCCGAAACCGGGAAAAATTGAACCGAATAAAACCGATCCGAAATCGAAACCGAAAAATATAAACCGAGCCGATTTAAATGGTTGGGTTCCGATTTTAGGTTTCAACCGAACCGATACAAACCGAACCGGACCGGGTATTAATATAAACAAATTAATAATATTATATATATATATAATAATAATTTTTTTGAATTTAAAAACATATTTATATATTACCATTTACAAGAATAAAATAGTCACTGTAATTGTAATTACAAATTGGGCCAAGCTAATTGTGTAATTGGGCAAGAACCCAGAAGTTATCACACTCTTGTCTATCGGCCTCTCAGACATTAGACATTGCCCTAATTCCCATTAGCTATTAGGTATAGCAAACTGCAAAGTATTGAAGGAGCATACGCCTTACGCACAAAATTACAAATTACAATTTACAAGTCAATAGATCTGGACATTTGGTACTTCACGATTTCACTCAACTTGAAGCTTTTTGATGTCTAGGAATGAAGTAGCTCAACAAGAATCAGATCAAGAAACAATCATTGAAATTGAAGTGGTATGGATTAATTTTATCTAATATAATTGAAGTGTTAATATAATTGAAGTGTTATCTAATATCTATTGAATATATGCTTACTTTTATCGATTTGTGGATTTTATAAATTGATTTACGATTTACCCAATTTGTATTCTACTTGGTTCAGACTTTTATCCAATATATATTGATTTTAGTGTTTACTGTATGTCTTTGTGACTTTGTGTTAATTGTTTGTTTCCATTTACAACAGGTGCTGAATTTAGTGTTACTTTTGAATGCATAATTGTTAGTTGTTAAAACATAATTGTTATCTCGAGCTAGTGTTTTTTGTAAAACAAGACACAAGAAAGCACTTGTGTTTTTTGTAACCTGTCCATTGATTTCAACTTGAGATTTAGATAAAGAAAGATAAACTTATATACTTAAATTAAACTAGACCAACCCAGATTTATTGACCTGCAGATTCTGAGTATGTGGGCTGTCAAATTTCATGAACTGTGCTACTGATGGATTATTTCCAGCTGAGCTTTGCTGATATCTTTCTGTATTATTACTTTGTTATTCATTTGATAGGTAGAAGATGAAAAAGTGATTGGTGCTGAATCTGAAGAAGATCGGGAGATATAACTGATCTTAGAGGGGAACCGGAAGAATATCTACAAATGGAAAAATTAGAAAATGTTAAATTAGTGACTCTAATTGTTTGTTCTCTATTTTAATTGGTTATTAGTATAGGTAATCTTATTCTTATTATAATGTCGTTGTTTTATTGTTTTATAGATGAGCTCAAAGTTGGAAGCTTATTTCAAAGGTTGGACATTGATGACTGAAGTTTGAAGGTAATACATTTGTTATATCTTATGTGAGTTGATGTATTCTTTTATATAATCTGGTGTGGTGTGACAGTAAAATGTAGTCTGTTACTTGCGTTTGCGATGGTACAAGTAGGTGATGTTAGTCTAGTACTTAGAAGTGAAACAAGGGTGTCTTTTTGTTCTTGTAAGTTGCAAGTATCCAGGGACCAGGGGTAATGTTAGTTGTTATGGACTTGCGTACTGTAACTATCCCTTTTTTGTATTTTCGAGCAAGTGACTCTAATTAAATCTTCTTTGTTTATCATGTTTCATTATATGAATCAAGCATGTCCTTGTTTGTCGTGGCTTTAGATCTCTTGTTAGTCTAGCGTGATGTTAAATATATAAAGCAAATCTTGACGTCTTTTCCTCTGTTTTTTGAAGTCTTATCACACTGCATAATTGCTTCCAGTGTTGTTCTTTGCAGGTGTATTGAAGTGCTATTTGGTGCAGCCATGCTCATGCTCTCATGTCACTGCCAGATTCAACCTTTTTTCAGTTCTATTTAGTTAGTTCAAAATCCAATGTCCTGGAATCATATTGTGTGTAATGACTTAATTTATGCTTTGTAGAAATTCGGGAAGAACAAATGAACGGTTTAATGTAATCTTGAATTCTATGAATTTTTTTAATTAAGTTTCTTTTTAGTATTATAGTACTAAAATATGTTTTGTCATTTTTATATTAGTCGGTTTTGTAACCGGAACCGAGCCGATTGTAACCGAACCGGGATTTTAAAACCGAAACCGAGCCGGTGGTTGCGATTGTGGTTTTGATCTTTGATTTTAGAAACCGTAAATACAAGGGTCCGATTCCGATTTTATTCACAAACCGAGCCGAACCGGCCCATGCTCTCCCCTAGCTCTTGGCATATTCTTTTTTTTTTTGCTAAGTAGCTCTTGGTATATACATTACAAAAACCTGGAAAGTAGTTGCCCGTTGTAAAAAGTAAAATGTAGAAAATAAAATGGTCAAAAATTTTGACAGTATAAATGTGTAGATTTCATATCTATTTTTTTTTACAATTCTCATCTTTATCAAAAAAAATTCTATAGAGAAAAAATGAATCCCCATCAAAATTCACCTTCAAATCCTCAAAATACAAACCCGAATTCTTAATCCTCGAATACCCAATTTCCGTATCTATTTCCGAATTCTTATTTTCCGTTTTCCCAAAATACAATTATCAATAATTCTCAATTTTCTAATCCACAAAATTCATATTATAATCCACAAATGCCTAATTCTCAATTTCCATTTCTTAATCCTTTTTCCCCTATGCTCGAAATTCATAATTTATGTATGGTTCAAATTTTCAAACAATACTTTTAGCCTCTTATAAAACGTAAATTGAGAGAAATATCCAACTTCGTGATAGATAAAAACATTGTCAACTACAATCCGACCTGATTGAGCATGTCTCAAGGTTTCATAATAGTGGCTAATTTGTTTGAAATGTAATGTTTTAAATTAAATTGTTCTTGTAATGTTTTTTCTTTTAAAATATGCAATGCATTTTAATTATAAATCGTGTTTTATTTTTAATTTCATTCATATTAAAAAATTTAAGTTTTTAATTATTGAAATCATTTTATTAAAAATAAAGAGTAGAATATTTATCATATCTATACTATTATATTAAAGACGAAACATTGAAAGTTTTGTAGCTTGGTCATGAAAGTTTTTGTAGTCTGGTCACTCTATTCATAGCCGTTAGATATTTTTGATCAAATCACTGAGAACCGTTAGATAAAATATTAAAATTAGTATATAGAATATCTTTTCTATTTTTCCTAACTAAAACATCTCATTTTCTAAAAATATCACAGACAGTTTCATTTAATAAAATAACATAATAAGGTTATAATTGCTAATAAATAACACATTACCCTTTTTAAAAACCATCACTAAATAAAAACATTATTTATAACCAATTACTTTTTTCAGCTAAAATACTTTACCTTTTTTTATTTTTTTTCTTACAAAATCCTCTCTTTTTCTTAAAAAAACACGGGCGCTTATCTTTTTTAACAAAAACATGTTACTTTTTCTATTTTTCCTTACTAAAACCCCTCATTTTCCAAAAATATCACGGCAAACCCTTACTTATTTATTTTAAAATCTATTTTAATACTTTTAATTATGTTACTTTTTCTATTTTTTTCATTTTCTTAAAAAATTATTATTAAATAATAACATTTTTATAACCAACTACCTTTTTATCTAAAATACATTATCTTTTTTTAACAAAATCTTCTCTTTTTCTAAAAAAATCACGGCAATTATCTTTTTCAACTAAAACATGTTACTCTTTTTGATTTTTGTTTACTAAACCCCTCATTTTCCAAAAATATTTCGGACAAAACTTTACTTATTTATTGTGAAGTCTATTTAAATACTTTTAATAACGGGCACTAACTTTTCAGCTAAAACATGTTACTTTTTCTATTTTTCCTTACTAAGACCCCTCCTTTTCCAAAAATATCACGGGAAAACAGTTATTAATTTATTTTAAAATATATTTTAATACTTTTAATTATTTAAAAAAGTTTAACACGCCTACTTATTTTTTTTAGCAAATGCAGATTAATAGAATATTAAAACATAAATAATAAAAATGAGTAATTATTAATAATAATCCGTGCATCGCACGGTTTTTAAGCTAGTTACTAATTAAATATAACATTTAATATGCTTAGCAAAAAGAAAGAAAATGTAACATCTAATATGATTAGAATGGATCAAGCATGGCCACAAAACTTAGACTCGGGCTTTGCGTAGGAACCGGTTGACCAACTTATTTGATAGGCCCACAATTGTTTAGGTGGCACAGTAAAATCAAACTTTGACAGGGGACTTGGGCTCCCGCATGCACTTGCTCTTAGTCCAAAGCCGAAACTAGACCCATGGTTTCGTACTTAGGCCCTTTCTACTAGGTCCACAGTTCAAACTTGGCCGTATCGAAAATTTGAAAGTCGAGACCATGCACGGAATCCACTTCAAATAATCTCAATTTTTATTTAATTTATTTATCTATTTAATTTATTTGCCCATTTTTTAAATCTATTATTGGTTGAGTTTTCTAAATAATCAATACTGCTTAAATTTATTTTTTTCATTTGTAATTTCTAAATTGTTCTCTCTCGTTCCTTAATTTTTCTTTTTGCACGTTGAGATTTTTTATCGTAGCCAATTCTGTTTGCGCTTTGAACTGTACAAGTACGTGTGAAGATTTACTCTTATAGATAGAAAACATAGTTTTTTCTAATCTTTGTTTTCGAAATAAAAATCTGACATTTCAAAAAATTTATGAAGCCATTTTCCAAATTATTTTAAAAGACTCATAAAAAACAAAAAACAACGGAGAGAAATTTTGTTCGAATAAAAAGAAAAAAAAAAAAAAAAAACTGCCACGTGGACAAATGAATTGAACCGGGTTAGTCCGATAAGCTCATTACTTTTTGAACTTCACCCAGACTTTGGACCCTGACAATGAAACAACATTTACTGTATGCAAAGGCAGGTGAGCTACTTGAGTACTATTCAGTAAAAAAAAGGTTTTTACTAGACTACTAGCCTGGGCTGAAATCTACGCACGTGCTTCTGTGCCCTGCCAGTCCATTTTATATCTTTTATATTTCAACATGATTTAATTGTTTAATCCATTCTTCAGATTTACTCTCTTCGTTTCTTTTTATGCGATGCTTGACTTTTTGTACATATTTCAAAATATTTTGATCGAGTAATTAAAATTATTATTTTTAAATTTTCTTTTTTTAATTAAACTATCCTTTATATATTTTTATTTTTATTTTTTTTTAAAAAATAATAAATTTAAGTACCCAGTCAAAACACATTGAAATATGTGTAAAAAATCCAGCAACATATATAAAAAAACAGAGAGAGTATTAATTCTTTATTCGAAATCATAACCATCTCATTCGTTTTCTCCCAGATAATCACTGCCCATTATACAAATAATTAAAATTAAAATTTTCTTAAATAACGAATAAACCAGAGATAATTAATAAATAAATTTTAATTCACGTGAAGCAAATATTAAAATTTAATAAACCAGATCGAACGAAACGTGAACGTCAAAGAAGAGCTAAAGCCAACATTCTTTTTTAAGTATCCATCCAAGGACCACCGTCAGTCCGCCACTCTTCAATAGCCTTTTTAACATGAAAGCGGTGTTGTTTTTTAATATCCACCGCGACATTTTCAGTCCTCGTTACAGCTTTTTTGCCTCAAATATTTTCTACAATAAACAATACCAAAATCCCAAAAATGCCCTCTATACCCAGTTCCCCATGCCTTTTTCTTCTGCAAAAACACTGCCACAAGCAACAGATACATAATTATACATTTATTTACATGCACATACAAATCTCAAAATTACAATACAAATTATAATTATAATACATAAATGTAAAATATTAAAACCCTAAATTTAAGTACTTTTTATATTTGTCAAAAATTAAAATTTGTTAACGTATTTTGAAAATAACATACGTTTGTTACGAACCCGAAATGACACGAAACAATAATACGGATAGAGGACATCTGGGTAGAACAAGGCAAAATAGTAACGTACCACTAGATACACTACTACGTACACGTTATAGCAGAGGTGAGATAAGGATTGTTAGCTACTGAAAATGAATGCGATGGCGCCTTGTTTATATACAAATATAATTTATATCTTTATCATCACCCCTTAACATTAATTACATTTACTATATTGCCACTGATCTCCCGTGCTTCTACCACTCTTACTCCTCCTCACCCTCATTTCACTCAACCACCAACACACACACAACACACACACTAGAAAATTTTATTACAAAAATATAATTTCGGGGCTTGCATTTTCTTGGTTTCTTCAATATTCAAGAAATTTTAGACCTTCCATTCTTGAAATTAACATGGTTAGTTTTAATTTTTGTTTTTGTTTTTGTTTGTTGTATTTATTTTTCAAAGTTGTTTTTTTTTTTGTTTATTGTTGTTTCCCATGCTTTGTTTTTATTCTATTTAGGCCACATTACAAATTACGATGATGGGTTTTTTATACGTTTCATTTTCAAACTTAAAGATTCTATCTTTTCACATTTTCTTGATTTTTGTAAAGTTTGCATTTTTTTTATATATGTGACTACCCTTTTGTGTCTATTGTTCATGTTTGTGAGTTTAAGGATGGTGCAATAAGGTATGATGATAATTTTTTTGAGATGTTTATGTATATGTGTATGTTTAGTTCTTATGGTTTGATTCATATGTAGTGTTGAAGAATGAATGTGTGCTTGATTTTAATGTTATGCTACTGTTTTTTGATGGGTAAGTTGGTTAGGATTTTCAAGAATTTCTAGTTGAATTAATGTGTTTGGTAAGGTACTGTATTTTACTATAAATGGATATTTTTCTGAAATGGGAAATTTTTTATGTTTTTGTATGGTAATTTATGCATTTGAAGGTGGATTAAAAATGGTAGCTTTTTCACTATTGCTTGTTTGTGCTATTTGGGGAGAAGGTTTCCATTCTTAGTTTCTTGTTGAGAATTGTTTGTTTTTCGGTTATTTGGACTCGGTTTCGTGCTTGATTTGATTTTTGTGTTTTTCGGTTAGATGATAATGTTTGTGTTTGCAGTTTTGAAGTGAGAATGCAGGTTGTGGAAGTACACATTGAAGGCTGAGTTGTTTGGAACGTGTAAGAGGTGTGGTTTTGTGAGCGATGGATGGACGAAGGCATTCGGTTGATATTCCTATATCGAAAGCATTGGTGGCTCTTAGAAGAGTGAGATCACTCAGGGATCCATCTACAAACTGTTCAAGCAGATTATCTCCGTTAGTTGACGGTTTGCATTGGGAAACAAATTCGAACAATGGGATCACTTTAGGATTTGCTAATGGTGGAATTGATGGTGATGATGCTCTGGAATCAAAAGATGTAGGTTTGTATGGACAAAGGAGGGAACATGAAAGTGATTGTGAGGTCTACTATTCTAAAAGAAAACACACTTCTAAGCTAGCCTGTTTTGAGTATCCAGACTTTGCGGATTATTGCCCCGCCAGGACCATACAAGAAGAGTCTGACTTGATCCTTACAAATCAGGAAGAGAGTTGTGAGAACACATTACCAAGTGAAAAATATTACAGGGAGTACAAGGACAAAAAAGTAGGCTTGATTGGCAAAACACCTTTAGAGGATTGCTCGGAGGAGACGGGGTCATGTCATGAAACATTGGAAGGATCTGTGCGAGCTGAAAGATTGGATCAAAATGCTTCAAAGCGAAACTCTCGATATAAAAGTCGAATTAGATCATCCAGAGTGGGTACAGGCGATGTCATGAGTCGCACAGGCAGTCCTTGCTTGTCCATGGGTGATGTTCCAGTTGAAAAGTCAAGTCATAGCCCATCATTATATGATAATGAAGATGTAGATGCTGTATATCTGAATCATCAGGGGTGTGGGATAAGTCGATGCTGGTCAAAAACTCCACGATTTAGAGAATCTGATTTCTCTTCTGATCTAGAAGAGAGACCATTAATGTTAGAGGGAGTAAGGGCGACAGATCATTCTGAGCAGAGGAGTCGGAAGCACATTGGCAAGGAGGCTATTCCATATTCAGAGAGTCCTAGGAGTCTGCATCAGAAATTCAGGCCCAAGTCTTTCAGTGAAGTAGTAGGGCAAGATGTGGTGGCAAATTCCCTCTTAAGTGCCATTGCAAACGAGAGAATAATTCCATTTTACCTATTTCATGGTCCCCGTGGTACTGGCAAGACATCTGCCTCAAGAATTTTTGCTGCTGCCTTGAATTGCCTCTCACGTGAGGAAAACAAGCCTTGTGGTACGTGCCAGGATTGCCATGCTTTCTTTTCTGGAAGGAGTAGGGATGTAAAGGAAGTGGATTCTGTGAGAATCAATCGGGTAGACAGAATTAGATGGATCATTAAAAGTGCCTCTGCTCCCCCAGTTTCCTCACGCTATAAGGTTTTTATAATTGATGAGTGCCACTTATTGCGAGGATCTACTTGGGCAACTATCTTAAATGCAGTTGACAACTTTTCACGACATGTTGTCTTCATTATGATTACCCCTGATCTGGATAAGCTGCCGCGGAGTGCAGTGTCAAGGTCCCAAAGATATCATTTTCCAAAGATAAAGGAAATTGACACCGTTTGTAAACTTAGAAAAATATGTGTAGAAGAAGGAATTGAGTTTGATCAAAATGCATTGAACTTTATTGCCACTAAATCTAGTGGTTCACTGCGGGATGCAGAAATGATGCTTGAGCAGCTCACTTTGCTTGGCAAAAAAATTACTCTATCAATTGCCTACGAACTTGTAAGCACTTATTTCTTTGATGCAATTTTCACTACTTTCTCTTTAAATTACGCGTTTTCATTTTGTTCTACTGATTCAGGTTGGCATGGTTTCTGATGAGGAATTGCTCGACTTACTGGATCTGGCTTTGTCCTCTGATACGGCAAACACCGTTAAAAGGGCGAGGGAGTTGATGAAGTGTAGAATTGACCCTATGCATCTAACATCACAACTTGCAAATATTATTATGGACATTCTTGCTGGAAATTGTTTGGATGGTGCTTCTGAAGCCAAGAAAAAGTTTATGGGAAGGCATACTTGTATGTGTATTGATGCTCCATATATGTTACTTAAGTAACTTTTTAAAGTTATATTGATGTTTTCATTTGGCAATTGAACTTGAATCTTGAACCTTTTGGTCTTTTTAATGTTTGGTCTGTTGCTTATTGTTAGCTGTCGAGAACATATGATTTACTTATATTCTAGATAGCGTAAAGTTTGACCCCTCTTATCTGTATATCTTATAATCCAAGTATCTGACAAAGTCATGCATTTCTCTCCTGCCCATTAATGTTCTTTTCTTGTTCCTTCTAAATTTCTTTGAAGTTTTTCCGATTTTCGGTACTTAATATGTGTGCTAGTCGTTGCCTACTTTCCAAGATCTTATGCTCTTTTTCTACTATATCTCTCTGCAAGGACACTGTGCTTCTGGTTAGCAAATAGCAATATTGCATTTTGTTTTTACAATTTCTTTACATGTAGTGTGTGCTTTAGTAACATTTCTTTTTTTCATTTGGTTAAAGTGTTGGTGGCTCATCAAGAGTTCATATTTGTGAATGTATATATCAATAGTGGAATATATATATTTAGAGCGGATAACCCTGTCTTAATTTAGTATAATGACAGTGTCTCTTTGTCTGCTCTGACTTTCCAATTATTCTGATTCTTAGCTGAAGCAGACCTCCAGCATCTTAGTCATGCACTGAAAGTACTTTCTGAAACCGAGAAACAACTGAGGACATCCAAGAACCAGACTACATGGCTTACAGTAGCTCTTTTGCAGCTGAACTCTGGCAGTTCTTCGTTAGATGCAAATGAGGCAACATTATGTAGAAGTACGGTGCCTACAAGAGGTGAGAATGGGACATAGAATATTGTGGTACGATTACATCCTTTGGAATAATTGATGTGAATAAGACTTCTTAAGCTACTTCTTGATTTACAGACGGTGAGTTATGCAGCTCATCATACAGTGGAGAAAGTTTAAAGCATCATGTCACTTGTGCTTGTGGCAAGTTCGATTCTTGCAAAATGGGGATACAGGAAGGGAAGGGAACGCTGGAATCTGTTTGGAGTAGAGCTACAGAAATTTGTGAATCCAAATCACTTCGAAATTTTCTTCAGAAAAAAGGACAGCTGACTTCTGTTTGTTTTAATGAAGGTACTCAAGTGTGTTATTTTATTCTGGCCAGTCCATTTGACTAACTATTTGTAATTTGATTCTTTCATCTTTGTTTCTAACTTCATTCACCTTGCTATAATAAGATAATCAAATCAAGAATAAAATAACTGTTATGGTCGGAGGAAAACATGTATTTAACGAGCTACTTAACTAGTTAATGTTTATAATAAATTGGAGAGACACACAGCTACCCTCCACTGTTATTATTATTTTAATTTTCTCGGTCAGATCTAAAATTTTGTTTGTACATATGTTACGAGTTCTATATATACTGTATATATACTTGCTATTGTATTCTATATATATATATATATATATATTTAATATATAGACATTTTATACTAATAACTGCATGGTCACCTGACGTTATCATGTCAGTAATCCCTGGTAATTGCAGCTTAAGACTATATCTTCTAAAATATACCCTTTCTACAGGTTTGGCAGTAGCTGAACTAGAATTCTACAGTCCTGCTTATGTAGTGAAAGCTGAAAAATCCTGGAAATTGATAGCTGCTGCATTGCAATCTACTTTGGGTTGTAATGTTGAGATAAGGATCAATCTTATGCGTAGCAATTCTGACATCAAGTCTACAAAAGTAAAAAAATCATTCAGCTTGTTCAGTTGTTCCCGCAGAATTCGGCGTCATTCACAGTCTACCACTGAACTTGGGAGCGATCCTTCTGAAAATTATACTTCATTGTCCGAGAAGCCCATGATAAAGGAAAAATCAGTTGCAGCATGTTCCTCTGATTGTGGGTCTCAACACTCGCGAATTTGCTGTCACACACGAGAATCAGTTAAAACCCTGCGGGATAGTGATGGAAATGCACTTAGTGTTGAAACAACTACGTCGTATAGGTTATTGCCTGAGAATTCACCAAAACCAGGATATTGTCGAGATGATTGTTGTAATGGAGAAAACTCTGACACTGAAGAGAAACAGCCAGGCTGTTTCCCAAGGACAATGAAGGTACACAAGAAGTTACACGCATCAGGCAACAGGCAAATGGCTGTTTTCAGTTTGCAACCACAACACAATCTTGCATTGGCCAACCATAGTCAAACAGCATCTCAAACATATTTCTGTGCCAGTGATCCTTACAGTTTTAGCAATGATTGTAAGAACAACACTGAGTGTCATGGAAACGAGGACATGTGAGTATTTTCTGCGACTCACCATCAGATGTATTTCTTCTTTTGAATATTTCTAGATTCAAAATCATGAAGATGACATAACTGTCATGGATCAGATGAAACATATTATAATATATTAGAAATGTTGAAGTTCCAATTGATAAACTTTAGAATGGTCCTCCTTACTATGCATCCATACAAATTTTACATGCTTGCCTCTGTCTTAATCATTTTGTTGTTTACTTGTATAAATTTGGTTAATTTGCAATCAAGTCAAGGAAGGAAAGATTCCAAGGTGTACTGTTGGAGGACTCCCACTTTTCCCTTTAAGAAGGTACTGAGTGTACAAACGTGTCCGAGTTTATTAGATATGAGTACACAGTTCTATTTAGTTCTCTATGGCTTGCTGATAACCGATGTTAATGTGAGACTGATCCTCTGAGCTTTAGTGTATTGTTTATAGAGAATACGATTGTAAACATCTTGTCCTTGAAGAAAGTAATCTGGATTTAGTTTTAGTTCTTAGTATATAAATCTGAAGTGGTCTAGTAACTAGCATCTAAAGATCTGTTTGTTATTAAGCATGATATGATATACAAAAAAAGCTTACCTATTTTTGCTCCACTTTCAGGCTTGGCAGTTGAGACATCAGCAACCAAAGAGATCACACCTGGTGGGTTGGGTTCTCCCTTGCGCCGCAGCCAAGTAGTATTGCAGCTAACATGAAGTGGGTTATACACTGCAGAAGAATCTATTTTTGGTCTTGATTCTTTTATGGATTAAGCAAATTCACATGTATAGCTTGCATCTACAACCCTGGTTAGGCTATGTATCCTTATGAAGCAAATTTGTAGTAGTAAGCTTGTAGGTTAAGGAGAAGCTCTTTATAGATTACATGCTATTATTATTAGACAGTGCATTGGTCAAATGTTTTAGTGATTCCCAATTTCCCATATTTATGTCTCCTGTAGTTGAAAAAATTGTGTGGTCTGCCAATGTCCTGGGATAAAAAGATGATGATCCTACATTAGATGTATACTTATCCGAGATTTCCATATGTTTTGGTGGATGGTAGATACAAATTTGACTTAATTCACTAATTAAGGGGCTATCAGAGACAATGCTGATCTGAAGCTGTTGATTTCACCTCTTAAGTAGTTACTAGTAACATTATGTTCAGGTGAAAACGTAGCGGTAGCCTACTATTTTCTTCTCATCGGGTATCCATCGGATTGGATTTTCCGATCCTTTTCCGTCACCGAACCAGAACAACTATTATCTGCACCAATACATTGTAAAACAGACATAAGCGATTTTAGTGGAATAATGTGTATACAAGTAATTCAGGCTGTCTATTCTCACATGGGAAGTTCTAGTGAAATGCTTTATTATCCTGGTTCAATGTAATCCATAGCCACTTTACATTGTCCAGATATATCTCGCAAATCTTCTTTATTCTCCAAATGTATTTAAATCTGTAGCTTTATCGAAAATGCTTCCGAAGATAAGAATCATTCAGCAAAAAATAAAATAATGAAGATAAGAAAAATTCTCCCATATCCACACTAGTCACTAAGTGAAAAAAAGACGTTGAATATCTGAACACAAGTATCTCAAATTAAAATTACACACGTGCCGACGATACAGTGGCAATTCGATTTTAATTTGTATAATGCTCATTTTTCTTTTATTATTAGATAATACTAAGCTGTTTAAAATCGAAACACAAAAATGCGGGAACTCGAATTATAAAAAAATAAAAAAATTGAGAATAAGATACATAGGAGTAAAAGTAATTTAAAATTTAAGAAAATATGTATTAATTATATTATTTCCATCCCAACCCATCGATAACCATATATTATTATTTATTATGCTCAAACGCCCTACAAATGAGTATTTGCTAAATAAATCTCGAAAATAAGCGAGTATCAAACCCAATAATTATAGATTTTTTTAAAAAATAACGCAGTTCAAGCGAAAAATTGAAAACACGGGATTATAATTATAAAATTTGTTAATTTTCCAAAATATTGTATACTAGTTATTATGAAGTATATAATGCATGATAAAATTTCTAAATATTTTACAATAATTAATAAAAAATGATACTCTTACATGGAATATATTTTCACCCTTTACATATGTGTTTTTAATTTTAATGCCGCTTACCTCATAATATTCGCTTACTATCTGCCGCATTTATATTTTGTAGAATATTGTAGAGTTCTCAATATTACATTCACACACTAACACACACACTCTTATAATTAAAAAAAAAAGTTTAAATGTCAAGTAAATAAAGTTGTCCTTTTTCTATATACACACAACACAAGCATAAAACCACTAGTACTGCATTATTACTGTGAGCTTTCACACCAAAACTTGAGGGGCTTTGTGTTTGAAATGTGAAGAAAAATGGAGGGTGTTCAAGATAAACATCAACTTTGTGTTGAGTCTAATAACCCAGTTGGGGATAATCAAGATGAGGATAAAAAATTAGGGTTAGGGTTTGAAAGCCCAAATCTTGATGATCAAACCCTAGATCATGAATTAGTGTGTGATCAAGAAGATGGGTTGTGTCAGAAGGTTGGTGAGATGGGTTTGAGAGATCAAGAAGATGGGTTGAGTCAGAAGAAGCTTGGTGAAGTGGGTTTTGAAGATCAAGATGGTTTGATTGGTGAAAAGATTGATCTTGAGGGTGAAAAAAATGATGGGGTTGGTGAAAAGAGTGATCTTGAGGGTGAAAAGAGTGATCTTGAGGGTGTAAAGAGTGATGAGGTTGGTGAAAAGAATGATCTTGAGGGTGAAAAAGATCATCTTGAGGGTGAAAAGAATGATTTTGGGGGTTTAAAGAATGATGGGTTTGGTGAAAAAGATCATCTTGAAGGTGAAAATAATGAATTTGGGGGTGAAAAAGATGATCTTGAGGGTGAAAAGAATGATTTTGGGGGTGAAAATAATGATAGGGTTGGTGAAAGGAATGATTTTGAGGGTGATAGGAAAGATTGGGGAGCTGAAGATAAGGTGGATGAGGTGAAAATCGAAGAAAGTGAGGTGGAAGGAGGTGAGTTTAAGGGAGTGAAGGAAGGGGTGTTTGAGAGGGAGGGGAGTAAGTGGAGTGAAATTGAGGAAGAAGAGGAAAGAAATGAATATGGTGGTTTTGAAGTGAAGAATGATGAGTGGGTTGCCGGCGAAAGAGAAGGTGTGAATGTGTATGGAGATGGTTGGGGTGAGCAGTGGAATGATGGTCCGGGGAGAAATGAGGCTAATGAGGAGGGGCAACAATATTTTGATGATTATGAGAATGTGGGGTATCGAAAGGAGCAGTATGGTGGGGAAGAGCATTGGGGTGGGAACGTGGAAGGGGGTTCTGTGGGATTTAATGATGGGAATAATGGGAATCACCCTTATCCGTTGAGGCCTGATGCAGAGGATTGTTCGTTTTATATGAGGACTGGGACTTGCAAGTATGGTTCAAACTGCAGATTTAATCACCCGCTTAAGAGGAAGAATCAGGTATGGTGTGACTTGTGATTGGTTTTGATAGGTTAAGGGTTCATATTGGTCACTCTTAAAATGTCGATAAATAATGAAAAGTTGTGGGTTTTGTTAAAATTTTATACATTTGTGGTGTAATAACTTTTTTGCCTTGGTAAGAGAATATATGAAGATATCATTGGCTTGTTGGGCTATGCAGAGACTATAAGGTCAAACAAATTTCATTTATCTTGCTATGAACCTCAATGTTTGCAGGCATCCAGGGATATGTTTAAGCAAAGGGAAGAACATTTTGACGGGCCTGGACCAACAGAGTGCAAGGTGACCATCACTATGTCGATATATATGTTTCTTAATTTTTTAAATGTTAATTACGAATTTATGATGTTGTTCCTCTACTTGCTAATTTTTTCTGTACGTGCATATATTTGTTGTTTTGAATCATTGCTTGAACAATAATATAGTGTATGTTATCCACTAGGAGGATCATTTTGTTTGGCTTTTAAAGTTAAAATTGCTAAAAACAGTTTATTTGATGTTAATACGCATGCCAATCTGTTTATTTACCACTGCATATCTTTCAGTTGCTTTCCGAAGCCTTCGTGTGAGAAAATCACAATTTTTTGATGCTCGTCATCTGTCAGGAAACTTGATGTTATTTGGTATTTTATGTAATCTTGTTGTCTGTATAATCTTTTCTCCTCTCTGAGCAGAATAAAGTTGAAGTGCCAAGTTAACACTTGTAGATATTTTTTAGATTAACTTTTCTTGGGTATATATGATCTTTGTCATTAGAGTTTCCACCTTTGAATGATTGTTAATGTTATTATGCTTGAAATTTTATTTCCAGTTCCTTGCTTGCCATTCTTCCTGTCCAGAATCACAGCAGATGTTGCTTGTGCAATTTTATTTAATCTCGAGTATTGGACTTTGAAAATCAACTTGCTTGCTGTCATAACTTCAGGCGAATGTTGATTGTCCATTTTTAGTCAACTTTAAAGTGTTGGACCTATCAGTGAAGTTGCTAAATTATATGACCTTATAAATTATAATCCTACTAATGATCAAATTCTATAGACATTTGCTGTAGTAACCTTCTCTCCCTCCATCCCTCCCTCTCAAATTCTATAGACGTTTGCTGTAGTAACCTTCTCTCCCTCCCTCCCTCTCTCTTTAACATAAGAGAAAAGATAATAGAAAGATATCTTCTCAAGAATTAATAAATTAAACTTGCAGATAATACACTGATTTAGGTTGCTAGCTCCTTTATTTTTTAAATAGAAAAAGGGGATACAAATATACAATGAAAGTAGCAAATTTATTTGTCGCTTTCTTTTTCCTTAGCTGCTTACACTTCAACATTTTGAAAATTTTCCTGTTCAAGTTCTCGCATTTCTTAATATCGTGCTTAACACCGTACAACAGTTACCCCACTTGACATTCTTTATTGTGTTTTTTTGCAGTATCAGTCAACACCTGGTGGTTGCAAATATGGAAAAGCTTGTAGATATAATCATAGCAGACCGAAGCCTTCAGTGGCCCCGATCGCAGAGTTCAATTTTCTTGGTTTGCCAATGCGAGTGGTAAAACTTCTTTTTTTGCTGTTATTTTCCGTTTGCATGATACTCACAGGTGTTAATAAAATCTAAATATTGATATGCATTTTATCTTGCATTTGACGAAAATAAATATTCGATTTAAAGCGGATGCATATATATGTGTATCATATCACTTATATAGTTATATGAATACAAAGTTGTAATTAATTATGTTCATTATTTTGGTCATGGTTCACGCTGTATTTATTTTATGCCGACAATAATCTCAGTAATCATAATCATAAGCATGCATTTTGTCTGTGTATCATTAATCATTTACTTTTGTTCAACATGTATATTTTTAAATCGAATGGCAAGTTGATTTAAGCCATATATGTATCTATATGTTTCAGTTCACATCCCTAGCAACACTTATGTTTATATATTAAAAACTTGTTTATTAGTAAGATTAAACAGATGCAGATGCTGATATAGGCATATGTGTTTCTATATGTTTCAGTTCACATCCCTAGCAACACTTATGTTTATATATTTATCCATGATTCCTAGAGTATTTGGGTTAATTGTTTAGATTCCTGAGTGAATGGGTTAATAATCTTTATCATCCCCCCCCCCCCCCCCCCCCCTCCCTAAAGTAGGGTTATTTAGAATTCTCTGATGAGTTTTTTGAACGTGTAACAGGGAGAGAAAGAATGTCCCTACTACATGAAAACTAGTTCTTGCAAGTATGGATCAAACTGCAGGTTTAATCATCCTGATCCGACAGTGGTGGGAGGAGGTGACTCTGCACCTCAGGGTACTATAAAAGATACTATTCCAGGCTGGTCATCAGCAAGAACATTGAATGAGAATGCTCCTTACATGCCAGTTATGTATCCACCAAGCCCAACTGCTCCTCCAAATGGAAAATGGAACGAATATCAGGTATTTTGCAAATATCAAAAATTTTGCGTGTAAAACATTCACCTCTGGCAAAGTCTATTATTTTCATAGGTTACTTTGACAGCTGTTTTGATCCTTTACTTTTGTCTGACTCTTTACGAATCCATCGTTGTTGATCATATGGGGGTGGGGTGCCAAAATTATATGTACATTTTCAATGAATGAAGAAAAATTTATGGTTTTGGAAGTTGGACATGGATTTCCTCTTCTTCTCATGTTTCACTGTGTAATCATGCTCCATATGGTAGTCAAAACATTAGCTTCAAACTTAGGGACTGCTTATTTGGGGATACCAAGCAAGATTATATTTGATTGCTTTTATTTATTTATATAATAATAATGGTGCTACTAGTTCCAAAAGAAGTCTAGACTTCAGATTACAATTTTCACCTCTGATCTTCTATACTTAAAAATATATCAACTATCAGAAAAAAGTCTTAAATATATTTCTTCTTTTCCCGTGCATTGTTCACAGTTCACATCTATTGACACAAACAATAAAAATTTCTACCATTTATTTAGAAGGTGTTGCTAGCTTCCTTGCAACCTTGTATGCAATTTCTCCTGTACTAAGTATTTTCTCGTTGAAATCTTGAGGCGCCTGTTTACCCAACATCTGAAAGGAACCTGCCTACTCCCCCAGCATTTGCCTTGAGGCCCATGAACATTCCAGCAAGTGATGCCAACTTCTATGCATATCCTCGACAGCAGCAGATAGTTGATGAGTTTCCTGAAAGACCTGGACAGCCTGAATGCAGTTTTTACTTGAAAACAGGGGACTGCAAGTATAGGGCTACCTGTAAATTTCACCACCCTAAAACTCGGAAGACAACCTTTACTCTAAGTGACCGAGGCCTGCCCTTAAGACCTGTAAGTTTTTTCTTGGTGATTTTGTCAATTATCCAACTAAAACAAGAGCATTAACCGTTTATATGTTAAAAAAACAGTAAACAAGCTTCACGAAATTGCTTCTTATATACTGATCTTTGTTCTCTGGTATAGCAAACGTACTTTACCTTTTCTTTTTCCTCTTATAAATATAGGACCAGAGCATCTGCTCACACTTCAGCCGGTATGGAATTTGCAAGTATGGGCCTGCTTGTAAGTACGACCACTCAGAAAGTAACAGCACTTCAGCTGAGTCTGATCAACGTCAGCCTCGTCGGTATGGCAGAATGGGAGATTCAGATGGGGATTGGAGAAGGGAGCCTATGCAACAGTCGGTCTGAGAATCATGCAATAGTTTAGAATCTTAAATTATAATGAGCACAAATACTTTAAAAACTTTATCTAGTTAAGCTTAATACTGCTAAATCACCTTTTGCTGAGCTCCAACAAAACTTTTAAAGAATGATTGGAAGCTTTGTCTCTGGAAGTTCGACTACAGCGAGCATATCTTATTTTCAAGATATATGCTTGCAAAAACATTGGATGGTATATGATCTTTAATCTGAAATTGACATTATGCATGTGTTTTTTAGACCTTAAATATTTGTTATTCCATAGCCCCAGGCAGTCGGGCACTCGGGCTGCATGCATATTTAAAACGCAGAAGGATTAATATGCATATGGCTTTAATTTGGTTTATTTACCTTGTGGTTACTTTAGTATACAAAATCGATTTTATTTTCAATACAGGGAATGGGAAGATGATCCTTGATATACCTATGTGCCTATTCGGTGAAAGGAGAGCCATCTTTGAGATACCTGTTATGGAACACTTTTTTGTTAAATTTTCACCAAAAAAGAATTTTTGTTAGTAGAGGAACTTGAAATTTCTCTCATCAAGCAGGCAGGAAAGCTCACCTCCTGGGGTCATGGCTATGTTGCTAAACTTTTATGGGCAATAGCTAAACATTCTACCATAAGACTCTTCCTTGGAGGAAACAATAAGGCGGTAGTAAATAGAATATACGAGAATTCTTGGCAAAATTTAGAGAAAATTAACTTGTTCGCAAAAACTTTTAGGATACGCTCTAGCAGTAGAAATAAATAACATAATAAAACTTTGTAGTCGATAGATACTAAAATGTGTAATTTGGTAAGTATGACTTGAAGTTGAAGGTCAGGACTCAGGAGGGATCCAGTTTTTTTGACAAACATATCGCATGATAGTTTCGAATCTCTAACAAATGTATGTTGCAACGTATATTATCGTGCTTGATAAGTGTAGCATGATTGAATAGTTTTTTTCGATACATCATTCGTTTTGGTATGCATTACTTATTACCATACCGCTTAAACTCCAAATAATGAATGGCGCTGAGTAGTATATTTTGTTTTCACCATAATTACGATGTCATGTTTTCACCTAAATCTGGTTAAAACAGGGTACAATACCTGTTGTGTTCAGGAGACTCTGCAAATATGAATTCATAGACGGAGACTCAAGTATGAGATAGTGACCATACTACAAAACAGTACGCACAAATTTTATTTTGTAGCCTGTGGACATTAATGCATTTTTACAATTTACTCCTCCTTTACCATAAAATCTAGCAAGGTGTACAAAAACATTAAATTATAGAACATTTCACTTTCCCGCTTCAAACTACTTCAGTTTGGTAGGTGTAACATAAATACCCTCCCAAAAAAATATTTAAATTTACTTATTTATAATTATTAATTCTTTATTCTCACCCCCTCTTAACTAGTTCTAGAAATCAAAAGTACAAAAATAAATTCGTGTGTGCAAGACCTTTGTTCTGATTATGTTAATATGCCGAAATTAACTACAGTTCTTTAATTTACGATCAAAATTATTTAACCCAAGTATTTTAGTTGATCATTTAAGAACCAGTAGTTAGAAGCGAACTTCCATCATGGTACGGAGTTTTTTATAGTCTTTCGAGATGGGATGGAGTTTTATTAGTTTTTTGGGCTGGGATGGAGTTTTTATAGTCGATTTTGATTTTATAGACGTGAGATACTATATAATTTGAATAAAAATTGAGCGGTTCCCATCTTGTACACTCTTTTCCATTGTTCTGATTATGTTAATGCCGAAATTAACTATAATTCTTTAGTTTACTCTTCATTTACCATAAAATCTAGCAAGGTGTACAAAAACATTAAACGATTGTAGTACATTTTACTTTCTAGCTTCAACTACTTTGGTTTGGTAAGTGTAACATAAATACCCTCCAAAAAATTTACTTATTTATTTATCTATCTAACTCTACTAACCTGATAAAATGGGGCTAGATCCGAATAACCGAACCGAAATTTATAGAACCGAATCCGATTTTGTATCCGAATTAGTAAATTCCATAATGATACGAAAACTGATTTGAACCGATCTGAAAATTATTCGAACCGGAAATCTAACCGAAAATGATCCGATCCGATTATGATCCGAATCGATTATAACTTAATAATAAATTATCCGAACCGAATATGATTCGAAATACGTGATCCGATTTATATCCGAAATAAAAAAATGGTGAATTTAGTTTTAGTTGAGTTATAATTTTTACATATCATAATATATATAAATTAAGCCACTTTTAATTCAATAACTATTTATTAGCAAAATTCATATTTAGAACAATTTCATGTAAAAAAAACATAAATATTTAATCAATTCTTTCGGAAAAGTACATTACTTTATATTAAAAACAATATATTTGATAATAAGATATTTTTTAAAGTCTTACAAATTAAAAAAAAATGAATAAGTAATGATTCGAAAATATTCGAACCGAATTTGATCAGAACCAAATTTATCCGACTTTAATCCAAATTTTATCCGATTATAATCCGAAGTAGACCCGAACCGAATCAGATCCAATCCGATCCGAACTATACCCAAATATATCGTAACCGAAAATTAATCCGATCCGAGATTGATCCGATCCGAAACCGAACTGATTATCCGAATTGCCAGGATTCTCTACCACGCCCTCCGTCCCAATCAATTCTTTACACTTTTCTTTTTGGGATGTCCCTCCCAATTCTTTACATTTCTAAACTTTCTAAAATAGTAAACTTTTATAATACAAAAATCAACTACTTGCACTACTTTTCTTCACTATACTCACTTTATACATTAAATATTGATTGGTCTCACTACTAAATTCACTTTTTCTACTTTTTCCCATACTTTATTAATTTTTCTTAACCTCCGTGCCCAACCCAAATGTAAACAAATGGGTGAGACGGAGGGAGTATCTTATAAAAAGACGAAACATTAAAAGTTTTGGTACCTGTTTTTTGGTACGGTACTTGCCTTATTTATATTATTTTATTTATTTTTATTTTTTTAAAACAAGTCTTCTCATTTTGCAAAAATATCACGGGCAATTACCCTTTTCAACTAAAACATGTTACTTTATCTATTTTTCTTTACTTAAATCCTTTAATACTTTTAATTACAGACAATTACCTTTTTCAACTAAAACATACTATTTTTTTCTATTTTTACTTATTAAAACCTCTTTTTTTCAAAAATATCACGGGAAAATGTTACTTACTTATTTTAATCATTTAAAAAAGTTTAACACACCTACTTATTTTTTAACAATACTATCTATCCATACGATCTTATAATAGACGAAACATTAAAAGTTTTAGTACCTATTTTTTGGTATGGTATTTACCTTATTTAATTGTTTATTTAATTATTATAAAAATTATTATAATCAGTTACCCTTTCAGTTAAAATACATTACTTTTCCTATTTTTTCTAACAAAATCTCCTCTTTTTCTAAAAAAATCACGAGCAATTACCTTTTTTAGCTAAAACATGTTACTTTTTTTTATTTTCCTTATTAAAATCCCTTCCTTTCCAAATATATCACGGACGAACCCTTACTTATTTATTTTAAAACATATTTTAATACTTTTAATTAACAATTATATTTTCCCTATTTTTTCTAAAAAAATTAAGGGTAATAATTACATTTTTCAGCTAAAATATATTATTTTTTCTATTTTCCTTACTAAAATCCCTCCTTTTCCAAATATATCACGGGCAAACCTTTAGTTATTTATTTTAAAACCTATTTTAATACTTTTAATTATCTTATTTTTTCTTACTAAAACCTCTCTTTTTTCCAAAAATATCACAGACAAACCGTTATTTTTATATTTTAAAATTCAACGAAAATATGTTAGTTTCAATTTTTCCTTACTAAAACCCCTCATTTTTCAAAATATCACGGACAAATAATTAATTAATTATTTTAAAATATATTTTAATACTTTTAATAATTTTAAAAAGCTTAACACGCCTACTTATTTTTTTTAACAAATGAAATTAATAAAATATAAATAATAAATTAACAATTATTAAAAATAATCCATGCATCACACGGATTTTAAGCTAGTATTATTAAAGACAAAACATTAAAAATTTTGGTACCCGTTTTTTGGTACGGTACTTGCCTAATTTATATTATTTTACTTTTTCTATTTTTTCTTAAAACATATCCTCCTTTTGCAAAAATATCACAGACAATTACCTCTTTCAACTAAAACATGTTACTTTTTCTATTTTTCCTTACTAAAATCTTTTAATACTTTTAATTACGAACAATTAATTTTTCAACTAAAATATGTTACTTTCTCTATTTTTACTTTATAAAACTCCTTCTTTTTCAAAAATATCACGGGCAAACCGTTATTTACTTATTTTAAAATCGATTTTAATACTTTAAATCATTTAACAGAGTTGAACCCACCTACTTATTTTTTAAACAAATCTAATTAATAAAATTTTAAAACCTAAATAATGAAAATAACAATTAATAATTAAAAATAATCCGTGCATCACACATGTTTTAAGCTAGTAATTATTAATTCTTACTAGCTTTATACCCGTACAATGCACGAAAAGCTTTATATAAATATATTTTTCAAAATTTATTTATTAATTAATTTTTTGGTTTTTTTTCAAATTTTGTTATGTAAAGTAAATATAAGTAATATACTAATTTTTAATTTTTAGAAATATTTGTACTCGTCAGAAATCGAATCTTAAACTCTGCTTTAAAAATACTCCTAAAAATACTCCTCAGGATCAAACCACAAAACCTCCCTTAGCAAATATAGGATATAATTTTTAGTATCATAATAATTTTTGAGTTTAACATGCTCAGTTTGAGATTGTCGTGCTATTGAAAAAAGTGTTGTTGTGAAAATCAGATAACGATTGGTAATATTTTTGATATGTGTATTTTTGAGGTATAATATAAAAAAGAAATGTTTTTGATGTTAAAACTAGTAGATGCCTCCCGCAAAAACTGAAAAATAATTTTTTTTTCAAAAGTATGGGGAACATGCTTTCTCTAAAAGCATAAAAGTAGCTTTTCAGTAAAAATGCTTTCAGATAAGTACCTTTTAAAATTTACCAAACACTATTTCAGCTGATTTTCAGAAAAAAACTGATGTTGTGTCAGCATCGGCAAAATTTAAGAAACTGTTACAACTCAAAGCAATCCAATTTTAGCGATCCAGCAACAATACACAGAATATAAATAGAATCTTAAGGGTATAAAGAACAATTTTTTATTATGTTATTTAATATGTGCGTAGGTATCGAATGATACGTACTTAAAATTATTAAGTAATTGTTAGGATTCGATTATGAGATTTATGGTAATACTCCTTAATTATTTCTATTACTTTTATTATATAATAGGACATACTTCTCACCCCCTCTAACTAGTTCTAGCTAGAAATAAAAAGTATAAAAATAAATTTGTGTGTGCAAGACCTTTGTTCTGATTATGTTAATATGATTTAACCGAAGTATTTTAGTTGATCATTTAAGAACTAGTAGTCAAACTTCCATCCTGAGTTTTTATCTTCTTTCGGGATGGGATGGAGTTTTAATAGTATTTCGGGCTGCGATGGAGTTTTTATAGTCGATTTTGATGGTTACCATCTTGTACACTCTTTTCTATTGTTCTGATTATGTTAATGCCAAAATTAACTACAGTTCTTTAATTTACGATCAAAATTATCTAACAGAAGTATTTTAGTTGATGTTTAAGAACTAGTAGTCAGAAGCGAACTTCCATTCTGGTACGGAGTTTGCAAACTCCCATCCTGATACGGAGTTTTTATAGTCTTCCGGGACACTGGGACGAAGTTTTTATAGTCAATTTTGATTTTATAGAAGCGAGATACTATATAATTCGAATGTACTCTCTTTTCTATTATTACTACTTCTCGTCATTCTGGTTTTGAGCATCTTCAATGTGAGAGAGCCCTTAGCTATAAAATTTAGGTGACATGCGATATACATAATAGGTAAAAAAAAGCACTTCAATGCATCAAAACCTTTAGGTAAAATTACAAATAATTATGATTCGTTGACCAAATTTGTCGAACCTCAAAACCCCTTTGCAAAAATATACTCAATAAGAATTATTGCTAATCCCATTGGAGTTCACTCCATTACCCTTGTGCAAAATTTTAACTATTTTCTATTTTAAATTTTTTTAGTCAATCAATATAACTAATGTTATTGTAGATGCTCTTACGCACCAACACTTCATGTCACTCGTCAAGTCGTTGAAGAAGTTAATAGTATTTTCCTAACAAATCCTTCAGCAGTTTAACAACAACGGATTCAATGATTTCAGTTTTAAAAATGTTAGGTTTGGTAGTTCAAGTTGTAAGATGTTGTCGCATCACAATCAATAAAGAGAGCACGTTTGGTAGTTTCAGTAGTTCAATCACCTGAACATAGCTCATGCATATACAAGTACTATGTCCTGCGTTTCTGCACTTCTGGTTCACCTAAATAAATCCCAAAATGATAGTCAAAAATAGTTCGGTCGGATTGCGGTTTGATATTTCGGATTTGTGTAATTCTATAAATCATTTTTTATCCGAATCTTCTACCATGTTGGTCACGTCATATTTCACATTGTTCGTATTATCAAGACGTGTCACATGCTAACATTTAAAAAAAATTTGTCGTGGATTTACTTAATCTATTATCTATTATCAATACTATTATATAATAGACGAAACATTAAAAGTTTGGTTGGTCGGTATGGTACGTTGTGATTTTACTTAATTGTCCTTAACTGTATTTCGTGTTTTTACTTAATTAACCTTACTTATTTATAGGAATATATTATTAAATAATAATATTACCTATTTATAACTAATTACCTTTTTTTTTTCTTCCTAAAATACATTATTTTTTCTAACAAATTCCCCTACTTTTTCAAACATGACAATTACCTTTTTAACTAAAACATGTTAGTTTTTCTATTTTTTCTTACTAAAATCCTTCATTTTCCAAAAATATCACGACAAACCTTTAGTTATTTAATTTTAAACCTATAATATTATAATTATTTTTTAAAAGTTTACCTATTTTAACATGTCTACTTATTTTTCTTAACAAATGCAATCACTAAGAATATTAAAATATAAATAATCAAATACATATTTATAACCAATTACTCTAAAACACATTATAGATTTTTTTTCTAACAAAGTCCCTAATTTTCTAAATATATCACGGGAAATTGTCTTTTTCAATTTACTTTTTCTATTTTTTCTCACTAAAATTCATTTTTTTTTCAAAAATATCACAGGAAACCCTTTACTTATTTATTTTTAAACGAATTTAAATACTTTTAATCATTAAATTTTAAAACCTCATTTTCCAAAAATATCACGGGTATTTACCTTTTTAAACTAAATATTTGTTACATTTTTTATTTTTTCTTATTAAAACCCCTCATTTTCCAAAAATATAACGGCAAATCCTTAATTATTTATTTTAAAATCTGTTTTAATGTTTTTAAGTAATTAAAAGTATTTAGCTATTTTAACATGCCTAGTGCCTACTTATTTTTTTAACAAATACAATTAATAAAATATTTAAAATATAATAATAAAATAACAATTAACAATCCGTGCATCGCACGGATTTTAAGCTAGTATATATAATACAATAACATAGAAGTTTGGTTAAGTAATTTAATTCGTGGACACTTTTACCTTCCTAACTTTTATTTATTGACAACTTTACCCTCATGTACCTCATTATTATGTATTAATAGTTTTCTAATTTAATATACATGTATTAATTGCTATAATATTTATGCATATTAATTGTGTCTAACTCATTACTACATAACATTAATTTTATATTTAGGAATACTTGATTATTTAATTATAGTTAATTTATCGTACTTTCAACAAAAAATATTATTTGAAGATAACATAATATTAAAAAAAATTAACCAATATATACCCAAGTAGTCTTGTAACAAAATTTTATATGTAGAAAGGAAAAATCTATTATATATATAATACAATAACATAGGAGTTTGGTTAAGCAATTTAATTCGTGGACACTTTTGCCCTCCTAACTTTTGTTTATTGACAATTTTACCCTCATGTACCTCATTATTATGTATTAATAGTTTTCTAATTTAATATACATGTATTAATTGCTATAATATTTAGGTATATTAATTGTGTCTAACTCATTACTACATAACATTAGTTTTATATTTAGGAATACTTGATTATTTAATTATAGTTAATTTATCATACTTTCAACAAAAAATATTATTGGAAGATAACATAATATTAAAAAAAATTAACCAATATATACCTAAGTAATCTTGTAACAAAATTTTATATGTAGGAAGGAAATTTTTTTAAAAATACTTCACACTTTATAACATTTTTTTTGAAAGACATCACACTTTATAACTAGTACATATAACTTGTTTTTTTAGAGAAACATTTGAAGTTTATAATTTACGTAAGCTCTGGATTAAATTAAAATTTGAGCTAATTCTCATCAACAAACATATAACTTTTATATATATTACATCGAATTTTTATGTATATCACTTTAATAAAATTGGAAATAATTAATATCACCACAAATTATTTTCCAAAATTACCGATAATATAACTTATTTATCACACTTTTAACACGTAAATATGTCATACACTTTTTTAAAAAAAGTAAAATTTTCGAATTGAGAACGTGCCCGTGCTAAAGAGCTAGTTAATTTCTTGAAAAGGGAACTTTTAAAGGCTGAAGGCAGTGTTCTAAAAGTCGGCGATTAATCGGGATTAATCGCTAAACGACGGGCCACCGAACTGATTAAGCGAAAATCGGTCAATTAATCGTTTTTTCAGAAAAACGGTCAAAAATCGGATGAATCGGGCAAAAATCGGATTAATCGGTCAAAAATCGGGCTAATTATTTAAAAATAGTTAAAATTAAAAAAAAATTAAAAATTTAAAAGGTAGAAATTTGATTAAACAATAGGAAAAAATATTATTTTTGTACATATAATTATAATTTTAGATGCCTAAATCATAAATTATCTTTATTTTTCCTCTTAAATTGATCTTTAATTGAAAAGTTAAATCTTCAAAATTTTATTTATTACAATTATATATCATTTTTAACATATTTGCATAAATATATGATAATAACATGTGTTTAGTTTAAATAACGAAACAATTATATATATGAATATAATTGTATATAAAAAATATTATTAAATTTATTCCGATTAATGATCCGATTAATCATTCCGATTAATCCCCGATTACCCGATTAATCCCTGAACGGTGCCTTCATCGATTAACTCCGATTCCCGCTTTTTACGACACTGGCTGAAGGACAAAAATACCTGTTTTCCTAAAAAAATTGACGAAAATAACGTTTTTCAAGAGTATGGCCAATTATACCTGACGTATTACGCATTCGAAGACTAGGTATGTGACAAGCATTCACAGATGGGGTATTTAACCCAACCTAAATCGAGTTATGCATTTAAAAGTTGGGTATCAGGTGATACCCGAGCTACAAATGCGTATCAGTTAATAATTTTTTGTGAAGCACCGAGATATAAACCTTAACTAACCTCTTCTTGCTGAATCTCACTTCATTACTGCCTAGTATATCAATTAAAGTAAAACGAGAAGATCATTCTTGTTTCAGCCGATTCATCAACTATTGAAATAGTTCTTTCCCTCTTTCTCCATCTTTGTCCACACTCGATTGAATACTGTACCGATCTCTGTAATACGCATTTATAGTGAGCATATTTGTTGCATCATAAATGTCATTCAGACTCCGCATTTTTCTCGGTGCTCCCCTTGAACTGTTGTTGCTACTGCTTCCTGAACTCGATGGTGTCGAGGCAGGAGTTTGTTGATTTGGACTTTGGGGAGGAGTTGGATCATCATCTCCATCATCCTCAATGTTGGAGTCATCACCGTCATCATCATCATCATTAAAGAACAGACCTGCAACTTACATTGATCCGAGAGAGTTTGAATTCCAACACTCCCCCTCAAACTCGACTTTGCATTCCGAGTTTATCTTTCATTTTATGGAACATGCCCCACTTAAATGACTTCATGAATATGTCATCTAAAATTTCATTAGTCTTGTAGTGCACCCGTTCTGCAATTTTATCGTTCACATGTTCTGGACTTATATTGCTTTCTTCACTTGCCTTCAGGCAAAAATATGAATAATTAAAGATTTTGTGTACCACTTGTTGCATCATAAATGTCATCCAGACTCCGCATTTTTCTCGGTGCTCCCCCTGAACTGTTGTTGCTACTGCTTCCTAAACTCGATGGTGTCGAGGCAGGAGTTTGTTGATTTGGACTTTGGGGAGGAGTTGGATCATCATCTCCATGATCCTCAATGTTGGAGTCATCACCGTCATCATCATCATCATCAAAGAACAGACCTGCAACTTTTCTTTCTTCGTCGCTTCATTTCCAGTAGTCTGATTCATCGAACTCAACATCTCGAGAAATAATTAATTTCTTCATGAGGGGATTGTAGAGTCTGTACGCCTTGCTTCTTTTGTCATATCCGGTAAAGATGCACTTCTCGCCTTTATCATCCAGCTTCTTCCTTTTCTGATCTGAAACATGTGCATATGCAATGCACCCAAAAATTTTGAGATGTCCAACAGATGGTTTGCTACCACTCCATGCTTCATTTGGAGTTTTGTTTCTGACACTTTTAGTTGGACAGCGATTCAACAAATAAACTGCACATAGAACGGCTTCAGCCCAGAAAGTCCTCGACATATGCTTTGCTTTGACCATGCTCCTTGCTATGTCAAGAATAGTGCGATTCTTCCTCTCTGCAACGCCATTTTGTTGAGGAGTATATGCCGTTGTCAACTGATGATTGATTCCATGTGCTATGCAGAAGCTTTTAAACAAATTTGAAGTATACTCGCCTCCTCTGTCTGATCGGAGTACCTTCAAATAATGACCACTTTGTTTTTCTGCCAAAGCTTTGAACTCCTTGAATTTATCAAGAGCCTCTGCTTTTTCTTTGAGGATATACACCCAACTTTTCCTGCTAAAATCATCAATAAATGTTAGGTAATACCTGTTACCTCCAAGTGATGGAATATCAAATGGACTAGCAATATCTGTGTGAACAATCTCCAAAGGCCTCATGGCTCTCCATGATTTTCCAACGGGAAAACTTTGTCTGTGTTGCTTCCCCTTAACACATGCTTCGCACAAATTTTCTGGTTCATTGATTTCTGGCAAACCGTCCACCATCTTTGTCTTTGACAATAATTTCAAGCCAGAAAATCCAAGATGACCATATCTCAAATGCCACAACCATGAGTCATTTTTAATGAACGATTTTAAGCACCTCTGCATCTTCGTCTGTATGTCAAGTGTAAACAAACGATTCTTTGACATCTCCACGTCTGCAATTAATTCTCAAACCTGATTTCTGATGATAAGAGAATTATCCTGCATCTGAATATTATATCCTTTCTCCACAAGTTGGCCAAGACTAATGATGTTACTTTTCAAAGCAGGTATATAGTAAACATCATTAATAAACTTTTTCTCACCATCTTTTAATACAATCGTAATTGTACCTTTGCCTTTGACCGAAATCTTTGAAGAATCACCAAACGTAACTTCTCCACTCATGGTCTCATTAATTTCTGTAAATAAATCTTTATGGCCCGTCATGTGGTTACTTGCACCAGAGTCAAGATACCAAACATTTTTCTTGCTTTCCTCGTCTCCTTTGTAAGTGAGGAACATAGCAGTGCCCACATCTTTATCTTCTTTTGCTGCTGCAAAATGACTTCTTTCTTCCACTTTTGGAGATCTACACTCATAACTGAAATGGCCAAATTTATTACAATTATAGCACTGAAACTGAGACTTGTCACCTCGTTGAAATCCGCCTCTTCCTCGGCCTCTAAAATTCTGAGCACGACTGGATGGTTGATAACCTTCAGTGTTCTGGCCTCTGTTTGTGTTTGAAAGAAATAAAAAGTGTGTGTTTGTTTTATTATCTTATTATCAAAATCTCTTATATATATATTGTGAGTGTGTGTTTAAATCAAATCAAGTTTAAATACTTGTGAGGTCCATTACGTTTCCAACAATATTAGGTGGTTAGATTTGGCCACCAATTTGAGAAACGTCATTTTGGTAACTGAGGAGGTGGAAATCTATTATTTATGTCATTCTTTCACTTTTAAATGCTTTGTTGGAGTTAAAATATTGGAATGGTGTAATTTAATATCGTTAATTTTAGCAAAATTACCTAAAGATCAGCAAAATTATCTAAAGATAACTGTAGATCCTTTTTACGTGACTACCAATCTACCATTTATCACTTGCATTAAGCATTTTATTTTGATCAAGAGCTTCCCGCTAACAAAGCTTCCACAACATGATTTTTCCCATCATCATCAACAATACATTCTCATACTGTCTTCTTCTGCTCATGTGTCTACTGCTAAATACGAAATAACTCCGCGGCCTTTCGAAAAGATTTATGCATTCGGAGACTCCTACACTGACACTGGCAACACAGGGTCTGCCACTGGCCCATCTAGCTTCTCGTATGTATCAAACCTTCCATATGGCCAGACATTCTTTCACCATCCCACCAACAGATACTCTGACGGACGCCTCGTGATCGACTTTGTAGCTCAATCGTTATCGTTACCATATTTACCACCTTATCGTAACGCCACTGCTGATAAGTCGAGTGGTGTAAATTTTGCAGTTGCTGGTTCTACTGCTATAGAGCATGAATTGTTCGTAAAAAATAATCTCACACGCGATATTACTCCTGAATCACTCGAAACTCAACTTTCTTGGTTTACAGAGTTCTTAGAGAGTCAAGGGTGTAAAGACGCAAAAGCTACACCACAGAAGTGCAAGGCAGTGTTTGATGAGGCCTTGATATGGGTTGGTGAAATTGGAGCTAATGACTATGGATATACTATAGGATCTTCCGTCTCAGATGAAACGATTCAAGAGCTTGCAATCAAGAGAGCTACTGATTTCCTAGAGGTAACTTATGTATCAATACAACTATGTTCACTTGCGACTTTCATTTAATTAGTAACATAAATTTATGCATGACTAAATGCGTCATAATTGAGGGAATACGAGGTTTAAATTATTTTGTTGGTGAATGCATTTTCTATATCCCTTGTACCCTCTGAGAAGAGCAACGCGAAAGAACGAAAGAAAAATTGTATGCAACGAAACCAGCTGACAGTTTATGATCCTAGCTTTGTGTTCTTATCCCACATTTTGTTTAGGAAGTTGCAGAAACAAAACTTTCTGAAAATGGACCAGAGTTAAAATTCTTGATAACAACTAATATCTTCAAACCAACATTTAAATTAATTAAGCTTCATGTTACAAATAGACAAATAGTTAAGAGGATAATAATTTCAACTGTGTTAGCAAGAGCATCTTGATATAATAGCTAAATAATGCATTCATCGATCAGAAATGAAAATAGGTCATTCAGTTGAATATAAAGCAGATCATGTAACAGGTTTCTTAACTATTACTTGTGATCCAGATATTGTTGTATAAGGGTGCAAAGTATGTTGTTGTGCAAGGTCTTCCTCCAACAGGATGCCTCACTATGGCAATGTATTTCTTTCGAGAAGATTACCGAGACAACATTGGATGTGTTGAAAGTGTGAACAAGCAGAGTTACAGTCACAACACCATCTACCAAGCCAAGGTAGAAGTTTTAAGGAAACAGTTTCCGGATGCTCTAATTGTTTACGCTGATTACTGGAATGCTTACCGCACTGTCATAGAGAATGCACACAATTATGGATTCAATGAACTCTACAAAGTCTGTTGTGGATCCAGTGGTGGGAAGTATAACTATGATTCTTCTGGACCATGTGGCTCGCCTGTCTCAACTACCTGCGCAAACCCCTCTGAGTATATCAACTGGGACGGAGTCCACCTCACTGAAGGCATGTACAAGGTTGTTTCTGACTTGTTTCTCCATGGAGCACACACTACACCACCATTTCCGTACCTGCTAAGCATTAAAAAGAAATCTCAATGACTGATTACGATCATAAGCTCAGGATTGTAATAATTGTCAATGTGATCAACAATTTAACTAATATTTGCTATTGTATAAAGTAAAATAGTTATATGGAACAATATTAAATCAGAGTGTGTATTCTAATAAACTGGAAGGTTTATTACAAGGCCGGAACTTATTTGCAGATTTGCTAAGGAAAATCCTGAGGGCAAATTATGTTAAGGACATGATAATCACACAGAAAATGATTTTTGAGTTGTAGAAATGTATGTAGTACTAATGTCACCACTGTATACTGGGAATCTCATTGTCATGTATGTACAGCACATATAGATCTTGTACCAAAGCTTTGATGAACCAACATGCTAGTTCTAACAATGTTGTATAAAACCATGACCAGTGACCAAAGAAATGAGGCAGAAGCTACACAGCCTTCATTACGGTCATATGGAACTAGGCCATGCTCTAAGATGACCGGGATGAAAATTTACCACCACATAATACGTATCATTTAATTAGGGAGTTGTAGAATTCTTGTGAAAACAACCTATCAATTCCCTGCTGTCTGCTGTAATAAAGGTGATAAAACTTAAGCAAGGTAGCAATATGAAAGAACTAATGCACAAGGGAGAAGTCACTCTTACGTTCCTCAAGGCCCTAGCCACTGAGTGCACCATTACGACTAAGTGAGTGTGTCTGCAATATAAAAGAAACAGATTTTAATATATGGTAAAAGATCAGATCTACTTAATTAGCTAGAAAAAAGATCAGATCTCCTCCAGACTCATTTTACGATCTCTGCAACCTGCCCTTGTCTTCCTTCAAAATTTAAAGGGTCTCTTCTGAATAAATTGGATGGACCTCATTCCTTCTTTAATGGCTACAGGAATTGACATTCCGATGGAACATATTTTGAGTACATTAACTTATTTGAAGTAACAATCTACTTAATATTAGACTGCATCATAATTCGTACATAAAGAAGCCTATAATAAGAAATTTAGAAGTCAATTAAGCATACAACTGGAAGGCCAAAAATAACATCTGTGGGGTTTCTTGAGACAAAACTTTCAGTGCATAGTCAAATGAATAAATGCCATAAATGCCACTCTTTAGCTGGAAACCAGATTGCAGATATGGTGTTAAAGTGCATGAGAAGTTTTAACTGCGGCATATATGGAGAAAGCAAAGTGTTTATCAATTTATGGTAGAGAGAATTGACAAGTTTCTCTCTACAAAGGCAAGGACATCATTGCCAATTGGAGATAACTCAGACATATATAACAAGCACATTGTAGGCTAAGACTTCCAAATAGAGCATATACCCGTGCCATAATGCCTTTCTTCTACACATATTTCTCTCTCCAAATCACCCTCATTTTCATAACCATTTCAATCATTATCTTCCCTCCTCCCACACATGCTTCTACTGCGGCAAGTGGTGTAAAACCTAGTACCTTCAGAAAGATCTTTGCCTTCGGTGATTCCTTTACTGACACTGGCAACACAAAAACAACTGCTGGAGCAGGCGCTTACCTATCTGCCTCAAATCCTCCATATGGTCGCACATTCTTCCACCACCCTACAAACAGATTCTCCGATGGAAGACTTGTGATCGACTTTCTAACTGAGACACTCTCTCTACCTTATTTGCCGCCTTACCTTCAGAAACAGGCTGATAAATCACATGGCGTTAATTTTGCTATCGCTGGTTCCACGGCTATTGAACACAGTTTCTATGTAAGGAACAATATTACAGCAGCCTACACTTCTCAGGCACTTGAAACTCAACTTGGCTGGTTTCAACAATTCTTGGAAAGTCAAGGGTGTAGAAGCTCTACAACAACACCTCAGCAGTGCAATGCGGTATTTGATGAGGCTTTAATCTGGTTTGGTGAAATAGGAGTTAATGACTATGCATATAGTATTGGCTCCTTTGTCTCAGGCGATACCACTCGTCAGCTTGCAATTAAGAGTGCTACTGATTTCTTGCAGGTAATTACTGCATTTGAACTGCTATTTTGTAGTCGAATATACCCCTCAATTACTTGATTTATGTTAACTCACTACAAACCAGATAATGATTTAGACATCTAGACATCATTTGTGTCCTATAGATTAATTATGTAACCTGGTGTAATAGTACCTCATAACTACAAAAAATAATAATTTAAATTAGATGCAAAATACAGAAAATGATCTCATACATCAACCAAAAAATATCAGATGAAGTTGACAGAAGTTACATGTCTCTGTTATTTTACAGGTATTGCTCAGTAAAGGTGCCAAGTCGGTTGTTGTCCAAGGTCTGCCTCCAATAGGCTGCCTCACATTGTCCATGGGTATCTCATCAGGCATCGATAGAGATGATATCGGATGTGTAGCAAGTGTGAATGCAATAAGTTACTATCACAACAACGTCTACCAGGCCAGGTTGCAAGATTTAAGGAAAGCGTTTCCAAACGCTCTCATTGCTTACGCTGATTACTACAACGCTTACAGGACTGTCATGAGGAATCCACGCAACTTTGGCTTCTATGAGCTCTATAGTGCCTGCTGTGGAACAAGTGGTGTAGCGTATAATTTGAACCCGTTAGCACCATGTGGCTCAGTTTACGCAACCTCTTGCCAAAACCCATCTCAGTACATCAATTGGGATGGAGTGCACCTCACTGAAGCCATGTACAAGGCAATTTCTCAATTATTTTTTACCGGAGGTGCCATTCGCCCTTCATTTGCGTACTTGTTAGGCCAGTAATATAATAGCTTACTACCTACCGGCTGGACAAATTCTGAGAAATTCTGTCATTACTGTGTTCTCAATGAGCTGATGTCAAAACTTAATGTATGTAGCTGGATAATATTTAGTACTACTTGGTAGACGCTGGATTTCTTAATATGAATAACATTGCGTGTTTAATCAATCAGAAGATACCTCACACTATGGTGAGGGTTTTCAGGTGAGTAACCAAGTTCAAATCGAAGCATAAAATAATCTCATTATAAAATATACGGATTATTAAATTTGAAAAACATCAAGTTGTGTATAGGATTACACCATGTCAGAATCCAAGTCACAAAAGGAAACAACATGGTCCCAAACAAGATAAAAATCCTAAATAAAATCAAAATTATAGCCAACAACAATCAAAATCGTTAAGAGCATCTCCAATGAGGTAAAAACCTTAACTAAAATATTAGGTGGCATGTCATTAACTCTTTATATATAATAAGCCTAAGGAGATTTTATCCAAAACTTTGGTCTGTCACTGTACTACCAAAAGTATACGATCCGTTGGATTATAAAACTATAAATATTCAAATCGATGAGGACCGTCAGATATAATATTAAAAATTGTATTTGATTAATAATATGATAGTATTTAAATACTAAAAGGTGTATTTTGATAATTTAAACCTATTATAAATAGGTTTTCTATATTAAATAGAAATCTTTATGTAAAAATTCGTAATTATATTTTCTCTTTATTTTATGGATAGTTCCCGTTAGATAATAATTATTAAACCATCATTAAATTAAAGATAATTTTGTAAGCTTCGCGTGTGCCGTAAAATAGTTAAAATCTGTTGTCTAAAACTCAAGATAGAGCCCAAGAGCCCAAACAGTAAAGTTATTATCTAAATTTTAATAAATATTTTTTTATTATTGTAGCACCAATTTAATTTTTTTTCCTAATTCTTTTAAATTTATAAATTCTTTGTTTATTTCAATAAAATATTAAAATCAATTTAAGAAAAAATTAAAATCGATGTGGTCCGTGTACGATCAGTATACGACCAAATTAATAATTATAGATCGATGAGAATTGTTAGATCTAATATTAAAAAGTGTATCTGATTAATAATAGAATTATATTTAAATACTAAAAAATGTATTTTGATAATTTAAAAGTTTTCTATGTAAAAATTCTTAAATATCTTTTCTCTTGAATTTATGTATAGTTCCAATTAGATAATAATTGTTAAACCAAATATCAAGATAACAATTCATATTGATTACAATATTAAAAATTATCAATATAATGCTCATGTCTAACAATGATACACGTGAACCTAGACACTTACGAGAACTCCTGTACATAAATAAATTTAAACATTTTTTTCTGAAGGAACATAACAATTTGATTAATCCAAATTATAATTATATTATTTTACATATAACAAACATAAAAGAATAATATCAAAATATTATTAAAATATTGAGGGTTTCATATTCATAAACGATAATTTTGAATATAATACTTATATTAAAATGTGTATTTGATTAAAGGTGAGATTATATTTAAATACTAAGAAGTGTGTTTTGATAATTTAAACCAATTATAAATTGGTTTTCTATATTGAATTGAATTCTTTATGTAAAAATTCTTAACCATCTTTTCTTTTCGGTTTATGGGTAGGTCAACTGGTCAAGTTAGATAATAATTATTAAACCATTATTAAATTAAAGATAATTTCGTTAGTTTCGGGTTGTAAAATCGTCAAAATTCAATTTATGAAACCCAGGATAGAACCCAAATAGTAAAGTGAGTATCTAAATTTTAATAAATATTTTTTTTATTTTTGTAGCACCAATTTATTTATTTTTCCACTAATTGTTTTAAATATAGAAATTTTATGTTTCTTTCAATAACGTATTAAAATTAATTAAGAACAAATTCAAATCGATAAAGAATATAATAATATGAGAATAAAATTTTATATAATCATAACATAATTTTTATTCTGTTTAATAATTTTTAAGTAATAATGTATTTTAAAATTTTATATACACTGTAAATAAAACCGAAACATTAAAAGTAAAAGCAGTTAGTAAGATACTTATATCAGTATATACTTGATATCCTTATTATATTAAATCCTTATATATAATAAGCATAATAAGAATCTTATCCAAAATTTTGACCGTACGGTCTTGATAAGGACCATTAGATCTTAACTAGATAAATGAAAATCGTTAAATCAAATATTAAAAAAGTGTATTTTATTAATAATAGGATTATATTTAAATTCTAAAAAGTGTATATTGATAATTTAAACCAAATTTACCAAATATAAATAAGTTTTCTATACTGAATAGAATTCTCCATGTAAAACATTCGTGACTTTCTTTTCTCTTTCATGGACAATTCCAGTTAGATAAAAATTGTTAAACCATCTTTTAATTAAAGATAATTTAGTTATCTTCATGTGGGGTGTAAAATCGTTAAAATCTAATTTTTAAAACACAAGATAAAACCCAAATTAGTAAAATGGGTATTTAAATTCTAATAATAATTATTACGTCATCATTATTTTAATGCCAATTTAATTATTTTTTTCTAACTATTTTAAATTTAGAAATCTATGTTCAAAAATTCAAATCAATCTTAGAAAAATTCAAATCAACAAAGAATATAATAATACGAGGATACAATTTTATAAAATTGTGCATATTTTTTATCCTATTTTATTAAATTTTATATCATAACTAATTAAATATTATTTATTATTAAATAATAAATTATACGCAAATGGTGATTTTGTTTTATAAGAACTCATAGAGACCTAATTTCATTGTTAGCAGGAATATATTCATATTTAAAAAAACCGTATTTTGAAATTTTAGACTCGGCTACAGAAGTGGCCTAACTTTTTTAACCTATATACATTGTAAATTATTAAATTCGAAACTTTAAAAGTTTGTTAATCAATTAGTATAGTACTTTTTTGAAAAATCTTACTTTATAAAAAATATTATCAAATAACCCATGTCTGCAAGAAAAAAAAAATGAAAAAATTCTTATGTTAGATCAGAATTCAATGATCGTCAGAAGCTAGACTCAACTGATCAGGATTGCTGACGTCATCAGTATTGCATGGTCATCAGTATTTGATCAAGCGTCAGTATCTTATTGATCATCAGGATTCCTACTCAGACTATGATCAGGTTTGATCATCAGGACTTGAAGCTGATCAGGATTCCTACTTCGAGTTATATTTGGAGTCTAGATAAACATGGAAGTTTATTCTATTTGTTCCTGGTTTGTAGAATGCAGCTATCGATTAAAGATATGTTTCTATCTTTGTTATGATTAGGACTTATCTTGTTATTGATAGAGAAGCTGTGTGCACTATATAAACACAGTTTTGGTTTCGATTTATGTATTCATTCGAGAGAAAACATAATCGAAGAGAAGCTCTTAAGAACAGAATTTCTTGAGAGAGTTTTTGTAAGCTAGCAGCTCTTAAGAACATCAGAATTTCTTAAGAGAGTTTGTAACAATTTTATATCAAAGTTAATAAAGCTGTTATTGTTATTGTTATTGATCTTTCATATTTGTGTTATATAAAGTCGAGAATCTTATACAATTGTATTCAACCCCCTTCTACAATTGTTATTTACTGGGCAACAATTGGTATCAGAGCAAACTGATTTAATTCTGAATCAGATACGATCTAAAGATGTCGACAACCAAGTATGAAAGCATGAAGATTCCCATCTTGAAGATATCAGAATATCCTACATGGAGGGTAAAGATGCTGATGTACCTGGAGGCTATGGATCCTGACTACTTGGACAGGATTCGTGATGGACCATATATACCAACAAAGTTCGTAGAACGAACAGATACAGTACCAGAACATTATGTGGTCAAAGCTAAAGCTGAATGGACTCCAGAAGAAAAAGCTCATGTACTCAGGGAACCAAAGATAAAGAATATCTTGCATAATAGCCTTGATGCTGTCATGTCAAACAGAGTGATTGCATGCAAGTCTTCAAAAGAAATCTGGGATACTTTGGAAACTCAGTGCCAGGGATCTGCATCTGTTAAAAAAAACAGAAGGGCTCTATTGATTCAAGAATATGAGCAATTCGATGCAAGACCTGAAGAGAGCCTGACTGATCTATATGATAGATTTCTGACACTATTGAACAGCTTATCCTTAGTTGACAAAGTATATGAAACTGAAGATTCAAACACCAAATTTCTTAGAGTTTTACCTGAAGAATGGGATACTCAGACCTCAATCATTAGACACCAGTATGATCTGAACATTGTGTCTCTTGATGAGATCTATGGGATGCTAAGAACTCATGATCTTGAAGTTCAACAGAGAAAGAACAAGAAAAGCAGCAAGGCAAAGTCAATTGCTTTGAATGTAGAAGCAAAATCAAAAGGGAAAGCTATGGAGGTCTCTAGAAGGAAAGCAAGAGTAGCTGAGTCAGATCCTGACGACTCTTCATCAGATACTGATGGCAATCCTGATGCCAATACTGGTGATGAATCTTCTGATTCAGACATGGAAGAGATGGTTGCTATGATTGTCAGAAACTTCAGAAGGATGAAGTTCAGGAAGAATAGAAGACAAGGCAACTTTCAGAAAAAGACCTTCAAAGCAGACAAAGACAAGTATATCAAAAAGGACAGCAAGGGTAGCAAATTTGACAAGTCAAAGGTTAGATGCTACAAGTGTAATGGTATGGGTCACTTTGCTTCTGAATGCAACAAGACAAAGGCACTCATCACATCAAGCAAGGATTGGATGGACTCTTCCTCAGAATCTGATACTGAGGTAGTCAACTATGCGTTAATGGCCAATGCTGATGTAACTGCTGCTCCTGATGATAAGGTACTAAATACTATCTTTGATTTTGATACTGATAATGCTTCTGAGTTAAGACGTTTTCTAAAGTCATTACATATTAGCTTTAGAAGTCAAACTGCTGAGAATACTAGAATCTTATCTGAGATGTCTGACCTTAGAAAGAGGAATGAGATATTAGAAGCTGAATTTTCTCGTATGCAAGAAGTACAAAAAGAATGTGATAATGCTAAACACATGCACTTAGAGATGACATCTAAATGTACTTCCCTTGAAAAAGAACTTGAATTTGCTAATGAGAAAATCAGAACCTGGACAGACTCTGGTAGGAAATTTCATGAGATTAATACCTCTAAGAATTGGAAAGAGTGTCTAGGATATAAGTCAGATGAAGATAAGAAATTAGCAGAGAAAATTGTCATTGATGAGACAGTCAGTCCAAAGACCTATAGACATGTTATAGACTCAACCAAATCTAAGATTACTCCTGTTAATTTTGTTTTTGGTAAGGATTCCAATTCTACTTTTGAAAAGGGATCTTCTTCTACTCAAGGAATTAAAATTATAAAGTCTAAACCTGTCATGAACAAAGTCACTAAGAATGTAGGTCTATTGTCTCAGAAACAGCTTAAAGATAAAATCTGTGAGGTTACAGATAAGAAAAAGGAAGCTACTGTTAAGAGAAACAGGAATGGTAAAGTTGGGATCAATAAAGAGAATGGTTATAAATATATCCCAAATGCACCTAGAAAGTGTTGTTTTAACTGTGGTAACTCTAATCATCTTGCTATTGATTGTAAAAAGAGTAAGAAGAAAATTGCTGAAATTCCTAAGTCTGATGTTAGGAATAGATCAGTATTTTACAAACCACAGAATTCCTGTTTTCATTGTGGTAGTCTATGACATTCTATTTATACATGTAAAGAGTATCATGATTTGTACTATAACTTTTATGATCCATTGCCTAAGTTTGAAAGTAGTACAAAGTCTGATAGAACTGAAAATGTCATAGTGAAGCATGCTTTTGTTAATACTGATACTGACAAAGCAAATCCTGATGGAGTAAATCCTGTCAGGACTGCTAAAGTCAAAAAGTCTTCTGCTGTTAAATTTAATAAAATGCATGAACAAGGAATCCAACAAGTGTGGGTTCCTAAACATTCTGACTAGTGTTTTACTATTCTGATGCAGGGTAAAAGGAAAAATGTGTTAGTCATGGATAGTGGATGTTCTGTGCACATGACTGGAAACAAAGCCCTGTTATCAGAATATGAGGAAAAAGCTGGCCCAACTGTGTCTTATGGAGATGACAACATTGGACAAACCTTGGGATATGGCAATATAATCATTGGAAATGTCATCATTGAAAAAGTAGCTCTAGTGAAAGGACTAAAACACAACTTGTTGAGTATTAGTCAAATCACTGACAGAGGTTATCATGTCAATTTCTATTCCACACATTGTGAAGTAGTCAGTAAAGCAACAGGGAAGATAGCACTAACTGGCTACAGGCATGGTAACATATATGAAGCCAACATTCTCTCAGATACTGATGGCTCCCCTACATGTTTCATCAGTAAAGCTTCAGTAGATGAAAGTTGGAATTGGCACAAGAAGCTTTCTCATCTCAACTTCAGCAACATCAATGAGTTGGTTAAGAAAGAGTTAGTAAGAGGATTACCTAATGTCTTATATACACCTGATGGACTCTGTGATGCATGCCAAAAAGCAAAACAAAGAAGGACATCATTCCAGAGTAAATCAGAATCCTCTATTGAAGAACCATATCACATGCTACATCTTGATCTGTTTGGTCCAGTCAACATCATGTCCATCAGTAAGAAAAGGTACACTCTTGTAATTGTTGATGAATATTCTAGATTCACCTGGGTGTATTTTCTGCATAGAAAAGATGAAACTCCTGAAGTTCTGTTGGATCATGTGAGGATGATTGAGACAACCACAAAGTACAAAGTCAAGATTCTGAGAAGTGATAATGGTACTGAATTTAAGAATTCAAAGATGGAAGAGTTCTGCAAATACAAAGGAATCATTCAACAATTCTCTGCTTCTGGCACACCTCAGCAAAATGGAGTAGTAGAAAGGAAGAATAGAACTCTTATTGAAGCTGACAGAACTATGTTGGAAGAAGCTAAATTACCTACATATTTCTGGGCAGAAGCAGTCAACACAGCATGCTATACACAAAATCTCACATTGATAAACAGGCATGGTGTCACTCCTTATCAGTCACTCAAAGAGAAGAAACCAAGTCTGAAGCATTTGCATGTGTTTGGCTGTAAATGTTTTGTTCTCAGAACTCATCCTGAACAGCTAGGGAAATTTGAAACAAAGGCTGATGAAGGAATATTCATAGGTTATCCTACATCAAGAGCCTTCAGAGTTTTTAATTTGAGAACAAGAACTGTCATGGAGTCAATACATGTATCTTTTGATGATAAGAAGATAACTGGAATCATTGAAGACTCGCATGATAGATTGTTATTTGAAAATGAAGCTTCCAAGGAACCTGAAGAAAGTGAATCAGAAGCTGTCCATTCATCCAGTACTGACGGGTCACCAAATCCTGATGACTCACCAGGAACTGATGGTGCTAATACTGATGATGCAAACAACAGTGATACAACTAGTAGTGCTAATGTTGAGGGGGAGCAACGGCATTCAACTACAAGTTCAGAGTCAACTCAATCATCAGGACAGAATTCTTCAGATACTGATTCAAGTGAAGATCCTGATAACACATCAGGAGGGCATAGCAATCAAATTCTTTCAATCAAGATAACACCAATCCAGGGGGAGCATCTACTTCAAGAAACAATTTGACACCAGCAAGGAAATGGACAAAAGATCATACTCCTGATTTGATAATTGGAGATCCTGATGCAGGTGTTCAAACAAGAAGTGCAACTCATAATGAATGTTTATATAATAACTTTCTATCCAAGGAGGAGCCTAAGAAAGTTGAAGATGCACTTAAAGATGCTGATTGGGTTACTGCAATGCAAGAAGAACTGAATGAATTTGAAAGGAATGAAGTCTGGAAACTGGTACCGAGACCAAAGAATAGATCAATTGTTGGTACAAAGTGGATTTTCAAGAACAAGACTGATTCTGATGGAGTCATTATCAGAAACAAAGCTAGACTAGTTGCAAAGGGGTATTCCCAACAAGAAGGAATTGACTATGATGAAACTTTTGCTCCTGTTGCAAGACTAGAAGCCATCAGGATATTTCTTGCTTATGCAGCACATAAGAAATTCAAGGTTTTCCAGATGGATGTTAAAAGTGCTTTCTTAAATGGTGAACTGGAGGAAGAAGTTTATGTTGAACAACCTCCTGGTTTCATTGATCCTAAATATCCAGATTATGTCTACAGACTGGATAAGGCACTTTATGGACTAAAGCAAGCTCCAAGAGCATGGTATGAAACCTTAGCTCAATTCTTACTGGAAAGTGGATTCAAAAGAGGTGCAATTGATAAAACTCTATTTTATTTGAATCATGGTAAGGAGTTGCTGTTAGTTCAGATTTATGTTGATGATATCATTTTTGGGTCAACAAACAATAAGCTGTGTGAAAAGTTTTCCAAGCTTATGCAGTCAAGATATCAAATGAGCATGATGGGAGAAATGAGTTACTTTCTGGGTCTTCAAGTTAAACAGACTGATGAAGGGATTTTTATTAATCAGTCTAAATACACAAGGAATTTACTGACAAGGTTTAACATGCAAGACAGTACTCCTGCTTTAACTCCCATAGCTACAGCTACCAAACTTGATCCTGATCAAGGTGAAGAGGTAGATGTAACTCACTACAGAGGAATGATTGGCTCTTTATTGTATCTCACTGCCAGTAGACCAGATATCATGTTTGCAAGCTGTCTATGTGCAAGATTTCAAGCAAAACCTAGAGAACCACATCTGATTGCAGTCAAAAGAATTTTCAGATATCTCAAAGGCACTCCTTCACTTGGCCTTTGGTATGCAAGGGAATCAGATTTTGGGTTGTGTGGTTATTCAGATGCTGATTTTGCAGGATGCAAAATAGACAGGAAAAGTACTTCAGGAAGTTGTCAGTTTTTGGGTGGAAGACTAGTTTCATGGTTCAGTAAAAAGCAGAAATCTATTTCCACTTCAACTGCAGAAGCTGAGTACATTGCTGCAGGAAGTTGTTGTGCTCAGATAATGTGGATGAGAAATCAGTTGTTAGATTATGGCCTGTCATACTCAAAAATCCCTATTTATTGTGATAACCAAAGTGTTATTGCAATGACAGGAAATCCAGTTCAGCATTCTCTTACTAAACACATAAGTATCAGATATCACTTTATAAGAGAACAGGTTCTGGAAGGAACAATTGAACTTCACTTTGTTCCTACTGATCAACAACTAGCTGATATATTCACCAAGCCACTACCTGAAGCTACTTTCAATAAGTTGGTGAATGAACTTGGAATGATGAATTTTGAGAATTTCTGAGGGAAAGCTACAGAGAGGAAATCCTGATAACTGTCAAATCTGATGGTTATTCAGAAAGGTATGTATCTTTGATCAAATCCTGATAGGACTCAATCCTGACAGGAAGTCAACTGGTCAAATCCTGATGCTCAGATGATTGAAGCTGGTATGAAAACCAGAGGTTCTATGCTAATTTGTCATCAACACTCCTGGTAAACTCTGGACAATTAGATTATTACTTAGTCTTTGATTAAGTTTTCAGTCTTAATTATCAATTTCAATTTCATTATTAACAGAGTTTATTATTTATCATCTCTATATCACTTTGAGTGTTACTAACAAATTTTGCAGGCAAGTACAGGAAGCAAACAATTGAGAAAATAGACAAATTTCATTAATACTTGAAGATACATTACACATGAAATATGGAAATTACATATTTGTTTTCCTAGTCTATTTTCTACTCAGGAACTCGTGCTTTACAGATAAGCATGAACACGTGCCCTGCAAATTAGCATGAATGCTCCTGAGCAGCTTCACAGCCCTTCAGAACTGGAAGGTCTCTTGTTCCATCCTTAAGAGACAAGAAGAGGAGCTGATTTACTTGAAGGCGGATCGTCACCGTGACCACCGGGACGCCTCCGTGCCTCCAACTTGCATGACATACAAGCATCACGGATTCTCTTCTTACGTTTCTCAAGCTCTCGGACGAGCTCTTCATCATCTTCATCCTCATCCTCTTCATCATCCCAATCGTCTTCATCCTCTTCATTGACAACGATGAGATTTTCAAGAGGATTCCAATCAGGATTTGCCTGATGGAAGTTATGAAGAAGCACATCAGCCATTGCATTCACAAAAGCATGATGCTCCTGTGGATCAGGAATAGGCTGAGGTCCCTCTTGCTCTGCAATCTCTGCTAGAGCCTCATCCATTTGTTGCCAAATTCTATCAAGTTCTTCATCGGGTATGTTGTTTTGATTGTTGGCAGCCATTGAAAAACAAAGAAGGTGAAAGGTTTTCGTAAGTTTTTCTCTGGAGAGGGTTTGTGTTTTAATAGATATATGATGATTATGCTTAACAGTTCTCTTTTATAGAGAATGTGTATTAAGGGTGCAGGTCATTTCTACAATCTCGATGAGACGGTTCGGTTTTCCATAAATATTTTTGCCTCGTTTGCTGGTAAGCGTGTTTTAATTCTATGACCATTAATTTGGTTATTTTTCTTAAACCAAAACGCTATTCAGGATTGTTAAAATAAATTTTGTTTTCTTAAATAAAATTTTATTTTAATCTTATTGAATATTTTTTTAATCCTGATATGGCAAAATATTTTGTGCGGAAATGCTTTTATTCCTGATGAGGTTAGGTTTTTCTTACATCAGAAAATGCCTACTCATTATGGACTACTTTCTAATGCTATGGTACAAGGACCAACCCACCTTGTTCCTGACACAAGCATGCAACCTATACAGTCTAAACAGTTAACAACCACCTCTACTGTCTCTCAAAAGACTTTAGTTGTAAAATCAAAGAAATCAGCTAGAACTGATGTGTCTGGAAGGCAATCAGGTTCAAAGGATTTTTCCTCTACACCACTCACTAAAAAGAAGATACAAGGGGGTGTACAAGGGGTCCTGGTGAAGAAAGCTGATAAGGTTGTTAAGGATGTTCCTGTGAAAAGGAAGTTAAGGTTGATTGATGAAAGTGATTCAGAGGATGACTTACCTATATCCTCTGTGATGAATGTGAACAAGGAAGTTGCTGATACTGCTACTAAAGCTGTGGTACCTTCATCAAAACCACAAAAGACAAGGAAATTATCAAAGAGCAGGTATCATATTCCTTTGACAGTGCAAATGAAGGATACTGATATTCAGACATCAAATCCTGATGAGTCATCTACTCCTGATGCTCTAGCAAATCCTGATGTTAGTATTCCTGATGCAACAACAAAAGTTGTCTCTCTATCAGACTCTCCAGCCTCTCCATCTCAGATTAGAGAAATTTCTTGGGAGAAGGTTTCTACAACTGCTTCCTTGGTTGGTCTTACACCTACATCAAAGAAAAAGAGGAATGCAGAAGAGTTAGTCTATCAGAGACAGAAGAAGCTGAAAGGATCAAGCCCACAAGAACCTGAATTTCAGAGTAATTCAGCAGCTACTGTTGATCCTGCCACACAAGAACCACTCAATCAAAGTTTGGGTGAAGGCTTAGCTAGTGGAATGGTCACACAAGAACCATTTTCTCAAAGGGAGAATGAAGACATCAACATTCCAGCTACACAAGAACCATCTTCTCAAAGTGAAGATGCAGGCAAAGCTACAGCTTCTGTTGAAAGATTGGTCGAGAACATTGTCAATGAGGGAAGCACACAAGAACCTTTAGCTCAAAGTGTTGAAGCAGCTTCTGAACCTCAAGCTCCACAAGAACCATTAGTAGCAAATACTGATGCAAGCATATCAAATCCTGACGATGTTCATCCTGACGCTAGTGGTGCTCCTGATAATGAACCTATTTTGATTCAGCCACTTCGTTCAAGACCAATGGATCATCCTATCTCAGAATCACAGGATAAACTGAAAGGTATTGCAATTCCTGATCCTGATATATCTCATGGTTCTGATGATGATAATTCTGATGATAATAGTGATGATGATAATGAGAATAGAAAAGAGAAGGAACAACTTGCTACAGCACTCAAGATTAGTCTTGGAACTAATTTTGGTTCATCAAGTACATATATGGCTAGCAATGCTTTCACTGGGAAAGATCAGAGACAAGATTTTTCTACTCCTTCCTTTGATCCTGCAGAGGCATTTAGACAGAATGAATGGAACAATTCATGGCACAATTCTGATGAATCTATCAGTTTTTCTTCTGCTATTGAACATGCCTATAATGCAGTGAAGTCTATAGAGAATCAAGACTTGAAGAATCATCTGAAGGCTACTACTCTGTTATCCAAAAGCCTGAAAAGTGAGATTGATTCTATCAAGGGTTCAACTGAAAAAGTGAGGACTGATATCTTTAATAATTTTATAAAGGTGCCTACTACTTTACAACTAAGGGTAGTGGAATCCCAAGTGAAATCTGTTGTTTCAGAACAAACCTCAATCAATCAAAGAATTGATTCTCTGGATACTAAGGTAACTGAAATTCAAGCCTCTCTTTCCTTAATTTTGCAATTATTGTCAAATCCTGATGTCAAAAAGGGGGAGAAGGTTATTCAGACAAAATGTACACCTGATCTAGTATTAAGAAATAATGATGATGATACTGGAGATGATGGTGGTGACAAAGTGATACAAGGAGAAACCTCTGATGCTGCGGTTTTGAAGTCTACAATTCAAACTTCTCAAAGTCAGACTACGCAGTCAACTCATGTTTCTGATTCTGGAGTTAAGACAGTAAGAACATTGGTGCAATCTCAGATCCTGACGGAAGATCAAATCCTGACACCTGGTCATGGACACATTCTTGCTACAATTCCTGAAGGTGATGAAGATGTGATTATTGATAATCCTGAAGATGCATCAAATTTATTCCAGAAGTTTTCTACAAAAGACGGTAGAATTGTTACTCTTTATCACACTGATAAAAGAGTTCAACAATTATTTGCCAGAAAAGCACTCTCTACAGCAAGTGAAGAATATCCAGATCTCTCACATGAAGAATTCTTGAGACTACAAAAAGAGACAATGGAAAGCTATACTGCTCCTGCTAGAGGTAGAGGAAGCAGAGGTAGGAGAGGTGCTAGAAGAAATAGAAGAGGTTCTTCAACTCAAACAGTACCTAGACAGACAAGGTCTAGAGGGTTAAGAATTGAAGAAATTCCTGAAGCTTCACAAAATCTAACAGATTCTGTTATCAAGGATATCATGGAGAAAGAAGACAAGGAATTTGTTGAAGAAGAACCTGAATTGAGAAGAAAAACAAGTAAATCAACTCTCAGCAATACAAATCAAATTGAAGATTCTAATCCTGACAATATTCAAGATCCTGACGAATCTGAAATTCTGCAAGAGGTTGATTTGATAATCTTATCTACTGTTGTTGATTGTCACAACAAAGAAGTAGATGAAGAAGAAGAAGCCAGAAGAAGAGATATTACAAAAAGAACAAATGAAGATTTCAATCTCTATCTACAAAGGCTTAAAGTTTCAAATGAAAGAAAATGGAGAAATTCAAGCAGACAAGAATCTTTACTTGAAAGAAGCTACGCTCATGAAAAGGAGAAATACAAGAAGTGGAAACATATTAGCACATTAAGTTGTGATACACCTATCAATTTTCAGTCTGGTGGAATTATTACAAGCGCTTCAAGTGTTGTTGATTTGTCTGATATGGCTAGATCAAAAACACTCTGGTTAAAGATGTTTTCAAATCTGAAGCAATTGTCAAGTAATTCAAGAGGAGGTATTGGACACAGAGATGGTGAATATCTGAATATGTCATATGTTGATCCTTACTCCTTGACAGAAATTGGAGGTACTTTAACTTTTGAAAACCTGAACAATTTATTAGCTGTTGATATAGTTATAGATTGTCATGATGGTTTTGAAAAGAAAGAAAAGCTTCTGTACTTCATGAAAGATGGTAGTGTGAAGATTCTATCTATTCAAGATCTGCTGATGAAAACTACACAGGAACTGAAATATGTTCACTATCTGTTAAGATGGAAGAACCAAGTGTACAAAGAATGGAGTGACATGATTTTGTCAACTATAAGAAGAAGACTGGATGGAAACAGTAATTTCGATGGTAATTATACTCCCATGTACTTAAATCAAAGAGGTCAGGATGTGGAAATGCAAAGGGGTACTGCTGTTAAAGAAGTAAATTTTGGCATGACTCATCTTTCTCTCAATCCTGATGGGAAGGAAATTGCTTATCTTTTGCTTGAAGAGCACAGTCTACAGAGAAACTCCATACAGAATCTCAGAGCAGCTATCTACCAGATTAATGAGGAAGATGAAGAACTCAGAAATCTTAAGGAAAGACTGATTCAAATTCTTGAAGAAAAAGAAGAAAGTTTATTATCCAATTTCTTGAAGATGAATCTGTTCTATCACAAAGCTTAAACAGATAAGTTGTTTCTGAAGATACTCGTACATTTTGATACATGTTTTTGACATCATTGAATATTTGGAATCTATACTTTATTTCACAAAGTATGAGATTGGGGGAGATTGTTAGATCAGAATTCAATGATCGTCAGAAGCTAGACTCAACTGATCAGGATTGCTGACGTCATCAGTATTGCATGGTCATCAGTATTTGATCAAGCGTCAGTATCTTATTGATCATCAGGATTCCTACTCAGACTATGATCAGGTTTGATCATCAGGACTTGAAGCTGATCAGGATTCCTACTTCGAGTTATATTTGGAGTCTAGATAAACATGGAAGTTTATTCTATTTGTTCCTGGTTTGTAGAATGCAGCTATCGATTAAAGATATGTTTCTATCTTTGTTATGATTAGGACTTATCTTGTTATTGATAGAGAAGCTGTGTGCACTATATAAACACAGTTTTGGTTTCGATTTATGTATTCATTCGAGAGAAAACATAATCGAAGAGAAGCTCTTAAGAACAGAATTTCTTGAGAGAGTTTTTGTAAGCTAGCAGCTCTTAAGAACATCAGAATTTCTTAAGAGAGTTTGTAACAGTTTTATATCAAAGTTAATAAAGCTGTTATTGTTATTGTTATTGATCTTTCATATTTGTGTTATATAAAGTCGAGAATCTTATACAATTGTATTCAACCCCCTTCTACAATTGTTATTTACTGGGCAACATCTTATTTTTCAAAAAAACCTGTAAAATTTAATATGTTGTAGATTCAAATCTTAGATCATTCTACGTGATAATTTTATTGTTATATATAACGTTTCTCAACAATTTAATTTGAAAGATCCAACGATTATGGATTGAGTGATCAAGTGACCAGACTTATAAGAAAGCTTTCATTATTTAGTCTTTAATATAATAACATAGATATTTACGGGATATACTATAAAAAAATGAATTTTATACAGAATTTTGATCGTCACGATGTACTACTTTAAAAGAAGAACTATTACCAAAAAATTATATTTTAATTCATAATTTATTTTCTCAAAAGTTCAAAGTTCCCGCATCATTAACATATTACAAAAAAGAGTATATTATATTATAGCAATAAATATTTTAAAAAAATATAAATTGAAAAAAATATAAATATTAAAAAAATTAATGATGTTATCCTGGTAGTTTGGTCCTAAATACCGCCAAAACATTCTCAACCGTTAGATCCAATACTTTTAAAAATAGACGATCAAGATTATATCATATAAAAATAAGTTATTATCTAAAAAATGATATAAGTTAAAAGATATTATATTAGGATTGGATTTTCCAAAAAGTTAAAACATAAAAATAGTTGTAATTAAATAAGAAAACCCATTTAATATCAAAATAATAAAAATCGTTTAATCTTAAATAGATATAGATAGGTGAAAACCGTTAGATTTAACATTAAAAACTGTATTTGGTTAATAAAGGGTATTCTAATAATCTAAACTACATATAAGTAGATTTCCTAAATCGAATAGAATTCTCAATATTAAATTTCGTCACTTTATTCTCTTTTTAGTTTTAGAATAGTTTTTAATTGAAAAAGAACTATTAAACCACAACTAAATTAAAGATTATTTTGTGAATTTCACGTGGATCGTAAAATTGGCCAAATCTAACTTTTATAACTCAATATAAACAAATATTAAATTGAGCGTGTAAAATATAATAAATATCAAATTTTTAACTATAATTTTTTTGGCTAAATCTTTTTTAACAATAATTTAATCATGTAAACTAATAACTTTTAAATATTAAAATATTCATAAATAAATATAATTATAAATATTAAAAAAACAATCATGTGTTCCATGGGTAATTAAAATATAATTATAAACAAAATAATTATAAATAAAATTTAAGTAACAGTGCATTGCACGGGCTATAAGCTAGTATATAAAATTTATAGATATTATGTAAAATTTTCACAACTTCAACGGTACAAAACTTTTAGAAAAAAATTTAACCAACCTCAACAGGTTGACTATATTTGTTGAACCTCTAGAGACCTGTAGGGAAATTACACCTCATCTATTGCCATATTCAAATAATATATTTTATTTATAACAACTTGAAATAATAAAAACTTACCATATTTAAAATATAGCCAACTCCGTTGAAACACATATTACCTAAAGTTACAGCCGATGACACTCTATAAAAAGGGACTCATGTCAAAACTTTTCAAAAGCAAAAATCTGATTATTGAGTCTGCTAATTAACAAGTCATCTGTTATTGAGATTTGATTCCAGTAGTTTAACAATGTTGCTGAGTAAATCCAAAGGTGTGAAACGTCGTTTGCCCTCCATCGATATGTCTGACGATCAACTTCCCGACTCCAAACGTTGTTTGCGTTCAAGTTCACGGACATCTTCGAAACGGTGCTTCTTCTCCTCCTTTTTTATATGTGATTGTTTTTTATTGTTCGTGTCGATTTTTATTGTATGTTACGGTAATACCTCTGTACACTAATGTTGATTATATAGTGTTGGGATCGTAATTTATTATTATTATCAATAGATTCTTGTATAGAATATTCTCCCAGAGAGGTTCTGCGGTAGTAGGTTTTGCTTAGAATTTTGGTTGTGTAGTTCTTTCTTCTTTTTGTAAAATTTTAAATTTGTTAATAGCTATCTGATCTGGTAGTTATGCTTGCGTCTCTTGGTATGAATAATTTGTATGCTTTTGATTTGCTCTAACAGGTTTTAATCTTTAAAATTGCAGGGTGGTTGGTAAAACCGATAAGGAACGGAAGTGGATAGTACCAAAAATATTTCGTGATGAAACACGGCCATATGCAACTAAAGCCATGAAATTCTACAATAAAAATACTGTTAGTTTTTTTTTTGGTGTTGGCTTTTCTTTAAACCCATCGCGATCTATCTTGGACTCTTTTAATCTTTTTCCTCTTCTTGCCTTGCCCTAAATTTTATATAGGAGAGCATGTATGAACTCGTGGAGCCTGGTTTTATTAAAACGATGCTCCTGTCGAAATGCATTCTTCACCATATCGACTTCATTGCTAAGAAGACTGATGTTGCTGATGCTCCTGAGGAGATGTTTTTTGCGGAATTGAAAACTTTGCGTGGGATTACTTCTGTCAGGTGTTGCATGTGTATGGGGCCAAGAGACTCAATTTCAGGTTTGTATTTGACATGTAGATATAAACTTCTTTTACCCCTACTAGCTAGTACTAGGTGCAATGGTGCATTGTTTTTGGTTGCTAATTGATTTGTTTGTTTGTCAATCACGGATCAAGTACTTGTGTTTGTAACTCTATGAATTCTTCTCGCAGGAGATAAAATGAATGGCTGTTATTATTGCTGCGAGTCTCGGTTTGTTCAGCATCCTAATGCAGGAGGATTTACACGTGGTGGTGATGGATTATTTAGAACAGATCTCTAGGGTTTCTATTTTGCTTGATTTTTCTAGCCATCCCATGGCCGAAACCATTGCTAAGAAGGATGTCTCCTGAATCTGTTAACAACTTGCTGGATTGGGTTTTAGCACTTAATTTCGGGTTTGATCTTAGAGGTGTAGATATTATATTTAGTACTCTATGACTATTTCGTCAACTCCCTCCTTTATCATTGTAGGCAAAATTTATGCAAATGATGAATTCGGAAAAGAAAATGATTATCTTAATATGTGATTATATATTTCAATTTTTATTTAAGGGTTAGAAAAATTGCTTCTAATCTCATATTTTAAGTAGTGTTTGCACCTACTCCATATAGATTATATGTAAATCATATAATTTAAACTTAGATGTAGCCAAAAAGGGCATTAAGGAACCTTGTGTAAAGTATATTGTTTGATCATGCAGTACTAAGAGCATCTCCCATGCTACATTTCTCTTAGCTAAAATAATGACGTGAAATTTATTTTACGTAAGAGTTTTATTTTTCTCATGTTCAACCATCTCTCCCCTTGTCTAAAAATTTAGATAATTTGTTACTAGTTGGTCATATATAACCAATATCCAAATTTTTTTACACAAGCTCTAAAGTGAACACATCATTGTGACATCATTATTTGCATGTATTTCTAGTATATAGCCAATCATTTTACCTAACACCATTGGAGTAGTTTGTGTTACAGGTTCAACATATTTTACGAAATCACTATTTTACATAATGAATATACATAACATCATTGGAGATGCTCTAAGGTAATGTATGAGCATGAATCTCTTCTTTTCTTTGAATCTTGAAGGAAACTTATGAAATTAACTAAGCACAATATATGAATGAGTCTGTCTCAATTGACAAATAGTTTGTCTCTTTGTTAAATGGAACTGTCTCAATATGTTATATATAAAACAATAACTGAATAGAAATATTCTGCAGAATTATAAATAACACCAAGACTTTTTCTCTTGGTTCGGCCCCTATTGTTAACGGAGGAATTTGGTATTAACAAAGTTTGAGGTTTATCGCCGGAATCAAGATCTATGACGGTGGTTCTTCGCCGGAAAGTCGCCAGAGTGTGGTGGTTGTGATGAATTGGGGGCTGAGATTGTAAGGGTTTCTTGGTGGTGGCTCGCTGAGCTCTTCTCTTCCAACCCCTTACAATGTGCCTACTTACCCCGTATTTATAGGGGATCAAGCCCTACGTAGTTTTTGGGGAGCAAGTAACCTATATGGGCTGGTCTCAGATTTCCGAGGCCCACTAGGATATTTGATCCGTCTTCTGGAACTGGTCTTCGACTCCCTTTAGAAATGTCCAACGATGAGGCCTAGTCACAAAGGCCCAAGGCTCAACTACAGTCTAGGGACTTCACAGATATGGCATCGACCCAACTTAGGAGCCGACACTAACCGCTACCAGCTATCTCCCTGACCAAAGTAGTTGCAGGTATAGCCATGACTTACCCCAAATGCCAGACGCATCCTTGTCCCCCGAATGAGAAGCATCCACCAGATTACAGGACAAGTGATCCCAAGCGTTTGGGTGCAAAGTGTAGCATTACTCCAAAGTTCCCCAATGAGGATGCGTCCATTGAGTACAGGAACAGAGCTCCCAAAGCACACACCAAGGTTCACCCCACATCCCCAATAAGGACGCGCCCATTGAATACAGGAGGAGGCCTTCAATCATCAGGCATACCCCTGGAGGCCTTCAACCACAGACATCCCCCTCCTATGGCACATCCTAGGAGGGAATTCTTCAATCATCAGGCAAACCCCTGGAGGCCTTCAATAATGGACATCCCTCTCTTAGGGCTCATCCTAAGGGAGAAGTCTTCAATATCTTTCCAGTATCAAGCCAATGGAGTCGTCCTTCACCACCAAGTAGCTACTTCAAACCAAGAGGGCGTGCTCTCAAGGGGTGGACGGCCTAAAAGAACGTGCACTTACCCCTCTGAGGGCAAGCCCTAAGTCTTCCATATGATAATCCCATGTCAGTCTAGCTGTTATTCTCTGTCAAGTCATCCATTCATGTCAAGTTGTCAGTCCACACCAAGAGGACGCGTCCTCAAGGGTTGGACAGCCAGAGGGTGCGCCCTCACCCCTATGAGGACAAGCCCTGAGCCTCCGTTGTACTAGTTCAATCCCTAATTGCACCTTGGATATCCCCAATTGATTATTACTTGACCTGAATCTTCCTTAAAAACCCGATACCGAATTTTGGCTATAACACCTATCAATATCTATGGCCTACGTCCAAGTCCCTATGCCAACTAGCACAGAGAATATATTATTAACAATAATAACACACTTACAGTTTATCCAGATTACAAAATAAGAACCTCTTGGAAGAACCCTTCCCTTGACACAACTGTCCACTAGCAGCAGAAACCCTAGCTCGCTAGCAACTTAGGTTGAATTTTGTAATCCTATATATTTGTCACAACCCGACACAAGTATATATAAAGAAATTAATACAACTTAAGAATAATGTATCTTCTAAAACAGAACTGATTTGATCTTGAATGCTTTTTAGAAGAATAGAATCTGATTGCTCGAAGTTGTTGTTACCATCAATCTGAATGTATATATATTCTTCCTGAAAATATAGCTGTTATGAATTTGAACTGAAACGGCTATAAACAGAAGATAAGGATTAGAGTCTGTTGGAAAGATTGAGCAATATTTAAGATAAACAGATTTGACAAAGTCTTAACCTAATTAATAGCAATTAGGATAATCATCAATAACAATATCTGGATTGAAAAATCAAATCTCCTGAAATCAAGTAAGATCAAATCAATCAGTTTAAGACATTCATTTTTCTGATTAAGTTATATCAATCACTTGAATAAACTTTCAGACAATCATCATCATTAAAATCGGAGTATTAACAATCTCCCCTTTTTTTATGATGATGAACCATATCTGAACCAGACTAGCAAACCGTAGCTCCCCCTATCAAAATGAACTTATAAGACATAAGACAAGAAAACACTTAGAGTTCATGCATGATCAGAATATAACACATATGAGTTAATCAGAAATAATACAAATAATGCATTCCATAAAGATCAAACATTCAAGTAGACCAAGCACATACGAAACTTAAGTCTTACAAACCAAATGTCATAAAAGTTATAAAAATAAAACCAAACACATAAACCAAATACAATGTCATTTCTCCCCCTTTCAACATCATAAAAAAGAATATCATTCATCAACATCAACTGGAGTTTGTTTGGCCTTTCCTTTGCGAGTGGCGGAGGGAGGCACAACTGATGGTTGTCCATATTCTGTAAACATGGTAGAATAAAAATTTGTTGGAGGTGCTTTCCCATCACGAGCAGATAGCCATTTAAAAATCTTGTCACGATATTCTTCAGGAGTAAAGCCAAGAGCCTCAGGTGGAGGAATAGCCGGCAATGGAAGAGGAGTAGTGATCTCAGCAAGAGTGCTATCATCCATCCATTCACGAGAATGCCACTGAAGATCCTTCTTATGAACCATGAAAGAAACTTGTTTAGAGACGAACTTGGTTTCTGAACTGAGAATTTAAAATAACTTAACAAATTCTTTTTCCCATGACTTGGCAGCATGAAGTAATCCATCTTGCACATTTCCGAATTCGAAGTTCATAGAAGAGAAAAGCTTGGAGTAAAGAGATTTCAAAAATAACAGTTGAGTAACCACCGATTCAATACGAGAAGTAGAGGACTGAAGCAATGACAAAACAGAATCAAGTTTGGAATTAACAGAGTGTAGAAGCTTAGAATTATCCTCAACTTTCTTGGTCAAAGCAGTAAAATGAGAATTGGTCTCAAAAGAGACAGAAGAAGAACCAACAGGAGTAGAGTGAACAGACTTAACAACTTGATGAAAAACCAAAGAATTATCAACTATTTTTAACTTGTTGGCAGTCAAAACTTTTAAATCAAACGAATCGACAATAGGTTCGGAGACATCAGAATTAGATAGAATATCAAAATATCGAAATAATTTAGTCAACAAAACAGGATATGGCAAATGCATAGAATCGTGACTGACACAGTGAACCATTTGTTTGATAATAAAAGACGAGACATCAAACGAAACACCCGAAATAAAAAGTGCCAACAGAATTGAATCTTGATGGGTGAGTCGATCACGACCACTATTACGCGGACACACATTTGTATGAATTAAGCGAAATAAGCACAAAGCAGTAGGAGTAAGAAGGGATACCGATGGTTTAGTAACATACTCGTCAGTAAGAATTAAAGCAAGTTGTTGGTCGTAAGAATAACCTTCAATGTCGGACACAGGTTGGTGTGAAGCAGTAAAAGGACAAGGTCCTTTGTCAGGGACAACAACAATAGAAGACAACAACTGAGGTTTGAACACAATTGGAATAGTTTTAACAGAAGAATGAACCCATTCACCTCGAATTGAGAGATTTGCATAGAATTCCCGCACCAAGTCTGGGTAAACAAGAGATTCCGGTGACGATAGAGAAGCGCAACCAACAGAGTCGAACAAATCCACAATACCTGCCTCCTTGAGTAACGGAAGATCAACAAATCTTTCTTTGAGAATGGATCGTTGCACAGTCTTCACCAGAGTGTGACTTGGACTTCCAGAAGAATCACGAGAGCCGTCAGAAGACACAGTAGCCTGAGCAATCCTTTGTCGTTTTGAAGGAGTTGGAGAGGTAATCGATTGTTTAGAGGATTTCTTAGTTTTAGCCATTGTAGTAAAGAGAATGAAGAATCAAGAAAGAAGAAGGAAAAAGGATAAAAGATAAAATATAAAAGGGGAAAATATGAAGAATAAGGGATTTAAGAGAAATGAAGAGGAAGAGTTTTACATAAAAAAAAATGCATGAGGATATGTGAATACAAGCGTGTATCAGTAGGTAATGTTGAGCAGACGTGACTAGTTGTCAAATCAATAGAAAGCAATAAATGTAAATCACCAAAATAGAAGGCACATAATATAATAAAAATTATAAAGTACACATGCCTAACTCACGCCGTAACATACAAAACCGAGTTTCAGATAAAGGTTTAGTAAAAATATCAGCACGTTGATTTTCAGACGGAATAAAAATCAATTGTATATTACCTTTAGCCACATGATCATGAATAAAATGTTAGGCCGAATACACAATATATAATCAAGTATGTATGAGAATAACAATTAAGAATACAGGTTTGTAAATCAACAAACTGAATTATATTAAATAATTCTCTCTTAGTGATGTTAATGAATCACAAAGAGCTGCTAGGTTACAAGAATAATAATTCTATGTTCGCGTCCCTTCTAGGGATAACCTATCTGTGTTTATATAGTACACAGCTACATACAATCCTTATCTAATTGATACTCCTATAAATTAGCTATACAAAACTTATCAATTAAGGATTGCTTCAATCTTCTATTCCGTTTCCTTAGCTGTATCAATATATTCTGCTTCTTTCCATCTTCAGAATATATTGCTTCTAGAATCTTTATCTTTGCACCGACAGCTAAGTCAACTATTACCACGTCAGTATTTATCAAACTCTGACTGGCTTCAGTAAACTCTTCATCTAGTCAGACTTTAACAAACTCTGACTAGCTTCTAGATAAACTTTGATATGTACCTGTTACTTAAACACTGATGAACAAACGTCAGCAATTATATCTAACAATCTCCCCCAACTTGTTCATACCAAAATGTACAAGTTAAACAGATAATTGATGATGTCAAAACATATAACAAATGCAGTGTTTAACATATGTCAGAGTTTAATTTTAAAACAGAGTTTAAATTTAACTTAGAATAGAAAACATAAAAACTTACAGTCAGACTTTACTTAATCTCTTGAATATCAGGCACTGTCCTGATATAATCTGACAGTAGTTTCTTCTCAGCTCTATTCAGTTCAGCAATCATAATCTTCTTCAGCTCCTTCATTTCTGGTTCATCTTCACCAATTTGATAAATGGCAGCCCTCAAAGAATATATGCTGTTTTTGTCCATTTCATTGCCAAGTCTGATATAAAAAGGTTTATCAGACTCTAGATTGAACTCAAGAACCTTTTTATTTAGTGCAGTTCTGAACCTAGCACTATTCCTTTTCATTTCTACCAACTTTCCATGTGCATCTCTGTATTTAGGAATGTATGCACTTGATACTCCAGCTCCACTCAAAACTTTGGATTTCATCATCCTTTCCTTCAAAACTCGAGCAGCATCATAAGTACTTCCATTCTTTACTTCAAATAGATATAGAACATACTCTAGCTCTTCCCAGAGTTTTAACTGAATATCAGATTCACCAACTCTATACACTCTGCCATCAGCCATAAAATATAACAAGAATTCCTTTTTGATTCCTTTGTGAAAAATCATCTGTACAGATTCTAGTTTGTCAAGGCCTTCTTGAGTAATTCCAACTCCAGATTCTGCCAGTGAAAACTTGTCTTGAGATCTGTTATTAGTTCTTCTCTCTCTGTGTGAACCCAGTCCAGATTTATCAAAGGCTTCTTTTCCCAATACTGTTCTGGTTTCTGAGAAATTCACAGCCTCAAGCTTTAAATCTTCAAGAAGTTTTGGTTTGCTGAATCCTGGAAGTTGTGTAGATTTCTGTACAACTTGAGCAACGTCAGAGGTTGTCATAACTTTAGTAGTAACATCAACTTGAGCAGCGTCAGAGGTTGATTTTGCTAATCTTGTTTCAACTTGAGCAATGTCAGAGGTTGAATTATCTTTCTTCTCTAGGTTAGGCTCTTCAATCATTATACCTTTACCTTTTTCAGAGTTTGAAATAACAGATTTCCTTGAGTATTGTAAACTCTGATCAGAGTTTACATTCTCTTTAATAACAATTCCTTGTTATTTTCTCCTTGGAGTCTTAGTGTTCTTCTGCTTGTAGATTCCAGCTTCAACATCTTTTCTGTGTTCCTCAGCAAGCAATTGCTCTTCAGCCTGGATATCTTCAATAGTAACATTCTTACCATGTTCTGCTAAGAATAACTGTGTAGCAACTTCTTCATCAGTAACTGGAGTTTTAGAGGAAAGAATTAAATTTCTAACCCTTGAAGAAGACTGCCCTCCAGTATATCTTTTTCCATCAGCATTTACATGAGTATCAGAGTTTAACCTTCTCCTTTGCCCTTGAACATTTCTTGTCCTTGGATTTTTATCTCTTGCACCACCATCAGTAGTGTCATCTTTCCGAGTCAGAGTTTGAGAGCTCTTGCATTTGTCTTGAGATACTCTCTCCCCCTTTTTGACATCATCAGACAGTAAAACTGATGTGAGCAATTCAATAGAATTTGCAATTTCATCCAACTTAGTTGACATTTTGACTTGATTTTCTTCAACCTTGGATAGCCTGGAATCAAAATTCTTCTGATCTTTACACAAAGAGATGTATAGAGATTTGTCCTTTTGCTGTGTAAGCTCTCTTTGAGTTATATCATTCCTCAATCCTGTAATCACCTTGTCAGAATCATCAAAACGATTGTTCAATGATTTGATTTGTACAATAGTTGCTTTGAGATGACTGAGAAGTTCTGGATTTGTAATCTCTTTGGAAGACTTTGTGACAAAATCTGCAGCTCTTTCATTTGAAAAGATAGTATCCTTGCTTGACCAATTTGAGAAGTACATATTCTGAAAATGTTCTGCAGTAGCACGATTGACTTCTCTTTCTTCTTCAGAGTTTACACCAGCAGACAAAGAAACTTGAATACTAGGGTGTGAATGAGAACCCTCAGCATCATGTTCATCTTCTTCATTAATGTCCACTTCAGTTGTAGCAGGAGCATTTTCAGCAGTCACTTCATTATTTAACTGTGCAGTTTCATCAAGTACTTTAGAGTTTGCTTGAGCAGAAACCTCTGCTTCTCTTGTCACAACCTCAACAACAGACTGTTGTAGAGTTTCGAGTAAAACAGCATCTTCTTCCAAACTCTGATCAACTTCTTCACCTTTGTCAGAATTTGCATTATTAACTGAAATCACCAAGGTGGCTTGATCAGTTGCCACATCCTCAGTATCACAAAAACTGATACTAGGATGTGCTTCCATATTAATATCTTCATTCTCAAAAACTCTGCTGTCAGAGAATACATCAGCTTCCTCAACTACATCATCAGCATTTGATGTAGGAGCTTCTGTTTCAGCATTTACTCTGTCCTCAGTAGGCACAGCAGTATCAAAAACCTCCTCTTGAACTTCAGGAGTTTCATGCTCCATAGAAACTCTGTCTTCAAAGACAGCTTCATTCACAGGAATCTCATCTTCAATATTTTCAGCACCAAAGAGCTGTGCTGCTACTATTCTTCTTTTTCTCTGATGAAGAGTTTCTTCATCAGTTTCAGTCTCTGAGGCTTCAACAGCATCAACAGCAACAGACTTTAACCTGTTAGCTCTAACTTTTCTTTTCTTCCTTGAAGTTTCAACAGAGGTTGACCCTCCAACTTCATCAGTATTTAAAGTTTTAGCAGCCTTGAAAGCTCTGTGCTTAGTCCTCCCTCCAGTCTTTTGTCTTGGAGCTACTTGAGTATCATTGTTTATCTGCTGTGGTTGCTGTTGTGGTTGAGGTTGAGGGTTTAAAAACTGATGAACCCTCTCAGGTAACAACAACTCACCAACATTGACTTTCTTCAAATCCTTATTTGTAAGGTCAGAGAATACCCTTTTATGAAGTTTGAATGAGGGAATTTCTTCCTCCTCATTAATCTCAACATTATTAACACAAGCAGAGAATAAAATCTGACAAAATCTAGAAAAGTAGACTACATTCCTATTCTCTGTCATTTTCTCTCCTATATTCATCAAGACAAGTCTAGCAAAATCGTAATGACTACCAAAAAGAAGTGAATACCCGATTTGTAGACTATCAATTGGAATCGCATCCCAATTGGTACATTTCTTCCCGAACGCTCTGGTTATGCAATCGAAAAAGAAACTCCATTCCTTTCGTAAGAGCGGTCGCTTCAACTGACATATCTTGACTAAAGATCCAGAGTATCCAATGGCTTGCATCATTCTTTGAATATCAGTATCACCAACAGCAATAGTGTATGCATCATATTCTGCAAAGCCCATTGCTTCACGAACAGTTCCTGGAGTAATGACATACTCTGTCTCTTGAAACTCAAAGACAATCGATGGAGTTCCAGAATCACCACCGTTATCATATACACCAGTTTCCCAGAAAGCTTTGATCTGAGATCCATAAAGCTTTGCAGGCTCCACTAAAGCACGCCCAATTTCCGATTGAGCAAGGAAATTTTGCAGTAAATGGAACGCCTCCGGTGTGTTCTCATTGCTAAGAGGTGCTGCATAGTTATTTGGGACAAAGTCTAATCCAACAGAGTTAAACATAGAGGTTGCCATTAGAAATCAGAGATTAAAAGTAAGAAAGTATATGATAAAGATTATGCAGAAAAGTGTTTGTAGAATTGTGTGAGTGAAAAGTATGTGTGAAAATGATAAGTGAGTAAAAGATTAGACGTATGTGTGTGTATTGTATTAATATGAGATTCAAAATTAAAAACTGAACAGTTTTTAATCATTAATACACAACTGTCTTACTCTTGTTATTATGTGAGTGGGACACGTGTCACACATGCAGTTACTGACAGCAAATAAGTGACAGTTTTCAATGCGCATGCGCAGTAAAAACCGCAATAATTACTGCCTGTTACACTTTTCTAGGCATTAACCTCTCTCCTCTGTTTAAAAACATTCTTGAACAACTGTCCAATCATACTCTTTTTAAATTTTTAAAACAAATGTCTAATCTCAAAATTATAAAATGTCTGAAACAAAGAAATTATTTTAACCATCAGAGATTAAAACAAAGTTACCTCGGCATATGTCACACAATACATCAGTGTTTACCATTTGTCCTTCTTTGTCAATAAACTCTTTTCCCAATCTGTACAGGTGTGAATAATTGTGTGTGCAATAGCATAGTTTACCGAAATCAATATTTAGATCATCTCAAAGTGCATAAAATTTACAAACTAAAGCAGTAAAAACTGGTTGCCTAAACTCTCATGTATAAAATAAAATCTGATTCTTATGTCTAAACTCTGTATACTGATATCCTTTCATTTGGATATATCTTTTATTTTTCACCCCCTTTATATATATAATTTATTTATTTATTTATTTATATTTTTCCAGTAATCAGTGGTTGGCACCAGTCACCAAAAATCAAAGATTTTAGCCCTTATTTCATACAATAAGTTCCTGGATCTTCTTAGGCACAACATGATCTCAAAGGAATATGTGCTCTTTTTGGCATCTTTTGATTTGAGGGTGAATTATTTGCAATTAATAATCAGAGTTTAGACTTTTCATCAGTTAATACAATTAATTTATGAGAGAAAATGCAAACATCTAATACAAACTCAGTGTATAGGATTAATAAACTAAGAGATGGTATAAATACAGAGACAGTATCATGCTGTGTTAACTTACTGCACATGTTTGAGATCAGAATCTATACAACTCTTAAGGATTCATAATTACTTACTGAGAATTATGCTTCATACAAATTTCTTCATTGGTCCATATGTTTCAGACAAAATTACAATCAGAGTATAGCATTAGACTGTAACTATCAGAGTATGACCAACAGGTTATGACTAACAGAGTTTAGCATCAGAGTTTACTTTCAGAGTTTATGACACTGGTATTCATAACAGTTAATACATGCAAGGAATCATGAGCATTTAAAAATCAAACATGTATAGTTTTGAGTCTAACCTGTATCCCTAGTCAAAACCAGAGATCATTCCAAGTTCATTTACCAATCTTGTAAAAGTAGCTTCACTCGGTTTGGTGAAGATATCTGCAAGTTGTTGATCTGTAGACACAAAATGAAGCTCAATGTTTCCTTCTTCCACATGTTCTCTGATAAAATGATACCTTATGCTGATGTGCTTGGTCATGGAGTGCTGTACTGGATTTCCTGTCATAGCAATAGCACTTTGGTTATCACAGAAAATAGGTATTTTAGAGTACTTCAAACCATAATCCAGCAATTGATTCTTCATCCATAAAATCTGTGCACAACAGCTACCAGCTGCTATATACTCTGCTTCTGCTGTGGATGTAGAAATTGATTTCTGTTTCTTACTGTACCAAGAAACCAATCTGTCACCTAAGAATTGACAGCTTCCACTTGTACTTTTTCTGTCTATCTTACAGCCTGCAAAATCTGCATCAGAGTAACCAATTAGTTTAAACTCTGATTCTCTAGGATACCACAAACCCAAGGTTATGGTTCCTTTGAGATATTTGAAAATCCTTTTTACAGCTGTTAGATGAGGCTCTCTGGGATCTGCTTGAAATCTTGCACAAAGACATATTGCAAACATGATATCAGGTCTACTTGCAGTAAGATACAGTAAAGACCCTATCATTCCTCTGTAGTTTGTCATATCTACTGAGGCTCCTGTGTCTTTGTCTAGCTTTGTTGCAGTAGCCATGGGAGTTGGAGCAGATGAACTATCAAGCATACCAAATTTCTTTAGAAGATTTCTGGTATACTTTGCTTGATAGATAAAAATCCCATCATCTGTTTGCTTGACCTGTAAGCCTAGAAAATAACTAAGCTCTCCCATCATGCTCATTTGGTACCTGGATTGCATAAGCTTTGCAAACTTCTTACAGAGTTTGTCATTAGTAGATCCAAAAATAATATCATCTACATAAATTTGAACTAACAGCAAATCATCACCAGAATTGAAATAAAACAAGGTTTTATCAATTGTACCTCTTGTGAACCCACTTTCTAAAAGAAATTGAGCAAGAGTTTCATACCATGCTCTTGGTGCTTGCTTTAGTCCATATAATGCCTTGTCAAGCCTGTAGACATAATCTGGATGCTTGGGATCTACAAATCCTGGTGGTTGTTCAACAAATACTTCTTCTTCAAGCTTCCCATTGAGAAAAGCACTTTTTACATCCATCTGAAAGACTTTAAACTTCTTGTGTGCAGCATAGGCCAGAAAGATTCTTATGGCCTCCAATCTTGCAACTGGAGCAAAGGTTTCATCATAGTCAATTCCTTCCTGTTGTGAATATCCTTTAGCCACAAGTCTAGCCTTGTTTCTTGTAATCACACCGTCACTGTCAGTCTTGTTTCTGAAAACCCACTTTGTACCTACTATTGATCTATTCTTTGGTCTAGGTACAAGTGTCCAGACTTCATTTCTTTCAAATTCATTTAACTCTTCTTGCATTGCTGTAATCCAATTAGCATCTTGAAGAGCTTCCTCCACTTTCTTTGGTTCTGTTTGAGACAAGAAAGCATGATACAGACACTCATTATTTGTTGCACTTCTAGTTCTCACACTAGCATCAGGATCTCCAATTATGAGATCAGGTGTGTGTGCCTGTGTCCACTTTCTTGCTGTTGGTAAGTGGTTTCTTGCATCATTATTGGATCCTCCCCCTTGATCCATGCTCTCCTGATTCATATGTTGATTTTCTGCATTATCTGAGGCTCCCCCTGAATTGGATGGTTCAGAGTTTGAACTGTCAGAGTTTGAATCAGTTTCCTCAACTGACTCACTTGCTGTGTCTTGTTGAGCTTCTTCACGCTCCCCCTCAACTGGTTCACTATTTTGTTCAACTCGAGAATTTTCAGTTTCTCCAGTATTTACCAGTAGAGGTTCAGAGTATGCTTCGTCAGAGTTTGTCAGAACCGCTTCATCAGAGTTTGTCGGTACTGCTTCATCAGAGTTTACATCATCAGAGAATAAACCTTCATTTTCAAAACGCAGTTGATCATATCCATCTAAGTCATCGAGTCCAGTTATTTTCTTATCATCAAATGACACATGTATGGATTCCATGATCACTTTAGTTCTCAGATTGTAGACTCTGAATGCTTTTGTTGACAATGGATAGCCAACAAAGATTCCTTCATCAGCTTTTAACTCGAACTTGGTCAACTGTTCAGGATGAGTCTTCAACACAAAGCATTTGCATCCAAATATATGAAAATATTTCAAATTTGGCTTCTTATTTTTCACCATCTCATATGGTGTTTTCCCATGCTTGTTGATCAATGTTGCATTTTGAGTAAAACAAGCAGTTTGAACAGCTTCTGCCCAGAAGTATGTTGGTAATTTTGCTTCATCAAGCATAGTTCTGGCTGCTTCAATTAAAGTTCTGTTCTTCCTTTCAACTACACCATTTTGCTGTGGAGTTCCAGGTGCAGAAAACTCTTGTTTCACTCCTCTTTCCTTGCAGAAAGCTTCCATGATTGAGTTTCTGAATTCAGTTCCATTATCACTCCTTATAATTTTGACTTTCTGCTGTGATCCTTTGTCCAGTTGATTTACATGATCCATCAGAGTTTGAGCAGTTTCATCCTTCTTTGACAAGAAATACACCCATGTATATCTAGTATATTCATCAACAATTACTAGAGCATATTTCTTTCTGCCCATGGACATCACATTCACTGGTCCAAAGAGATCAACATGTAGAAGATGATAAGGTTCCACTACTGAAGATTCAGATTTGCTCTTGAAAGATGACTTCCTTTGCTTGGTTTTTTGACAAGAATCACATAAGCCATCTAGACTGAGTATTGATTTTGGAAGTCCCCTTACAAGATCCTTTCTTATAAGTTCATTTATGTTGTTCAAATTAAGATGAGAGAGCTTCTTATGCCAATTCCAACTCTCTTCATTTGACATTTTAGCAGTCAGACACACTGTTTTTCCATCAGAGTTTGTTACCAAACTTGCTTCATAAATGTTGTTGCGCCTGTGTCCAACTAGAACAACTTTTCCAGTAGATTTACTGATAACTTCACAGTATTCAGTATGAAAATCTACATGGTTTCCTCTGTCACAGATTTGACTCACAGATAGCAGATTATGCTTGAGTCCTGAGACTAGAGCTACATCTGTAATGATGACACTTCCAAGATTGATATTGCCATATCCCAGAGTGTGTCCTATGTTGCCATCTCCATAGGAAACCTTTGGGCCAGCCTTCTCCTTAAAGTCTGATAGCAGGGCTTTATTTCCAGTCATGTGTCCTGAGCATCCACTGTCCAAGATAAGGGTGCTCTTTTTTATGCCCTACAATCACAAACAACCACTAAGTGTTAGTTTTAAGGACCCAGACTTGCTTGGATCCTTTGTCTTTCTTAACAGTGTTAGTTTTTGCAGCGGAATTACTATCAACAGAGTTTAAACTAACATTGTCAGACTTTACACTTGCAGAGTTTGCTCTAACCCACTTCAGATTGGGTTTTAGCTCATAATAGTTGTGATAAATAGCATGATAACTCTTGCAAGTATAAATGGAATGCCAAGTGCTCCCACAGTGTGTGCATAAAGTCTGTGGTCTAACCCTAACATAATCATTCTTTACTCCTGATGTAGAAGATAAAGAATTGATATTTTTATTCTTTGTGCAGTAATTAGCAAGATGATTAGAACTACCACAATTATAACATGTTTTCCTTGGAGCAGCACCAGTAGGCAAATGATTATTTCTATTATTTATGCCTATCTTTCCATTCCTATTCTTCTTGGACCCTTTTGGTTTCATGGCAGATTTTACCTCTTTCAACTTATGATTGAACTGTTTTCCTGTCATCAAGCCAACATTAACCTGTTTTTCACAAGTTTTTACTGGTTTTCTAACAGCTTCTACTTCCATAAGATTTTCTGTTATAATATTTTCCTGTTTTTCACAGGCTTCATCTGATTCCATATCAGCTTCCCTTATTACAACAGATTTTAACTTATTGGCTTCTGGAACAAATTTCACAGGTTTAAGTTGTGGTTTTACCTTAACCTTTTCTTTAAACCTAAGTTCATCATTTTCACAATAACCTAAACCTACAGAATCAGTCTGAAACACTTGATGAGTGTCTCTTCCAGAATCTGTCCAAGTCTTGATTATTTTTCTTTCTTTTTCTAGATCAGATTCTAATTGCTTATATCTTTTCAGCAACTCCTGTTCTACATAAACAGCATCATCTCTTTCTTTTTGAATCTTCTTCATATTTTCAAGTTCTCCTTCAAGAAACTTGTTTCTATCTTTAAGACTAAGATTCTCAGCTTTAATTCTCTCATTCTCTAAAGTCTGATCCCTATAGCTAACATGTACGCTTTTCAGATATACTCTTAATTCAGATATATTATCAGTATCATAAGCATAAGTAGTTAGGGGTACCTTATTTTCAGATGATTCAGTCTCATCTCTGACAGTTGCCATAAGAGCATAATTTTCTCCATCATCAGAGTCTGAAGTATCTGCCCAGTCTTTGCCTTTAGAGATGAGTGCTTTCTCAGATTTGCCTTTCTTGCACTCTGGGGCATAGTGACCCATCTCCTTACACCTGTAGCACTGGATTTCAGATTTATCCTTCTTACCAGATTTGGTCTCCCTTCCATCAGACTTTCTGAAACTTCTCCTTTCAGAGTTTGAATCTTTCCTTGAGAATCTCTTTCCCTTCTTGAAGTTCTTGAATCCCATCTTCTTGAAGGTCTTCACCATCAATGCAGCCATTTGCATCATCTGTTCTTCATCATCATCAGAGTCAGAAGCTTCATTAGAGTTTGAGTCATCATCAGAGTTTGATGACTCACTTTCAGATTTAATAACTAAAGCCTTTCCCTTGGCTTTCTTCCTTGATGATTCCTTCTTAATGGGCTTCTCCTCGACTTTGAGAGCAACAGATTTTGTCTTTTTACTCAATCTTCTATTCCTTTGTTCTATCTCCAGTTCATGAGTTTTCAATAACCCATAGATTTCATCAAGATCTGTATCAGCAAGCTCATAATTATCTCTTATTGTGGTTGTCTTTAAATCCCACTTTTCAGGTAGAGATAACAGAAACTTGAGATTAGACTCTTCAAGCTCATATTCTTTATCAACCAGAGACAGATCATTCAATAGTTTGCAAAATCTGTCATAAGTCTCAGTCAAGGTTTCATTAGGTCTTGAATCAAAGTGCTCATACTCCTGTGTGAGTATTGTCTTTCTGTTCTTCTTAATAGCACCTGTTCCCTGGCATCTGACTTCTAAAGCATCCCATATCTCTTTCGCAGTTTTGCAGCCAATTACTCTGTTAGACATAACATTATCTAAAGCACTGTGGAGAAGATGTCTAACCTTTGCATCTTTTGCAATTGATGAGATGTCCTCAGGAGTCATATCTTTCTTTTCCTTTGGAACAGTCTTTTGTTCTTGACCATCAACAACAGGGGACAATTTAGTCGGCATATGAGGACCATCATTGATTCTGTCAAGATATTCTGGATCTGTAGCCTCCAGAAACATGGTCATCTTCACCTTCCAAATCGGATACTCTACTGGCCTGAGAATTGGAACCCTGATTGTTTCATATCGACTCACAGAATTGGGCTTAACCTGTTCAGCCTTAGGAGCAGTTTGATTTTCTTCAGACATGATTAATACTGTGTTTGAATCGTAAAACTGTATATATTAAACAGCCTTGGCTCTGATACCAATTGTTAGGCCGAATACACAATATATAATCAAGTATGTATGAGAATAACAATTAAGAATACAGGTTTGTAAATCAACAAACTGAATTATATTAAATAATTCTCTCTTAGTGATGTTAATGAATCACAAAGAACTGCTAGGTTACAAGAATAATAATTCTATGTTCGCGTCCCTTCTAGGGATAACCTATCTGTGTTTATATAGTACACAGCTACATACAATCCTTATCTAATTGATACTCCTATAAATTAGCTATACAAAACTTATCAATTAAGGATTGCTTCAATCTTCTATTCCGTTTCCTTAGCTGTATCAATATATTCTGCTTCTTTCCATCTTCAGAATATATTGCTTCTAGAATCTTTATCTTTGCACCGACAGCTAAGTCAACTATTACCACGTCAGTATTTATCAAACTCTGACTTGCTTCAGTAAACTCTTCATCTAGTCAGACTTTAACAAACTCTGACTAGCTTCTAGATAAACTTTGATATGTACCTGTTACTTAAACACTGATGAACAAACGTCAGCAATTATATCTAACATAAAATGATGGCGAACATCAATGTGTTTTGTGTGTGAATGTTTAACAGGATTTTTAGAAATATTAATAGCAGCAGTATTATCACAGTAAATAGGGATATGCGAAAATTTGATACCATAATCAGTGAGAGTTTGTTGCATCCATAAAATTTGAGTGCAACAACTACCATCGGCTATATATTCCCCTTCAGCTGTGGATAAGGCTATGGATGTTTGTTTCTTGCTATACCATGCCACTAAACAATCACCTAAAAATTCACATGCTCCACTAGTGCTCTTTCTATCAACTAAAGAACCTGCATAATCAGCATCTGAAAAGCCAGTTAAATCAAAAGATGAGGCAGTAGGATAAAATAATCCTAAATTGCTAGTGCCCTTCAAGTATTTGAATATCCGTTTAACTGCATTCAAATGAGATTCTTTGGGGTTAGCTTGAAAACGAGCACACATACAAACACTAAACATTATATCAGGACGAGAGGCAGTAAGATATAACAAGGAACCAATCATACCTCGATATTTAGTGATATCTACAGACTTACCTTCCTTGTCCTCAGTGAGTTTAACAGAAACACTCATAGGAGTAGTCTTGGAGGAAATACTTTCTAAATCAAAACGTTTAAGCAAATCTCGAATGTACTTGCTTTGATGAATAAAGATACCTGCATCAGTTTGATTAATTTGCAAGCCAAGGAAAAATTGAAGTTCACCCATAAGACTCATATCAAACTTTTTATGCATACAATCAAAAAACCAATTACATAAATATTCATTAGTAGAGCCAAAAACTATATCATCAACATACACTTGAACAAGTAAGATAGCATTGTGTTTATGAAAAATAAAGAGAGTAGGATCGAGTGTACCACGAGTAAATCCAGTATTGACAAGAAAATCACTGAGACGATCATACCAACATCGAGGAGACTGTCGAAGACCGTAGACAGATTTCTTGAGCTTGTACACAAAATGAGGATATTTTTCATGAACAAAACCTGGGGGCTGCTTGACATAGACTTCTTCTTGCAAGAAACCGTTTAAGAAGGCGCTTTTGACGTCCATTTGATAAAGCTTGAATTGTTTGTGAGCATCATATGCCATGAGAATGTGGATAGATTCAAGACGTGCTACTGGAGCATATGTTTCATCGTAGTCAATACCCTCCTATTGATTGTAGCCTTGTGCAACTAATCGAGCTTTGTTCCGAATAATATTTCCCGCTTCATCCTTCTTGTTTTTGAAAACCCATCGAGTGCCAATGATAGAAGCATCCTGTGGTGGAGACACTAATTCCCATACATCACAACGTTCGAACTGGTTTAATTCTTCTTGCATTGCCATAGACCATTGTTCATTATGAACAGCTTCTTGAACATTTGTGGGCTCAAAATAAGCAACAAAAGCATAGAAAGCACATAAGTTATATAATCTACTGCGAGTTGTGATTCCTTGATCAAGATCAGAAAGCAAGTTGTCGTGTGGATGATTCTTCACAGTTCTGGATGACTTTGGCAGTTGAATAGAATGCATTTCTTCTGTATTAGAGTTATCCATTTGAAATTGATCTGCCTGCATTGGTTCTGGAGAAGCAAATCGATTGGGAGAATCTTGAACGAAGGTAGTAGATGAAGGTGATTCAGAAGTAGAAGTAGAAGTGGAAGCATTTTGTTGAGGAGAATGAGACTGTCCTTTTGGAGATTGAGGCTGTCTCATTTGAGTCTGAGAAGGAATATCTGTAAACTCATCCTCGTCTCTGACTAGATCATTGTGAGTCTCATTAAAAGTGATATTAATAGACTCTTCTATTTTATCTTTAACAGTATTAAATACTCGATAAGCTTTACTATTAACAGCATATCCAAGAAAAATACCTTCAGCAGTTCTAGCATCGAATTTACCTTTATTAGGCTGGGTATCTAAAATAAAACATTTGGATCCAAAAACTCTAAAGTAACTAATGTTAGGAGTTTTCTGTTTCAATAATTCATATGGAGTTTTCAATAATATAGGACGAATTAAAACTCTATTAAGAATATAACAAAAAGTATTTACCGCTTCAGCCCAAAATTTTCGAGGTAGATTTTCTCATGCAGTAATGTTCGAGCAGTTCTTGAAGAGTTCTATTCTTGCGTTCGACTACTCCATTTTGTTGTGGGGTGCGAGGAGCAGAAAATTCATGTGTAATTCCTCTGGATTTGCAGTATGTGACAAAATCCTTTTCAAATTCACCTCCATGATCACTCCTGATAGTTCGAAGCTTAACAGAAAACTTGGTCTCAAGATTAGAAATTAGATCTTGAAATTCTACAAAGGCTTCATCTTTAGTTCTAAAAAATAATACCCATGTAAAACGAGAGAAGTCATCAACAATTACAAAAGCATATCTCTTACCACTTAAGCTAACATACCTTTCTGGTCCAAACAAATCAAGGTGTAACATTTGCAATGGAACAGTTGTCGATATCTGTTTCTTAACTTTAAAAGAAGTACAAACCTGTTTTCCCAACTGACATGCTGTGCAAGGTTCTGTCTTTTTATATTTGAGATTGGGTAAACCTCTTACCAAGGAATGAAAAGAAATTTTGTTGATGAGATACATATGAACGTGACCTAAGTGTCTATGCCACAAGTTCTGTTGATCTTGAATTGAAGCTAAGCAGATTTCTTCTTTCTGTTCATCAAAATCTAATACAAAGATAGTGCCTTACCGTTTGGCTATTAAAGGAGTGTAATTAGAAGTAGTACTAATTAGACACATATTCTTACCAAACTTGACATCATGACATGCATCTGTTAGCTGACTAACACTGATAAGATTATACTTTAAACCATCAACTAACCTTACATTATTAATGGAAAACTTGTCGTTACCTATGGTACCTTTACCTATGATCCGAACAGTAGTCGAATCACCAAGAGTAACTAGACCTCCATCTTTAGCATCTATGGAAAGAAATTTTGATTTGTCTCCTGTCATGTGGCGAGAGCAACCGCTGTCTATGATCCATTTGTTTCTGGGTATATGAGCCTTCAAACAGATCTGCAAAACATTTATATTTTAACTTTAGGTACCCATATCATTTTGGGTCCTGATTTATTAGTGTCTACAATGTTATATAAATGTCGGTCAGCTTTTCTAATCCATATTTGAACAATATTTGAACAATAGTTTTATGTTACGTAAAATATAGAACATAATGCTCTATATTATTTTTCTTTCAAGAAATAATAGTGTTCTGTAAATTTAAAAGAATAAAAAATGGGTTCCGTAAAAGATAAAAACTATTATTTATATGTCCTGTAAGTTTATTGTGTTCCACAAAAATTACATTTTTTAATTGTTTTATGTTCATAAAATAATAATATTTTTTAAAAATATAATATGGTTTAATTAATATTATCTTATGTTTATAATTTGTGATTATTTATAAATGAAAAAAAAGGAGTATATGAGGATTGTGATAAAACACCTCTCCTAGGTGGGACAAGTTAAAACAAAACTTGATGATTAGTTTTTTAAACGTTATGTTACGTAAAATTTCGTATTGATTACCCATGTTGTAAAAGAAACTGCTCAAAAAGTCTTGAATTGTAGATTGTAGTAGTCGGTAAAACAGGAGCTCCGGGATGACAAAAAGGTGATGAAGCTATTAAAAAAGGACGGGAGTACAATATGGCAGTGGAGTTAAACAATTGCATGAACTGACAAATTGTTTTTTTTGAACTAAAAGACAAAAACAATGTATATAATATTTATTCGAGGTAAAAAATATATTATTTAAAATAATTCACAAAAATAGGCAACAATGTTTGCCTTAACACATTGGTATCTTTTTGCAAAGAGAAAAGAGAGGCATTTTTTTGGTAATGAAAGGAAAGTGAAAGGCGAGGATGAAGGTGTGACTTGTGAGAATTGAGTAGTGGGCAATTGGGCATCTTAAATTGTTTCAACTTGAGTGACTGCATGTATTTTCTTATCTAATGACTAATACTAATTTTTAAATTGTTCATTATCATGTCAGAATAGTTTTTAACTGGTGTCTGATATATGTTATTGTATATTGAATATATGAAATATGTTTATGTAATTTAAAAATTGATATCCAAATTTTAGGTAATCTTTTAGTGTAACGTGACTTAAAAGTACTTAATTTATTTATATATTGTTGAGTAATAACTCAATTAATTTTTTTTATGTAAAAAAAAATGTTAACTTTTACACATATATTTTAAATTTTTCCTAAAATACACACATTTTTTAGTAAATTGACATGTAAAAAGCGAGAAATGAACGAAGTATAGAAATATAAGATAGTAGATACATGCAGATCTTCACAAGGACGTAACTATTGGAACAAGGCTATTTTCAAAAAAAAAAACAAAAAAAATATTTGGATAAGGCTACAAGATCTCAAATATATCAAGTGTATTATTATTTATTATAAAATAATTTAATCGAGTCATGAATTTAAAAGTTTGCATCAATTTACTCATTGAAAAGTAGAAAACTTATATTAACTTTGTCATTATTCTAATTAATTAATTAAATTAAATCATTTTATGATAAGTAATTTAATTTGATATATTTGGATCCAAAAACTTATGTTTTACATAATTAACTCCGTAATTATTCTACCTGGTTAGGATGGACATCCGGTCACTTCGAGGTCGGGAAGTGCTATCCGGTCACTATGAAAATTTTGAATAGAAAAAATGAATTACGTAATTTGAAATATAAAAAGAATATATATTATATTTATTTATATATTAAATTAGTTATTATTAATATAAAAATATATTTTTTTATAAAATATGTAAATCGGGGATTGAAGATCGGGAAACGGGCCGGAGATACCCTAATCCCGACCACCCCGATCCCCGATTTTTTTTTATATTTCTCCCCCGTCCCGTCCTGATCCCGACCTCGAAAAATTTCCCGAATCCCTGACCCGAACGGAGCGGGGATCGGATCGGGATCGAGTGGGGCGGGTGTCATCCGTATCTCTGGTATTGTAGAACATATTTATTTGTTTATTATTTTTCTTCCAAAATTAAACTTAACCGGCCCAATTGAGCCCAATCCAAATAAATATAATTGCAAAAAAATTTGAAGATATTAATAAGCCCAGGCCCAATGTTTGGACTTGGTCATCGTTGACTTGACTACACAAACTCGAAGAAGTACAGCATGTTCTAGTTCTACGAGGTTTATGTAATTACATTGTACTAATACACTTGATTCTTAATTAAAATCATCAAACAATAAAATAAAATTAATTAATTATTAATCTCAAAAGCTGCTGCTGTGATCAGAGAGATGGCGAATGTTAAACTAAACAAATTATTAGTCTTAACAATTCTCTGTTTTCAAGCTGCCATTCATGTCTTGTCAATTTCTCCTTCTCTTAACCAGGTATTTGTTTTACACACACACTTTGTATCTATAGTCACAATTAACTGTTCTTGTTCTTGTAATACAAGTGCATTATAGATTCTTGTTTATAATAATTGGCTTTGCTTAGTGTAGATTGATCTCAGGGTTGATTTTTGTAATATTAGGATTTATTTTTTCCTGTTTTGATTTTAGATGATGATGCAAAGATTTGATTTTTATGCTATTATTAGGCTTCTGCTTCTTCCTAGATAATTAACGTAAACCCTTTTAGAAGATATGAATCAAGATTAATGTTTGTTGTTAGTTAATGGCAATTTGGCATCCCCCAATCTAATGGTTATGAATTATCATCTTCGGTTGTGGTTGTCGAAAAGTAAAGAATTTTTCTTGACAATTAACACGGCAATTTTAATGCACATGACTTTTTACTGATTTGAAATTTTAAGTTTGGGGTTTACAACACAATGCATTATCTAAAGATCCTAATTCCTAACTTTATATAATTTTTTTGGGATCAATCAGATTATTGAAATCAGCATAAAGTCTCACACGAATTGAACTTTAAAGCCATAGTTTTAATCCTGTAGGTAGGAAGATGACTAAAATTAAAATATCTGCTTCAGTTAATTTAAGAGTTGGCGGTGGTTCTCCGGATAGAACTTGCATTCGTTGCCATATCCACATTCTTATGGTGTTGCTCTTCCATTCCATTTACAAAGATTTAACTTTTATACGTAATGTTAGGACATTTTTATAGATATTAAATGAAAACCCTTTCAGACAATACGAGTAAAGATTTATCTTTCACTTTAGTTCTTGGAATTAATTAAATATTACCCAAATATTAGAGTTATGATTTCCTTTACGGTAATTAAAAAGTATCTTTCTTGAAAATTAACTCAACATTTTTACATTCATTATGCACATTTGCTTTATATTCAGAATGCAAATGACTTTTTGCTGGATCCAACGTTTAAGATTCAGATACTTGATCTAACAACATATTTATTATTCAACAATAACTTTCCATGATTCTTTAGGAAGTTGGATCAATCAGAATAAACATTAATCTTAACAATATTTAATCTTTAAAGACAAAGTTTTGATCCTCTAGGTAGAAAAATAAAATAAAGTATAATCTCTGGGTACTGTCAAAATAGATATTTATTCATTTCCATATCCATGTTATTAAAGTAGTGCTCTTGCATTATTTGTACAGATTCCTCTAGTTTGGTTACTTTTTGTAATTTGTTATAGTGTTTCTTCATTTTTGTGAATCCTTCATATTCCCACAACTTTGTGACGTTCTGCATGCTTATAATGCTAAATTGCTAATAGACTAAAACATTGATCTTGTGGCACTGCTTACCATTATAATTGTTCCTTTTCTATTTTTCACTACAGGCTCCAGAAGAACATGCAGCTTCAAGGTAAATGGCCCTTCTTTATAAGTATTTGGGACGTAATGCTGTGGTTACACATAGATTAGGTTCATCACTATTAAAAAATTTGGAGCCACGTTCACCACAGAATGTACAGAAGAACTTTCATTCTGATCAGTCTTTTTTTTCCCTGTATTGGCATGCAGGCTTCATAAACACGATGAAGCGAATGCTGATGAAGTGCATTGTTCCAGAGAAAGAAGCAGGGCTGCTTGGAAAATCATCCAGGAGGTATGCATAAATAAATGGAAGTTACTAGTTTAGAAAAAAAATGTGATGTGGTTTTTGAAAACAGTTCTTATATGAAACTGCAGTATCTCATGCCATTTGTGGAACAAGAAAAGTATCAGCTTTCTCTACACTGTAGGCTACACCCTGACAATGATATCTTCAGAGATCAGGAGCAGCACAAAATACACGTGGACATAAATGAATGGCGCTGTGGATACTGTAAGAAAAGCTTTCGTTCAGAGAAATATCTTGACCAGCATTTTGACAACAGACACTCCAATCTTCTGAACATTGTATGTACATCTTTGACACTTAATTTCCGTAATATGCTTAAGTTAACAAAATTCATGTTTGTTGATGGGTGTTGGCTATCGGGAAATGAAAGTAAGAAGTGTGTTGTAGAGTTCCATTGCTGTATGTTACCCGCGAACAGCAATTGGAGAAGATCAGAATAACTGGCTAACATGGAAAAGAATTATCTCTTACCAGAAATATTTTTCAGATGATTCTCTAAAGAGCTCGATGTAATTTAAGATTAAATTAAATTCAATGTTTGGAATCCTAAGAAATTAATTATTACTTCGAGGTCAAACTATAAAAGCACATTGATTGCTGATCTGTCGAAATCGTAATTTTTTTTCTCTAGTCGGAAGGTGATTTTTATTGAAAACAGACTATTGGAACAATCAATATTAAAATACAAAAAATGAGTTCTATACTACATTTTCAGAGTCAAGTGTTACACTTGATAAATATGTCGATATTAGAACCAAGATTTTTGAAACACTATTGTAGGCCTTAACCTTTTGGCCATCCTTGAAGTTTATATTTGTAGCTTTTGTAGGATTCGTGATACGTTTACTTTTTATGAATCCAGAGTCACAGCAAGTGCTTGGCAGATTTGTGTGGAGCTCTTCATTGTGACCTTGTAACGGATTTCAAGTCTAGAAAGGCTAAATGCAATCCTTCAGCAACTGCAAGGAACAAGCACTTGTGTGAGGTTCCCTTCATCTACTAGACCTCTCTTATTGTTATTTAAGATTTTTGTTTACTCATTGCAGCATGTTTTTGCAGGGTCTTGCTGATAAGTGTTTTCCTGTAAATCAGGGTCCTTCAGCTAATCGACTTCACGGTATCATATCACACACACACACACACACCAATATATATATATATTTATTCTCTACTTGCTTACATATTTTCTCATATTCCTGGCAGAACTTTTCTTGCGTCAATTTTGTGATGCACACACTTGTTCAGGAGGGCAAAAACCATTTTCCAGGGGAGGCAAGGTAAGCACTTGCTATTCCAAATTTTTTCTAGACTATTTATATGAAGTGAAAGCTCAAATTCAACGTCAAGATTCATAAAGTTTATCTACCTGTGCCAAAGTTATATCATGTCTTTGCTAAATTTTAAAGCTGGAAACAAGTAGAAACATCTTACTTATTTCAACTTACAAGTTGCAGAAGTGATTTGCTTGCCAGCCATATCACTGTCTGTACTCAAGGTTATATGTTGGCACCAAACAGATAAACTAAAAATATTAATACTCACAATCAGAATATCTGAATTTAGTGTTTGCAGAAGGAAAATCTAGAGAACTACTAGTAGCTGCCTGGTTTTACATATGGGAGAAAATTTTGTACTTCAGAAAATTAATAGATGACCTAGATGAGTTTTTGTTATGTTCTTAAATTGATGATTAAGTGGGTGTTTGGATTGTTTATGGGAATGTAATTGGGGGAAAATGGGAATAAAATAGATTCCCATGGTCTAGCAAGGTAGAGCATAATGGGAATGCATTACCTATTCCAGTCACATAAATTCCTCAACCAAACAGTAACACATTGGATTGAGATTCAGATAATGGTGGAGTGCAATGGACGCCCCCTAAAATAATTCCATGAAGATCTAGGACTTGATATGTTGAAATTAAGTTTGATCTAGACCCTAAGACCCTAACAAATTTAAGAAAATAAAGCTTGAGTTACAAAATTTTGATTTATTATTTTAATATAAATATCATTACAAGTAGTTCAACATATTAAAAGAAAGCAATATATTCTTAAGTGTTGTTTTAGGAAACTTTAAAGGAACAGAAAATGAAAATGCATGTGGATAATCAATATTTGATAAGCTGTACTAATTTACATATAACCTAAAAATCAATTTACAATTTCAACAAAAGATTTTCAATTGTGACTTACAAGGCAGAAATATGATGTTGTAAGCTTTTGACGTGTCTTGTTTATTATGAGGCAGAGGTATGATGTTGATGTTTTTTCTTTTATATCCGCAGAAGCATACCAGCATTTTCTACCTTGCTATTTCAGTTTTGACTTTGTTGCTGGTTGCTATCTTTTACGCCGTTGTTTATGTTTACAGAAGGTACAATTCAAACCTTTAGTCTCCAGATTCGTTTCTACCTCTTACTTGACTGTCAAAGGTTGTAATATATTTGCATATTTCAGAGGAATGAGAAAAGATAACCAAGGATTTAAGCGCATCTCACGACGGGGGCAAAAGCCAAAGCCATCGTAGTCGGTAAGCACATTACCAGATAACAATATAATGAAATCAAGTTGATCTGTTTGCGATTTTAAAGTTAACTTTTATATGAAATCGATTTGGATCTGAAACCGATCGTAATGCTATCAGTTATATAAATAATTTTAAGGCATTTAAAAGAAAAGAATGGGGCTAGAAACATAATATCAGACTATCTTTGCATATGCCATGCTATTTGTGTTCCTTTACATTTACTTCATTCGGACACCCAACCACATTCAGTAGTGATCTTGTGTTTCTTTCGTTTTATTTTTGTGTACAGCAAGCTTTTCTGGACTTCACTAAATCACTTGGAAGACTGAGGACTATAACCACAAAGATATTTTCGTGAAAGCTAAATAGATCCTTGAAGCGCCTTGGAATCAAAGATTATTTGGTGTAGAAAACCATCTTTCAAGTTTCAATAGTTGTAATTTTTGTTGTATAACAGGGTTTTGATTATTTAGGTAGGCTGTTCAATACATATATGTACTACAAAGTTTTCTTTTCCTACTTTCAGTAAATTGTGTAATTGAATGTAGAGAACAATGCATCAAGAAAAACATATACAAGTTGTTGATTTCATAGCATCATGATGTTGTATGGCCTATTTATATGTGTAAGTATGAGAAAAGACGCGGCAATAACTTATATGAGGCCGGGTTTTTGTAAGAAATTTAGGACAGGAAGACTGAACAGCAGACCAAGGTAATTGAACCACAGGTAAGAGTAAACTAAATACAGTATGTTTATAATATACTGAAGAATTTTTGAGTGTATTGCAGTTAACTTTCAATTGGTTTTAAAGAACCACCAACAGCCTCTTTTAGATTAAATACTTCAGCTATTACATCCAGGCGCGCGGAGCTAAGTCATTTGGGATCACTTCCACATAATTTGCAACTTATATTATTATTTTTGAAATTAAAATTTACACCCATTTTTTTGCCCTACTTGATTTAAATATATATTGGAGATTAGCTGTAGGATGGTAGTGTGATTACATATACATTTGAGAAACTGTATTTGCGAGTATTGTCAGCAACTTAATGATGCAATATTTCGAGGAAAATTATGAAGTTGAGTTTAGTTATATAGTTATTAGTTGTTGCATTTGCACTGATTACTTTTGGTATTTTTACTTGTTTTAAATTTAATCAATCTATTAAACATTGCGGAATTTAATTTTCTTTTGCTAAGAGGTAAATAGTCTGTGTTTTTGATGCCATAGCAGCTTTTTCTGGCTATGCACCTGATTACAGAGTTCGTTGGGTGTGAGTTGCTAAAAATATTCTTTACATTGTATTGTTTGCTTGCTGTCTGATGGTCCGTTCCAAGATTTGTTGATTTGCCTCGATTGCTGCTCCAGTTGACACTGATGGTATTCATGCGTTCAAAAGGATGAAGGCGTAAAACTGAAATAACTCGCCTCAGAATGCCTTCTATAGAATTAACGCAGGAAACAGGCCATTCAGGAGTATCTATTCTACCGCTAGTGATTCTTCTGGTACTTTCTTGTTCATTGTTTGTTCAGTTAGTCTGTGTACATTGATTCACACGCCACTCTGCAACCAAATCAACTCCTGTGGTTTATTTCCTATGTCCATTGATTGCAACAGCTTAGATTTCTTGTTCAGATTTGGTACTTTTATCTTTTTATTCAGTTTTTACATGCAAATTGCAGGTTCTACCAATTTTCACGAGAAGCCTGGATTCTTCATAGTATTCATTTTTACAGTTCACCCACGCTATGTTAGCATTTCCAGCAAGAAGCTGCAACAATGGGTTTCGATTTCCATCCAAGCACCAAGCAACCTTTTTCCTCCACAATGGTATACCCTTCACAGAACTCAAGTTTTCCTAGCCACTCTTTTGCCCGAGCAATCATCTTGATTGGGGCAGGCTGAAAACCAGCTCTGCTCATCCTCCTGCGCCATTGATCTACCCTCTCATGTCTCTCCATCCTTGCTGGCCCCTCACAACTCACAATGTTCTTTATTTCCTCAGCGAAGTAGAACTGTTCAATCTTTGCACGCCTTGTGTCATATTTAGGCAGCATTGCATCAAGAGAGTCGAATATTGCAGAGTAGTAATGCAGAGCTTCCATAAACCTCCCAAGAAAGAATGGCCCATTATGGCTTGAATCCTGCTCAACAAGAACCAGCACCTTTGGGGAGAGCTCATGAATTATTTGCAGAACTGCATTTAATGCACCTCTGCTCTCTTTCACCACACAGTGAAGCTGAAGAATGCTATTGATTGCAACGACTTCATTTTTACGGAGTTTAATATCTTCAGGCCTAAGGTTTTCCAAGCTACTTTCAACTACTGAAAATTCTAAATTTATTCCCAAGCTCCCAGCATAGGCCTCGAGCTCATCCCCAATGATTTGGTATTGCTCAATGCAAAGGCCAACACCTGTGATTCTAACACAACGTGGAGGTTGGCCAGTCCGGTTTGCAAGACTACTTATTAAATGACGCCATTGTTGACCATGTGGCAAACCGAGGGACATGCCCAAATCCACCACATGAACGAACTTCTCTCCCTCAAAGGCTTCCAATATTGATAAATTTGCCACAAAATGTCCAAATTGAATGTGTGGACAAACTTCATAGACAAGGCGTAAGGCTTCTTCCTTCTTCTCAGAAGCAATGTCCATTATATTCATTGTTGCTGCAGTTAAACCAACTGTCCCTAGTGGCTGAACAAGTGCCAGCCGATCAGTAAGCCCCTGGACAAAGCAAGAAGCCACACGCTGAAAGGAAGAGCCAAAGACTAAAGCATTTGCCCGAAGCTCAGCTAGTAAAACGGAGGCATGTGTTTTATCTCGACATGCCACAGCTTCTGCACATGATATGAGAAGCTGCACAAGTCTCATTCCATCGGCAACTCCATCCTCTCTTGTCTCCCCATTAAAGTCCGGTCCAGCAATGGCTGATGTTGCCTCTTCAACACCTTCAGCGGCAAGGTATCTTTGTGTATAAGTCTTTATATGGTCTCGAATATGTAACCCTGGGAGGCTATTCAAGCTACTAGTGCTGATCGTGCGACTAATTGTGCTGCTGCTTTTGCTGCCCATGCTACCCTTACTATATAGGCTATTGTAAGTACTTTCAAGAAACTCACCCATGCTCGTGGTTCTTTTCAACCTCTTATAGCTTCCAGTTTCATCTGATAAAGTTGGAATCCACGTTGAGGCAACGTCATTCACATTCTGTAACTGTGGAAATGAATAACAAGAAATGGCTGCACTACTTGAATCAAGGCCACTCAGCTGAACATTTTGTTCATTGTCATACAAAGGATGGGCCAAGAAACTATAAGCCATGGCACAACTTACTGGTATGTCCCTCAGTCTTGCTCTTTCTTTCTCGATTAGTATATATTCAAATGAGCTCTGAAAGAACGTAATACATCGCACAACTGCCTTTTATAGAGAAAGTAATTGATGTGGATTTCTTGATTTCTTGATTTCTTGTTGAACGTTAATTACTAAGGAATATACTAGAAAACAAATCTGATTAACATAAAACAAATGTCATGTGGGGGCTTTTGAACAAAAATGTTTCGTCTGCATCTTAGAGTTCAAGCATAAAATATAACATAGACTAATGAAAAAAAGCCGCAACTCTGTATTCTCCTAAATTTTGGAAGCTCATACCTTGGCGCGGCAGCAGCAACCAAACTATTGATGTTGATCATTTTATATTTTTGCCTCTAAATATCTTGTAAGCTGAATCAGCGTGATGCGACATTTGATTACATTAAGCATTATGCTACATTCTTCATATGCAGCTATTAGTCTATTAATATGAAAAGCCTACCTATTTAGAGATATCTAAAACCCACCCTGTTTAGCAATATCAGAGGTCGAGGATTCGAATGAGTGGTTCGTGAGTGTTTAGTTATATTGATTATATGCGTCGCGTACCTCCCCCAACCCAACCTTGTGGCTAGGGCCTGCACCTTGGTACTCGGAGGCCGGAGCAATATTTCGTGCTCTTGAATATTGTGTTTAACAGTAACCTCTTGTACGGCCGGCCAGATTAGAGAAATTATGACATTATAAACATATGAAAGGAGAACGTTAGAATGTTAAGGTAGTGTATATATTATTATCTTTCTTCGATAAGAAATAATCAAATTTGGGTTAAATTGAATTTTTAAAATGAAACTCGTAAGGCACACACACATATATTTGCCGTATAGTAGATTCAACGGCCCTGCTATACAAAGAAGAACATATGAATTGGCATATTTCTCCTACTTCCAAGAATTGTTTGCCGAGAGAGTCCAATAGTAAGAAATGAAAAGGAATGTTAAAGATCCATTACAATGCTTTTACTAGGCGGCAATATTTTATCAAACAAAGTGTGTTTTTGTCTAGTTATTTTTCTCGCTGATTCAAATTTGAAACATTCTTCGCTCTAATTCCAAGTTTTAAACGCATACTACACAAGAAAATATGATTTGGAATCAATCCGGATAGTACAAAAGCCAGGATCAAATGTAAGCATCTGAGCCTCTTTACGCCACTGCAATATATAGAGCTACTATCTGTAGAACTGAGGACCAGTCCTATTTTCCAAAACATCCAGTAGTTGGATGATTTACTGATCGGAGGCTATATTTTTTCGAAAGTCTGTATTCGTATCCATGTTTATATAGGATGTGCATCAAAAGTTTAACTAATTATCGATTGTCCGATTAAATTAGCATGTGCAGGGATGATCAAGAAACAGTTTGCAGGTCAGCAGGAATGTTGTCGCGTAATCAATTTTTTTGTGGTCCTTCTGAATCTGAGTATTATTTTCGTGTTTTTTTTTCTGTTTCTATCATTGCTTCAAATTTAAATAATTCTAAATACAATCATTAACACACTGATATATGTCCAGAGAGAATTATGTAAGATATTTTGATGGGTGAATAATGGAAATTATTGAACGATTATAACTCTCATGTAAGAATTGGAGGATGATATCCACTCACAAGTACATGGCAACACCCACAAGTGTTCATGTAAAAATAAAACCTATAAAGGTACCATTTCTTACATAGGACCTTCTCGGATTTTGGTATTTGATGCGGAAATGTTGTGTACTGGTAATCTGGTATAATCTTTATTAACAAATCATGCCTTGTAAATTAGCTTAATTACTAGCTATTACTGTCAAGAATGGATTATTCATTATTTCAGAAATGCTCTTGAAATATAAAGAAAGCTGAAAACAAAGTAATCCTTGCTTAAAAAGAAGGAAACACGTATGCTAATTATGATCACTTATATATATAACCCCGGAGATTGGAATCGATTACTCAAATATAAATAAAAGTGAAAGATATATCATCACTAGTTCAACAAATAGTTAGTAGTGAAATCCTGCTTCACTGATCTGCAACTTCTCGTAAACGGATAAGAATCAAGTGATTTTATCTTGTGCAAACAATGGCAGCTAGCAAGAGGATAGCAGAGTTGACACCGTCTTCTTGGAGATTAGAACTACTCCTCTTGAATTTGCTAGCTTTTCCCTTGTTGCATTGGAGTAGTACTGCTTGTTGTTGAGTGTTGATGTTCTGGTGATGTTGAAACATCTGGAACATAACTTCTTGATTTTCCTTGCCTGTTTCTTCTTGTTGCTTCCTCATCTTTTTCGTCGCTTCATTCACCTTGGACACCATTTTCCTTCCGATGGAAATTTTTTACGATTATATGTAATTAGTAGTTAAAAACTAGAGGGAAGAAAGAGACTATATGCTGGTGTTTGAGAGGTTTGTGTGCATGGTAGTAAACAACACACAAGCCTTCTCTTTATATAGGCCCAGGCCCCAGATGTTTGCTTAAGGAGTGAATGATTAAATTACATAATGTAAAGAATCATGTTGCAATTATACGGTGATTGTTTTAGTATTACAGTTTATTGAACTAGCACAATAAACATTTCAGGACCACCTGCAACATTAATATTTAAATAAATTTCCCAACTCCGATTTTGAAGTTCGGGACTTCGACTGATTTAGTATTCTGTCAATTCATACACATAAGTAGTTTACTGTCAGTTCGATAAACATAGTAATTATCGTTGTACGGATAAAACGGAATGTTAATTAGTGATTCGTGAACAGAGTTATGAATAATTTTTGGAATACCTAGCTAGTTAGAAAACAGTCTTTGCACTATTTTCGTGTAAATACTATAACGTCTCAGTAGCTATTTCATAGAAGAAATTGGCTGTAAAAAGTGGGTCCCACTTAACAACCAAAATGTTTCGAAAAAAACTAATCTTCTCACAGGCAGGGTTAACCAAGACTTGTGCGAGTATTCAAATTTTCTACTTTTGAAAGGTAGGAATATACAGAGGACTTATCTGTGTTTGAAATGAACTCCCACCAAATGCATTTCATTCAAATAAACAGCGTGTGTAAAGTTAACAAAAAGGAGTAAAAAGATGGCATGAAACCGAACGTCAAGTACACCGAATCATCCCGAATGTCACTCCCTCCTCCGTCCCCTCAATTCTTTACATTGAAGGACGGGGGCTCGACACGTATTTTAATATTTTTTTAATATATACTTCGATAAATTATTTTAAATTTTTTCTTTTTCTGAATAAAAATATAATGTTTAAATTTTTATTTAAAAAAATTAAAAAATAAATTGTAAAGTTATACTTTATATAAGTCTTAAAATATGTGAACTTATCAACTTAGTAAAGTATCTTCTATGACTAATAGCGGAATTAATCGGAAGGATTAATCATGACATTTGATCGCCTGGACATGATTATCGCATTTATTTTTAGGCTATGTACCTTCTTCATTACTACAATTCAGTGTTCTAAGAAACGCCTAAACGATTTAGGCAGAAAAAAACATCTTCTAACAATAATCGACTAGGCAAAAATCAATCTCAATCATGACGTTAACCGCCTAAACGCTATGTCGTTATACGTTTATTTAAGTGGCCAGAGGAATTGTGACTGTGAGTATAAGCGAAAACTATGCCAGTGCTTGAGTAATTAAACTGTGTGTTATCAGTAAATATTTTGTTGTGCATGTGTAGTCAAGTGCCAAGTAATTTGTATGGGGGGATGGATGTGGTCAAGAGGAAGTGATCAGAACAAGGCAGCAGCTTGTAACATGCAGGCCACTCCCCCCGTCATTTCAGCCTTATCCATTTCATGTACATTGCATATGCATGAGCATGACTCTCGTAACGATACAATACCCGATGGACTCCCAGTGGCCAGTACTATAATATTCCGTAGATATGGAGTCTGTTTTTCGTAAAATATATAGAAGGTTTTGGATATATATGACATCTCGTAAAAGGTGCGAGGTTTGAAACCACTGAATCAAGAGGTCATTGACAATACCATCGTATATGAAAAATTACTGTAATCGCAGCTCACAAATATTTAAAAAGAAACTACGGAGAATCTAGTAGTACTGGTTCTATGAGCTGGTTTCGAAATTAAATACAGTAGTAGTAGATATTGGTGTATATTACTAGCGGCGCTATGCCAGTCCGAAAAAAGATTAGTTAAAAAACAGCCGACCAACTAACCAATCAGTATTTTTGGGTATATAATTGATCAACACAGAGAAAGACAATGATTCTCCATTTCTGTGGACAGTGGATATGTATGTATCTTGAACAAAAAACACGACTCTCTTACAGTATGTGTATTATAAATTTGTTTTGAATTTATTTGTTTAATAATTAGTCATATATATAGGTCCCTTGAGACTTGAGAGATTATACATGTGCAAACTGCAAAGCCATGTGATCATGTGTGTATGCCTGCTACATTCTTGTCTTGTTCCAGACATAGGTTTTCATGATTCCTCCTTCAGTTTTGAATTTCAGTTGAGATAGAGATAAGAATTTATATGGACAAATACTGCCGGAAGAATATACTGCTTAGTGCTTACAATTTACATGCACACATACATATGCCCCTGCTTCTCATTAAGAAAGGTGAGTACTCAAGTACTTAAGTCGGTACAGTAGAACTTCTTTAAATTAATGCTCTCTAGAATGATAATTTTTATATAGATTAAAAATCTCGGTTTCAAGTGATGATCGGTATTAATAAATAAATTCCTCTTGCGTGATAACTTCTTTAATTTGATTTAAAATTTTCGATCATAAAGATATTTCTTTAGAAAGATTCTACGGTATTTGGTAGTGTTTTTTCCCAAATTTTTGCGATATACGACTGAGTGTAGCAAAAAAAACTTAAGGGGCATGGATGCTAAAATAATCTGATGGACACTCGACCTAATCCAATCCGTTGTCATCTATGTTCAAGGGTTGATAGTACATGCATGTGATGCGCATGGCACACGATAAATCAAACACGACTGAACCCGACTCGATTCACTAAGATAGAAATAAAATGTGACATGAAAATGACTTGATCAATCATAAAATCATACGTTCTCTTATACTTCATATATATGATTTCATTCAAATTTTTTTATGATTTTAGCTTGATCAAAATTAACTCGTTTACTAATACGATGCGACCCGAAAGTACCACCCTTTCCTGATGCAGCTTGTGGATAGGGAGAAAGAGACAAGGAACGAATAGGGGAGTACCGAGGTATGAGCCCATTGTTGTCCAAAGTAAGCAAATGGGGTGTTGGCCATTCCAAGACAAAGCAATTATATGTGTATTTGACCCTCCTTCACGCTTAATTATATTATGAAATAATATATAATTATGAACGTAAATGCAAGTAAGGATGTACAAAAAATCCGAAAATTTAGTCCGGCCCAATCTAATCAAAACCGTTCGTAATACATGCGTTAATTTACAACGAAGCTACTTTATCCTTTGTTTTGTATATTTTCCTGTAAACAGAAGGAACAAACGGTTTTGCTTGACATAATAAACTTAACAAAATAAGCCAAGAAACATTTGCTACTCTCTCGTCATATCGACAAGTCACATTTCACTTCTCTTGAGTAGTCTCTTCCTTTGCTTCAACTTTAAGGCTTTTGTTTTCTTGTATATTGTAGGGTTTGTATTCATCAAATCAATTCATTCAACTTCGTATTATCATCAGGGCCGTCTCCAGTTATTTAGAGGCCCTAGACTGTAATTTTCAAAACAAATATAATTTTTTCTTTAAACATATTTTTTTTACTATTTGTAAAAGTACATTTTTCAATATGTTTTAGAACTTAGTTTTAACCCCGTCTAGCCATCATACCGATGGCTGAGTTTCAAATTTGCGATACGGTTTTTATTAGTTTAAACTTTCAATATATTTTTTTAAAAGTGGTACTTAGCCATCTTTTCAAAATAAGAGCAATTTATGAATTGCAAATTTGAAACTCTGACCATCAAAGTGTTAATGTGGGTAATTCAATTACTATTCTATAATTTACTCCATTTTTAAAACTAATCAGACATACTCATACTAAATATTAACATTGTACTCCTTCAAAACTCCAATGCTCTATTTTTAAATATTAAATAAAAATCAACGATAAACAAGAAAAAGGTTAATAAAGGCAAGATAATAAAATTATTAATAAAATATAATAAATATAAATCGGATAAAATGTGGTCCTAAAATTTTTGGTGGCCCTAGGCCCCTTGCCTAGCCTGAGTCGGCTCTGATTATCATATATAAGATTCATTGTATATTGTAGTATTTGTAGTATACGGGGGCCACAAATGTTTTGTGTTTACTGTTTACTTGGGTTTGTACATTCCAAAAACAGCTTACGTTGTGTTCGACTTGTTTTCTAGAAAACGAGAACAATTATGTTATTAATGTGTTCTTTGATAGAAAATTATGTACTAAATACAAATTTTTAAATATATTCAATAATAGTTTGTCTAAGATTTAATATTTGTAATTATTTGTAAACAATTGTAAATATTTTTTATTCTTACGTTGCATCTATACAAAAGAAATTTCTACTAACTGTAACTACAAATCAATTCATTCAGCTTCATATTATCATCAGGGCCGTCTCCAGTTATTTAGAGGCCTTAAGCTGTAATTTTCAACTTCATGTGTGTATGCCTGTTACATTCTTGTCTTATTCCAGACATAGGTTTTCATGATTCCTCCTTCAGTTTTGAATTTCAGTTGAGATTGAGATAAGAATTTATATGAACAAATACTGCCGGAAGAATATATATATGCCCCTGCTTCTCATTAAGAAAGGGGGTTACTTAAGTAGATACAGTAGAAAGGGGATCGAATTTGGATCGAAAAGAAAAGAAACAAGAGTGGAAGAGTGTAACAAGTAAGAATAACATTATGATCGTAAATGCAAGTAGGGATGTACAAAAAATCCGAAAATCTAGTCCGGCCATCAAAACCCGTTCGTAATACATGCGTTAATTTACAACGAAGCTACTTTATCCTTTGTTTTGTATACTTTCCTGTAAACAGAAGGAACAAACGGTTTTGCTTGACATAATGAACTTAACAAAATAAGCAAAGAAACACTAGCTACTCTCTCGTCATATCGACAAGTCTTTCGTAGTCTCTTCGTTTGCTTCAACTTCAAGGCTTTTGCTCTCTTGTATATTGTAGTTAGGAGTGGGCATTTTCCGGGTCAGAATCGGGAACCGAATCGAACCGAAATTTCGGGTCCGGTTCGGGTCTTATATAATTCGGGTCCAGTTCGGTTCTCATTATTTTTATAATTTCGGTTTTCGGTTCGGGTCAGTTCTTAGCATTATAGAACCGTAAGAACCGAACCGAACCGTATATATATAAATATAAAAAATTATATATATATATATATATATTATAATTATTTTTCATATATTATATTATATTATATTCCAAATATAAATATCAAAAATCAATATATAACACAATACAAAATTATAAATTTGTATAAATATATATGATGCTCATATTATTTTCGTTGATATATTTTTTATTAACTTTTAGAAAGTAGTCGAATACAAAATGACCTATCCAAAATAATTAATACTCCCTCTGTCTCATAATGTTATTCCCCTTTTCAATGCTGGCACTATTCATAACATGAGACAAATTACTAATTTACGCATAATCTATAAGACCAAATATAGTCATGAGTGATCTTGTTAGATTCGTATTTATGAGTACTTTAATACAATGAAGTTTTTATATTTAATACTAATACGAAATTGAAGATATTAACGATCAAAAGTGTGCATTGGCAAACGTGTTTTGAGAAATGGGAAGAGTTTTTTGAGACGGAGGGAGTATTTGTTTAGGCTAAGTTACCCTTAATAAATAATCAAAATTTGTCCAAACTAATAAATGTGAAGTATAAAATTTTATTAAAATAAAGAAATTTGAAATAAAAAAATTTCGATTTTTCGGGTCCGGAACCGAACCAAACTGAAATTTGCGGTTCGGATCCGGTTCGGTTCTTCCATAAAACAGGCGTGGTTCAATTCTTAAAATATTAATATTTCGATTCTCAATTCTTTCAGGTCCGATTCGATTCTTAAAATATTGATATTGAATACAAATTGCAGTATTTGTATTCATCAAATCAATTCATTCAACTTCATATATGAGATTCATTGTATATTGTAGTACACGGGGCCACGAATGTTTTGTGTTTAGTGTTTACTTGGGTTTGTACCTCCCAAAAACAGCTTATGTTGTGTTCGACTTGTTTTTGTAGAAAATGTTTTACATTGAGAAATGAGAACAATTACGTTATTAATGTATTTTTTGATAATGTACAAAAAAATATTTTAATTTCAAATATTTAAATTTATTCAATAATAGTTTATCTAAGATCTAAATATTTGTAATTATATGTAAACAATTGTAAATATTTTTATTCAACGTTAAATTTATATAAAATAAATTTCTACTAACTGTAACCGTGTATCCCTTAATTTGTAATTTCTACTGTTAACCTTGTATATCCAAGAATCTTGTATGCAGCCAAATTTGTACATGCATATATGCTCTACAAAAAAAAGAGGGTCATCTCAGGATAAATCGAATCGGAACTGATTTATAAATATATCTCATTTATAATTATATATATATATATATTTACAATTTTAAATTAAACATAGTTAATTTCACTATTTAACATTTTTAAATAACATATATGACCTTTCTTACCGACAACAAATAAAAAGATATAATTTTTACTGAAATTTAAACAAAACCAAAAAGTCTTTTTAAGTTACATAGAGATGCTTTGATGCATATGAACTGTACATGTTTCTCATGTCTTAAAGTTTGATTAATTGTAAGTAGACAAATTTAAGTCTCTGAAATATGACTTAAGTGAAATATGATTTGATTTAAGTAAGTTTGATTAATTGTAAGTAGACAAATTTAAGTCTCTGAAATATGATTTAAGTTGCACGAGGCCTTTTTGAGGACCTAATTTTCCTGCTATAAATAGGGGACTGCCGATGATTTTTTTTTTTTTTTTGTAACACATTTAGTTTATATATATATAATTTAAAAATGAGAGTTCATTACAGAGACCCGGACTCCAAAATGTAAAAGTTCACGCATTTCACATGAGAATGCAATCAAAGTTCATCATATTACAAATCGAAAGACCAAATTTAAATACCGAAAAAAACCAATATTAAATAAACAGGTTATCAACCCAAGTTCACATCTAGCTTCACGTTTTGAGTAACAGCAATTCCTTCTGACTTCGAACCACCGCCAGCTGCAGCACTATTACCATCTACATCTTCATGTCTTCCAGCAGAGACATCAACTTCACCCTGCTTCAAGAGCATCTTGACAGCAAGCACCACAACAAGCTCGTTACCACCCACCAGTTTCACGACACCTTGGTTCACAATAAAATGCAGCAGCTAATCATTCTTGTATTCATTTTTTCAAAGGTTCAATGGCCTTCTTAGCAAGTCATCTGTAATAGGCTGAGTCATATTACAAGGTCCTTGAATATTATAAACATTCAATTCACCACAAATCGCAGAAGCATTAGTAAGATACTCAACCTTCACATAGTGATTCATCCTGATCAGTGAGCCTTTATGGGCTAAATTCGCACAAAGCATAGTATTCTCAAAGCTAAAGTAAATGGCCCTGAAAGAAAACACACTCTTCAACTTCTCAGCAATCAACTTCATCAGATCATACTTGCGCATTCCAAATGAACACACAAAAAATCAACATCATTCCATTTATCGGGTTCAGAAGCGAGAAACTCATTTATGAACACCTGGACAAACACTACATCTACTAAATCCTTCTGATTTTCCAGGCCAGTGCAAATGACTCGGGTTCTCTGGGTAATTCTAGTAACCCACCATCTAACTACTTTGACCAACAAGGCAATGCTAACAGCTCGAAAACAAGTCCAAAAATTGACGACAGACCAACCGTCATTTCTTGTAAACATAAATCCATAACTAAGACTTTGATCATAAGCCCACAAATTCATAACACACAAATTGACAAATAAACCAGTCTTTTGCAATATAACTAAAGTCCAAAATCCAATATCAATTCGAGACCCATGATTGCAATCGTTTTTATACCCACCACTAGTCACAAGTGATAAAACATGAATAAAACTCGTGATATCGAAACCAAGAGGTTGAAACAGATAAAGGACTCGTACCTTCTAGTGTTCATGTTGCTTTTCCAGATGAATACCATTGTCAACAACAGAGTCCTCTCCTGAGCTATCACTCTCCGAAAAATTCAAAGCCCCAAATTGATTTTCTTCAATACTTTGATTCCGTTGGTTAGGGTTCTCACAAGTACTCAATTCCATGACATACATATCGATTCTCACTTCTGTAGATAAGAACCCTAAAAGAGTAGGGCCAAGAGGGACCTGAATTGCAATGACAAGTTATCTCTCAAACATGTATTTTCAGACGGTAGTCACATCATTTGTTCTCATAGTATCAACTATGGATTGAGGAATAAGTTCATTGGGAGAGATTTTCAGTAGATCCTCAAAAAGAAAATTACTACAAATGGAGTCACTAGAAAGAAGGTGTGACGCCCTCCAAACCCGGGTATAGATTTGGGAGTCACTCGACCAACGTAACACAAATACACCTGTATACATACATAATAATAAAAGAAAGTACCCCTTAACCAAGACCGCATCCAGATTATGGCATGAAATAAGCTTCTAAGTCACTTATTATTATTACAAACCAGTTCACAAAGGTAAACGTTATATAAACTTAAAGTACAAAGCTTGACATCTAGTCTAACTGCCAAAACAAGACGACAAAAACTACCCGTCCAAAAACTATGACCCTGGGTGATCTCCTAGCAGCTGAATAACGGTCACTCGCACTACATCTGCTCATTCTCTTGCTTCACTGGAAGAGGGTTAGACAAACAAGTATGAGCCAAATGTGCTCAGCAAACATATATATATATATATATATATATATATATATATATATATATATATATATATATATATATATCAATCACAGCTTTAAAATGAAATGGTAACCACATAGATATCAGAATATACACCATCAGTACAAAGCATATGGCTGTAAACAATCTCAAATGAAATAATTGGCATTAGAATTGGACTTTTACACTTTTAAAAAAACATCAAGGTTAAGCTGCTGATCAGTCACGCATTAACCCCGAACTAGGTACACATCGAAGTCCTTTAAGTAGGATCCCTGGCCTCATTTGACCTTAATTCATTTCGATCACGAATCTGGTCTGACCATTACTGGTATATTTAAAAACATTCCAATTCTATCACAAGATATTAGCAATAGCATGCTCAACAAAGTTAAGTAGGAAATGAAACAGACATTACAATATCAAAAAAAATTGCAACTGCTCAATATAAAATAGGGTTCAAGGAACAGGCTCTAGATGGCCTAAATAGTACAAATTATCTCATTATGGAAGAATAAATAAGGTCCACTAGTTGATAAGTAACAAGAAAGTCAAGTTCAAGTTTAGGCAAAATTCAAGGTGAAGTTTATGAATAAAGAAATAAGGGTTTCAAGTATTTTGATCAAAGCAGGACTCAAGTATTTAAGCGTGGAAATTTGAACGACATCTGATAAGTAAGAATATCAATCAGAAGGTTTATTGAATACTGAAAGAAATAGTTCAAGTCCTTCAAAAAGTATACTTATAACAGATAAGCCTTACATTCTGAAGGAAATAAACTAAATTATGCATAACATATATGAGTTCGAATAAGGGACTGGATCAGATAATTGTATTAACAAGAAAATAATAATAACACTTGGTGCAAGATGGAAAATAGAATACTTGTATAGGTACAAGATAGGGATAGAATACTTGCCTGGTCAAATGTAGTCAACTATACTCTATCAGTTTGCTATACTAGCTTCTCCTTTCCTTTGCCTCGGTCACTCGATTCTATGATGAGTAACTCAAGTTAGTATATCTAATTGCTTATATTCTGCCTTTTCAATATTACTCACATCCATTTTTAAGCCTAAACAGTCAAATAGGTAATTACTAGTATTTATTGATCGCTCATTTCTAATTTACGACATTATAAACTCAATTACTAGCTATTTCACATAATTTACAGAGCATATATTGACATTTAAACACATTAATCAAATCATATAAGTCACATAGCATTTCAAAATGATTTTAGAATAATATTCGACTTTCGTTTTAGAAGGAATTGCACATAAAATAATTTTAGATTGAAAGTCGAATCATTTTTCACAATACAAAGGTTTAAAAACAAATTAATCAATTAATATAAAATTAATTGACTAATTATAAATAATTAAACAAATTTTGTTGAATAAAACTAAGTAAAGAAAGTAATTAAATTTAAATTAATTAAATTTAATTAATAATTAATTAATAAAATTAACTGATTAATTGAATTAATCAATCAATTAAATAAATTAATTACTAATTAAAAATTATTAAAATAATTAATTTTAATCAATTTTTGAAATTAATAAATATTATATAATTTTAGAAAAATATTTGCACAATAAAATGATTTTTAGAATTAAAAATATGATTTTTAAAATATTTTTGAAAATAAAAATCCAAAAAAACTATTCATCACGTTCTTCAAGCATTCATAGCTTGAATGCTTCAGGCCAGCTTTAATGGAGGTTCGCCGGAATCTGGATATTTTCCGGCGACCTTCAAATAATCCGGCAATTATCCGACTAACACCATTTCTATACCAAACTTGATTTTCTTGGTATTAAAACGAAGATGAGAACACGTACAATCCAACCCCTTCAACCATATAACCAAACAAATAACAGATTTTACAAACTAATGATTTGAAGATTCGAAAAACACTAAGAATTCGAACTAGCTAATCAAGGAATAGAACGACTCAATTAAACATGTAAATCGATTATACATGATCATATGAAGCTATAAGAACCATCAAAAGCAACGAAAGAACCCTAAATCAAAAAGCACCAATTCGAGCTCAAGAACCCTAATTTTTGAATTGGACACTATGGGAATTAAACATTGAAATTGAACACATATTTAGACTCCTTACAACCATACGAAGCTATAAATATCACCAAATCACATGGACAAGCTAAGAATCGAAAAGCCCTAATTTTCAACATGAACCCTAATTCGGCAGAATCTTTTAGAAATATTGTATAAATTTGAAACATTACCCCACGCGAAATATGATTATATTATGAAGCTAGACTCCAAGATCTTCGATTTGAGTACTCAAGATTTGGATTTGGATTCCTATATCACCTTCAAATTTGGATTTGATTACGAAGAACACCAAGAACACGTATCGTATTTTCTGATAATTATCGATATATTATCCTTTTTATTACACGTAAAATAGTTACGATACGCCTATTTATATTAATCGAAAAATAATATCTCAAACGACATTTTTGGATCGATATTGATCAGTTGGATCGTTTTAATTCGAATAAATAAAGTACACGGTTTATGAGACAAAAATTATCAACAATTACAGATAATTACCAGAATTACTGAATATTATTTATACGAACCAACATATATTTATAATGAATGTTCGAGAATATTATCACTATAACGAATGAATTATTGGTATGAACGATATACCAATTACCCGAATAATTAGGAAACGAGTCAAATTCCTATTTTAATAAAATAAAATGAATAAAACGATAATATCGAGGAATTAAAGAAATAATGATACGAAAATCTTTCAATAACGAAACGAACATGAATAACGAGATGAAAATAATGTAATAAAACTTTAACTCAGCCCCTATAGTTTTAAAAATGGGAATAAAACCAAAGATATTTTGACCGACTCATTTTTCGAAAACCCCCGAAAATTAACGAATAACACGTATCACTTATTATACACACAAATACTTTTTTTAATAATCGATCTACTATCTAACAAATTGATTCATCTTATTAAATCTAATTATTATAAATCCAATTAATCCAAAACACTTATTCTACTCACAAAATATCAAGTCTAAAAAACAAATTACAGAAGGTAAAACCCAATTTCTTCGCTAGACAAACGATTCGCGAGGTCAAAATCATAGTTGCTTGAAGAAGAAAGGATTACACAAGAAAGAAATTGAGAAGATGGGATGAAGAAATTAGGGTTAGAAGAAGAAAGGGAAAGAGGGGCGGATACGACTCATTTTTTGCTGTTGTGAATTATTGAACCAACCCATTTGTTGCTGCGAAGAAGTCAACAACCACTACGTCAAATTTGGGCTTTCGTCACTCTTTTGTACAGTAAGGGCTGTGACACTTTGGAAAAAACGAGAGGCTAAAGATCATCGTCCCAAGTTTTAGCCACACCATTGTTTTTCGAGTGACCGAAGACACATTTTTTGGAAGATTTAGTCACAACTTCAAAAAAATGTGACAATAACAGCATGGTTTTTTTTGACTTTGACCAATTCCAAAATTTATAGTCATACTTGAGAGATAGAAGTGTGACAATAACTAGCGACGCTTCTTTGCTGTGTCTAAATGTTACGAAACGACTACAGTCGTTTTCGGTGATGTGGCTAAATGGGAAATAACCTATGGTCACTACATTTTATATGTGACTAAAAAGTAGAGTTTTCTGCATATATGTCAGAGCTTTGTTCGCTTAAGGAAGCTAAAAACTAGTGACTATATTATTGTGTGACTAAAAAGTTTCGAAAACAGGTGACAACAACTGATATCCTTGTTAGAAATTTGAATATTTTATTACTATTTGAATATATATGCAATAATAATATAACATTCAAATTCCATATTCCAACTATCTGTTGAAAGTAACAAACTATTTTCAAGCAAATATATTCATAAGAACGTCTTGGTTTATTCAAAACATGAGGAGTCAAAACTGGGAGGTGCTTCCGAGCCAAGGGAAATGCAGCAAGTATCGCTATCATCATGGATATTCAGGTCCAACTTCGGGGCTGAGCGGGATATCTGAAAGCCTTGTCTTGATTTCACGTCCTCTTGCTTAACTGAGTGTGTACTGGGATAAAAAAGATTAGCATCAAGATCCCTGTCCTTCATTTTTTCTTGAACGTCTGTGCTGTTACTATTCCAGTTTCCTCCCTGAACTCCAACTCTCATTGACAAGTCACTGGCATGAAGCTGCATCTCGTATGCTTTATCCGTATCCTGAACCATAGGCGATATGAAGTTTCTATTATCTTTAAGGTCTTTGCTCCACCTATTTTGTATCTCTTGGCCCTGTTGGGAAACTTCGTAAGAGGTCAGGAAGCTTTGCATTGAACAATCTGTTGGCTGCTTTGCTTGTATTTGTTGTGGACAGAAACTAGGAACTTCTGTCATTCCCGAAAACGCAGAATTAAGGGACTTGGTGGATACTTTTGAGACCAATTCAGATAGTTGGACCTTTGCAGCTTCTAGTCCTACTGTGCCCAAGTTCTGTTTTCCAAGAGTATCTTGAGCTTTCTCTAGCACTGTTTGCAAGTATTTCCCTTGAGCTTCTATTCGAAGCTGTAGGTGTCGTTGTACCTGCCATTTAGAACATAACTGATTAATAAGGTTGCTCAGATTCAAGTATTTCCTCTTGCTGCATTATCCTTTTCAACACCCCTATATATAAAAGAAACTTTAAATTCCTATGAAGCTAGAGAACGTACAGGCTTGATAGCTACTTTTGAAAATTCCTCAACTTCAGAAGCATTCACAATAACAGAAACCTAGCAATATGCAGATCAAGATATTAAACAAATTAACTAGTGTAAGGCACGGATACTCTGTTTCACGGCATTGACTACATACTCTGTTTCAGCTTCTGTGAGCTCCACCTGCGTCGAGGACTGGCAAGTGAAATCATTATGAAAATCAACCCAAAATATGAAAAAGAATAAGCAATTATACTTCTAAATCACAGACTATACACTAACCTTGAAACCAGTATTCTCTACATGTTGAGGAGCACCCAAACCAGTATTAGTATTGCTGATATTACAAGTATTCTCTACATGTTGCTGAGATCTCCCTTGGTCAAAATCAGTGAAGATTGTCAACATTGATGTAACATTAACAAATACCTCAATATGTGAGTAAACATAAATCAGATTTAACCATCATGCAAGTCAATCTGTAGAACATTCATCAAGTACACATCTTTTACAGGTCTACAACTGCATACTTACAAGCTAATGATCAATAAACAATGAAACTCTAAGCACGTCATACACCATGTTTCTTTCTGCAAATCAAATGCATCTAAGCTACCAATAATGAACAATGACCATGTCAAACAAGAGAGTATTAGGGATGACAATTACTACAAAAATTACCTTATATGCAGATTTACCTAGCTATTCCTTCTTGAAAAATAGAAAAAGACAAAAATAACTCATACATAACACTATAAATAACAATTGTTATGATAAAAATAAAAATACTTCCACACTGTCATGATAACAACTGTCTCCTTACGTCATAACACTTGCATAACATTGCAAAAAAAAAATTACAAAGAAATAATAACAAAATTCTAAGAACCAGTCTCCCTCCTCCTCTTGTAAATCCTGGATATGGTGACAGCCAGTCCAATGATCCTCTCACGCAACTCCAGGGCCCGGAGACGCTCCGCCTCCCTCCTCTCCTTCTCTAGATCGAAGTGCATCAGCAGAAACATCCACTCGATTTGCTGATCATAGGAGAACTCAGAGCTGATGTTCTTTGGAACAGCGTCCACTGGAAAGCTTGCACCTTCCACTACGATCGTGAAGTTTTCGTAATTGAACACTACATTGGCAAGACGTATGGTGAGAGCGTTGAAGGCCATTTGATAGACGGGGGGTTTGATAACAATTAAGAATGTTTGAGAGGATGAGAAAGGGGATTAACTAGGGATGGTTTAAATAGAAGAGTGTAAGGCATATGAAACAACGCTCATATTAACTGAGATCAATGTCATAATTGCATGCAGTTGTAGTCTCTTAGATTCCCAATAGACGCAATAAACTCTCTTAGATTAATACGAACAGTTTTAGTCAAAATATTTCAATAAACATATTCTCAAAGTCAGTTAATCAATTAAAACTAAAATTGAAGTCTCCAGAAAATAAACATTCATTAACTAAGTTAATCATATTAACTTAGATTTCCAATAGACGCAAGACTTAATAGATTTAGCCAGAGAGAGAGAGTGAGAGAGAGAGAGAGAGAGAGAGAGAGAGAGAGAGAGAGAGAGAGAGAGAGAGAGAGAGAGAGAGGAGACATACAGGTACTAATTGCCGGACATCATCTTCGCCAGAGAGGGGTGAAAACCTAGGGTTAAGACATAAAGGCGTTGTGTCATGCCAATTGAACTGAACAGTGCCGCCGCTCATCTTCTCCAGAAAGGGGCTTTGTTAATCTTGGGTATTTCAATCAAATCTAGAACCAATTGTTGTTGTATAAGAGGGAAAAAAAGGATATGATTGGGGTTCTTGTTTTAGGCGGCAAAATAGAAGAGAGTGTCGCTACTGCTGTGTGTAGCAATGAATTAGGGTTAAAACATATGTACCCTCTCTGGCGAAGATGATGTCCGGCAATCTAAAACATATGTGATTAGGGTTAATTTATTATACTACTTTGCTGAAAATCAAATTTAATCACTTATTAATCTGAAGTTTAAATAGAAGATAATTTCTAAAATCAAAATTTTAATTAAAAAAAACAAGATCACAAAATTAGCTTCATTCCCATATTTTTAAAATAATTTTGGGATCAAAAATGAATTTTTTATGATTTTTACAAGTTTTACCTCAAAATGAAAATTAATTTTCAAAAATCAAGTGAAAGTACTACTTCGAGAAACGAGAGTACCACCCACTTAACAAACTATTTTTTTAAATTTATTTTTGGACGATCCAACCGAACGGATGTGAACAACTACTTATATCAGTGATATGCAAAATTTTAAAAAAAAATCTAAATTTATCTTGTACGACTTTATAACAAAAATCAAGTGAAAGTACTACTTCGAGAAACGAGAGTACCACCCACTTAACAAACTATTTTTTTAAATTTATTTTTGGACGATCCAACCGTACGGATGTGAACAACTACTTATATCAGTGATATGCAAAATTTTAAAAAAAAATCTAAATTTATCTTGTACGACTTTATAACAAAAATCAAGTGAAAGTACTACTTCGAGAAACGAGAGTACCACCCACTTAACAAACTATTTTTTTAAATTTATTTTTGGACGATCCAACCGAACGGATGTGAACAACTACTTATATCAGTGATATGCAAAATTTTAAAAAAAAATCTAAATTTATCTTGTACGACTTTATAACAAAAATCAAGTGAAAGTACTACTTCGAGAAACGAGAGTACCACCCACTTAACAAACTATTTTTTTAAATTTATTTTTGGACGATCCAACCGTACGGATGTGAACAACTACTTATATCAGTGATATGCAAAATTTTAAAAAAAAATCTAAATTTATCTTGTACGACTTTATAACAAAAATCAAGTGAAAGTACTACTTCGAGAAACGAGAGTACCACCCACTTAACAAACTATTTTTTTAAATTTATTTTTGGACGATCCAACCGAACGGATGTGAACAACTACTTATATCAGTGATATGCAAAATTTTAAAAAAAAATCTAAATTTATCTTGTACGACTTTATAACAAAAATCAAGTGAAAGTACTACTTCGAGAAACGAGACTACCACCCACTTAACAAACTATTTTTTTAAATTTATTTTTGGACGATCCAACCGTACGGATGTGAACAACTACTTATATCAGTGATATGCAAAATTTTAAAAAAAAATCTAAATTTATCTTGTACGACTTTATAACAAAAATCAAGTGAAAGTACTACTTCGAGAAACGAGAGTACCACCCACTTAACAAACTATTTTTTTAAATTTATTTTTGGACGATCCAACCGAACGGATGTGAACAACTACTTATATCAGTGATATGCAAAATTTTAAAAAAAAATCTAAATTTATCTTGTACGACTTTATAACAAAAATCAAGTGAAAGTACTACTTCGAGAAACGAGACTACCACCCACTTAACAAACTATTTTTTTAAATTTATTTTTGGACGATCCAACCGTACGGATGTGAACAACTACTTATATCAGTGATATGCAAAATTTTAAAAAAAAATCTAAATTTATCTTGTACGACTTTATAACAAAAATCAAGTGAAAGTACTACTTCGAGAAACGAGAGTACCACCCACTTAACAAACTATTTTTTTAAATTTATTTTTGGACGATCCAACCGAACGGATGTGAACAACTACTTATATCAGTGATATGCAAAATTTTAAAAAAATATCTAAATTTATCTTGTACGACTTTATAACAAAAATCAAGTGAAAGTACTACTTCGAGAAACGAGAGTACCACCCACTTAACAAACTATTTTTTTAAATTTATTTTTGGACGATCCAACCGAACGGATGTGAACAACTACTTATATCAGTGATATGCAAAATTTTAAAAAAATATCTAAATTTATCTTGTACGACTTTATAACAAAAATCAAGTGAAAGTACTACTTCGAGAAACGAGAGTACCACCCACTTAACAAACTATTTTTTTAAATTTATTTTTGGACGATCCAACCGAACGGATGTGAACAACTACTTATATCAGTGATATGCAAAATTTTAAAAAAATATCTAAATTTATCTTGTACGACTTTATAACAAAAATCAAGTGAACTTAACAGGTATTACAACATTGCTAAATGAACAACATTGCTAAAAATCAAGTGAACTTCATTTCCCGCTTCCTCTTTCCCTCCTATGTACCCAATAATTCACTTCCCTCCCTACCCAGTATTTCATTTCCCCATTTTCCCCCTTCTTTTTCAGCACACACATATGTTCACGGCTCTTAGCTCGATTTCAGTATGTTCACGGCTCAAGTTCAAATCAAACACACACATACAAATTGATTTTGCTAGATAGTCCCGGCCCCGATCTGTTTGTTGGTCAGTTGATTTTGGTAGATGTAGGTGTTCGTGTTTTTGTCACAAACATAAAGGTGCTTTCATTATCTTGATTATCAATTTCTGTTTGTGACAAAAGCAGGGAACACATACATCGAGCAAATCCCAAGCTCTCTCAATCGCTGTTTACTGGTTACTGTTGTCGGCAGGTATGAGATGTTGTTTCATTTTTGATTGTTTCGATATTGTTTTGTTTTCGAATATTTCGATAATGTTTTGTTCAAAATTTGATTGTATTGTATGTATGTATGATTGATTTATGCTTTTGTGGTGATAAGTTATAATTATATACGATATTGAGCCGATTTGTTTGTTATATATGATTGTTGAATTAGTTGTTGTTCAGTGTAGTGGTTGATGTTATTGTGGTTGTATTGGGGGGAAAATGTGTTTGGGCTTGATATCGTGTTAGTATTCTGTGATCTTTCCTCGGACTTTTTTGTTATTTCCCTGAATACAGTTGAATACTATGCAATCCATTTCTTCATTTCATTGAGATGATGACTAATTTCATTTCTCCAATTTTATCTGAGGTATAGATATATTTGGAGCTATAGTCCCCGTAGTATGTGTAAGAAACTTAGTTGATTTTAAGCTGGCAGTTGGCAGTAGTCCCTCTGTAGAGTGTAAGATTGGTCACCTGTGTGTATGTACTATACGACAAGCACATAGTCTAATCATTTATTATCATTATTTGTGTGTTTTCATATATGTGTAATAATCTGTTTTGTTGTGTATATGTCTCTGTTTCGAGGCTGCTGAAGATGAAATATAATCCTTTTATCTCTTCGATATATCAGAAGCGATAGAACACATAGATGGATTCTTGTTTCTATCAAGCAATGGTAAATGCTTGTAATGCCTGATTATTTGAGTGATCAGTACATTATGTACATAATTTAACATGATTTTGTTGGCTAAATATCTAGGTTGCAGATGCCATAACACCAAATCAAATGGTGAGAAGTGTTCTTGCCCAGCTTGCCCTAGTAATTCCTTCTTGGAGATTAATCCCAACACAAGATATCACTGATGCCGCCAATAGAGACAATCAGAGGAATCAACAATCTCAAGTAAAATTCAGAAGCATAAGCAAGTTGAAGTTATAACGTTGAAGTTATTACATTACTTGTGTTAGAATGGTCTTAACTTGAGGGCTGTTGGAATGATCATCGTATTTGTTTTCATGTTTTACTCTAGGTACCAAATCCAACGGCCAATGGGAAAGGGGAAGAACATAGCGCAGCTCAAGCTAAGGAAGAACATAGCGCAGATCAAGTTAAGGAGAAGAAGAGATGTAATACCATTACTGGTTCCCCAGTAACACGTTCAAAGGCTAAGGCGAACAAGGCAGACAAGCTGAGGAAGAAGCGGAAGCTGGTGGTGTAACTGTAAACTGAATTTGACTCATGTTAATGTGGTTTTCTGGTTGTGAACTTTTCGATAAGTTGTTAATTTTCTGTACTCTGGTTATGGTTATGTGGTTTTTATGGATTGTGGAGTTATACTCCATATCGTTGTTATGGATCATGGATTTAGTATGGATTTTATGGATTAATATGGACTAGTTTGGAATTTGGCATTTTTTTTACTTGTATTTTGGCATTTTACTTGTTTGCATATTGTGGCCTTTTTGAATTGGATTGTGGCCTTTTGGTATTGTGATTTATATTACAAATGAAACCTGTTTGTGATGTGGTTAAGTATGTGTGGCTAGTACCACACTTCAGCCACACTACCTATTATATTATATTGGGGGATAGTTACTACAATTATTAGTGACTAAAAGCAGTTATTTAATAGTATATAAAACATACAAACGACTACAGAAAAATTATAAAATGTGGCCATACCCAAGTTTTTTGCCACGATTTACCAATAAATAGTGCGACCAAAACTAAGCCTTTGATGAATGTTGGTATTTAGCCACGTTATTAATTATCTTTAGCCACGACCCATCCTGTGGCTGAAAGCTGGTATTTAGTCACACTTTTGAGCTTAAAACAGGGGCTGTCAGACCCAAGGGGTGGTATGCTTTAGTCACTCTGTTTTGAGTTACAGCCACACATCTGGGGTGTGGCCGTAGGGGGCGTAAAATGATCCGACCTTAGGTGACACTTTGCTGAAAAATTAAAACGTGACGTAAAGTGCTTAGCCACACGTATTTTATGTGACGGAAGCCAAAATTTGACGTAGTGAACTCTTGAATCCCAAAACTCTGGGCCATGTGTCCCAAAACACACTCTGTAGTTCCTCCAAGCTAGCTATATTTTCTTTCCCGCATGTTGTACACTTGGATCGACACTGCTCATATGTTCAGCAGCATTTGAAACAACAACATTGTGATTGTATTTTAAGAAAACAAATGTATGTCTTTTGTAAGAGTAAAATCAAATTTAAAGAAATTTGGAGTGTTTTTACTAATCTCTTAAAACCTAGTTTCTAGTCTCCTACATTATATGTATTGTATTAGAGGTATTTTAGTCATATTTAGTAGACAATATTTATATTTACAACTTACATATATCTATATGAGTTAAATACGAGTTAAAATTAATCATATGACATATCTATAACTATTTAATAAAAAAAGTAATATTGATAAAGTGCATCATAAATTTTGGGACATATTATACAAATTCCCTTAATTTTATGTTGTGGTTTAAGGTTATGACCTTGACTAAACTTCTAAATGGATCATGAGTAATAAGAATTTGTAGATAAGTAAAAGTTGGCCCAACAAATCTCATCTCTGAAATATCCAAGAGTTTAAAGAATATTGAAATTGGGCTTTGAAGCATTACATTTTACCGGTGCGATTTATTAAATAAACGAATTCTAAACTAATAATTTCCCCTCTCAGTTCTTTTAGCCATTGTATGCCAGAGTTTTTGTGTGCGTCTTGATTGTAAAAAGTTTTCACAAACAATAAAATTACTCTCCAGTTCAGAGTGTGGGTGAGTTCCGACCCTCTAGTTGTGTTTTGTGAAGGTTTAGACTATAATTTCATAACTAAATTAGCATTTAGGGTGCCCGTCATATTGTGAATGTGCTTGTTGGCTAGCCCAGAAAGCTCCTGTCATGGGCTATATGAAGAAAATTTATTAGTTTTCTTTAATTTGAACTGAGAAAATTTCTTTCAATCAAAGAACAGAAAAACCCAAAATAATGAACCCAGCTTAAACACATCAAAACCCTAAATCACGCAACATACATAAATGGCCCAAAATCTTCAAATTCATAGTTTCAATCAAGCAAATGAAACAGAAAATCCCCAAAATAATGAGCCCGGCTTAAACAATTCAAAACCCTAAATCAGGAAAGATACATACATAACCCAAAAGAGATGGGCCTTCAAATTCATAGTTTCAATCAAGCAAATCAAACAGAAAATGCCTAAAATAATGAACCCAACTTAAACAAATCAAAACCCTAAACCAGGCAACATACATGGCTAAAAAGAGATGGGCCTTCGATCCATACTTTATATCAAACCAAAAAAGCCCAACATAGTGGGCCGTGAAATCCACTTTCAATTAAACAACTCAAAATCAGTTACAAAAATGGATGGACCTTCAAATCCATAATTTCAACCAAACAAATCAAAACGGAAAATATGTTATTGATTCCAAATTAAAGAAGCAAAGTGTTTATTGGTCTTACTCGATGCCTATTGTCTTTTATATCTTTTATTTAACTTGTAATACGGTGACGAAGTGACGATCTTTGACATGAAATGATTAAAATATCAGCTTATACCGACTTTCACCAAAATTTTCATTACCGTCATTTATATGTAGTGTGAATATTTATTAAGTTTATAAACTGATTGTGAATTCAGGTTGTTTACTCTCACATTCCGGTGGAAGCCTCAACTTATCCAACTATGGCCTCTGCTCCAAACATCGTCTTCTCATCCACTGCTAAAGCTCTAAGATCTTGGCAAAGAACCACCGGTAAAATTTTAAATTACAATGACATACATGTTTGGTGTACATCTCAATTTAAAAACACAACACACATATAAATGTTGTTTAGTAATTAATAATTAATATGTATTGTCCTTATTTCATGGTGCATACATTATATGCCATAAACACCCGTCTTTCTTACCTCAAATCACAAGGTTACGTGCAAGTTAGACTAAATGTCAAGTTTTGCGATGCAAAACGAAAAACATAATGTTATTTAATGTGACTAAAGTGAAGGAGCTAAGACGTGCAATGAACAGTAATATGTGTGTAGCTTATGGAGTAGATCCAATTAGGGGGTGGTGCAATCAGTGCAAACGTCACAATTATGTTTTGTATCCTAAAATTGTTTTGAAGAAGATAGATATAAATTGGATTGGTTTGTTATTTGCTTTGCAAGTTGGTTCATTAAATATAGATCAACTTGTTCACTACTATAAACAGGGAAATATCACTTGGAATGTACTTGATAATTCTTTCATTGTCTGGAAGTACATCTATTATATGTTATCTTAGTTGAATTTATGGACCAACTTGACCAACTTGTTCGCTACTGTAAACATAGAAATATCATTTGAGATGACCTTGATGATGTTTCCATTGTCTGGAAGTACATCTGTCATATGCTATCTCAGTTGGATAGGTATGTGTCTTGGAAAACTCGTCAAAATTGTGATGTTTTTAAGTTATATAATTTTGTTAAAAATCTAATGTCCTCGACATTTTTAAAATTTTGATATATTGTTTTACTAAACAAATTTAATTATCAAATATTACAACTCTTATTTGCATTCCGTCTTTAAGTTCTATGAAACCGTAATAGTATACTAATAGTATACTATACAGATAATATATTTATACTAGGTATGACAAACGGCGCAGAATGTAAGGTTTTCCCCACATTTACAAAATATTCAAGGTCTCAAGAAACACGAAACAAGTAGTTAACTAGTTTCCCATATCAAGATATCGTGAAAAGTCAGTTATATATATAAAGTAGCTACTATGAGTTTTGACTTTTAGGATGACTCAGAATAGTCGTAAACTCATAATTTTCTAGCTTGGGGTTTTCTTCATCATCATCGTTGTTTAAATTCTCCTGATCATCGAGTTACTCAACAAAGAAGTCTTCAACGAACTCCTCATCATCATTATCATCCGCATGTTCATCATTCTCCTGATATGAATTAACCTCCGGTGGAGTGTAAACATTGGAAATCAATTCTCTATGGTAGTACCTTTTTATCATCATCATTCGCCTCAACAATCACAAGGATCAGCCTCCGATGGAGTGTAAACATTGGCAATCAATTCTCTATGATAGTACCCTTTATCATCATCATCTGCCTCAGTAGATCAGCCTCCGGTGTAGTTTAGACATTGGCAATCAACTCTCTCTAATATTCATCATTAATTTAATTCATGATTTCATGTAGTATATTTCATCATCATCATCCGTTTCAGTAACCACACTTACGTCATGCTCACATAAATAAAAGTGTACATTTTATTTATATAAAAGTCATTTATATCCAATTACATTCTATTTATATTTTATATATAATAAGAGTGTCGGGATAATAAAAGTATATTTGTTGAATAATCTATTCTCATTAATCACGTATCATTTAATATATGTGAAGAGAATTATACACTTATGTATTCTTTTCTGAGACTAGTAGCCAGATATCCGCTCCAATTTCCAAAAGATTAGATTGAATTAGAACTTACCAACTATTGTATTTTTCTCGAATGTTAGAGAATGTATTTATATTATTAGCTTCGCTTTTGTATTATTAAAATATAAAGCTTTTCAATAATAATATATTAAATTTTGTATATAACAAAAGTAAAAGAATTTTTGAACAAATATATATTAAAGGGATTATAAAATTATGTGAAATGTAAAAATAATTTAAAAGATATCTATATTGTAAATTGAATAAATACTTTCAGTTCTTATTATAATTTATATATTATAAGCGGAATATATTTTATCTAAAATTTTGATTTTCACAATATAGTGTTAAAAATTTATTAATATTATCAAAACTATGAATTAATATAATTTTCATTATTAAAAAAATTCTGTTTATTACATGAGTTACAAACTAGTAACTATTAAATTGTGAAAATATTTTGGCTAGAGATGTATGAGTATGTTAATTTCATAGGACGTGTGTTATTTCATATAAATTTACATAGTTGATTTTGCCAGCATAAATGCACGGTGCTCCATGAAAGTCGTAAATAATTCCATCCTATGAAGATTTTTTGTTTTTTGACAAATTATATTCATGTCTAATAAGTAAATATTTTTTAATAAAATTTGAGATAAGTGAGAAATAAATACAAAATTCCGGACAATAAAAGCTTATCCCATTCGATTAGAGATTTGTTCTGACTAAGTTACTTTTAAATTAATGAAATTGCTTTAAATTTGTCAAAAAAATAAGGGTGAAAGCCCTGTTTATCTTTTTTTACAAAGTAAAATCCCAAAATACCCGGGAGCGGGAGGGAGCGCCCAAAATACCCACTGAACACGCATCCTTTACTTGCGTAGTCTATACACGCATTCCTTTCTTCCGTAGTCTAACTATTTGTCCAGCTATACGCATTTGGTTCATGCGCACCTAGGCAATGTTACTATTTGAGCTATTTTATTTAACAGAGAATACGCATGCAGGTGTTGCGGGGACTGAAATGCGCATGACAGACATGCGTGTACTTGGTAATGCGTGGACCCATTTGTGCACATGCTTTGCCTCTAAATGAATACAGGCCAAATAAGAATACACAACTGGAAGATGCGTATATAAAGCTTCCAATTCCCACTGTCCACTCGGGGAAAGAGTTTGCATGCATGAGGCAGCAACAAGTCGGATCAGCATGGGACCTCATATTGTCATCCAATAAAATCTGTGCATCAGATGCAAGATTATTGATTAAATGAATGCGCACTCTGTGCATGCGCATTTGATGGGTAAAAAGGGCAACAACTTCCGCCTTTAGGTATTTCGGGCAAAGAGTTAAAAAAAAGCATGTATTTTGGTCAATTTCTCAAAAAATAACAGCACAATAAATTGTGAGTGCATACGGATTACGGTGAGTCAAGAGGCGGGGAGGTAAAACCAAACCAGACAAAAGTTAAAGAGTAAATATATTCAAAATATAATTCAGCGTGTTCAACTACGCGATGTGCATAAATGGTGATCCAAAATTAAAATTATACATTTTTCACTGCATATTTTAGTCCAATTAATCTCTAATAAATATTAATTTAGAGTTTTTAATAAAATATCTTAAGTGATAAAATATTGTCTCGAATTTGATTCTCGCACATATTGATCTACTTCACCTCAATGTATAAATTCGTTGCCGCTTGAAATTCGGTTGGCGAGGGATCTCACCCTTTTCTCTCTCACATTTTTAATGCTTTTGATTTATTCACTATATTATCCGTATACACGCACACGTTATATGCGAATTTAATCGTCTTTGTATATTTCGTGATACTAAATTTACAACAATTTTAATCCATAGAGTTTTGTGCTTGTATTTGACACGGAAATGTAAGTTACACAAGTAAAATTTTAAATATTTATTTGACTCTTCTTATTATTACTTACATGTAGAAAATCAAATTGAGCTACATAAATCCTGGACACCTCCACGGCTAACCACGAGTCTACAAAAGTTAATGAAATAGCAGCACTGTTTGGGAAGATATGTTGTCAACCATGCAAGGCTGCCATTTAGCACCACTGGAAATACATTCTGGCAGCTTAACACTCTGTTGAATGCTCTTAATTAATTCCGACTTTGTTTTATATGAATTTTGTAAAATGATCAAGACTTTGACAGTAACCAATGGGATCAACTCAGTTAAAAATAACTGTAAAATGTGTATGTGGTCACCTGTAACGATAAAGAGAAGAATTCTTATCCCAATATGGAAGAAGAGGTCAAATTTATATCAGTTATGGGTTGCTAATTAAATTTGTTCAGGTATGCCAGTTATATTCATATTATGATTGGATTGAACTATATATATGGGTTGTCATCTATTATTTTACGATCTTGTGCATATTGGATGTAAGCTACAAAAGAAATGGAATATCTGTTGACGCTCATTCAGAGGTAGTATTCCTGGTTATGGGCCTGAAATGTAGTATTCCATGAACAAATCTGTTGGTATGAGCGCATCAAACAAGGCATCTCATTCAAGGTTTACAGAATAATAAAAAAAAAAAGTCTGCTTTAGAAAATTACAAGAGGAAATGTAGTATTACCAGTATTCTACCAATCTTTACTATTTAATAATTTATTGAGATGCATGCTCTTGTAATTTCTTACTGATTGTGTTTCAAGCATTTCGTCAATATTGATTAGAACTTATCTAAATAGGTCGTCCGTTTTCTTTATTGAATTAACAAATGTTGCCTTCTCGTGAAGGAGAATTTAAGACTACTGGAAGTGTTCCTGGGCAAACAGCTATTGGATCATCATGGCAAGCAAAATTCTCTTCTGAATCGACACATAAAGTAAATGAATCATTCAGGAAAGAGCCTGGCATCCAACTACAACTCTATGGTGCATCTTCTTTGACCCCCCCTCCCTCTCCAAATCAGAGTGATTTTGAGGCCTTTGGTCGTACTTCGGAACCAAATAACTTTGTCCAACAAAATTTCTGTTTGAAGAATCAAATTCGGGTCTCGAAGGGTGTAGTGACTAATCCAAGTGACAAGGGACCAAGGAGACGGAAATGAACCAAATACATACTTCTGGGCTTCGAGGTCAGGGCAGCCATATGAAGCTGATGTTAATTTTATGGAAGATGCTCCTCTTTCATATACTTCAATTTCGTCTGAAGATCCCAAAATGCATGATTTTTCAGAATAAGAGGATTATATTAAAGGTGATCATGTGTGGCACAATTAGAAATGGTCCAAGAGAATGCGTGTTTCAAGTGGGAGCCTCCTGGCTACATTTTATGAAATTTTGCCATGATTTCAGAGTGGACAGGTTTCATGTTTTTCTTACTTATTACTTTCGTTTAATTTGTTTTTCGCATTCATAGTTATTTTTAGAACTTCTTGTTCGTGAAGTGCACTCAACTTTTAAGGGGTGCTTGAGGGTGCTAAAGGATTAACCATCATTGATTTCTGGTAAGTAGTAAACATTAAATCACAAAATGTTGAAGTAGAGTAGTATTTCGAATTACAATTTTTCCTATTCTATAATTGCCATGACATAAAATCAAACATGTAAAAACTGTGTAAAAATAACATCAATGACCTCAGCTATATCAATGCCCGCCCACATAATATCCAACAATTGCCTTGTCACACTTAATAAGATCACAGCCCTGATAGAAGTACAAGAACTATAGTAAATAAACGCGTCGAGCAACATCGAGCAAACGACTCTAATGCATATGACTAAACCACTACCTATTGTTACTCAGTATACTATTACTCAAAACTATAGCATAACGGCGCCACAAAAATTAAACGCTGGCAGGAACATTTAACACCATTAGAGCATCTTAATTCAATTATATGCTACTAGGCCATAGAGTCATATATAAACTCGCTTACTCTTCCCTTTACTCTTAGATAGTGTGTTATATTTGACCACAAATGTGTTACAATTTTCAGGAAAAATGTTTGTTTCCTATTCCAGATCATGTTACTATTTTAACTAGCAGGAATGCTATTAACCAAGTCTTTCATAAGTATTCTATAGATGCCACACACCTTCTCATTTCTTAACTTTTTGCATCTTTCATCTGCATAATTTGATTGTTTTTACCTTTACAATTTCTTTCTGTTGCATCTCTTTGACTACTTGTCATAAAAAATGGTTTACATTGCAGTAATGCTTGGTATTAGGTACTATAATGTGATGATAATTTATAATCTTTAAATTATGTGGATGTTCTGCTTTGCTTTCACCGATACACAGTGGCTCAATGGTAATGCCCCTGACAAATGACAATTAGGCTGGGAGGAATGCTATTATTCATGTCTTTTGCAAATATACTATATTTGCTACTCACCGTCTCTTTTTTTCCTTTCTGGGGTAACCCCGTGTCTCTTTTATCTGCAGTATTTGAAGCTTTTTACTTCAAAGATCTCTTTCTGGTGCATCTTTGTACATTTAGAGAAGTTTAAAAATCAATTTTTGTCTTTGAACATTTAAAAACAATGTTCTCTCCTTGCTTTGACGTAAAGAACATAGAAATCTAAACGGTAACACGCACAAACACATACATGCATTCATATATATAAACATTTATAAAAGACTTAGCCACTCAATCAGGGGTAGTGACATAATATTATTCAGCTCCCAAAAGAAGTTTCTTAAGTAATGAGATCCGAATACATTGTAAATGACAAAAGTAGTGTCGAAAAGATTAACTGAAATTTCCACATTTGGCAAATTAAATGATTTATAAGAATAATAAGGATATAATACTGCAGTCAGACAAAACTAAAGCAACCTGGTAATTTCAGGTATATATAACTAATTTAATTTCATGCTTAGAGGACCTAAAAGATTAACAAGCTAACCTAGTAGTCTCTGCGTCCTTCACAGGATCCAAGTTATCATAAACTGCGTCTTCATTGACATTGAAGCTCTCATCTTGAGTGCCCAATAGATCTATTGTATCAGAACTGGAACCGCAAGGGTTTGCAGAACAGCTGGAAGCATTTATAACCTAGAAAATGTCAATATTCATCTTCTTAGGTACTTAAATTTATCCCAAAACCATAAAGTAACAAACTAAAAAGTATGCTATTGGGAAGAGGTGCAAATATAACCAATAATATCACAATGAATATCATGTGGCTGACCTCGTCATTCTTTTCAGTGATTTCCTTTGAAGTATGGGCTTTAGTAGAAGCAGCAGCACTGAAGAAAGGAAGGTACCTCCATCTCCATTAATGAATGATACGAGATCATCAACTTTACGAGTTTCTATATCTTGCCTAGGCTTTACGAAGTCCTATCATTATAGTAAATAATCATCAGTCAAATTTTGTTAAGAATTATGGAATTTTGAATAAATCCTCCGTTATCTTTATCAGATGAAACGTTCAAATTTCACCTTCAGATGCTCTACTTTCTTCAGTAATGACTCTCTCCTGTTAGAGTAGAGCTTTTCCAACAGCCTCCTTCGTATTTCATTATCACAGCACTCCCGTAAATTTGACTTTTCGGCCTGCCCACACTACAAGAATAATTGAATCAGACAAGGCTTTTTGCCCGTTGTCTGATGCCCTAGAAAACCGTGGTCTATTGAGATGCCGTCTGTTACGCAGCTCAGACAACGGACGCGTCCGTTGTCTGATTCCCTACAGACAACGGTTTTGGTCTTAGAAAACGTTGTCTGAAACGCGTGAACAACAACGGTTGTTGTAGAAACCATTGTCTGACAAATAAATCAACAATTATTTATTAACTAGAAAATGTTGTTATTTTAATTTTCAGACAAGGCTTTATTTTCCAGAAGAGTGATGTCTGATTCCCTACAGACAACGGGTTTGGTCTTAGAAAACGTTGTCTGAAACGCGTGAACAACAACGGTTGTTGTAGAAACCATTGTCTGACAAATAAATCAACAATTGTTTATTAACTAGAAAATGTTGTTATTTTAATTTTCAGACAAGGCTTTATTTTCCAAAAGAGTGTTGTGTGATCTAAATATTTACGACGGTTTTAGTAGAACAACCCCATTGTCTTAATAGTTTAACACAATGGTTTCCTTTCTAAAAACTGTTGTCTATTCTTGACTTGCACAATTGTTTTCTTTAAATACCTGTTGTCTGAAAGCTGTTAGGCAATGGTTTAAAAAGATAAACATGTTTGAACATTAGCAGAACCACAACAGTTTTTGTTTCTAAAACACTTGTTTCTGATTTTGATAGACAACGGTATTGGACAAAAAACAATCTAATAAGCTAGATTTTTGTGCAACAAAAAATCTTTAATAAACAAAATTTCCCAGATTTCAAATTCAATATGAACCCAAACATGACTTAATAACTTTATTATTAGTACTTACACTGGAAAAAATACATCTACAATGCTTAGAAATTTTCAATCTAATAAGTCAGAGTGTACAAGTAAAGCTGATGGTATGATGCAGTGTCAAAAATGAATACTCTATTTCTCTACACAAGTTCGACGAAACCTAACATTTATATTCCGAAAAACCTCCACCTTTTTCACTTCTTATACACTCATGCCAGCACCTCTGAAACACCACAGGGACGCAGCAAAGTTTCTTCAGACAATGGTTTTGTAAACCGTTGTTAGAATCAGACAAGTGTTTATTCAAACTGTTGTGTGACATCCATTTAAGTAACAAAAAAAAAAACACTTGTGTGTTTTTAACAACGGTTTATGAAACACTTGTCTGACCTTTCTTCAAACAACGGTTTTATAATTCCGTTGTGTAAAGCCTCTGCTTTACTCCTTCTAATAGACAATGGTTTTAGAAACCGTTGTGGAAGGTCTTTCAGACAACAGACAGATTTTGCAAAAACAAAAACCGTTGTGTGAAAATTTCAAACAATGCTTTTACTGCCGACCGTTGTCTGATAAGTGTCGTCTGTTTCAGTTTTTCTTGTAGTGCCAGTTGCTTAATCAACATCAGATTAACAAATAAAAGAAAACATGATTTTTTTCACCACTGGATATAAGACACTAAGAATGCTGGTTACAAGAAGAAAACCTCTGAAAGATCCACAGTTAACTTCAGCATATGGCATATCTCTTCAGTAGATTTATTACTAATCTTTTGGGCCATTGCTTTTTTGGTGCTACCAAGCAGTAGTCCCAGTTGCAGGTAGTTTGAAAGACTAAGCAACTCCAAGAGACTTCTTGCATCCTTTTGGAAGAAGTTCTCATCAAAACTCTTGTGCACCTATTCAAAGGGAGATCAACTATAAAATTTAAATATTTGATGTCCTTCATGCTATTGCAAAAGAAATTCTGCCACATTTTATACCACAGGAATCAATTTTTTTGATATTCACTTGCTTACATTGTTACTGGTCATTGCTTTGAATTCAACGAGTTACCTGTAACCTTAAATTTTGCAAATTTATCAACCTTTATAAATATCAACTTCTCGTAGCCCCATTCTAATTTTATTTGCCAATGTAAGAACTAGATTCTTTGTGATGCATTTTTCATAGTAGATGTTTTATAATTGTTTCTTTGTGATGTCTTAGTCAAGAAAAGAAAGGGCATGCCAATCATAAGGTTTAAGCAATTATATCTAACCTGGGAGGAGTGTCGTCCTAGATGAAATCTGCAGTAGTCAATCACTAAATTCAAAGTAGTAGGTTTAATTCTTCGAGGTAGTGTTATAGGATTGTTCTTCGAAGATCCAAGTCCTGATTTCATTTCATGACAAATTCTGGGGCATGCTATTGCAACCTCATGTTCCACTTCTTGTATAGAACCGTCAGCAGTTCGAATCCATGCAGAGGATTCCATTGTCTAGAATCCACAATAAAGTATATACATGAGAATAAAACCATATGAATTTAGGGTACAAAGTTTACAAACTCTATTGCAGTGAGAACAGATTATGTATGCTGCATGAGATCTCATTTTTAACACAAATACTTCAAGCACGTTAGGTACCCCATGGAGCCTCCATAAATTTTAATCAAAAAGTTTCTATTCTAGCATACATCAATAAATTAGGCAATCACTACACAGTTTTAAAATTTTGTATTATTATTTATATTTATCCACTACAAGAAAATCACACATTTTTGACCATCACATTTGGTCAGAAATGTGCGTTTTTCTTGTAGTGATCACTTTCAGTAACACAAGCAAAAAAAAATCACTTATTTGGCACAATTTTAAAATTTTGTATTATTATTTATATCTATCACTTTCAGTAACACAAGAAAAAAAAAATCACTTATTTGGCACAGTTTTAAAATTTTGTATTATTATTTATATTTATCACTTTCAGTAACACAAGAAAAAAAAATCACTTATTTGGTATTCTTTTTAAGTTCGGAACATATGTGCACCTTTTAAATTATTAAAAAACCTTACTCAGCTTTCCCAAAATTTTACAGTGAAACACAACACAAAAAGATAATAACATTAGAACAAAGCAGTAATATAACCAATTTTTTTCCTGCTATACCCCTAATTTTAAATTAAATAAGTAAACTTCTGGATAATTGATTTAAAAGTTTTTCAAAATCACTATTTAACCCCTATAAAAATGATTTTTAATTTTTCACGTGAGCAATAAACCTAAACAGAAAACAGCCCTGAACTAAGAATATTAAATAAAAGATGAAATTCTTCTACTACTTACAACTTACACGGTGAAAGATATTCAATCAAGTAACATAGAGGGAGGGAGACGTGACACAAAAAAAGAAATCTTTGATATCAAAAAAAGTCGTTCTGTTTACTTATCAGTAAATTATGTAAAGAGGGAATACACTTATATAACGTATTAAATAGGACGAAATAAGAATGCATAAGGATCATAATACAACATTACGTACAGGTTTGTTCACTTCTCTTTCAGCTTTAGACATGGCAGCAAGGTTGTCTGACAGATTCTATTCTCTTCACTTTACTATTCGGATGTGACCTGTATTACAAGAAGATTTAAATGATCAAACAAATTTAGATATGTGAACAAAAAGTTGTTGTGGAGATTGACATAGAGATTACTAGATGTGACAGATAATAGATGGGTTTGAATAATGCTAAGGGTATCAAATTAGATCCCAAAATGGATCCCAAATGCCACATGTTATGTTCTTATTGGTTACAATTTAATTAATAATAGTGGACCCCCTGCGTTCACATTAATTCCCCCAATAAAATCATTTCAAACTTCCAAATCACCAATGCCACATCACTTGGTACCAAAATTCGGTACCCAATTCGGTACCTCTAGCATCATTCTTGTTTTAATTATCTTAAAGGGATATCAAGAAATTTGATAAATTTACTTGAAAAATGCATATTCATTTAGACATCATAATCTTTAATGATTTGACTTTTAAATGCATGTCGAGATAAAATCACTTGCAGTGGAAGTTTCAAAATTAAACTCTTTACATGATTGCATTTTAGTAGCTAGTAGGTAGCGGTTCATGGCAATTAAGAAAGGTAACTGATGCGGTGAATGAATTTATACTATTTTATTGTTACTCTCAATACACTTTAAAATAATATATATATATACATATATATTATAAAATACTACTCTAGTATAATTATAAATAATTATGGTCTTCAACTAAATTTGCCAAAATGTTATTGGACCGAGTAGTTAGCAGATTGCATTCAACTCAATGGAGCTACCTCCAATTCAATTTAAGCGATGTTTGACTTTTTGACACGCGTATTGAGGTCTAAAAAAATAAAAATTACAATACAAATTAATGTTATATATGAGTATTACCTTTTTTACATTTAACATCATAACATGTGTGCAAAAAAGTCAAAAGTAAATTAAATTAAAATAGAGGGGTACCAGAGGTAACCTTCTACTATGAGAATAGAATGTATATACTATACACATGGGGTCCACAACTGACAGCTATTTTCTACAAGCCTTAGCCTAGCACATAACCTCTCCTCTTGCAATAAGAGATTGAGGATACAAATGCCATAGGAGGCATGTGTGTATGAGTAGTTAAAATTCTGGAATCGACATTGACTAAAAAAAGATTGCAACTATACGAACTTTATTGTGCACTTTCAAAAAACAGCAAGTTTAATAAGGAAAAGAGGAAGAATCAAACTTGAAGAGCTAAAAAAAATTGCGAAAAAAAGGACCAATAATATTTTTCTCGCTACTTTGTATATTTATCTTAAGTAACAGAAACTTAAAGCATCAAACATGTATCAAACATAAGAAAGAGCGAATGAACATTAAAAGCTAACCTTATTTGAGAAAAACATCAACACAAAACATGAAATATCAATTATCAACATATATCATACACAAATATGCATCCCTATGCGACCGAAGTGAACTGATGCCAATAAAATATAAGAAGACATATAGAACATGCATATTAAACATACAAACTAGGCGTCTTCATCATACCTGAGTTAAATGACTGAAATATTGTGTGGTGGAACCTCTACTAAAAAAATCTTGTTTCTCTCTCTCAACTCAACCTACCTTCCTTTATATAAGAATATTAATGTGTTGTGTGTATACATACAAAAAGCATAAAAGTATAGTCACACTATTGCTGCTTGAATATAAACTTATTGAATTAGTTTCTGATAAGTGGATTTTTAATCCACTTGGAACGCTTCATATCGGCTTAAATTGATGACTTGAACTCAAGTATGTGGTGTGTTTAATGTGTTTTCATTAAGTTTTGCAGAACCAAGAGTTGGAGGTTAATTTGATTAAAATTCGGATTTTCCGGGTAGGTTGCGCAGTCTTCACTGTTTTGGCCATATCTGGAGTTTTACAAGTCCGATTCTGACGATCTTACAGCTCACGCGAAGAGGACAACATTTTCTATAATTCTAGGCAGAAGGTTCTACGCGGGCGCCCAGGAATTGTACTGGAATTCTGCGCGGCCGCCCAGGAAGTCAGAATCGCCAGAAATTGCCAGAATTCGATTTTAATTAGGAAATTTTCACAAATTCGACTTCTAATCATTATGGTAATTGCTTGGGGCGGCCAGAAACTTCCAGAATCAGTTGTAAACATGGAATATGCAATTCTTATTGCATTCAAAGATGGAAATTGCCGTAATTCTATTCTAACTCAAAAACGGCAATTGCTTGGAAGAGGGACAACTTGGAGCTATAAATACACACCTTGGGGGGACATAATCAACACATCACAATACATCACAACACACCAGAGATCAGATTCAATATTGGAGCACAAGATCGAGGAGCCAAGAACGAAGAACGTGACTACGAGGAGATCTAGACATAGTTTTTTCTTGTATTCTTCAATTTTGGTGTAACTTTTGGATGCTTCCAGATTTGTCCTCTAAACCTTTAACTCTTATTCATATTTACATCATTGATTTATTGTCTTTCATCATGCTTTCATCAGAACCCACGATGATGAACGGTTCGATTATGAACTAATCATTGTCGTGGGATCCTAGCGGATTTATTTATGGAATTTAGTAGTTAATTGTTTTAAAGATGTGTGTGTGATGGCTAATTGATATCCTAGTTTGGTTGTGCTTATTCTTCTTGAATGCGTAGCTAACATCTAAGATTGTTTATTAATCTCTATTGAATGCGAAAGTGGATATAGAGGTTTAGAACTTGCCATGCTAGCATAGGTTTATGTATGTTTGTCATGCATGATTCGTAGGTGATTTTAACCATCTTACCTGCCCTATGTAATCTGAATGGATAACTTGCTCGTTAAACCGTTATGTTTTCAAATTTTATAGACATATAAGGTCTAAGCATAATTGGTGTCTGCCCAACTTCTATCTCTTTTGTGGATGTTTGAGTGGTTTGGTAAACGTATACTGAAAGGTAGCGTGTACTGATTTCGTGTTATCCGATTAGTTATCACAACCGTCACATGCATGGATTAAAGACAAAAGACTCTGAATGAAGTATTTAATGAAGTTAGGATCCCATGTTTTATTCTCATAAGTAATTCAACAGCAATCTTTAGTTTAATATTGTCTTGGTAAATTGTTTAGTTAATTTAGTTAATCAAAACACAACTTTGATACTTGTCTTAGCATTGAACGATAGCCATACACTGTTGCATAAGTGCATAACTATAATAACCAAAGCAGTCTCTGTGGGAACGAACTCTATTTATTCTTATATTACTTGTGACCGCGTATACTTGCGTGATATTGTGTGAACAAGTTTTTGGCGCCGCTGCCGGGGACTCGGTGTTATTTATATAGTTTATGTGTTTGTCATCAGTGGTCGTTAAAGTTCACTGACTCGGATTATTCTTTCATCAATTTTACTTTGTTTGGTGAGTTTCAGGTACTCTAGTGAGCGTGTATGCGAACACGTTCTCAATCTCGGAAAGAAGAAGTTGAATTAAGTCTAGTTATGGGAGATCAATTAGCACCAGAAACGAAGGCTTTGAAGGATTATTCTCAGCCTAAGATCAATGACATTCAATCTAGCATTGTCAGGCCGGCTATTGCAGCTAATACCTTTGAAATCAAGCCTGGCACGATTCAGATGGTGCAGAATTCTGTTCAGTTTGGGGGTGCTCCGACGGAAGATCCTAATATGCATATTAGGGATTTTATCGAGATATGCGACACCTTCAAGTTCAACGGAGTGTCAGAAGATGCTGTGAAGCTGAGACTTTTCCCATTTTCTCTGAGGGATAAGGCTAAGGGCTGGTTGCACTCTCTACCAGCAGGTTCTATTACTACATGGGAGGATCTTGCTCAGAAGTTTCTCACTAAATTCTTCCCCATGGCGAAGACTGCAGCAATCAGGAATGCTATTACTCAGTTTGCACAGCAGTCTAGAGAATCTTTGTGTGAAGCTTGGGAGAGATACAAGGAGATGCTTAGGAGATGTCCACATCATGGATTGCCCGACTGGATGGTGATTAATTGTTTTTATAATGGTCTGGGAGCACAATCAAGACCAATGTTAGATGCAGCATCAGGTGGAGCTCTATGGGCTAAGAGCTACGAGGAAGCTTATGAGTTAATTGAGATGATGGCTGCGAATGAATATCAGAATCCTACTCAGAGATTATCACAAGGCAAAGTAGCAGGAGTTCTTGAAGTTGATGCAGCTACAGCTATAGCAGCCCAGTTGAAGGCTTTGACAATGAAGGTGGATTCTTTGACGAATTATGGAGTTCAGCAGGTGGCTAGTGTTTGTGAGCTTTGTGCGGGCGCACATGAGACGAATAATTGTGCCATATCTAGTGAGTCGGCGCAATTTGTGAGCAACTTTCAGAGACCATCACAGCCAGTTCCAGCCACCTATCATCCCAATAGCCGGAATCATCCTAATTTCAGCTGGAGCGACAATCAACAATCTCAGCAGCCTTATCAGCCATTCCAAGGTCAGCAATTTGGAGCAAAGCCTTACAATCCTCAGAATTTTTAGCAGCAGCAAGGGCAGAATTTTCAGCCACAGTATGCTCCTAGGCAACAATTTCAGCCACCAGGATTTCCGCAACAACCTCATGCTAGTGCGGGGCAGTCTTCGAATGAAAAATCTGAATTGGATGAGTTGAGAATGATAGTTAAAAGCCAGGCGGCATCGCTCAAGACTTTGGAGAATCAGATGGGGCAGTTGACAAGTACCTTACTCAGCAGAGCTCAGGGAACTCTTCCTAGCGATACGGAGCCTAATCCAGGAAAGACAGTTGTCCAAGAACATGTGAAAGCAGTTACCTTGAGATCGGGAAAGGTCACGGGCAATCAAAAATCAGCAGTTGAAGAAGAGGAAGAAATTCAGCAGCATCAGGTGGAACCTTCTAAGGAAAAGCCAATTTTTGATTTGGCAGCTAAGCAGTTGGACGGTGAGGCTGAAAAGAGAAAAAATTCTGCTGACAAGTCTACTTCGGAGCAGACTATTTACCCACCTCCTCCATACCCAAAGAGGCTCCAGAAGAAGACTACAGAGAGTAACCAGATCTATCCTCCTCCTCCATATCCAAAGAGGCTACAGAAGCAGAATCTTGACACAAAATTCGCCAAATTTCTCGAGGTTTTCAAGAAGTTACACATCAACATACCTTTTGCAGAAGCTCTTGAACAGATGCCGAGCTATGCTAAGTTCATGAAGGGTATTCTATCTTGGAAGTTGAAACTCGAGGATTTGGACACCGTTGCTTTGACAGAGGAGTGTAGTGCAGTTCTACAGCAGAAATTGCCACCGAAGCTTAAAGATCCGGGAAGTTTTACCATACCTTGCACTATTGGCAATCAACTTTTCAGCAAATGCTTATGTGATTTGGGAGCTAGCATTAATCTAATGCCAATGTCTGTTTTTAAGCAACTTGGGTTGCCTGAGCCGAAACCAGTTAATATGACCTTACAGTTGGCTGATCGGTCGATCACATATCCGAGGGGTATAGTGGAGGATGTCTTGGTAAAGGTGGATAAGCTGATTTTTCCTGCTGATTTTGTTATTCTTGACTTTGAGGAGGATAAGAAGATTCCTATCATCTTGGGAAGACCTTTTCTGGCTACTGGCCGAGCGTTGATCGATGTTCAGAAAGGAGAGCTCACAATGAGGGTGAGTAATCAAAAGGTCATCTTTAATGTGTTCAAGGCTATGAAATTTCCGACAGAGGAGGAAGAGTGTTTTAGCTTGAAGATGGTTGATACAGTTCAGAGAAAGGAGTTCGATCAGTTATTGAGCAAAAATTCGGACATGCACAAGTTCGAGCATCACATCAGTGATTCCATTGACAATTCTTCCATTCGAGATCTTTCGAATGTCAAGCTTGGAAAACTTCCACCACATTTGAAGTATGTCCTTCTGAATGATGAGTTGGTGATTTTTAAAGAGTGTGAAGATAATGTGTTGAGAAGGTGAAACAAGGATGATGAGGTAAAAGAGTGTTCTTATCAATCGACGGAGAAGCATAAACACCTTAGAGGTGTAAAGAAGAAAAAGAAAAAATCGATTGGTGGAAAAGTCAAGGTGAAGTTTGATTTAGAAAAGATGTGGGAAGAAAGCAAGAAGGTTATCAAACAATGGGTGAATGGTCCTTCTGCTAAGGACAAGTCAAATGCGATCTTCGAGCCACCATGATTTGATTCACATTTGTCCGGCTAAATGACATTAATGACAACGCTTCGTGGGAGGCAACCCATGTGTTAGGTATGTTTCTACTATCTTTCTTATTACCTTCAATGAGGGCATTGAATATTCTAAGTTTGGGGGTGATTTGGGGATAAGTAGTGTTGTGGTGTTATGTGTTCATGTAGGAAATCATATTTTGCATGTTTGTGGTAATTCATTTATGTTTTGTTCGTATTTTGCATGTTTGTTTCATGTAGGACATTTTGTTTATGTTTTTATTATATGTTGCATGGCATGCATATTTCATGATCCCTTAGGACGAGCTATTTCTGTTTAGTAGGTAGATGTTGATTTGATTGTGGTAATCATAAATAGAGGGATGATTTAAGTTCTTATGAAATTGACATGCATGTTATGAAAACAAAATCTTTACACAATTCATCGTTTGCTTTTAGGGCTAGATTAGGGCCATGCCTGTTTGGATGTTTTGAGGCTTAATCATTTGTTTATAGTTAAAATGTTCTTTATTCCCTTGATGGCGTAGGAGCACCAAAGTATAAGTTTGGGGGAAAACAGGGATTTCATGCTAAGTGTTTTTAGTTGTGTTTAGTTGTTAATAAAGGCTAGGCGTCAAATGGCTAGTAGCCAGCTCATATTTTATGAGTAGTCTAGGATGAATGAGATGGAGCGAAACACACTCATTCTTGTATACATCAAAAAAGAAAAAGAAAAAAAAAGAGTGTTTGTGAGAGTGTGAGTGTGTATAATTGACTAGGGTGAGCTCTTTAATACTCGAGTAATTAAGTCTGAGGGGTACTTGTACCTGGTAACCTAAAGCCCTTTGTGGTTTGGGATTGCCGACCTAACACTCGCTACATGGGTATTATTGTATAAGCCTTTTGGGGTCTCATCCATTGCATGGTCAAATAAACACGTGTGTTATGTTGTTTTGTTATGTGTTGTAGTTGTTAGTAATAAATCATGAATTCCTGTCTAACTTAAATGATGATGGAGGTGTCTCTGAGTTATGAAGTGTCTAGCGTTCATTCTTTTTATAAACTAGTGATTGCCTTGACGAAGAATGGGTATGATTTTTGGTCTAGTGTTAGGAGTATATCTGATGAGTATCGCACACACCACGTTTCCGTTCATGTATTGTTAGTATACGGGGATTTAGTCGAGAAAGAGCATATTACTGCATAATTTATTTATTTTTTATATTAAAAATACAAAAAATACATAAAAGAGTCTCCAAGTAAGGGGTCCCACCAATTAAACAAGTCTAAGAGAGTTATGAGAAATGTGAAACAAATGTAGCTTTAACTAGATAAAAAGAAAGCTCGGGAAATTTTATTTAAAATGAATAAAAGTGGGGGCCCTTGAATTTCTATTGGAAGTATTATATGATGACAAAACTTTTCTAAAGAGTGGGTCCTACTAGTGCGACGTTTGGCACTTTAAGAACATCCCTCGTGAAAGTATATTTTGTCCCACTCACGCATGTTAACTTTTTCAAAGAGTAAGAAGCGGTTACAAAAAGCAACACATTCATCATGGGGGAATAATTTTTGTAAAGTTGTAACTATAGATCTCAAAGAATAGGACCCACTAGTTACAGCTGTTTTTATAAAAGTTAATGGGACCTACCTCTAATTTAGTTGCTAGTAAACATCCATAAAAATTATTAGATCTAATGGGACCTACCTCTATACACATTTCTCATAATCCTTCCATTTTCTTAACTTTATTAGCACATATCTTCTAATCATTTATTTCTTTATTCTAAACGTACCTCATATAATCATGAATTTCAGAAGACCGACTAGTGAGAACTGTTTTTGAACTTTTAGTGAGACTTGCCTCTCACCATTGGGCCTCTTATTTAAAATAAATAATAATATAGATTATTTGGTCTTTAGGACCTGACTCTTATACTTTTAAAATAAGATGTTAGATGTAATAATATAAATGAGTAATTCCTTTAAAAAAATCGAATTGTTCAATTTTTTTGGTCGAACTTAAATAATAAAAATATGAGCTTTTTAAAATAAGAAACTATATAGTTATAATTTAGAAAGATTACTCTTTTGGACCGGATTAAAATAATAAGAAGAAGAATAATTCTTAGGCAATATAATGTTTAATTATAATTATATTTTTGTATACAGTAGATAGAATTTATGATGAGGACCGGAAGTGGAGATTCATATATATCATTAATTAGTTTATATGTATCTGGTTTAGAGATAGTTAAAATTACTTATTTATATGTTTTATATGCGGGGCTTGTAATTTATCAATTATTTAGTTTATTTTATACAAGCCAGATAGTTTACGAACCTGAGCCGAGTAGGTTAGTACAAGGGTATATATCTCTATACAAGTGACGCGATCCCCCATATATTACTTAGTAATGATTATTGAATTATTTTAAATATCAAATTAGGTCTCTTTCATGGGTTGAGATCCATCTTAATTTTTCTAGTGGTGGTGGTTGAGAACCTTGGGGTAGTGGGTTTTTTACGGTTAATCTACCAAAAAGTCTGTATTTCTTTATTCTAATTATCATATCTCCGTTGTTTTACAAGTTGTTGTAACATCCTTGGGGTAGTGGATTTTTCGCAGTTAATCTGCCCAAGGCAATCTTTTTCATGTTTTTATTCAATTAAATCACTCCTCAAAGCTATTTTGCATCAGTTCATAATTAAATTCTTAATTTTACATATGTTAATTTTAATTTAAAATTTATTTTTATTATCTCAATATGTACATATAGTCACTATGATGCCAACCAAGTCGTAGAGACATATGCTAGAGAAACATAGAAAGTATTGTTGGGATTTATGGGTGATAGCATAGAAACAACTTAACTTTGATTGTACTTAATTTTTTAAATTAAGTAGAACATACTGTCATAGCCAAAGTATGTTCTTGTAATCAGTATGTAATGTTATTCTAGTTGTATTATTTGAAAGAAGTTCACTTGTGTGTTCAAGCCTCAAAGAATGCTTTTTGGATGACAACATGAATAAAGGTTACTGTCCTAAAGCTGTGACAGTAAGATTACAAGAAGACAGAATGTTGCAAGTCACGACAGCATATTTACTCTGACAGCAACATTGGCGGAAGACTACGCGACAGCAACTATTGCCCTCGACAGCAAGTTTGGGATCCTCGACAGCACTCTATGCGGGGAACTCATACTGTCACCAAAAGATCATTCCTGTGACAGCAAGCTTTGCGGCAAAAGTAACTGTCTCAATAAAGATCCTCATGCTAGGTATCTTTCTCAGTCAAATCCCGTGACAGTTTAAATGTTCAAGAAACAGGCATGATGCAGCATCCCTAAGCTGCACCAAGTCTGCAAGACTACGACAGAAGCTTCAAGGCACTACAAATCAAAAGCGAATCAATTCAAGAGCAAGGTCAAGTCTTTATCTGCTGAATTGGTTTAGCTGGAAATAGAATGAATCTAGGTTGCTTTCTTTGTAATGTATATCTGACATGTTAGCAATTTAGGAAAGTCACATGGGTAAGACAATCTGTAAGAAGCTGCCACTTGACAGTGACAGCAGCTTTACAAACCCGTGACTGATAGTGATAGGGTTAGTCATATACCTACTATCAACTCATTCTAGAACTGTAACAAATACAAGCAAGTGTCTTAGAAGAAAAACCCGAAGCTCGAGATCTTTTTCTTGAGGTTGTAGCAACACTTTGCAAAATAAATAAAACATTTATTTTGTGAATCTTGTTCTTACTAAATACTGTTCGTGATTGCATATATTGCTGATAACGTTTAATCTTGATTTTAGTTGTTGAAATTTAGATTGAATTTTATCAGTATTGCATTCATCCCCCCCCCCTTCTGCAATACACAAGGACTAACAACTGGTATCAGAGCTTTCAGATTAACATACATATCTGAGATCCCGGAGAAAATGCAGAAATCAAACAGTATCAAGATCCCAGCTTTTGATAAAGAGAACTACAGCATTTGGAAAAGAAAAATCTTGTTGTTTATCAAAGCTGCAAATCCACTATACCCAGGTATACTCGAGAATGGTCCTTTCATTCCAAGAAAGGAAATTGAAGCCACAACAGTGAATGGTGAGATTATTCCTGCACATTGGGTTCCCAAAGATCCCTCAGAATTCTTGGAACCTGAAAAGGAGAAAATGGTGCTAGATGATCATTTGCAACTTATCTTGCTCGATTCTCTCACACTGGATAAAGCCATGTGTGGAAGTGTAATAAGCTGCACATCAGCCAAGGAGATGTGGATCAGGTTAGCCTTACTCTGTGAAGGAAGTGAAGAGGTTAAGGGCAACCAAAGGCAAATTCTAATATCTCAATATGAGGCATTCATGGCCAAGCCTGGTGAAGACTTAACCTCCATGTTCGAAAGGTTCAGTAAGCTCTTAACTGAATTACAGATACATGGCAAGTACTATGACAGAAAAGAATTAAACGTCAAGTTCCTGCTCACACTGCCTGATCACCTTGAACACAAGACAACAGCCATACGAGAAGGAAGAGATCTCAACACTATAACCTTTGAGACACTTTATGGTATTCTGAAATCCTATGAACTCGAACTCTTTCAAAAGAGAGCCATACAAAGTGGAACAAGGAACAAGATGGCTAATATGTCAAGTGCCCTAGTAGCACATGTGCCAAGGATCACACAGCCAAGTGAAGTACCACAGATCACACAATCAATCCCAACACAGACCTTGAAGATAGAAGAGGTGGTTGAAGATGATGAGAAAGTGGTACTACAGATTAAAGATGTGGAAGATGAAGACTTCTACACAATGGAGGAACTGGAAAGCATGGACAACCCTACTATGGCTTACATGGCCAAGAAATTCAAGAACTTTAGGTTCAAGAAGGATAGGTCATACAAGCCTCAAGGCCAAGCATCCAAGTTCAGCAAAGGAAGCTCATCAAAGGCTGCTGTGGGAAGTTCAACCAAAGGAGGATACAAAACTGGATTTGTGGATAGATCAAAGTTCAAATGTTACAACTGTGGAGAACCTGGTCATTTTGCTACTGAATGCAAAAGACCCAAACAGGTTCAAAGATATGAGAAAGGAACTGGTGGATACTCTAAGAAAAATCAAGGTAGAGCCTATGTGGCTGAAGGAAAGTGTTGGGATGATTCTGATGATGAAGAAGAGGAAGAATATGTTAACCTAGCTCTCATGGCTAGCACTGATGAGGTAGCATCAACTCCTTCAAGTCAGGTACCTTCACTTGTCTTACTTGATATGTCTACTGATGAGTATAAGAAAACCATTAAAGACTTAAGTGCTGAAATGTTCAATGTCTATACTAGCTTGTCTGCTGCTAATGAGGAAATCTCTAGACTAAGTAAGCTAAATGAAACACTTCAGTCTGAAAATGATTCTCTTTTTCTCAAAACCAGTTCTCTAGGCTCTTTAGCTCAAGAGAATGCCAAACTTAAAAATGAATTAAAATGTGCTAAGGAGGTTGAGGAATTCCTGAGGAATGAGATTGCTGAAAATGAATTTAAGATTAAGGCCTATAGAAACTCATCAAAGATACTTCAGGATTACAATGATAAGCATACAGAAAATCAGTCTGTTGGTATAGGTTTTTCTTATGGTAGAAGACCTGGAAAGGAAACTGTGATTCAAGATTGTCCTGGAATAGCTGCTGTCAAACCCACCATTCTCAAGAAAGTTAAAACTCCTATTTTCAAAGCTGCTGAAATTGAGTTTGATGAAGAAGCCATGCTCATCAAACAAGAAATTCTTGATGAGGATGAAGGTGTTGACAGCACATTCAAGGAAGGAAAGGATACTGTCACAATCCCCAAGACAGTAAACTTACCAAGCGATCAGACAGTAAGTTCAAAGGATGTTGTCACGATTGGCAAGACAGAATCTTTCAAAGATACTGTCAAGAATGATTCCAAGACAGTAACTCTCAAACCTTCTGTCAAGACAGTAGGATTAAAAGATACTGTCAAGGATAGTTCGACAGCAACTTCTGAACATACTGTCAATCCAGTGACTCCCAAGTCTAGGAATAGGAATGGTAAGGTAGGTGTCAACAAAGGAAATGGATACACTAATGTTGGAGGTGCTTCTAGGAAACTATGCAATAACTGTGGATCTACACATCACTTAACACATGTTTGTAAGAAACCAATTGAGGATAAGATCAATGCAACTGAACTCAATGGTAACTTACACAGAACCCCCCTTATGCATAGAACTATGAGTGTCTGTAATAACATTGATTGTATGCCATGCAAAATCACTGCCATGAGTACATGCTTTAACTTACCTGTTCTCTCTACTGAAAAATGCTCATACCTAAACACTGTTGAGACTTCTGAGCCTGCTGGCAACAGCAAAAAGGCTTCATCCACTAAGAAAAGGACCAAGTCCAATTCTAAACCTAAGTGGGTGAAAAGAGAAGTCAAACAGGAAGTCTTTGATAATGCTTGTGATGTTGTGACTGGAAGAAACTCAGGGAACACTGAAACTGCAGGACCCAACAAAGATTGGGTACCATATGCAACTTAGAAACATTCTGTTTTGCAGGGTAAGAAGAAAAATCAGGTCATGTGGATAATTGACAGTGGTTGCTCAAGACACATGACAGGTGATAAAGCCCTGCTATCACATTATGTAGAGAAAGCTGGCCCAATCATAACCTTTGGAGACAACAGCAAGGGTTACACAGTGGGATATGGCTGTCTGGAAATTGGAAATGTTGTCATTGAAGATATTGCTCTTGTGGATGGATTGAAGCACAACCTACTCAGTGTCAGCCAATTCAATGACAGAGGATTTAAGGTTGACTTTGACATGATGGTTTGCAACATCTATCACAAGAAGGATGGAAGCCTCTCTCTAAAAGGGGTCAGAAAAGGAAGCTTGTTTGTTGCTGATCTAAGCTCAACAAAGAAGGATAAAGTTTACTGTTTTTACAGTAAGGCTACTGTTGGTGACAGTATGCTTTGGCACAGGAAGCTCTCACATCTCAACTTCAAGACAATGAATATTCTGATGAAGAAGGAGTTAGTGAGAGGTTTGCCCCAACAGGAATTCTGTCAAGAAGGACTGTGTGAAGATTGTCAAATGGGCAAACTGAGAAGAGCTGTGCACAAGTCCAAACAAGTAAACACCAACACAGAAGCACTCAAGTTGATTCACATGGACCTCTTTGGACCAGTCAATGTACCATCTATGGCCAGAAAGAGGTATGCCTTGGTAATGGTGGATGATTACTCAAGGTACACTTGGGTGAAATTTCTTGAATCCAAAGATGAAGCTGCTCAAGTGATTATTGATCAAGTCAGAGTTCTTGATAGAACCCCAAACTCAAAAGTTCAAATCTTGAGGAGTGACAATGGTACAGAATTCAGAAATGCCACTCTTGGAAATTTCTGTAAAGATGAAGGAATTGTACAACAATTCTCTGCTGCAAGAACTCCACAGCAGAATGGAGTTGTAGAAAGAAAGAACAGGACTCTCATTGAAGCAGCTAGAACTATGTTGCATGATGCTAAGTTGCCAACATATTTCTGGGCTGAAGCTATCAACACAGCCTGTTATACTCAGAACAGAACCATGATCAACAAAACTCATGCAAGTACTCCTTACTGTCTGCTAACTGGAAAGAAACCTACTGTCAAATATTTTCATGTGTTTGGGAGCAAATGCTTTATGATGAAAGACAACCATGAGAAGAAAGGAAAATTTGACACCAAGGCTTTTGAAGGATTATTCATGGGTTACAGCACAGAAAGGACTGCCTACAGAGTTTATGTCATAGAACACAGGATTATTGAAGAAAGTGTTAATGTCACATTTGATGAAACCAAGTTTCCAGGACTGCATGAAGAAGGAAAGATGCAGACATTTAGATTTGAGAATCAAGGATACCTGGAAGCTGAGGAGATTGTAGATGAAGAACCTAGCTTCACTCAAATTGTTGAAGTTGACAAAGATGCTGTCAACACCACTACTGTCATTCAAACTCCAGCTCAATCACACACCATAACATCTAACATTCAGAACAGTGTTGACTCTGGAGACAATGAAGAACATGGTGGAGACAATGAAATTGATGAGCATTCAACTCAACAAGCTGAAGCAAATGTTCCTGCTCAATCAAGTAGCTTGCCTAGAATCACCAGGTGGACCAAGGACCACACAAATGACCTTATAATTGGTGATCCCAATTCTGGTGTGAGGACAAGGAACAAAGTCTCTGCTGACAGCATGTTCTCATGCTTCCTGTCACAAATGGAACCCAAGACAATTGATGAAGCATTGTTGGATTCTGACTGGGTGATAGCCATGCAAGAAGAGCTAAATCAGTTTGAAAGAAACAATGTATGGAGATTGGTTCCAAGACCTAAGGGAAAGTCAGTTATTGAGACCAAGTGGGTTTTCAGAAACAAACTTGATGAAAATGGATTGGTGACAAGGAACAAAGCAAGGCTAGTGGCTAAAGGTTACTGTCAACAGGAGGGAATAGATTATGATGAGACATTTGCTCCTGTTGCCAGACTTGAAGCTATAAGAATCTTTCTAGCTTATGCTGCACACTGCAACTTCAAAGTATTTCAGATGGATGTCAAAAGTGCCTTTCTAAATGGAGAACTGGAAGAAGAAGTGTATGTGGAACAGCCACCAGGGTTTGAGGATGCTGACATGCATAACTTTGTGTACAAACTCTTCAAAGCTTTGTATGGACTAAAGCAAGCACCCAGGGCATGGTATGACACACTTTCCACCTTTCTTCTGGAAAACCAGTTTACCAGAGGAGTTGTGGACAAGACACTTTTCTACAAGCATCATGGCAAGGACATCATTCTGGTACAAATCTATGTGGATGATATCATTTTTGGTTCTACAAATGAGAAGCTGTGTGAGAAGTTTTCTCATCTCATGAGCAACAAATATGAGATGAGCATGATGGGAGAATTGTCATTCTTTCTAGGGTTACAAATTCTTCAACAAACTGATGGAATCTTCATAAGTCAAGCTAAGTATATCAAGGAACTTCTCAAAAAGTTCAACTTGGAAGATTCATCTCCTGCAAGGACACCAATGTCCACAGCAACTAGTCTGGATCTTGATCCTAAAGGAAAGAAAGTTGACTCAAGCACTTATAGAGGCATGGTAGGATCCCTCCTATACCTAACAGCTAGCAGACCTGACATCATGTTTGCTACATGTCTTTGTGCAAGGTTTCAAAGTGATCCAAAGGAGTCACACTTGGTAGCCATCAAGAGAATCTTTAGATACTTAAAAGGCACTCCTAACCTAGGCCTTTGGTATCCTAAGAATACTGGATTTGATCTAATTGGTTACTCAGACTCAGACTATGCTGGATGCAAGATTGACAGAAAAAGTACTACTGGTAGCTGTCAATTTCTTGGTGGAAGATTGGTATCATGGTTTAGCAAGAAGCAGCATTCAGTTTCTACCTCAACAGCAGAAGCTGAGTACATTGCTGCAGGCAGTTGCTGTGCACAAATTCTATGGATGAAAAGTCAACTTCTAGATTATGGTCTAGTGTTAAGAGATATTCCTATTTACTGTGACAACACTAGTGCCATAGCCATCTCAGACAATCCAGTTCAACACTCTAGGACAAAGCACATTGATATAAGACATCACTTTATCAGAGAGCATGTTGAACAAGGAACTGTGAAGCTGATTTATGTCCCAACTGACAAGCAACTTGCTGACATCTTCACTAAGCCATTGGATGAAGCAACCTTCAACAGGTTGGTAAGTGAATTGGGAATGCTGAATCTGGTATGTTAATTTACTAAGGTTTCTAAATTTTCAATTTTTTTTTTGAAGCTCATGACAGCAACTTCAAACCTGCTGTCAAGAGAAGTTACTGTCTACTTGGTTTATGTCTGTTATGTGACAGCATGTGTTGATTTGACTACTCATGTCAGTATTTTTGTGCCAGTCTCATATTTTTAAACCGTGTATGACTTTAATGTGGTTATCTGTTAAGTTTGAGAGTTAAAAATCTGTTCCATTGGACTTTCACACTCTTTTGCATTAATCTGTAGGATTAAAGGAGGACACGACCATTAATTACTTTTGTGGTAGTTGTATGGGTACTCTAACTGTTGACCATTAGACTTTAATCCTTAGACGGTTTTGCCTATAAATTAACCTTAGGTTTCACCAGTCTGCTCTCAGTTTTAAAGTAAATAATGGAAAACAAAGTAGGAATTGAAGTTGGTCTAAAGAAGTGTGATAGTGAACCAGACAATGAAGAGATCGACGAGCTCTTTGAAATGTTGTTGGACGCCATGGATGAGATTGATGAGGAAAAGGAGGCCAAGGCTAAGGAAGAAGAAGCCAAGGCTGTGGAAGAAGAGAAGGAGCTTCAGGCCCTTCTTGAAAAAGAAGGCCGCTCTGAAGAAGAGATTAAGGAAGAAGTCTTAGAACTAGTTAATAAAATCATAGAATAATGTACTAAATGTTCAATTTTAATGATTTTATTAATAATAAAAGTTCCTGTTTATGTGGTTATTGAGTTTATGATTTGTCTGTGTTAATTGCTTAATATCTGTGTTCAAAAGATTACATTGCTAAATCCATAATTTGTCAATATTAAGTTAAGTATATGAATCAAGCATTCTAATAAGTTCATGACAGAACCATTTCCTAATCGAAGTTACTGTCGTTAAGAAGGATACTGTCATGTGTTTCTTGACAGCAACCTTCTTGACAGCAGGAAAAGACTTTCTGTCAAGACTTGTAAAGGATACTGTCATTCATAGGCTTAACGGTGACAGCAAGTTTTTGCGCAATAGTTGCTGTCGCGCAAAACCTACTGTCACCACCTCCTCTTACTGACAGATTGTTTCTAGCGCACAGGTTACTGTCAACAATAGTGGACCGTTGTAATTGGACTTTCACCCCACGATTGACAGTGAATAACGGGCAGTAACTCACGTGTTAAGAGAGTGGATTAAGACACGTCCTTTAACTCCACTTTTTGAGCAAACGTTTGAGTAACCCATATTTATTCTCCAGTTACTCAGCCATATCACTCTCACAAAACTCAAGGCAAAATACTTTTCTTCAAGCAAACAGCTACCTTCTCACTTTCTTCTTTTCTTGAAATCTCCATGGCCCCCAAACAGACTCTCTCTCAAACAAACTTTGCTGGCATCTTTTCCCCAAATGATGCTGGTGAAGATTTCAAAGGACTGGTGTTTTTCTTGAACAAGTCCTATCTTCGTTCAGCCATTACCTCAACTCCAATTCTCGACCTAGACAAACTTGAGGAATTTTGGCGCACTGCTGTTGCTCAAACTGAGGGTGAAAACCCAGCTATTCAATTCACAATTAATGGGCAACAATACATTCTCACAGCTGAGGTCATCAATACAGCTCTTGGAATTACACTGGAAGCAGGCCAAAACTTTGCTCCACTTGCTAATGATGACACTCTGAAGAAGCTCTTCTTGAAGATTGGGTATGCAGGCCCTATTCTCGAAGAGGGGACAACCAAGTGGTACCCGTCTGGTGAAATGGACAGGAAGTATCTAAGGAAGGAGTGGAGCATGATATTTGATGCAATGGTCAAGGTGTTCTCTACCAAGTCCACAGGCTGGAATGGGATACCCTCTTACATCAAGAAACTGACACATTCTCTTGTCCATGGATACAAGGTGAATGTTGGTGCTCTCCTCATGGCACAACTCAAAGCTGCCATAGGTAAGAAGGTATCACACTACCCTCGCTTTCTTATGATGTGTATCAATACTTTCTGTGACTTTAATAATGATGCCCCTCGTCTAGAGGTTTGTTCTGTCTTGAAAAAGAACACACACACACTGTTATCTTCACAGGATCTAAATGCACATATTCCACTTTGCTTCACTCAGCACATGGTTGATCAAGTGACCAACCTTGATTATCCATTACCTACTGGTTATGATTCTTTTTCTCTTGAGGCTGAAGCTGGATTAGACCCAAATTCAGTTAACCCCCATTCAACACCATACACTCAGCCTAGGCCCTCTAGACTTCCCAAAGCCCAAAGAGAAGCCTTGCAAGAATCCAGAAAAAGATCCTTAGAAGCTGATGTTGGTGGTAGCTCTGTTAGTCAAGAGGGAGACACTGCACCTAGTGCAGCAAATAAGGAAGGTAGTCAAGCAGAACCCACAGTGGTTCCCCCTGAGCCTAAGAAGAAGAGAGCTAGGAGGACCAAAACCACTGTCAGCCACCCTGCAGTCTCCCAAAAGACTGTGGAGGAAACCAGGGGAATAAACTCCTCCCTAGATGTGCCTTCTCAACAAGGTGCTTCTATTGAATTTGGCCTGTCTCCCAAGGCACCCTGTACAGAGTCTGCACAAACTCATGGTTCCCAACCTGAGAAACCCCCACTTGAAGAAACACACAGTGAGTTAGGGCACAGTGAGGATTTCTCTACTCCTATTGATGGTTCACATGTTTCATCTGTGAATCAGCCCCCACTCTCTACTACACTTTCACCTTCTTCCTTCCCTACACATTCTTTTGTCTCTTCTCCACAACCTAGAGAAGGGGACAGTCCCAACCCTTCAGGTTTTGATCATCCATCTCCAATCATGGATGAGCCCCCCTCTAGTGGTCCACAAGAACCCATTTCTCAAAGTGAGATGGACACCACTCCTCCAAACACTGAGCTAGGGCAAAGTGGTATTTTGTCAGAAACTGAAACAGCCAACACTTTGTCTGACCTCCAAGGAGCATCTTACCTTCAGGAAGATGCTGTCACAGTCTCTGTTGCTGTCAAAGACACTGGGGATGCTACTGTCCTGGGCACAGCTACTGTCAAAGGTGGAGAGAAAGATGCTGTCACTACAGAATATACTGTCACTCCACCTCCCAAAGATGCTGTCATGCCAGAACCTGCTGTCCAGACTACAACTGACAGTAACATTCCTCCCAAAGATGCTGTCAAGTCCTCCCAGCCTAATTTTGATGCTGTACTTGTTGAGGATGCCTCTGATGATGACCTACCTCTTGCCAAACTCCTAAAGGTACATTCTAAATCTTCTCCTTCCATGCATGTTAGTACTGCTCATACCCATGCATCTAGGTTGAGTGAGGGTGTGCAAAAGAAAAGAGAGATAAAAGAAAAGAGAGGTGAGCATAAAAATGAGAGGCAGCCAAATGAGCTGGCAAAAGGAGAGGGACTTGAGCATGTCCAGAGAGATATTGAGGGAGCCCACACTATTCAGGCACTAGGCCTTGAGAGTCAAACTGTGAGGGGTGATGAGATCACTCAAAAACACCCTGAGAGTGTGAGAACCCCCATAGCCTCCAAGCCCCTGTCTTTTCCTTCCCCTCCAAGAAGGTTAAGGTCTGGTGGCCCCTCTGCTACTTTTGGTAACAGGATTGCAGCTCTTGAAGGACAGTGTGCTACTTTGGACTCCAAGCTGGACTCTCTCTCTCAACTGGTGGTTGATGGTTTTGCTGCTACTCAACTTTCTATTCAGTTCCTTACTGACCTGGTAGCTGCCAACTCAACTAAGGGGGAGAAGGTAGCAAGATCAGAACCAATGCCTATTCAAGAATCAGGTGGAACTCAGGGGGAGCCTGTAGCTGTGAAGACCAGAGGGGGAGCTAAAAGGAAAGCAATGTCTCAGGGGGAGCAAGTCAAACCAAGCAGTGCAAAACCACAGGATAAAGCTGAAAGGACTATTGAAGTGGAAATGGATGGAGAAAGGGTGTTAATGTCAAAGGAAACTCAAGATGCATTGCAAAGAAGACCTGCATCTAGACATCCAATCTTGCCTCCTGTGGTGATTAGAGAACCTATTCAAGAAACTCAAGAAACTGCTCTGCACAAGAAATGGAGAGAAATGGAGGAACAAAACAAACTTGGGAAAGGTAAAGGGAAACTGCCTGAATCCATCCATAAAGGAACTACTTGGTCAAATGGTACTGAGTATGATCAAGAGGAAGCCAATGTCTTGATGGTGGATTACAGGGAGAGCACATTACACAACCATGACAATGAGTTTAGCAGTTTGGTGGAAGAAGCAATGAATGCTCCTAGCAACCGTCCAACCAACACCACAAAACTGTTAAAGGAGCAAATTATCAGTGTCAGTGTAATGGTGAATGATGAGAAAAGATGGGCTGTAAGTATTTATCTAACTTCTGGCATATCTTATTTCATCACAATGCAGCTATTGCAGAGTCTGCCAGCAAAGGTGTTGTGTGCTTTGAAGGGAAAGATCAGGGCAACTCAAACACCATTCAATGAAATATTGGATATGCAAATCCAGAACCTGATCATACAGAAACTACCTGAAGTCTACTCAAATCCACCAAGTGTTTTCTACAGATCTGAAACTAAGGATGGCACAAGAAGGAACAGCTTCATGAATATTGGTAGCCCATCCAAAATGGAAACCAAGTCAATTCTGAAGGTACTAGATGAAATACTCAGTTCAAATGCCAATCCAGGAAGAGTTCATGCTGTTCAAGAAATCTACAAAATGCTGGTGTTGAGAGACAAGGCACTGGGAGCTAGAATGAAGGAGCTAATCACTAGAGCCAATGCCAAAAGAAATGATCAAGGTGGAAGTTGCTTCTATAACATTCCTCCCCATGATGATGATGATGATGATGAAGATGGTAAGGATGGAGGTGGTGAAGCTTCTGGAAATGCTGGAAATGCTGGTGGAAGTAATTCTGGGAATACTGGTATTCAATCTCAGAATGAAGGCAATGAAGAAACTCCTAACCAGGAAAAGAAAGATGCTGGTGCAACAGATGAAGAGGAGTCAAGAATACTGGAAGCTTTGGAGGCAAGCATTCTTAGATGTGCTATTGACTGCATAAATGCTGAAAAAGATGCTGTCATCAAAGGTACTGTCGACAAGGATACTGTCATAGAAGATGCTGTCTTGAAAGATGCTGTCGACAGAGGTACTGTCAAAGAAGGTTCTGTCAAGGATGAAACCAAAGCTGCTGTCAAACCCAAGAGACTGAAAGCTAATGCTAAGGCATGGTTTTCTAGACAGAAACCTGCAGGAAAGCACAAATACTCAGGAAAGGAAAAGGCCACTGGATTTGGCAGAAATCTAAGGAAGCCAATTCAATCAATTCCTCCCAACAGTCTTAAGATTCAACAAATGAAATCAAAAGAAATTAAGAGTGTTGAGGTTAAGCTGGATGCAAATCAAGAGGCCTCTGAGTATATTCTGTGGTGGGAAGAATCAAGGTCTGCCAAGATTGACAAGGACTTCAATCTGGTAGCCACATCAACCAAGAACAGCACATCAACCATAGATAAAAGAAGAATTGATTTCTTCTACCTGGAAAGAATGGTAGAGTTGCTGGAGAGCTATGATAATGTTTCAGAGGCTGTCATGGAACATGTTCTAAAATATCAGGCAGATAGGGATGCTGAATTTTATCAGAAATTTGGCTATAACTTTGCAGATTTTGATGATGCTGATATTCTTACTGATCTCCCAGCCTCTCCTATACCATACCACTGGTACTATGAGTTTGATGACTCACCCACAGAAGAAGGGCAAGCCCAACCAACTCAGGAAGGGCAACCCAAGCCAAGCAAAGGACCTGAATCTTCTGCATATTCTCAAGCTCAGACAGAACTTGATAAGAAGGAAGCTGAATTACTAGAAATTCACAAGGCCTCTAACAAGGCAGAAAGTGAAGCTCCAAATTATCAACCATTTATGCTGGAAAATCCCCTAAGAGTCAAGTTCCTAAAAGAAGAAATCTATGTTTGCAGCTTGCATAAGCTTAAAACATCCACTCTGAAGGATTTACAGTATATGGTAGCTGGTTCAGTTCACCCCTTGGAACAGATTTGTTCTTATGAGATAGAGAAGTTATTGGAAGGGAGAAAAGGAGAAGACTCAAAGCTGGACAAGCACAGAAGGAAGTCTCTCAATGCTTATCCTGGAAGAAGATTCAAGCTCATTAATGAAGAACTTCATTTCAGAACTTATCCATATGATATAGAGCAATGGCTAAATCTCAGGGATGTTAGCTCTCTCATATCTCCTTCCATAAAGAAGATCATTGATGAAGTAGAGGATGATGCAGTGTCTGCTGCTGAAATTTCTCTTGTAGAAAGTCTAAGAAGCTGCTTGGCAGAAGCTTTCAAAAGAGAGGATGCAGCAAGACAGAAGAGGAAATCTCAAGCTAAGTGAAAATTCTTGAATTCTGATCTTGTTAGTTAAGTTGTCAGCACATATTGTAAATTTGCTGTTATTTTCCATAAAAACAAATTGGGGGAGATTGTTGGGATTTATGGGTGATAGCATAGAAACAACTTAACTTTGATTGTACTTAATTTTTTAAATTAAGTAGAACATACTGTCATAGCCAAAGTATGTTCTTGTAATCAGTATGTAATGTTATTCTAGTTGTATTATTTGAAAGAAGTTCACTTGTGTGTTCAAGCCTCAAAGAATGCTTTTTGGATGACAACATGAATAAAGGTTACTGTCCTAAAGCTGTGACAGTAAGATTACAAGAAGACAGAATGTTGCAAGTCACGACAGCATATTTACTCTGACAGCAACATTGGCGGAAGACTACGCGACAGCAACTATTGCCCTCGACAGCAAGTTTGGGATCCTCGACAGCACTCTATGCGGGGAACTCATACTGTCACCAAAAGATCATTCCTGTGACAGCAAGCTTTGCGGCAAAAGTAACTGTCTCAATAAAGATCCTCATGCTAGGTATCTTTCTCAGTCAAATCCCGTGACAGTTTAAATGTTCAAGAAACAGGCGTGATGCAGCATCCCTAAGCTGCACCAAGTCTGCAAGACTACGACAGAAGCTTCAAGGCACTACAAATCAAAAGCGAATCAATTCAAGAGCAAGGTCAAGTCTTTATCTGCTGAATTGGTTTAGCTGGAAATAGAATGAATCTAGGTTGCTTTCTTTGTAATGTATATCTGACATGTTAGCAATTTAGGAAAGTCACATGGGTAAGACAATCTGTAAGAAGCTGCCACTTGACAGTGACAGCAGCTTTACAAACCCGTGACTGATAGTGATAGGGTTAGTCATATACCTACTATCAACTCATTCTAGAACTGTAACAAATACAAGCAAGTGTCTTAGAAGAAAAACCCGAAGCTCGAGATCTTTTTCTTGAGGTTGTAGCAACACTTTGCAAAATAAATAAAACATTTATTTTGTGAATCTTGTTCTTACTAAATACTGTTCGTGATTGCATATATTGCTGATAACGTTTAATCTTGATTTTAGTTGTTGAAATTTAGATTGAATTTTATCAGTATTGCATTCATCCCCCCCCCCTTCTGCAATACACAAGGACTAACAAGTATTTATATAATTTTTAGCGTAAATGAACAAGAAATCATAAAGTTTTCACTACCTCAAGCAAAATTTGTAAATTATGAAAATCCTTTAGCTCAACCGGATACTTAGGAGCCAAAGTCAAAGCCTCATTAACATCTTCAAAAGTGTCACATGCATTACTTAATGCAATCCTTGCAGCAACCCTGAACGTAATTTGGCCTCATTAACAATTTTTAATGTCAAACCTTGCTCAACAAAGTATGGTAGATCACATAACAAAAGTATGGTAGATCACATAACGAACTGCATATTCTAAGATAAATAGTCCTTGCACATTTTTATTATTTTTATGTAAAAGGAGCAAAAAAGATAAATAGAAACGAATACTTGCAAACCTCCAAACACACATAAAATATCTGGCAATCATAAAACACTACACCGCTACAATGTTGGGGTTTAGATCAGGAGTATATGTGTTATTCATTGGATCATTTGTTTATCTAAGTTGTAAAACCCCAATCCCACATTGAGATTTGGGACTTTAGTTCAGTTTATAGTTTATAGTTTATAGTTTATAATGTAAAGTACTACTACTAAGTAACCAACAAATCATGAGTTTTTGGGGCCTATAGGGTGGGCTTGTGAGCTACCCAAGTTGGCTACATTTGGGTTAGTGTACTTTGACTTATTTCGAATTCGGATTCGTAATCGGGACTTGGCCCGATTTTCAGAAAAAGCTCGGGATTTGACCCGAGTTGTCACAAAGTTATTACGGACAAATGATTTCTTAGGTTATGATTAATCACAATTATCTTGAGCTACTTTACAATTATGTTAAATCCTAATCACAAAAAAACTATTCATCACCATTAAGCATGCATGTTAGAACAGTTTTCATTAACGTTCTTCCTTATAATGGTCAAGAAATAGGCCATTCACTTTAAACATAAAATTCATACCCGAAGAAAATCGTTCTATTTGTTAAGTACATAAAACGTGAAAAGTCGACACGAGCTCACTCCAATAAAGGTTCAGCATAAAACATTTCTTCCAAAACTACACTTTTCTTAAGTAAACATCTAAAACTAATACAAAAAACGAGTACAATTCAAATAATTTGTACCACGTAAGATCTGTATATATTGGTTTGTCCAATTTGCACGGCCGACACCCAGCTTTTGTGATGCCAACTATTATTAGCTGAAAATAATTCCTACGAATTAGCCAATGAAATTATTATGGAACTTTAATATATCTATACTTCAATATCTAAAAGAACATGTGTTGTAGATGTTGCACCTGCACTGAGTGCCTCACAAATTTCAAATCTATACATATCCATTATGATCATCAACAACAAAGAAATGAACTTTAAAGTAGTAACATGTGTCAAGTACCAAGAGGTCACTAAGGTCTACACTGAATCACAACCTATATAAAAGGAAGGAAATACATTTACAGCTTTAATGAGTCATGCCCTTTAATTTACGATCCCTTAATTCCGTGAGATTCAAGACTTAATACATGAAGTAACAAGAAATACCAAAAGTTGCCAATAATATTTTCCAAGCGAAGGCATGCAAAACTACATTACACCATCCATTTGAGCTGTGGTTTTCAATTGCAAACTCCATCAATGAAGCATATATGAGACCATCCATTTGAGCAATGAGAGAGCACAATATCACTTAGGACAACGAGGGGTTGATGGACCATTTTAGATAGCCAGCTAGGTCAGTTTCTATGTATAATCAATACTGATCGTTCAGAGTCAATTGTCATACTTGTATCCCGTTGCGCTAATTCTACATAGGATCTCATTTATCTTATATATATAGAGTCATGCTCCATTGAGAATCTCAATTATTGTGAGATATGAAATCTAATCTCAGTCACTCATTCATATGTTTTATTTCCATTTTCCACCACTCATTAACTTTATCAATATTTTAATATTTCATCACCATCTCCTTTATACATTAACCACCCACCACATTCGATCGCTGGCTACCACCACATCCGGGCAACCATCAATAAATCACCAACGACATAATTAAAATCACCACAATTTTTAAAAAATCACCAACATTAACCGAAAATCACCACAAACAAATTAACAAAACCATTACCACCACCACACAACCATCACTATTGACATCTCCCCACCATCACCACCACCAATACAACTTCAATCACCACCACTAATACACCATCATATCATAACGAAAATCACGAAGAATCATCAAAATCACAAAACATAAAATAAAAAAATGAAATGTAAATCATCAGATTGCCACCTTCTCTACCAAAATCGCCACCCCCGCCATCAATAAAATCACCAACTCCAAGCATAAATCACCAGAAAAAGAACTAGGAACAAATCACTAGAATATTCGATTTCCGATTGGTTTTTCCGATGAACGAACTTCAAAATTAATCTGCAGGTTTTCCAATATGAAATCATATATGTGACCATCATTACAAGGCTGGTGCAAGGCTTGATAAGAAACGTTGCAAGGATGAAATTGGAGGCGGAGAAGGGAGAATAGAAGAGACGTCCGGAGATGAAGAAGAGATAAAAGTGATAAGGACGAGGAGATCGAAAATTAAAGAAGGAGAAATCACTAGTAGCTATATTGAACAATCGGAGAGGGTGAATGAAAGTAACAATGGTGGCAAAGCTACTGTGATACACATATGTGTATATCAAAATGATATTTTTGAATTAAATAAACATGTTGTTGTGATTAAAAGTAATTAAAGTAATATCGGTGATATTGCACCCACGAGTTATAATTTGACATTTGACGTGCCACATCATTCGGGATAAATTTCAGGAACGATTTCGGGGTACTTAGCACTACCCATATCGCACATCAAACGTAAACTATTTTTGGGTACAAAGTTTACAAATAATTACCTAAAAAAACATCACCGCTCTATTTAAAAAACACATATCTAAATTTTTCTATGTATGTTCAACACACTAGGATTCAATATCAATAGAACTACAATTATAGTTGTGTTGAATAATTAAAAAAAAAACTTTAATGACCTCAACAATGTAAGAAAAATAATAATAGTCATAGAAAACTTTAATTCTTAACTGAATCAACAAAAAAAATAATCAAAATTGAATGAAAAATCTCATTGAACCTTTATCTGCCATGTTCCCTTAGATAGCAGCCTTGAATGTTTTCGTGTTGTACGGCGCACAAGTAAATAGATAATCCAGGAGACACATCCTGAAATTTCTAACGATCAAAAAACCTGAAATGTTTAAAACAAGGAGTTCTCAAACCCATCAAAAAATCACAATCCAACAACTCGAAAAATAATAATTTTCTTATTTTTAGAAACAAGTTAAGCATGTCACCATTTCACCTAACATTTCCAACATATATTCGATACAATATCACAAACATACACACAATTAATTTATTCATAACATTATATTCAATAATTTACATATATAAAAAAAATCTTAATCAAATAATTATTCTGAACAGTGTATTCAATTTTGATCCCCACCATCTTAAATCACGGTAACACGGTCCAAAATCACAAGTGATTTGGTTTACATTCATCGTCCGGTGAAACCAAAACTTGGGAAGGTAAGATGCTTTTCATGAATATTGAGAAGGTAAGATGTTTTTCGGAATGCAAGTAGACTAGTTCTAAACGTCAAACTATGCAGGTTACTAGGATCTTATAATTTAATATAATACGCTAAGACCGAAGATTTTTAAAAAATTCTTGCCTTAGTTATTCACTTATCAATAAAATAATTACGACAAAAACACAAATTATATAACAATATGAATCACATTAAAAAAATTACAACAGAGCAACAAAGGACTACTTACCTTGCACATATAAATTAATAAGCCCGAAGATAAAACTAAAAAATAGTTTACATACTTAAAAATATATACATATACATGACCGCATGCTACTTTATATGCTCTATGAATGTGTTTCAAAATCTTTTGGGATAAAAATCCTAAAACTAATCTAAGTTTATGTATGACAAACAATAACAAGACGAATCAAATATGAGAAGTAAAAAATTTAGCAATGACTCGATGTGAAGGAATTGCTAAATTAAAGTACAAAAAGATTGAAAGTATTTATTTCTAATCAAATAAATGTCTCATCTACAGCCAAATACACACACACAACTGAAACACATTTTACTAATCAAAAACTAGTTTACTAAATTTATTTCTATAGGTCAAACTTAGTATATAGATGTAATGTACTCTCTAGCTCATGCAATCCATGTACAGTTATGAGGCAAATGTAAATCATCGGTCACATATAACCACAACTATGATTACAAGTAACTAATTGCTATTAATCTACAAACTTAAGAGCTTCTCATTTTAATAGACCGCACTTACAAATTTTAAAAATTACAATTAACATATTTGGATGCTCCTCATTTATCAACAGTCATAAAATTAGCATTTAACAAATACATTATAACTACTTTCTCCGTCCCACCCATTTGTTTACATTTGGGTTGGGGACGAAAGTTAAGAAAACTTGCAAAATAGTTGAAAACAGTAAGAAAATGAGCAAAGTGGTGGGACCGATCAATATTTGATGTATAAAGTGAGTATAGTAGATGTAGTTAATTTTTATATTATAAATCTTTACTGTTTTTGGAAGTTTTAGAAATGTAAAGATTTTGGAAGCTTTAGAAATGTAAAGAATTGAGAGGGATATACAAAAAATGAAAAGTGTAAAATATGGTTGGTACAGAGGGAGTATTACACTACAGTGCTACTAAAAGAAATGCATTCAATAAGTAAAAAAATAACAACACATCTTAACAAACAAAAGCATTTAACACTATAAATCAAAATACATGGTTCTCAAATAACGGTAAATTATATAGTTGACTTAGATAAAACTTAATTAACAAATTCTTTTCTTTCCTTTTATTTAAAGTTCCTTACATAATCTCCAATGAATTAACAAGTTATTATTAACACAACTTTTTACAAATACTATCAATCCAATGGATTTCATATAGTAATTAACTTTTAAAAAAAATCATAAGTGCAAGTTATGTAAATAACTGGGATTCTGGACAACTGAGTTCCAACATGCATACAACTTAAGTTCAACAGACCTGGAAAGAAAAATGACACGATGAATTTTTTGTAAAGAACTAAAACTTACGAACTATCAAGGCCCAAGATGCAAATAACCAAGGTGCAAAATATGTATATAAGACAAGGTAAATATGGTCAAATGGCAATAATTAGTTGCAAATAGAATATATACATATCTGTATGCAGTCTTCAACTTCAAAACCAATCATGAGTTTGCAAACTACATGTTAAAATTGGAAATGTTTGGATACTGATAATACTTTCAACGAAACAAAAATACATGTATATGATAGTTATGTTCTAAATTTGCATCCAGAAAAGTAAGAGAAAATGACTTGAATACCTAATTTTTATAATATTAAGCTCGGTTTAATTTTTTCCAAATTTAAGGCCCATTTTACTCACTTGTTCCGCTAGTCAATCTTGTGTATCTTGCGACAAATCTATACAAAAAATACATATACGGTACATATATACATTAAAAACACAAACCATCATTCCCGATCCACATCCCTACTCCCACTCCACCTCCAGCCCATCCACACACAGCACCCCATACCCTCATCATCCCCATTTTCATCTAAATTGCATCTCTCTTCAACTAACCTCCTAATTTTCTATACCACTAACTTTTAATTCCATATCTGCCCCCTCATCCTCATTATTAACAGAACCCAACATAATTTCTGAATGGAAGAGTACTATAGATTTTGACTTTTGAATTATTTAATAGATAGTTGTGGGTTCTTGAAGAGGACACTCAATTGGTGTTGTTTCAGAGGTAATACGCATCATGATTTAGCGTAGTGTTGAGTCGTATGGATGTTTTGCATATCGGTTTGATATGTTGCCTTAACAAGTGTGTTAAGTTGGCAGTCAGGGCCAAGTCACTTGAGTTTAGATAATCAAGGCCACCTCTTTCTCAGTCGAGTCAAAAAGGGCCATTAGAACTGGTTTAGCTTAGATGTTTCTGTAAACATTGTTGCACAACTTAAAAAAGTTAATGAATTTGTACCTTGTCATTGTTAATTACATCTGTTACTCGGACGAGTCCTCCTTTGTACTTCCAATTCTATTAACATCAACCTTCTAGAAAATTCCGCTACTTCCCTGCACCCAAAGGAAAAACCATAAATAGAAGGAAACAAGGTAAGAGGTACATATCTTTGTAGAGAGCAAAACAGTAAAACTAACATGCTATTCAGCACACGTAATATTCTAGTATTGTCACTTATTTCACACACAATAACAGAACACTGCCACGAACATTTCAAAATGACATTTGTTTCAGTATATGACAACTTATCTGAGAAGATGCACTATAAACTGATTCTATTTAAAGACCTAAACCGAGAAAACTCTTACAAAAACAAGCTTGTGGACGTGAGCTTGTTTTCCTTGTGTGCAGGCATCAGCGCGATGCGCGTGAAAATTTTATAATCAAAATCATATATAGGAAAGCGGGAAACGGGTAATAAGGAGCCACATCTGTATGAAGGCCACACTTAAGTTAACTACGCAATGCGCGTACAGTCTCACATGTAATGAGGGCAGTTTTATGGGTGCGCAATTGCGGCGCATAGTTTTAAGGTAACTTAATAAACATAGCACACTACACATATTTATGCAGCAAAGTTCTTGCAAGCATGTCAATAGTTTCACATTTCTCTCCGGCCATACACCATATATATAGTACATGGGCGAAAATTTAATTTTACCAAATGTCAGAAATCGTTTACAAATATTTACAAGTTCCAAGTATAATCAAATGAATAAAACCAGGCTAACCAGCTTATCCATGGGTGCCATCGGAAAAATTAATTGTTAGAACATTCTATTAAGAAGTGGGACTAATACTTATCTGCACCAAGAAGCAAACACGCAAGTAGCAATCAATACAACACTTCCATGTAATTCATGATACTATCGTCTACTATTTGATATATCTCGTATAGAGAGACTTAAAAATAAAAGAATAAAAACTGACCTTATCCTCTTTCATAACAAAGGCATTAATTTGCAATAACAAGTCGATCAAAATTGTGTCACGTTCATTTATCCCTTTTTTCCCTAGTATAATGGCTTGAATAATTTATATTTTTTTCTAAAAATGTATAGTTCTCCAAAATTGTAACATTGCCTATACATAAAATCAACATTTTCATTGCTTCATTGCGCAAAACATAAGAAAACAAACACAATATAAATATATCGTGATCTTCTCGAGGCAATCCTAAATAATGTGCTAGGTAATAGTAATGACTTTAGATGTGTTATTTGAGGCAATAGGCGAGACATGGCAACGAGAGTTCTATAATTATTAATACAGAGGAGACAAGAGGCGCCTTATTATAGATTTGCATTCCCGGTCGCAGATATATATTCTAACACATGCACATATCTGAGAACAAGTGTGTGCCAGTATTTCTATAATATTTTATATTAATACGACTACAAAATGATAGTATTAAAACATATTTTAAAATTTTGATGTCAAATACTACAGTTTATTTAAACTTTACAAATAAATATTTTAGTGCTTCAGTTTTAGTAATAATGAAACACTTACGGTTTTATATTTTAATTATATATAATAGATACATTTATATCATTTTTATAACAATGAGACAACAATGAGACAACACTTATGAGACCGTGATTAAATGATCGCTTCAATGTCGCCTAATCGAGGACATGCGACAAAGGAATCAACTTGTCCAAAAGGAGGCAAGATTGCCTTGTATAGCGCCTTTGGTAACACTGGTCCTTATTTTCTCTCTTTTTTGGAAAATTATTTTTATTTGTTACTTGCAAGCAAATACAGTTTTATACCTTATCATCCTTTGATTTGTAGAACATTCCACAAACAAAAACAACAATGTTATTCCCTAGAGGCTTTGCTATTTCTCTTTGCAATGACATCAAATTTAGATATTTAAAGTTAAGACACACACAACACACTTACATTCACCAAACATATATATCATACAGTTTCCACAAAGGAATGAGATATTTATGACATGCTCAGACATTTAAAAGTACCCGTCAATCATGTAATTGTCATATAGCTCCCAACAGAACTTTCTAAAATATTGTGGTCCGAATATATTGTAAATGATAAAATTAACATGCTAACCTATCAATCTCTTCCAGTCGTGCGGGATCCAGACCATCATCATCACTGTCTCCATCGACATTGAAGCTCACATCTTGAATTTCTAATTGCTTTAACATATCACCAGCAGAACTGCTACGGTTTGCGTTTGCAGAATCAGAAGCATTCATGTCCTAAAAAATGTTAATATACATCTTCTTAGGTACTTAAAATTATGCATGAAACTATCTAGGAATAAATAACACAGTACAATGTTGGCAAGAAGTGCAAGAAATAACCAACAACATAACAATGGACACCATGTGCCTGACCTGCTCACGGTTCTCAGTGACCTTCTTTGAAGCAGGGGCCTCAGTTGAACTAAAAGCACGACTACTTGAAGAAGTTTTCTTTTTCTCCTTCCCTTTATTACGGTTCTTTTTCTTCTTCTTTGAGGTTTGAACCCCTTTGGTATCTGCAAATTTAATGGACCTAGTTAATATTGAAGTTTGCATTATAAAAAACAAAAGCGCCTTGCCTCTTTCAAACTACAATGTAAAACACACTTTATCATATAGAAGAGACATGACTAATATATCAAAACTGAGCTAATTAGTCATGCTAGTGGTGGTGTATTTCTTTTTGAATTAATAGAATGTCATGTCTCACCATCTAAAAAAAATTATTCGCATAGATGGGTTTCTCTTTGAAATTGTTGGGATTCACCTCCTTCAGTTTCTACGTAAGCTTACATGAATTTTATTTTTTATATTTTGTATTTTTATATAGCAAGATCAGGCTATACAGATAACACATATAGAGGACCTGGAGTCCTCCCAAAAGAAAATTCCCCCTTTATTAAAGTAGAACAAGGACCAGAAGTATAGCTATTTTATAATGTGTACAATTTTAATTACACGTATCTATAAGCTAGTATAGGGCACACATACAAAAAAACGAGGGAGCAAAAAGATGATGATACCTCCATCTCCTTTGATAAACGAAAGGAGGTCATCAATCGAACGGTCTATATGTTTTTCAACCTCCACTTCTGCCTGCACATTCTATCAAGGAAGAACATCAACCAATGACAATTAAAGTATGATACAAACTAAATCTTAGAAGATATATTCAGGTTGTTAATAGTACCAACGATAGGATATTGAAGATCATGGAAAGTTTACCTTTGCGTTCTCTGCCTCGTCGAGCTTTTTCTTCTGTTTTGCCAACAGCTTAATTGAAAGCCTAGCACGTAAACCTTGGCCCTGCATTAGTTGTCAATGTCAACATAGAAAAGAAGGTGAGGAACATGTCACCGGAGAACAAGCAGCGAACTTGGTGGGTGCATGAAAAAAACCTGCACACACTGCTTGAAAGATTTAGAGAAATCTTGCTCTATTTCCAGGAAACTTTTCTCAGTGTTTCGAGCAAGAGTGTCACGGATCATGTCAAATAGCCATTTAAGTTGTAGACAGTGTGCAGCACGAAGCAACATCCAAAGAATGTGTTCATCCTTTTTTAGAAGTTCGTCAATAAACAACAGGCAGTCCTGTTAAAAAAACAGATGTTAATTCAAAATTTATGATATCCATTGTAAAAGAATTCTACGAAGCAATTTTTACAAATAAATAATTAATTCCTTGAAATCAAAATGAGTCTTAGTCAAACCAGGAAACACATTCTAACAACAAAACTTAAGCAAACAGGAATCTAACCTCAGAAGACCGACCAGGTGCTCTAGAAAATCGAAGATATTCAAATATCATTTTCAATGCCTCTTTTGTAACCCCTGGAGACATATAAACCGGGTGGGTCCAAGAAACCCCAAATCCGCAATCCAATGCATCGCATATATAGGGGCTATGCCAGCCAATCTCAATTTCTAGTTTCAGAATGTCACCATCAACAATTCCAAGGTATATAAAGGGATCCACATTCTGACACTAAGTAAAGCATCCGAAATAATCGTCATTCAAAGTTACAAAACAGGTTTATACAAGCTCAACAAAGTATACTATATGACCAATAAAATATTAATTGATAATGCAGTTTGAGAAACAATACATCATTTTTATAAGCAAAGCAAAGCAGGATAGTACACGACCCGAAACGACACGAACACGATTGCCAATGTTTAATACTACACAAGTAGCTCAATATAAGAATTAAACTTTGTAAAAATGCACATAACATTGTTAGAGATTAAAAGCCCTCTTTTCCATTAGGGTTATGAACACATAATGAAATTATCATATCAAAATAATTATAAATCAACCATAATTATCACTTCCCAGTCTATCATCCCAAAATCTCAAACCCAAGCTAGAGCTAGTAAACCCGGTCCAGAGATATTGACCTGACCCGACCCGTATAGTCAAAACATCGAGTCAGGTCCTTTGTGACTTGACCCGCCTGTATTTGAAGTTTGAAGCACTTTTGGTCAAAATAATTGATTTTAAAAATATTGTTATTGTGTAACACTATCTTATATTTATTATTATTATAAATTAAATTTGAAAATAAGGATTTTAGTTACACTTTTCAAAAAAAATAATAATTTAATTACATATTATCATAATTTATAGAGTGCACAAAAATTTGAATGTCATATGGTGTGAAATAAAGAAATATTATTTCAAATTTTATTCACTGTATATATGTCATGAAATGTGTATTTATTACGAAAGTGTAAAATTATAAATAAAAGTCCTTATTTGTTTAGAAAATTTGAATAAATTAATAATCTATTTCAGATTTATTAAAAATGTTGATTTAATCTAAAATTTTGACCAAAAGATGACATATATTAAAGCATATATATATATTAAAAAATCAAAAAAAAAAGAACACGGATAAAATCAAAATACTTTACTTGATTTGTTGATAAAAAAAATGAAATAGTTATTATCAAAAACGAGAAATGAAAAAAACTATTACATTTAAAATTGTTTTACCTCGTGTTTTGTGTACTCCCATCCAATTTTTGACCCATAGAATTTATCAAACCTCGACATAGTAATAACCTGCATAAATAAAAACCAATACACAAGTTAAAGGCAACGTAAAAGTATGTTTAGTAGATAAAAAAAAATCGAAAACTATAACCAAAACTGATTTCAAAAAAAAAAGTACTACAATAACAAATTTTACTGTAAATCAATCATCTAGTAATGATATTACAAACAATTGAAATCGAATAATCAAGAAATAAAAGACTATAACCTGATCAAAACAAGGTTGCACAGGACAGTCTGAATAAGGACGACGAGAGAGCACAGCTGCACAAGAGCAAGTAATAGAGAGAGGACAACAAAATGTAAATATTTTATATGAGATATATGGTATCCAAAGATGCAATGTAGATATTAAAATTAAAAAAAAGGTTAGAATAACAGATAATTTTTAAGGTAGTTTTAGAAATTGGGTGAATGTTTTTTTTTAATTATCTTTTTTCTTAATATTTTAGGAGTATATGATATGGTATCAAAGATGCAATGTAGATATTAAATAATAATAAATTAATTATAATGATAGATAATTTTGAAAGCTTTTTTAGAAATTAGGTGAATATCTATTTTTAATTGTTTGTTTGAAAGATATGAGAATATTCTCTCTAGATTTGATGTCCCAAAAATATAGTAAATATATAGGAATATAAAAAATATGATTTTATAGATATATTTAGAAATTAGTGGGTATCTTTTTTAAAATATTTCTTATTCAAATATTCAAATTATTTATAAACATCGATGTTACACAATTTTACGACGATCACTAATAGTATATTAGATTAATTGTAAATACAGAGTCAGAATTAATGCTGGACTTAATTTAAACCAAGAACATGGTTGCAAGTTTTGACCATGGAATTTCCAAAGTTTGTGGAATCAAAAATTTTATATTGGAAAATAAAACTATTGAAGTTAGCCGTGATAATATATTAGATTGATTTTAATTAGTACTAGCTTATATCTCGTGCGACGCACGGTCTTCTTTAATATTTTCTTATTTTTATTTAGATTTTAGTTATTATATATAATTTGATAAAATTCTAATATATATATACCGGATTTATAAATCTAACAATTTAATATCTAAATTTAATATATTCTTGACGTAATCTGTAGTAGTATTTTAGATATTAAAATATAAAATATTTTAAAATAACAGATCTAATGATTCGTATTTTTTTACTCTTAAAAATCTAAAAAGGGACTCAAATGTAAATATCAAAATATGTGCTCGTGCAATATACCGAGTTTATTTTAATATACTATTACTTTTATTTTCATTAATTATCTCGTTTAAATTGAATGTTAAAAAAATTATAATAAACATGAATTTCATAAGTTTAATATAATAATATTACCAATATATCTGTCTTTTGCCGTGTTATTTTTAATTTGAACATGAGTTGTTTCAGTTAAAAAATATAAAACAGGTAATATTCTTAAAAAGACAATTAGTTACTTATTCACAATTATATAAATTATATTACTTTTTTTATATATGTCGTCTGCATTATTTTTAGAAAATTAATTGTTTAAGTTAGAAAATATAAAAGAGGTAATGTGTTTTAGCTGAAAAGAATAAATAGTTATTTATTAATATTTATATAAAACAATATTACCATTGTATATTTATTTTGCATGTATTATATTTAGAAGATAAGTTGTTTTAGTTAGAAAATATAAAACAAATAATGTGTTTTAGCTGTCGGTTATAAATATATAAAATATTACCATTTTATATATATGTTGCCCGTCTTATTTTTAGAAAATGATTTGTTTTAGTTAAATAGATATATGAAATAGGTAATATGTTTTAGCTGAAAAAGGTAATTGGTTATTAATAAATTGGTTTCCATATATGTGTATTTAGAAGATGAGTTGTTTTATTTAAAAATATAAAAATAATATGTTTTAGCTGAAAAAGGTAATCGTTTATAAATATATAATAATATTACCATATTATATATATGTTGCCCGTTTTATTTTTAGAAGATGAGTTGGTTTAGTTTAAAAATAATATAAAATAGGTAATGTACTGAAAAAGGTAATTGATTATTAATAAATTGGTTATAGATAGGCCCGTGAATCGGCCCAAATACCGACCGACCGACCGACTGACCGACCGACCAAAACTTTTAATGTTTCGTCTTTAATAATATAGTATAGATTGTAGGATCAACAGTTTTATTGTGAATAAGTCCCGGTAAATATAGTTGTGTTAGTAAAATAAACGAAAATGGGAAGTACCTTATAAAATGGTAGAGAAGGAAGATTTTGAAAATATAAAAAGAAAAAGGTGTGTATTGAGTCAAAGGTGTGTATGGTAGAGAAAGAAGATTTTGAACGAATCCTTGGGGGTGTGATTCAGAGTTCGAATTCATCATTATGCACCCTCTTTTCTCTCTTATGACTGGACAATAACAGTGTTTGCTCGCTAGTCTCCACAGCGCCTTGAAGGGCTTTCTCTTCTGCGTCCAGTTCAGCCCTTCGTCGTTTAATAGCTTCCAGTTTTGCGAGGTCCTCTTCCCTTTTCTTCGCTCTAGCCTGAGCTTCTGCTTCTATCCTTTCTTTTTCTTTTTGCTTCCCACTCTTCGCAGCTATTTATTCACGTCATTTGAGAATCATGGCTTTCTGCTCCTCGGGGGTGGGCATTGCACCTTCTTCCAGTTCAGCATCAAAATTGAGGACTCGGTTTATCGGAGGTGGGGATGTGAAGGTCCCCCCTGGAGATGAGTTTTAGTAAAACCAAGTGCCCTATCATCAACACTATCAATTGCCATCGTTTTCTGTCTAGTATTACAAGCTTATTTGCACATTCCCACAGACGGCGCCAAATGTTGGAACCAGATTTCTGTCGGGTCGGACTCCGAATAGTTCTTTGGGTTCACCTGCAAAGTGAGAAGAATGCGAGGGGTTGGACCCCCGATTCACCTCCGGTGTGAGAATAAATTAAAAGGTTCCGGTGAGTATAAAATGAACGTGCTAGTGCTTGTGTATTATCAAATGAGTATTAACTACATATGAAACCTGATGAGAGCTTTTATAAGCGCAGTTTGTTACCCTTCGCCCGAAAACCTCGGAGCCACTCGTCCTCGGCGTTGCCCGTTTCACTCGACTGAAGAATCGGAAGACTTGGTCTTCTCATAACGGTAGAACGTTAGTGAACTGGATAAATGTAAAGGCTTGTCTTGCCCAATGGGCCTATTCGGGCTCATCCTTCGACCCAATTACTATTCGGCCCGATTACTCTTGGACCCAACAGTATATTAGATTAATTGTAAATACACAGAGTCAGAAATGTTGGACTTAATTTAAACCAAGAACATGGTTGCAAGTTTTGACCATGGAATTTCCAAAGTTTGTGGAATCAAAAGTTTAATATTGGAAAATAAAACTATTGAAGTTAGCCGTGATATATATATTAGATTGATTTTAATTAGTATTGTAGACTGTGATTAAGTCCTGGTAAATATAGTTGTGTTAGTAAAATAAACGAAAATGGGAAGTACCTTATAAAATGATAGAGAAGGAAGATTTTGAAAATATAAAAAGAAAAAGGTGTGTATTAAGTCAATTAAAGGTGGCCATGCAAACTACTTGTGATCTTGTCTTCCTTTTAGACCGGTGCTAGTTTTACAAATATCAGTTTTATACTGCGAGAAGAGGTATGGACCAAAAATTTGCATTGAAAATATTAATTTATCTTGATATCGAGTATTAACTTAACGGGATTTTACTGTATAAGGAGTTAAACAATAACCAATCAGATTTTTGGTTGAAAACTTCTAGGAGTGATTTAATCTAAACATGTAGAGCTTATTTGATTCTTTCTTTTCATTATCAGGAAAAGTATTGGTAGTTGGTACGGGTCCCTTTCGATACGTGTCTAAAATTCGAATTGGGCTTAAATTTGTATATGGGCTGGGTGCATTTTATATAATGGTCTTCCCTTTCTTTTGTGCTGGGCTTTGACCGCAGTTTATCAATGCAATACTTGCCTTTAAGAAAAAAACAATATTAAAGATAGCAATTTACCATGATGATTAATTTAAACGAGAGAGAGAGAGAGAGAATTGCAACCTTTCTTCTTCTTCTTCTTCTAATTTGGTCATGTAAATTTAAATTAGAAGTAAGATAAGAAGGAAAAAAAGAGGGAAACAAGTGTAGTCTTTAGGTTTGCTCTCTGGATAGTTTTACAATATTAATAGCTTGAAATTATGCTGAAAATCGATGATACAAAAAGTAAAAATCAATTTTTGTAACAAGTTCTGAAAGTTGTTTTTGTTTTCTTCACAAATCAACTTCTCCAGCAGTTACCAACCGCAATTTTTTGCCAGATAGGTGGGGAATCAGCTTTCCAGGTCTGGAAAAACTATGCCAAACAGGGCCTTTGTAATTTGGAAAAAGGGAGTCTAGAACCATTAGGCTATGTACATTTGAATATTCGATATATAACTGTAACAAATTCATATAAAGACAGAGCAATCCAGATGCTCATAGTATAAAGCATCACCATAAGCTATTTCCAACCTAAGATACTAACTCAACAGTCTAAAGCATGCACTCAATACACGAGCCATTCTCAGGAGGTTTTGACAAATACAGATTACTGCCAGTCTTGCAACATGGTCTACTCCTGTCCCTCCAAAAGTTCTTAGGCAGCGAGTAGGTCAATATATATATAATGAAAGTATGGGGCCCAATCATTATAGCAAATTAACAGGGGAACTGGCAAGAAAAATAGAGACTTGTGCATCCTGCTAGCTACTACAAGGTTACAACTGACAAAGGTGGATAAGAATTCATCCTGCTAGAGCCTAAAAACGAGTCATTATAACAAACAAAAACCAAATAAAACATGTAGGTGAAAAAAAATAGTCTTGTGCAATTGACAGAGAGACGTTCTGTCATTATATATACAGCATAAAATTCATCGTTGCTTAATTAATGCTACGATGATAAAAACTGTTCACTGCAATCCAACAAGCATAACTTGTTTTATTCAATTATCTTCCATACACAAATAAGGATACAAAGATGGCAAATATTAGTATTAGTTGTGATGACAAAATAAGGATGCACAAAAGACGAGGTAATAAATAGGGTTGAATGGAAATAATTAGTATTAGTTGTGATGACAAAATAGAACAAGAACAGATTCTGAATAACACAAGTCATGTATAGTTCATGCTATTTTCAGGTCTTTAATCATGTGTCATAATACGAAATTTATTTACGCTATTTACTTCAAATCCAATCACGAGCATTTGAACTTTATCACATGTCTAAATATAACAACTTTAACGAAACACATTTACATGTATATATGAATATGATGCGTCAGTTCTAAATTTGCAGCTCTCTCTAGAAATTAGAACTGATGCATCAAATACATATACACAAGTATAAATTTACTAAACCTTATTGCAAAACCTAAAGAAGGGATACAAATTTGTACCTTATCATTGCTTATATTTTATTTCAAGAGAGCAAAGAAGTTAACCACATAAATGGAAATTCGGGTTTTTGGAGGAAGCTCTGGAGTTTAAAAGTCCCACCAAAGGACAAAAAATTTCTCTGGAGGGCTACAACAGGTTGTCTTCCCACCAAGACACAGCTGAGAACAAAGCATGTGGATGTAAATGTTCTATGCCCTATTTGTAATGTTGAACCTGAGACCATCAGTCATGCTCTTTTAACATGGTCGTTCTCCAAAGCGGTTGGGACACAGTTGGAGTTATTGATCTAGATCAACAACAAGAGATGGTTGCTGATGGGTAAAGTAATGCATTTGATCGACGGAGAGGGGAGCAGAGGTCTATGGTGACAATGCTGTGCTTGTCTTTGTGGAAGATAAATCTTTTGATAATTTTCTGGGGTGGATGACCCCTGCAGATGGTAATGAGCGATGGACGGTTCCAACTGAAAATAAGATTAAGGTTCTAATCTTCGAACTGTTAGACCGTGTTCAAGCAATCAGAGGTTCTTCTGTCTTGTTTTCTTACTTGAGGAACAAGTTTGTAAAATGGTACGCGAACAAAGTAGCTTTCTATAGCTGATCGTGTTTGGAGGATGAGTAATGCTCATTAATGTATTAATGAACGATTTGATGAATTAATAAAATAGCATTTTCTTCGTCCAAAAAAAACTAAATTTAAATTAAAAAATTAAGAGAAAAATGCCCCTAAGTACGTACTCAGGAGACTTACATGAGTATGTAGTATATTTTAAAGGCATGATTGTAATTATATGATCATGTCCTGCAATTAAAAAAATACCCCTGCTTAGGTGAGTACATAGTTAGAGCATTAAGCAATATACACACTATAAATTAAATGGGGCAAAAAATAAAATGGGGTAAATTTGTAGTTTGGTTCACACCACATTTTGGTCCTCTCAACCACCATCGTTAGATTCAAGTCAAATTTATCAGATGTGTAAGATATAATACTACATTTATTCTATACAAACGTTCCACTCCCACCAATAACATATTAAAATTAATATTTATTAGAAACGTCTTAAAATTAATATTTATTAAAATTACATCAATCACACATTATTATATTCTATTTTGTTTAATTATAAATATTTAAAATTAATAAAAATAAAAGATTCAAAAATAACCCGTCCTATAAGCTAGTTATTCTAATTGAAGTTCCGAAAAAATATGTACTATCTTTCGGGGCCAATTGTAATACTTGTAACACGTTACGCTAATTCTAGTTATTAGAGTTGTAGTTCCAAAAAAATATATATTATCAATACCGATCTTTCAGGGTTAATTGTAACGTTTGTATCACGTTGCGCTAATTCTGCTCAAATGCGAACCTCAATTAGTGTGAGATATAAGATCCAATCTCAGTCACTCATTCATATGCTTTATCTTCATTTTCCACCACTCCTTAACTTCATCAATATTTTAATATTTCATCACCATCTTCTTTATACTCTAACCATATTTCATCATCATCTTCTTTATACTCTAACCACACACCATCTTCGATCGCCGGCTACCACCATTCCCGACGAAACACATCCGGGCCACCATCAATAAATCACTAACGACATATTTAAAATCACCACATTTTAGAAAAAATCACCACAAACAAATTAACAAAACCACTACCACCACCACAAAACCATCACTATCGACATCACCCTCGCCATCGCCACCATCAATAGCCCTTCAATCAGCACCACCAATACACCGTTATCAGGGACAGACCGGGGGGGGGGGGGGTGTTCGGGGGTCCTTGGCCATAAGCCATGTGTAATTAAAATGATATTTTTGAACTAAATAAACATGTGGTTGTGATTAAAGGTAATTAAAGTAATATGTGGTTGAGATTAGATCTCATATCTCATTTTAGTCAGGGTTCTCATATGAGCACAAGACTATATATATATAAATATATCACATCAAATGTAAACTATTTTTGGGTACAAATTTTACAAATAATTACCTAAAAAACATCACCGCTCTATTTAAAAAACACATAATAAATTTTTGTATGTATATTCAACACACCGAGATTCAATATCAATAGAACACTTATATTTGAGTTGAATAATTAAAAAAACTTTAATGACCTCAACATGTAAGAAAAATAAAACTAGTCATATAAAACTTTAATTCTTAAATGAATTAACCAAAAAACAATAAAAAATTGAATGAAAAATCTCATTGAACCTTCATCTGCCATGTTTCCTTACATAGCTGCCCTGAATGTTTTCATGTTTTCTGGTGCGCAACTAAAATGATAACCCAGGAGACACATCCTGAAATTTCTAACAATCAAAAACCTGAAATGTTTAAAACAATAAGTGGTGAATCACCATCCAGCAACTCGAAAAATAATAATTTCCTTATTTTTAGAAACAATTTAAACATGTCACTATTTCACCTAACATTTCTCGCATATATGCACAATTAACATATTTGGACGCTCCTCATTTATCAACAGTCATAAAATTAGCATTTAACAAATACATTATAACTACTTTCTCCGTCCCACCCATTTGTTTACATTTGGGTTGGGGACGAAAGTTAAGAAAACTTGCAAAATAGTTGAAAACAGTAAGAAAATGAGCAAAGTGGTGGGACCGATCAATATTTGATGTATAAAGTGAGTATAGTAGATGTAGTTAATTTTTATATTATAAATCTTTACTGTTTTTGGAAGCTTTAGAAATGTAAAGATTTTGGAAGCTTTAGAAATGTAAAGAATTGAGAGGGATATACAAAAAATGAAAAGTGTAAAAAATGGTTGGTACAGAGGGAGTATTACACTACAGTGCTACTAAAAGAAATGCATTCAATAAGTAAAAAAATAACAACACATCTTAACAAACAAAAGCATTTAACACTATAGATCAAAATACATGGTTCTCAAATAGCGCTAAATTATATAGTTGACTTAGATAAAACTTAATTAACAAATTCTTTTCTTTCCTTTTATTTAAAGTTCCTTACATAATCTCCAATGAATTAACAAGTTATTATTAACACAACTTTTTACAAATACAATAAATCCAATGGATTTCATATAGTAATTAACTTTAAAAAAAAATCATAAGTGCAAGTTATGTAAATAACTGGGATTCTGGACAACTGAGTTCCAACATGCATACAACTTAAGTTCAACAGACCTGGAAAGAAAAATGACACGGTGAATTTTTTGTAAAGAACTAAAACTTACGAACTATCAAGGTCCAAGATGCAAATAACCAAGGTGCAAAATATGTATATAAGACAAGGTAAATATGGTCAAATGGCAATAATTAGTTGCAAATAGAATATATACATATCTGTATGCAGTCTTCAACTTCAAAACCAATCATGAGTTTGCAAACTACATGTTAAAATTGGAAATGTTTAATACTTTCAACGAAACAAATATACAAGTATATGATACTTATGTTCTAAATTTGCATCCAGAAAAGTAAGAGAAAACGACTTGAATACCTAATTTTTATAATATTAAGCTCGATTTAATTTTTTCCAAATTTAAGGCCCATTTTACTCACTTGTTCCGCTAGTCAATCTTGTGTATCTTGCGACAAAACTATACATAAAATACATATACAGTACATATATACATTAAAAACATAAACCATCATTCTCGATCCACATCCCTACTCCCACTCCACCTCCAGCCCATCCACACACAGCACCCCATACCCTCATCATCCCCATTTTCATCTAAATTGCATCTCTCTTCAACTAACCTCCTAATTTTCTATTCCACTAACTTTTAATTCCATATCTGCCCCCTCATCCTCATTATTAACGGAACCCAACATAATTTCTGAATGGAAGAGTACTATAGATTTTGACTTTTGAATTGTTTAATAGATAGTTGTGGGTTCTTGAAGAGGACACTCAATTGGTGTTGTTTCAGAGGTAATACGCATCATGATTTAGCGTAGTGTCGAGTCGTATGGATGTTTTGCATATCGGTTTGATATGTTGCCTTAACAAGTGTGTTAAGTTGGCAGTTAGGGCCAAGTCACTTGAGTTTAGATAATCAAGGCCACCTCTTTCTCAGTCGAGTCAAAAAGGGCCATTAGATCTGGTTTAGATTAGATGTTTCTGTAAACATTATTGCACAACTTAAACAAGTTAATGAATTTGTACCTTGTCATTGTTAATTACATCTGACTCGGACGAGTCCTCCTTTGTACTTCCAATTCTATTAACATCAACCTTCTAGAAAATTCCGCTACTTCCCTGCACCCAAAGGAAAAACCATAAATAGAAGGAAACAAAGTAAGAGGTACATATCTTTGTAGAGAGCAAAACAGTAAAACTAACATGCTATTCAGCACACGTAATATTCTAGTATTGTCACTTATTTCACACACAATAGCAGAACACTGCCACGAACATTTCAAAATGACATTTGTTTCAGTATATGACAACTTATCTGAGAAGATGCACTATAAACTGATTCTATTTAAAGAAATAAACCGAGAAAACTCTTACAAAAAGAAGCTTGTGGACGTGAGCTTGTTTTCCTTGTGTGCAGGCATCAGCACGATGCGCGTGAAAATTTTATAATCAAAATCATATATAGGAAAGCGGGAAACGGGTAATAAGGAGCCGCATCTGTATGAAGGCTACACTTAAGTTAACTACGCAATGCGCGTACAGTCTCACATGTAATGAGGGCAGTTTTATGGGTGCGCAATTGCGGCGCATAGTTTTAAGGTAACTTAATAAACATAGCACACTACACATATAAAGCAGCAAAGTTCTTGCAAGCATGTCAATAGTTTCACATTATAATCCAGCCATGTAGGAATTATAATGCTTACAAGCTTTGAATTGAAGTTTGTACACAACTTTGAAATCATTTATTTTTTAACTAATTTATTATATCGAACCAACTCAAACAACCAATTTCTCTCCGGCCATACACCATATATAGTACATGGGCGAAAATTTAATTTTACCAAATGTCAGAAATCGTTTCCAAATATTTACAAGTTCCAAGTATAATCAAATGAATAAAACCAGGCTAACCAGCTTATCCATGGGTGCCATCGGAAAAATTAATTGTTAGAACATTCTATTAAGAAGTGGGACTAATACTTATCTGCACCAAGAAGCAAACACGCAAGTAGCAATCAATACAACACTTCCATGTAATTCATGATACTATCGTCTACTATTTGATATATCTCGTATAGATAGACTTAAAAATAAAAGAATAAAAACTGACCTTATCCTCTTTCATAACAAAGGCATTAATTTGCAATAACAAGTCGATCAAAATTGTGTCACGTTCATTTATCCCTTTTTTTCCTAGTATAATGGCTTGAATAATTTATATTTTTTTCTAAAAATGTATAGTTCTCCAAAATTGTAACATTGCCTATACATAAAATCAACATTTTCATTGCTTCGTTGTGCAAAACATAAGAAAACAAACACAATATAAATATATCGTGATCTTCTCGAGGCAATCCTAAAGAATGTGCTAGGTAATAGTTATGACTTTAGATGTGTTATTTGAGGCAATAGGCGAGACAGGGCAACGAGAGTTCTATAATTATTAATACAGAGGAGACAAGAGGCGCCTTATTATAGATTTGCATTCCCGGTCGCAGATATATATTCTAACACATGCACATATCTGAGAACAAGTGTGTGCCAGTATTTCTATAATATTTTATATTAATACGACTACAAAATGATAGTATTAAAACATATTTTAAAATTTTGATGTCAAATACTACAGTTTATTTAAACTTTACAAATAAATATTTTAGTGCTTCAGTTTTAGTAATAATGAAACACTTACGGTTTTATATTTTAATTATATATAATAGATACATTTATATCATTTTTATAACAATGAGACAACAATGAGACAACACTTATGAGACCGTGATTAAATGATCGCTTCAATGTCGCCTAATCGAGGACATGCGACAAAGGAATCAACTTGTCCAAAAGGAGGCAAGATTGCCTTGTATAGCGCCTTTGGTAACACTGGTCCTTATTTTCTCTCTTTTTTGGAAAATTATTTTTATTTGTTACTTGCAAGCAAATACAGTTGTATACCTTATCATCCTTTGATTTGTAGAACATTCCACAAACAAAAACAACAATGTTATTCCCTAGAGGCTTTGCTATTTCTCTTTGCAATGACATCAAATTTAGATATTTAAAGTTAAGACACACACAACACACTTACATTCACCAAACATATATATCATACAGTTTCCACAAAGGAATGAGATATTTATGACATGCTCAGACATTTAAAAGTACCCGTCAATCATGTAATTGTCATATAGCTCCCAACAGAACTTTCTAAAATATTGTGGTCCGAATATATTGTAAATGATAAAATTAACATGCTAACCTATCAATCTCTTCCAGTCGTGCGGGATCCAGACCATCATCATCACTGTCTCCATCGACATTGAAGCTCACATCTTGAATTTCTAATTGCTTTAACATATCACCAGCAGAACTGCTACGGTTTGCGTTTGCAGAATCAGAAGCATTCATGTCCTAAAAAATGTTAATATACATCTTCTTAGGTACTTAAAATTATGCATGAAACTATCTAGGAATAAATAACACAGTACAATGTTGGCAAGAAGTGCAAGAAATAACCAACAACATAACAATGGACACCATGTGCCTGACCTGCTCACGGTTCGCAGTGACCTTCTTTGAAGCAGGGGTCTCAGTTGAACTAAAAGCACTACTACTTGAAGAAGTTTTCTTTTTCTCCTTCCCTTTATTACGGTTCTTTTTCTTCTTCTTTGAGGTTTGAACCCCTTTGGTATCTGCAAATTTAATGGACCTAGTTAATATTGAAGTTTGCATTATAAAAAACAAAAGCGCCTTGCCTCTTTCAAACTACAATGTAAAACACACTTTATCATATAGAAGAGACATGACTAATATATCAAAACTGAGCTAATTAGTCATGCTAGTGGTGGTGTATTTCTTTTTGAATTAATAGGATGTCATGTCTCACCATCTAAAAAAAATTATTCGCATAGATGGGTTTCTCTTTGAAATTGTTGGGATTCACCTACTTCAGTTTCTACGTAAGCTTACATGAATTTTATTTTTTACATTTTGTATTTTTATATAGCAAGATCAGGCTGTACAGATAACACATATAGAGGACCTGGAGTCCTCCCAAAAGAAAATTCCCCCTTTATTAAAGTAGAACAAGGACCAGAAGTATAGCTATTTTATAATGTGTACAGTTTTAATTACACGTATCTATAAGCTAGTATAGGGCACACATACAAAAAAACGAGGGAGCAAAAAGATGATGATACCTCCATCTCCTTTGATAACCGAAAGGAGGTCATCAATCGAACGGTCTACATGTTTTTCAACCTCCACTTCTGCCTGCACATTCTATCAAGGAAGAACATCAACCAGTGACAATTAAAGTATGATACAAACTAAATCTTAGAAGATATATTCAGGTTGTTAATAGTACCAACGATAGGATATTGAAGATCATGGAAAGTTTACCTTTGCGTTCTCTGCCTCGTCGAGCTTTTTCTTCTGTTTTGCCAACAGCTTAATTGAAAGCCTAGCACGTAAACCTTGGCCCTGCATTAGTTGTCAATGTCAACATAGAAAAGAAGGTAAGGAACATGTCACCGGAGAACAAGCAGTGAACTTGGTGGGTGCATGAAAAAAACCTGCACACACTGCTTGAAAGATTTAGAGAAATCTTGCTCTATTTCCAGGAAACTTTTCTCAGTGTTTCGAGCAAGAGTGTCACGGATCATGTCAAATAGCCATTTAAGTTGTAGACAGTGTGCAGCACGAAGCAACATCCAAAGAATGTGTTCATCCTTTTTTAGAAGTTCGTCAATAAACAACAGGCAGTCCTGTTAAAAAAACAGATGTTAATTCAAAATTTATGATATCCATTGTAAAAGAATTCTACGAAGCAATTTTTACAAATAAATAATTAATTCCTTGAAATCAAAATGAGTCTTAGTCAAACCAGGAAACACATTCTAACAACAAAACTTAAGCAAACAGGAATCTAACCTCAGAAGACCGACCAGGTGCTCCAGAAAATCGAAGATATTCAAATATCATTTTCAATGCCTCTTTTGTAACCCCTGGAGACATATAAACCGGGTGGGTCCAAGAAACCCCAAATCCGCAATCCAATGCATCGCATATATAGGGGCTATGCCAGCCAATCTCAATTTCTAGTTTCAGAATGTCACCATCAACAATTCCAAGGTATATAAAGGGATCCACATTCTGACACTAAGTAAAGCATCCGAAATAATCGTCATTCAAAGTTACAAAACAGGTTTATACAAGCTCAACAAAGTATACTATATGGCCAATAAAATATTAATTGATAATGCAGTTTGAGAAACAATACATCATTTTTATAAGCAAAGCAAAGCAGGATAGTACACGACCCGAAACGACACGAACACGATTGCCAATGTTTAATACTACACAAGTAGCTCAATATAAGAATCACGACCCGAAACGACACGAACACGATTGCCAATGTTTAATACTACACAAGTAGCTCAATATAAGAATTAAACTTTGTAAAAATGCACATAACATTGTTAGAGATTAAAAGCCCTCTTTTCCATTAGGGTTATGAACACATAATGAAATTATCATATCAAAATAATTATAAATCAACCATAATTATCACTTCCCGGTCTATCATCCCAAAATCTCAAACCCAAGCTAGAGCTAGTAAACCCGGTCTAGAGATATTGACCTGACCCGACCCGTATAGTCAAAACATCGAGTCAGGTCCTTTGTGACTTGACCCGCCTGTATTTGAAGTTTGAAGCACTTTTGGTCAAAATAATTGATTTTAAAAATATTGTTATTGTGTAACAGTATCTTATATTTATTATTATTATAAATTAAATTTGAAAATAAGGATTTTAGTTACACTTTTCAAAAAAAATAATAATTTAGTTACATGTTATCATAATTTATAGAGTGCACAAAAATTTGAATGTCATATGGTGTGAAATAAAGAAATATTATTTCAAATTTTATTCACTGTATATATGTCATGAAATGTGTATTTATTACGAAAGTGTAAAATTATAAATAAAAGTCCTTATTTGTTTAGAAAATTTGAATAAATTAATAATCTATTTCAGATTTATTAAAAATGTTGATTTAATCTAAAATTTTGACCAAAAGATGACATATATTAAAGCATATATATATATATATATATATTAAAAAATCAAAAAAAAAAAAGAACACGGATAAAATCAAAATACTTTACTTGATTTGTTGATAAAAAAAAATTGAAATAGTTATTATCAAAAACGAGAAATGAAAAAAAGTATTACATTTAAAATTGTTTTACCTCGTGTTTTGTGTACTCCCATCCAATTTTTGACCCATAGAATTTATCAAACCTCGACATAGTAATAACCTGCGTAAATAAAATCCAATACACAAGTTAAAGGCAACGTAAAAGTATGTTTAGTAGATAAAAAAAATCGAAAACTATAACCAAAACTGATTTCAAAAAAAAAAGTACTATAAAAACAAAATTTACTGTAAACCAATCATCTAGTAATGATATTACAAACAATTGAAATCGAATAATCAAGAAATAAAAGACTATAACCTGATCAAAACAAGGTTGCACAGGACAGTCTGAATAAGGTCGACGACGAGAGAGCACAGCTGCACAAGAGCAAGTAATAGAGAAGTAATAGAGAGAGGACAACAAAATGTAAATATTTTATATGAGATATATGGTATCCAAAGATGCAATGTAGATATTAAAATTAAAAAAAGGTTAGAATAACAGATAATTTTTAAGGCAGTTTTAGAAATTGGGTGAATGTTTTTTTTAGTTATCTTTTTTCTTAATATTTTAGGAGTATATGATAAGGTATCAAAGATGCAATGTAGATATTAAATAAAAATAAATTAATTATAATGATAGATAATTTTGAAAGCTTTTTTAGAAATTAGGTGAATATCTATTTTTAATTGTTTGTTTGAAAGATATGAGAATATTCTCTCTAGATTTGATGTCCCAAAAATATAGTAAATATATAGGAATATAAAAAATATGATTTTATAGATATATTTAGAAATTAGAGGGTATCTTTTTTAAAATATTTCTTATTCAAATATTCAAAGTATTTATAAACATCGATGTTACACAATTTTACGACGATCACTAATTGTATATTAGATTAATTGTAAATACATAGTCAGAATTAATGTTGGACTTAATTTAAACCAAGAACATGGTTGCAAGTTTTGACCATGGAATTTCCAAAGTTTGTGGAATCAAAAGTTTTATATTGGAAAATAAAACTATTGAAGTTAGCCGTGATAATATATTAGATTGATTTTAATTAGTATTGTAGGATCAAAAGTTTTATTGTGAATAAGTCCTGGTAAATATAGTTGTATTAGTAAAATAAACGAAAATGGGAAGTACCTTATAAAATGGTAGAGAAGGAAGATTTTGAAAATATAAAAAGAAAAAGGTGTGTATTGAGTCAAAGGTGTGTATGGTAGAGAAGGAAGATTTTGAACGGATCCTTGGGGGGTGTGATTCAGAGTTCGAATTCATCATTATGCACCCTCTTTTTTCTCTTGTGACTGGACAATAACAGTGTTTGCTCGCCAGTCTCCACAGCGCCTTGAAGGGCTTTCTCTTCTGCGTCCAGTTCAGCCCTTCGTCGTTTAATAGCTTCCAGTTTTGCGAGGTCCTCTTCCCTTTTCTTCTCTCTAGCCTGAGCTTCTGCTTCTATCCTTTCTTTTTATTTTTGCTTCCCACTCTTCGCAACTATTTATTCACGTCATTTGAGAATCATGGCTTTCTGCTCCTCGGGGGTGGGCATTGCACCTTCTTCCAGTTCAGCATCAAAATTGAGGACTCGGTTTATCGAAGGTGGGGATGTGAAGGTCCCCTGGAGATGAGTTTCAGTAAAACCAAGTGCCCTATCATCAACACTATCAATTGCCATCGTTTTCTGTCTAGTATTACAAGCTTATTTGCACATTCCCACAGACGGCGCCAAATGTTGGAACCAGATTTCTGTCGGGTCGGACTCCGAATAGTTCTTCGGGTTCACCTGCAAAGTAAGAAGAATGCGAGGGGTTGGACCCCCGAGTCACCTCCGGTGTGAGAAAAAATTAAAAGGTTCCGGTGAGTATAAAATGAACGTGCAAGTGATTGTGTATTATCAAATGAGTATTAACCACATATGAAACCTGATGAGAGCTTTTATAAGCGTAGTTTGTTACCGTTCGCCCGAAAACCTCGGAGCCACTCGTCCTCAGCGTTGCCCGCTTCACTCGTCTGAAGAATCGGAAGACTTGGTCTTCTCATAACGGTAGAACGTTAGTGAACTGGATAAATATAAAGGCTTGTCTTGCCCAATGGGCCTATTCGGGCTCATCCTTCGACCCAATTACTATTCGGCCCAATTACTCTTGGACCCAATAGTATATTAGATTAATTTTAAATACACAGAGTCAGAAATGTTGGACTTAATTTAAACCAAGAACATGGTTGCAAGTTTTGACCATGGAATTTCCAAAGTTTGTGGAATCAAATGTTTAATATTGGAAAATAAAACTATTGAAGTTAGCCGTGATATATATATTAGATTGATTTTAATTAGTATTGTAGACTGTGATTAAGTCCTGGTAAATATAGTTGTGTTAGTAAAATAAACGAAAATGGGAAGTACCTTATAAAATGATAGAGAAGGAAGATTTTGAAAATATAAAAAGAAAAAGGTGTGTATTAAGTCAAAGGTGGCCATGCAAACTACAAGATTCTTGTGATCTTGTCTTCCTTTTAGACCGGTGCTAGTTTTACAAATATCAGTTTTATACTGCGAGAAGAGGTATGGACCAAAAATTTGCATTGAAAATATTAATTTATCTTGATATCGAGTATTAACTTAACGGGATTTTACTGTATAAGGAGTTAAACAATAACCAATCAGATTTTTGGTTGAAAACTTCTAGGAGTGATTTAATCTAAACATGTAGAGCTTATTTGATTCTTTCTTTTCATTATCCGGAAAAGTATTGGTAGTTGGTACGGGTCCCTTTCGATACGTGTCTAAAATTCGTATTGGGCTTAAATTTGTATATGGGTTGGGTGTATTTTATATAATGGCCTTCCCTTTCTTTTGTGCTGGGCTTTGACCGCAGTTTATCAATGCAATACTTGCCTTTAAGAAAAAAACAATATTAAAGATAGCAATTTACCATGATGATTAATTTAAACGAGAGAGAGAGAATTGCAACCTTTCTTCTTCTTCTTCTAATTTGGTCATGTAAATTTAAATTAGAAGTAAGATAAGAAGGAAAAAAAGAGGGAAACAAGTGTAGTCTTTAGGTTTGCTCTCTGGATAGTTTTACAATATTAATAGCTTGAAATTATGCTTGAAATTCGGGTTTTTGGAGGAAGAAGCTATGGAGTTTAAAAGTCCCACCAAAGGACAAAAAATTTCTCTGGAGGGCTACAACAGGTTGTCTTCCCACCAAGACACAACTGAGAACAAAGCATGTGGATGTAAATGTTCTATGCCCTATTTGTAATGTTGAACCTGAGACCATCAGTCATGCTCTTTTAACATGGTCGTTCTCCAAAGCGGTTGGGACACAGTTGGAGTTATTGATCTAGATCAACAACAAGAGATGGTTGCTGATGGGTAAAGTAATGCATTTGATCGACGGAGAGGGGAGCAGAGGTCTATGGTGACAATGTTGTGCTTGTCTTTGTTTATGGAAGATATAAATCTTTTGATAATTTTCTGGGGTGGATGACCCCTGCAGATGGTAATGAGCAATGGACGGTTCCAACTGAAAATAAGATTAAGGTTCTAATCCTCGAACTGTTAGACCGTGTTCAAGCAATCAGAGGTTCTTCTGTCTTGTTTTCTTACTTGAGGAACAAGTTTGTAAAATGGTACGCGAACAAAGTAGCTTTCTATAGCTGATCGTGTTTGGAGGATGAGTAATGCTCATTAATGTATTAATGAACGATTTGATGAATTAATAAAATAGCATTTTCTTCGTCCAAAAAAAACTAAATTTAAATTAAAAAATTAAGAGAAAAATGCCCCTAAGTACGTACTCAGGAGACTTACATGAGTACGTAGTATATTTTAAAGGCATGATTGTAATTATATGATCATGTCCTGCAATTAAAAAAATACCCCTGCTTAGGTGAGTACATAGTTAGAGCATTAAGCAATATACACACTATAAATTAAATGGGGTAAAAAATAAAATGGGGTAAATTTGTAGTTTGGTTCACACCACATTTTGGTCCTCTCAACCACCATCGTTAGATTCAAGTCAAATTTATCAGATGTGTAAGATATAATACTACATTTATTCTATACAAACGTTCCACTCCCACCAATAACATATTAAAATTAATATTTATTAGAAACGTATTAAAATTAATATTTATTAAAATTACATCAATCACACATTATTATATTCTATTTTGTTTAATTATAAATATTTAAAATTAATAAAAATAAAAGATTCAAAAATAACCCGTCCTTTTTACGGGCTATAAGCTAGTTATTATAATTGAAGTTCCGAAAAAATATGTACTATCTTTCGGGGCCAATTGTAATACTTGTAACACGTTACGCTAATTCTAGTTATTAGAGTTGTAGTTCCAAAAAAATATATATTATCAATACCGATCTTTCAGGGTTAATTGTAACGCTTGTATCACGTTGCGCTAATTCTGCTCAAGTGCGAACCTCAATTAGTGTGAGATATAAGATCTGATCTCAGTCACTCATTCATATTCTTTATCTTCATTTTCCACCGCTCCTTAACTTCATCAATATTTTAATATTTCATCACCATCTTCTTTATACTCTAACCATATTTCATAATCTTCTTTATACTCTAACCACACACCATCTTCGATCGCCGGCTACCACCATTCCCGACGAAACACATCCGGGCCACCATCAATAAATCACCAACGACATATTTAAAATCACCACATTTTAGAAAAAATCACCGCAAACAAATTAACAAAACCACTACCACCACCACAAACAAATTAACAAAACCACTACCACCACCACAAAACCATCACTATCGACATCACCCTCACCATCGCCTTCGTCATCGGCACCATCAATACCCCTTCAATCACCACCACCAATACACCATTATCAGGGACACACCGGGGGGTGTTCGGGGGTCCTTTGCCATAAGCCATGTGTAATTAAAATGATATTTTTGAACTAAATAAACATGTGGTTGTGATTAAAGGTAATTAAAGTAATATGTGGTTGAGATTAGATCTCATATCTCATTTTAGTCAGGGTTCTCATATGAGCACAAGACTATATATATAAATATATCACATCAAATGTAAACTATTTTTTGGTACAAATTTTACAAATAATTACCTAAAAAAACATCACCGCTCTATTTAAAAAACACATATTAAATTTTTGTATGTATATTCAACACATAGAGATTCAATATCAATAGAACACTTATATTTGAGTTGAATAATTAAAAAAACTTTAATGACCTCAACATGTAAGAAAAATAAAACTAGTCATATAAAACTTTAATTCTTAAATGAATTAACCAAAAAACAATAAAAAATTGAATGAAAAATCTCATTGAACCTTCATCTGCCATGTTTCATTAGATAGCTGCCCTGAATGTTTTCATGTTTTCTGGTGCGCAACTAAAAAGATAACCCATGAGACACATCCTGAAATTTCTAACAATCAAAAACCTGAAATGTTTAAAACAATAACTGGTGAATCGCCATCCAACAACTCGAAAAATAATAATTTCCTTATTTTTAGAAACAATTTAAACATGTCACTATTTCACCTAACATTTCCCGCATATATGCACAAAATATATTCGATACAATTATCAAAAACATACACACAATTAATTAACTCATAACATTATATTTAATATTCGCATATTTAAAAATTCTTAATCAAATAATTATTCTGAACAGTGTATTTAAATTTTGATTCCCACCATCTTAATTCACGGTAACACGGTCCAAAATCACAAATGATATAATTTACATTCTTCGTCCAGTGAAACCAAAACTTGAGAAGGTAAGATGTTTTCCGGAACGCATGTAGACTAGTTCTAAATGTCACACTATGCTGGTTACCGAGATCTTATAATTTAATATGATACGCTAAGACCGAAGATTTTTTTTAAAAATTCCAGTCTTAGTTATTCACTTATCAATAAAATAATTTTGATAAAAACCAAAATTATATAACAATATGAAGCACATTTAAAAAATATACTACATAGCAACAAAGGACTACTTGCCTTGCACATACAAATTAATCAAATAAGCCCGAAGATAAAACTAAAAAAAATAGTTTAAATACTCAACATATATATACATTTGGACCCCCGACTAGTTTACATACTCTATCAATGTGTTTCAAAATCTTCTGGGATAAAAATACTAAAACTAAAGTTTACGTATGACGAAAAATAAGAAGACGAGTCGAATATGAGAAGTAAACAAAATTGGCAATGACTTGATGTGAGGGAATTGCTAAATTAAAGTACAAAAAGATTGAAAGTGTTTATTTCTAATCAAATAAATGTCTCATCTACATGTGCAGTCAAATACACACACAACTGAAATACATTTTATTAATCAAAAACTAGTTTACTAAATTTATTTCTATAGGTCAAACTTACTATATAGATGTAATGTACTCCATATAGCTCATGCAATATCCATGTACAATTATCATGCAAATGTAAATCATCGGTCACATATAACCATAACTATGATTACAAAAGTAACTAATTGTTATTAATCTACAAAATTAAGAGCTTCTCATTTTAATAGACCACATTTTACAAATTTTAAAAATTATGATGAAAATATTTGGATGCTCCTCATTTATCAAAAGCCATAAAATTAACATTTAACAAATACATAATAACTACTTTCTCCGTCCCACCCATTTGTTTACATTTGGGTTGGGCATGAAAGTTAAGAAAATGTGCAAAATAGTTGAAAAGGTAAGAAAATGAGTAAAGTTGTGATACCAATCAATATTTACTGTATAAACGAGTGTAGTGGAGGAAAATAGTGGATGCAAATCATTTTTATATTATAAATCTTCACTGCTTAACTTTAGAATGTAAAGAATTGAGAGGGACATACTAAAAAAAAGTGTAAAAAATGGTTGGGACGGAAGGAGTATTACACTACAATGCTACTAAAAGAAATGCATTCAATAATACAAGTAAAAAAAATAACAACACATCTTAACAAACAAAAACATGTAAACACTATAGATCAAAATACATGGTTCTCAAATATTGCTAAGTTCTATAATTGACTTGGATAAAACTTAATTAACAATTTTTTTTTTAAGTTCCTAAAATTATCTCCAATTAATTAACAAATTATTATAGGAAATTCTATATGGTACCAATGTATTTTTGGCTTTTCCATATGGTACCACCACATTATTTGCTCCTCTATGTGGTACCCCTAAATTTATGTTTTTAAGTCGATTATAACCCTCCGTCCATTGAAACGTTATAGAACCGTTTAAAATTCAATTCATATAATATAAAATGATGGGAAATTCTATATGATACCAATATAGTTTTGGCTTTTCCATATAGTACCACCACATTATTTGCTCATCTATGTGGTACCCTAAATTTATATTTTTAAGACGATTATAAATACTCCGTCCATTGAAACGTTATAGAACCATTTAAAAGCCAATTCCTGTATATATCTGATGTATGTGTGTTGTCTGGTCTTTGTTGTATTGTGTACTATGTGGGTTTTAGATGTTTGTGTATTTGTATAAGTTTGGTTTGTATTAAATTGCAGAAATGGATGAAAAATTCTTGAGACTAAATTGGAGGGATAGTATGGTTGATATTAAGGTTGATGTAGACAAGTGTACCATGTTGGATATAGTTTTAGAGTATGAAGAAGAAGCAAAGAAGAAGCTAGAACTTGTAAGGGTGCACCTACTACCAAGAAATTGAAGGAAGTTGTCCCAAAATTGGTCAGGAATAAGAGGGTTAGAGATCAATCAAATACTGCAAAAGCAGCCAGAGCAGCAGCTAAAGCAACAAAAGATGCATCCCAATCTCAGCATCACAACTAGACTTGATCATATTTATAGTTGGCTTTTTGTTTCTGCAAAAAGGTTATTTTGTGTGTTTTTGGATAATTCTAGCATGAATCATGTTTTGATTATAATTTCTGGATGATATTTAGCTATTTTGGATATAATTTAGAATATGTTGTTTTATTTTGAATGTTATCTAGTTTGGATGCTTAATTAAGGTGATATCAGTTGTTTTTTCTTCATTTTTTTATTGTTTGTTAAAATTGGCGCCAAAATCAGTTTCAAAAATGGCCACTTTTATGCTTTTAAACGTTTCTATAACGTTTGCTCTGGCGGAGGGTTATTATATAGGAGGATACAGGACTTTAGGGGTACCACATAGAGGAGCAAATAATGTGATGATACCATATGAAAAAGGCAAAACTACATTGGTACCATATAGAATTTCCCAATTATTATTAACACAACTCTTTTACAAATACAATCAATACAATGGATTTTATATAGTAATTAACATAAAAAGAATCATAAGTGGCAGTTCTGTAAATAACAGGGATCCTGGACAACTGAGTTCCAACATGCATACGACTCAAATTCAACAGATCTGAAAAGAAAAATTACGCGGTGAATTTTTTTGTAAAGAACTAAAACTTACGAACTATTAAGGTCCAAGAAGCATATAACTAAGGTGCAAAATATGTATACAAGACAAGGTAAATATGGTCAAATGGCAATAACTAGTTGGAAATATAAGATATACACATATGTATGCAATATTGAACTTCAAAACAAATCATGAGTTTGTGAACTATATTACATGTCAAAATTGGAAATGTTTGGATACGGATAATACTTTCAACGAAACAAATATACATGTATATGATGCTAAATTATGTTCAAAATTTTTGGCTATCTTAAAAGAGAGCAAAATCCAGAAAAGTAAAAGAAAATGACTTGAATACCTAATTTTAATAATATTAGGCTCGATTTAATTTTTTTCCACTTGTTCAGCTAGTCAATCTTGTGTATCTTGCGAAAAATCTATACATAAAATACATATATATTAAAAACACAAACCATCATTCTCGATCCACATCCCTCCGCCCACTCCACATCCAGCCCGTTCACACACACAGCACCCCATACCCTCATCCTCCCCATTTTCATCTAAATTGCATCTATCTTCAACAAACCTCCTAATTTTCTATTCCACTAACTTTTAATTCCACATTTGTCCCCTCATCCTCATAATTAACGGAAACCAACACAATTTCTGAATGGAAGAGTACTATAGATTCTGACTTTTGAATTGTTTAATAGATAGTGGTGGGTTCTTGAAGAGGATCCTCAATTGGTGTTGTTTCAGAGGTAATTCGCATCATGGTTTAACGTATTGTCGGGTAATACGTTGAGCTGGACCGTGAGTTTGATACGTATGGATGTTTTGCATATCGGTTTGATAAGTTGCCTTAACAAGTGTGTTAGGTTGGCAGTTAGGGCCAAATCAACTGAATCAAGACCGCCTCTTTCTCAGTTGAGTCAAAAAGGGCCATTAGAACTGGTTTAGCTTAGATGTTTCTGTAAACATTATTGCACAACTTAAACAAGTTAATGAATTTGTACCTTGTCATTGTTAATTATATCTGTTACTCGAACGAGTCCTTTGTGCATCCCCTTCCATCAACCTTCTAGAAAATTCCGCTACTTCCCTGCACCCAAAGGAGAAACCATAAATAAAAGGAAACAAGGTAAGAGGTACATATCTTTTTAGAGAGCAAAACAGTAACACTAAAATGTTTTTCAGCACAAGTAGTATTCTAGTATTGTCACTTATTTCACACACAATAGCAGAACACTGCCACGAACATTTCAAAATGACATTTGTTTCAGTACACGACAACTTATCTGAGAAGATGCACTATAAACTAATTCTATTTAAAGAACTAAACAAAGAAAACTCTTACAAAAACAAGCTTGTGGACGTGAGCATTTTTTCGTTGTGTGCAGGCATCAACGCGATGCACGTGAAAATTATACAATCAAAATCATATAGAGGAAAGCGGGAAGCCGGTAATAAGGAGCTGCATATGTTTGAAGGCTACACTTAAGTTTACTACGCAATGCGCGTACAGTCTCACATGTAATGATGGCAGTTTTATGGGTGTGCAATTGCACATAGTTTTAAGGTAAATTAATAAACATAACACATTATACATATGTTTACAACAAAGTTCTTGCAAGCATGCCAATAGTTTCATTTTAAAATATAGCCATGCAGGAATTATACACTTACAAGCTTTGAATTAAAGTTTGTACACACCTCTGAAATCATTTATTGTTTATCTATATTTATTATATCGAACTTACTCAAACAACCAATTTCTCTCCGGCCGTATACCATATATAGTACACGGGTGAAAATTTTAATTTTACCATATGTCAGAAATCATTTACAAGTTCTAAGTATAATCAAATGAATAAAACCAGGCTAACCGGCTTATCCATGGGTGCCACCGGAAAAATTAATTGTTAGAACACTGTATTAAGAATAAACACCAATGGGACTAAATGTTATCTGCACCAAGAAGCGAACATGCAAGTAGCAATCAATACATCACTTCCATGTATTTCATGATACTATCGTCTATTATTTGATAAATCTCGTACAGATAGACTTAAAAATAAAAGAATGAAAACTGATTGTATCCTTTTTCATAACAAAGGCATTAATTTGCAATAAGCAGTCGATCAAAATTGTGTCATGTTCATTTATCTCAATTCCCCCACCCCCAACCTTTTTATTTCTAATATAATTTCTTGAATAATTAATATAATTTTTTGTAAAAAATATAGTTCTCCAAAATGGTAACATTGCCTATGCAAAAAAAAAAACATTTTCATTGCTTCATTGTGCAAAACATAAGAAAACAAACACAATATAAGTATATGATGATCTTCTCGAGGCAATCCTGATTAATGTGCTAGGTATTAGTAATGACCTTAGATGTGCTATTTGAGGCAATTGGCGAGACAGGGCAACAGGAGTTTTATAATTATTAATACACAGGCGAGAGGCGCCTTATTATAGATTTGCATTCCTGGTCGTAGATATAGATATTTAACACATGCACATATAATATGAGAACAAGTGTGTACCCGTATTTCTATAATATTTTATATTACCACGACAACAAAATAATAGTAATATAAAATTCTACAAGAGAGTAATGGTAAATGGATACGAATTTTAAGTTTAAACTTACAAAACAAAATACATTAAAAAACTTAATTTAAAATTTTCCCAAAATAGTAACAGCCTATTTAAAAAAACAGTTTTATCACCTACACAAGAACAATATTATATAACGATCTTGATGCAATCCTACCTAATGAGCTAGGTAATCATAATGTCCTTACCTATGTCATATAAGACGAGACAAGGCCACAAGGGGTTTTATAATTATTAATTGAGGCGCCTCATCAAAAAATTGCATTTAAGGTCGAAAATCCATATATTTTTAACATACACACATATAATATAATATAAGAACATGTGAACTGGTGTTTAAACAATTTTTGACATTAATATGACAACAATATGATATTAATAATAGAATTTTACAAGAGAATGCTGAAAAATGATTAATATGATTTTAAGTTTAAAACTACAGTCTACATTTTAACTTTAAAAGTTTGGGTCACATACTACAAAACAAACTTACTCTAAGAAAACGTATTTTAAAATTTTGATGTTAAATTCTATATTTTATTTAAAATTTAAAAATAAAATATTTTAGTGATTTTTTCAGTTTTAGTAATAATGAAACTCTCACAGTTTTATGTTTTAATTATATATAATAAATACATATTCATCATTTTCCTAACAATTTCTACAACAATCACACAAAACTTATAAGACCGTGATTAAACGATCGCTTCAGTGTCTGCCTAATCGAGGACATGCGACAAAGGAATCGCCTCATCCAAAAGTAGGCAAGATTGCCTTGTATAGCGCCTTTGGTAACATCGATCCTTCTTTTCTATCTTTTTTGGTAAATTGGTTTTATCTATTACTTGCAAGCAAATACTGTTTTATACCTTATCGTCCTTTGATTTGTCGAACATTCCACAAACAAAAACAACAATGTTATTCCCTAAAGGGTTTGTTGTTTCTCTTTGCTACGACGTCAGATTTAGAAATTTAAAGTTAAGACACACACAACACACTTACATTCACACAAACATATATATCATACAGTTTCCACAAAGGAATGAGATTTTATGACACGTTCAGACACTTAAAAGTGCCCGTCTATCATGTTTATTGAGATAATTGTCATACAGCTCCCAGCAGAAGGTTCTAAAGTATTGTAGTCCGAATATATTGTAAATGATAAAATTAACAGGCTAACCTATCAATCTCTTCCAACTGTGCGGGATCCAGACCATCATCATCAGTGTATCCCTCGACATTGAAGCTCACATCTTGAATGCCCAATTGCTTTAACGCATCACCAGTAGAACTGCTACGGTTTGCAGGATATGAAGAATTCATGTCCTAAAAAATGTTAATATACATCTTCGTAAGTACTTAAAATTATGCATGAAACTATATAGTAACAAACAAAACAGTACAATGTTGGGAACAAGTGCAAGAAATAACCAACAACATAACAATGGACACCATGTGCCTGACCTGCTCACAGTTCTCGGTAACCTTCTTTGAAGCTGGGCCCTCAGTTGAAGTAAAAGCACTACTTGAAGAAGTTTTCTTCTTCTCCTTCCCTTTGTTACGGTTCTTTTTCTTCTTCTTTGAGGTTTGAACCCCTTTGGTGTCTGCAAATTTAATGGACCTAGTTAATATTGAAGTTTGCATTATAAAAAACAAAAGCGCCTTGCCGCCTTCAAACTACAATGTAAAACAGTAGGGTATGAAGCAAGGGAAAACTATCATCCAAGTGCCTAAAGTATCAACAGAAAGATACCATGAGATAACCACACCACAGAAATCATAAAAAGAACAAAAATCCATCATTTTTTACTACAAAAGAAAGAAAAATGCAAAATCCATCATTTTTTTACTACAAAAGAAAGAAAAATGCTTGTATAATTTGTGTATCATTTGAGGATGTGCAAATCACTTTGACGAGGTGGACACTTTTAACATTCTTCGTTACTTAAAATTGACTAGATACCTACATGCAAGGACATGTATCCTGAAACTTGAATACACTCGCCTGGAGAACAGAACTTAGACAAGAAAGGTTTTTAGTTACAGACTGCAGAAGAGACGTAGCTGATTTAGCAAAATTGCGCTGAACTCATTATAGAGTATGTAAAACACACTTTACCATATAGAAGAGACATGAGTAGTATGTCAAAACTGAGCTAATTAGTCATGCTAGTAGTGATGTATTTCTTTTTGAATTACTAGGCTGTCATGTCTCACCATCTAAAAAAGTTTATTCGCATAGATGGGTTTCTCTTTGAATTGTTAGGATTCACCTCCTTCAGTTTCTACATAAGCTTACATGAATTATTTTTTTTGTGTTTTTATATGGCAAGAACAGGCTGCACAGATAACACATATAGAGGACCTGGAGTCCTCCCAAAAGAAAATTCCCCCTCTACCGAAGTAGAACAAGGACCAGAAGTATAACTATTTTATAATATGTGTACAATTTTAATTACACGTATAATATAAGCTAGTATAGGCCACATATACAAAAAAACGAGGGAGCAAAAAGATGACGATACCTCCATCTCCATTGATAAACGAAAGGAGGTCATCAATTGAGCGATCTTCACGCTTCTCAGCCTCCACTTCTGCCTGCGCATTCTATCGAGGAAGAACATCAACCAATAACAGCTTAAGTATGATACAAAATAAATCTTAGAAGATATATTCAAGTTGTCAATAGTACCAATGATAAGATATTGAAGATGATGGAAACTTTACCTTTGCGTTCTCTACCTCGTCGAGCCTTTTATTCTTTTTTTCCAACAGTTTACTTTGAAGCCTAGCACGTAAACCTTCTTCCTGCAGTAGTTGTCAATGTCAACATAAAAAAAGAAGGTAAGGAACATGTCACTGGAGAACAGACAGTGAACATGGCGGGTGAATGAAAAAAACCTTTACACACTGCTTGGAAGATTTAGATAAATCTTGCTCTATTTGCAAGGAACTTTTCTCAGTATTTTGAGCAAGAGTGTCACGGATCATTTCAAATAGCCCTTGAAGTTGCAGACATCTTGCAGCACGAAGCAACATCCAAAGAGTGTGTTCATCCTTTTTGAGAAGTATTTCGTCAATAAACAACTGGCACTCCTGTTCAAAGAAAAAACAGATATTCATTCAAAATTAATCATATTCTTTGTAAAATAATTCTATGAAGGCACTGCGGTCACAAATCCTATAACGTAAATCTCGATCTGCTAGCTTTACTAAATTAAAATTGATTGTTGATTATTAGTCATGGTTCTGATCAAGACTGCAAGCTAATATGAAGCTTGGACTCCATCTATCACCTTTGTAAAGATTTAGTATCTCACAGATCCATAGTCATTTTCTTTTTGATAAAAAAGAGTAAAAGAGTGAAATATGGAAGAGTATAAAAATGAAATGGCACATATTTTCTATGATAAGATTATGGAGTGAGCTCTAATTAAGATCTGTGTGCGTGGAACGTAGAAAGTAATGATAATTTTGCATTCATGTGCACAAAATAGAAAAAAAATCCACGTAATAACTTTTACAATTAAACAATTACTCCCTTCAAATCGAAATGAGTGTTAGCCTGGAAGCACAAACTAACAACAAGAATTAAGCAAACACGAATCTAACCTCGCCAGACCGACCAGGTTTTCGAGAAAATCGAAGATATCCAAATATCATTTCCAAGGCCTCTTTTGAAACGCCTGGAGACACGTAAACCGGTTGGCTCCTATTAAACCCAAATCCGCAATCGTATGCATCCCATAAATAGGGGCACTGCCAGCCAACCTCAACTTCTAATTTCAAAATGTCGCCATCAACAGTTTGAAGATACATGAAGGGGTCCACAGTCTGAAAGATAGAAAACCATCCGAAATAATCGTCATACAAAAGGATTATACAAGACCAACAAACTATACTATATGGCTTATAAAAATATCAATTGATAATGCAGCTTGAGAAATAATAAAGTACACGACACAAAACGACACAAACACGATTATCAATGTCTAATAGTAAACAAGTAGCTCAATATACGAATTAAACATACACACAAAGTAGTGATCATCATGACTTACAGAGTATGTTCATAGTTGAAAGATTAAAAGCCCTCTTTCTTTCCATTAGGGTTTTGAACACGGATGATAATGAAATTATCGTAATCAAAATAATTATTAATTAGAGATAATAATTACCCGACCCAACCCGTATAGTCAAAACATCGTCTCTGAGACTGTGGCTCGGCCCGCCGGGTTTCAAGTTTGAACTTTGATCCCGTTTATACCACCATTTATTGAAAATACATTATGATTTTTAGGAATAATGTTTTCAAGTAAAAATAAGTTATGGATATTAAAATTGAAGTACTCTACACATTATTTATTTAGAAAACTGGAATAAATAAGGGATTTTACAGAAATATCTAAGGTTAAAAATATTTTTGAAAAAATATTTACAAAAATATAATATACAACTTTATAACCATATTTGTAACGAATATTAACCAAAATCAACCACAAATACAATTTTACAAATTAACAAGTTGCGCTGGTTAAATAAAATGCAACTACAACAAAAAATAACCAAAAATAACTTCAATTATTTTTTTAAAAAAATTTAAAATTTGTATTTGGTTGTTTTGGTTGCAAAGCATATTTTTTCAAATATCTTCAAAGATAGTAAAATCACAAAAAAAACACTTAAAAGTAGTTTTTTTGATAATTTCCATAAATAACTACTACAATATTATATTTATTAAAAAAATAGATTTAATATAAAATTTTAATGAAAAATTGACATATATTAAGTACATATGTTAAAAAATCAAGAAAAGTGGATATAAATAAAATCCAAAAACTTCACTTGATGTGTTGATAAAAAATATTGAAATATAAATATAATTCTAAAATAAGATATAAAAAGTATGGATATTTCTAGTGTGTGCCCGTGGCACATTCTAACAACTATTATTTATGAGTTGTCTAATTAAAATTGAGTGAAGCTTTTATGCATACAAGGGGTTCATTATTATTAATATAATAATAAAAGTTAAACCAACCAAAAAATGTTAACAAAGCTCTTATTATATGATTATGGACCCACGTTAAAAAATCCAAAAAGTATTGCACATAGAATTCCTTGTAGTGTTATGAATTATTTTACCTCGTTTCTTGCGAACTCCTGTCCAATTATTGACCCATAGAATTCATCTGACCTCGACATATTCAGTAACCTGCATAAAATTATGTAATAAAACAAAAAAATTGATTATTATAACTAACAATTCAATTTATTGAGAAGTGTATAATAAATTCGAACTCGTTTACAAGCTAAACACCATCTATACAGAATAAAAGAACAAGAAGATAAATTTATAAATCGTAACATAGACAACAAGGCTTCTGTCTACATGTATTCAAAAATCTAAACAAAATTCTTAAATCACGAAGTTATCTAAATATTGTAGATCAAATTTTGTTTTACAAAATCTTATGATGTTTGTAATATTAGTAAACATACTTCGAAGCAAATTTAACTATAAATCAATCATGTAGCAATGATACAACAAATAATTGAAATTAAAATGATTAAGAAGTAAAGGATTATTACCGATAAACACAGTTGCACAGAACAATTAGAACGAGAGAGAAAGAGAGAGAGAGAGAGAGTTGCAAAAGAACAAATGATAGAGGACAACAAATGAAATAAAACATATGAACAATATTTATTAAATATATGATATCTGCAAGATGCAATATAGATATTAAGATATTAAATTATATTATAATAAGTGATAACTTTGAAGACTTTTTTAAAAATGGTATCTACAAGATGCATTGTAGATATTAAAATAATGATACAAAGGATAACAAAATGAAATAAAACATATGAACAATATTTATTAGAGATATCATATCTGCAAGATGCAATATGGCTATTAAGATAATAATAAATTATAATAAGAGATAACTTTGAAGACTTTTTTAGAAATGGTATCTACGAGATGCATTGTTGATATTAAAATAATAAAAAAAGAGCAAATGATAGAGAGAACAACAAAATGAAATAAAACATATGAACAATATTTATTAGAGATATGATATCTACAAGATGCAATATGAATATTAAGATAATAATAAATTATAATAGGAGATAGTTATGAAGACTTTTTTAAAAATGTTATCTACAAGATGCATTATAGATATTAAGATAATAAAAAAGTTATAATAATAGATAGTTTTGAAGACCTTTTTAGAAGCTAGGTGAGTATCTGTTTTTAATTATTTATTTGAAAGATACTAGAATATTCTTTCTAGATTTAATATCTAAAAAATATAATAAAGATATAGAAATATATACAAAATGATTCTAAAGACATTTTTAGAAATTAGATGGTATCATTTTAAATAATTTGGTATTTAAATATACAATGGATACTAAAAAGGTAATAATATTAAATGTTAAAAACATTTAAAAAGAAGATAATACTTATGTGGATTATGAAAATAATAAGGAATAATGTGACAACTTGGGTCAAATCCCGAGTCTTTTTCGAAAATCGAGTCAAGTCTCGATTCGAGTCTGAATAAGCCAAAGTATACTGGCCCAGATGTAGCCAACTTGGGTAACGACTAGCCCACCACAAGACCCAAAAGATCATGATTTGTTGGTTGCCTTATAAACTGAACTAATGTCCCAAATTTTCTCGATGTGAGGTTGGGTGTTACAAACTCCCCCACTTAAACTCCTGACGTCCTCGTTAGGCCTGAACGGATAGTCCATAGGTCTGGATCGTTCCTCCCTAGCCATTGTGGGATAATACCGGCTAGATTTGTGTTCCCACCTCCGGGCCTCTGTCCATTATGAGATAATACCACCAGCCTTTATGTCCCCACCTTCGGCAACTTAACGAATCAAGCTTTCGAGAGTCGGCTCTCATAGCATATGTGACAACTCTGTTCAAATTCCAAGTCTTTTTTGAAAATCGGGTCAAGTCCTTTTTCGTGTCCGAAAAAGCCGAAGTATAGTGATCCAAATGCACCCAATTTGGATAACGACTAACCCACCATAGGCCCCCAAAAATCATGACTTGTTGGCGCACTTAGTATTAGTATTTTACCTTATAAACTGAACTAATGTCCCAAATATTCTCGATATGGAACTGGGGTGTTACAAATAAAGTCAGTATTATGAAAGACACTACTAAAAAAGTATATTTTAACTTAAAATATTATATTAAATATAACTGGGCTACTTACTTTAGTAAAATAAATGAAATAGGAAGTTCCTCGTAAAATGAAAAGGAAAAAAGCTTTTTAAAAACAAAAATAAAAAGATACTCCAGAGGTGGTCATGCAAAGTTCATTATATTTTTTTTTTTTTTTTTTTGAAATAAGTTCATTATATTTCTTGTTTTCCTTTGAGAAACTAGTGCGAGTCTGGGCCAGTCTTGTTAAACCCGGTTCAATAATTTGGGGCATGTGCAAAAAAATCATAATGTTGTATTTTTAATGTATTAAAATATGTACAATACATATATTATTTAATAATAATTTATTTATCTTAATCTTAATATGATATATATATATAGAGAGAGAGTTAAGAGTTAAGTTCTATGGAGATCACCTTTTTTGTAGAGACCTGGAGACCACATACGTTGTGCAATCTAAATTTAGCAAAATATAATATTTTATAAATTATGTTCTATGAAAATAACTATTTTCATTTAAAATCTTTAAAATTATATATGTTTTGCAACTAAAACATAGCAAAACATATTGTTCAGCAAAACATGTTTGCTTTGCAGAACATTCATGTTCAGTTTGCAGAAGTTACATGATTTTCAAGATTTTCAATGAAATAGTGATTTTAATAGAATATACTTTGCTAAATAGTACGTTTTTCAAATTTTTTATTACAAAATATGATTTATTTTGCCAAATTTAGTTTGCAGAACATATATGGTCTCCACAAAAAAGGTGGTCTCCACATAATTTAATTTATATATATATGGGAAAGATCTAGAGAGAACTTATCTTTTTGAGAGAACCGAGAGAACTAATTAATCACCCTTAATATATACTAGCCTATAACCCGTGCAAGGCCCCAGCCATCAAAAAGAGATTAAAAAATGATAAATTAAAAAAAATTAATGGGAACAGAAAATATTAAATAAAGAATAAAAATCAATATGATAAATTATAAAATGAGAAACTTAAATATAAATTGGAACATAGAAATAAATAAATAAATAAATAATACAAATGGGCCATTATTAATATTATTTTATTATCTATTAAAATAATATTAATAATAAGGAAAAATAGAAAAACTAACATGTTTTAATTAAAAAAATAACTGCTCATGATATTGATATTTATAGAAGTGTTTTAATTTTATTAATTGTATTTGTTAAAAAATACGTTGGCGTGTTAAAATATGTAAGCTTTTTTAAATAATTAAAAGCATTCAAATATATTTTAAAATAAATAAGTAAGGGTTGCATTTGATATTTTTGGAAAAAAGAGATTTTAGTGAGAACAAATATAGAATGTAATATGTTTTAATTTAAATGTAATTGCCCATTATATTTTTGGAAAAAGAGTATATTTTATTAGAAAAAAGTGTTTTATTTATAAAGGGCAAATAACAAGGACAAATAGAAAAGATAACATATTTTAATTTAAAAAAGAAACTGCCCGTGATTTTAAGAAATGTTTTAATTATATTAATTGTATTTGTTAAAAAAATACGTTGGCATTTTAAAATAGGTAAGTTTTTTTAAATAATTAAAAGCATTAAAATAAGTTTTAAAATAAATAAGTAACGGTTGCACCTGATATTTTTGGAAAATATAGATTTTAATGTGAACAAATATAAAAGGTAATATATTTTGATTTAAAGATTATTGCCCGTAATATTTTTGGAAGTAATAGATTTTGTTAGAAAAACGTGTTTTAATTGTAAAAGGCAATTATTTAGTTACTATTTTTATATTGTTTTATTATTTATTAAATAGAATAAATGACCGAAAACCGAAAACCGAAAATAGCATCCAGTAACAACGTTTAGTTCCGCTTATTTATCTTGCCACCTGCACAACAAATTAGGTTATGTATTTTCTATCTACTAGCTTTATAACCGTGCAATGCACGGGATACTTTATAAATTTTATTTATAAATTTTATATTTTAATTAAATTAACTTTAATTTTTTTTTTTGAAAAATTGTAGACTAATGTTTGCAAATCATATTCAGTGGATGATACTTATTTTATTAACATTAACTTTTATTATTTCAATTATTATTTGTATTTTTTTCATGAAATTTCTTGTTTTTCCTAATTTTATAATTATTAGATTTTATATTTTTTGTATTTTTAGAGTCAATAACTTTATTATACTATATTTAGTTAATTTCTGATTCTTTTTTCTTAATAATAATTAGTAATTTACTAATTTAGCCTGACGACCAAACCATTTAAACTCTCTTATGTCAATTATATATAGGATATAATTCAACTTTTTTGTGTACTTTTTTAATTGTTCTGTAATCTATTTTGTTTTAATTTTTATGTTTATTCTGTGTACTTTGTTATAATATACACTCATTGTCTTTCCAGACTTTATTAAGTTCTCTTTTTTGTACGATAAATTTTGTTTGCAGGGTAAAGTTTGTTCTTTAAATGTTGTAGGGTAAAGTTTGTTCTTTAAATGTTGTAGTGTTCCACAATTTTTATTATCTTGTACTGTATAATTTTTGCCTAGTATTTTTAGAAGTTATGTAATTTATTTCTTTGTGTTTTGTATTTTTCTATATGTTATGGATTAAAAAGCGTACTGGTAAATTAATTGCTAGGATTTAGAGAGCTTCGAGCTTTAATGGTTGCTCTTGTGTTTCGTGACTAAATTGGTCCTCACAAGATGCCTACGTATCTCAATCAGTGCTGAGAATCAAGCCAAAGACGTAGTTCTGATTGAAGGATCAGGTCCTTTATATAGGCGTCTGGAGCCTCATATTTAGAGTAAGTTTAGGAGTTTTAGCTAATAAGTCTCCTTTTTGATAATGGATAAACATTGTATTTCTTGCTGGAGAAGTCTTTTCCTTGTTGATAAAGGCTATGACTCGTTATTTCTTTTTAATTGGAATTCTGGATCATTCTTTGATGATTTTACCATATTTTGGACTTCTTTCCTGAGCGGTGTATTTTCCCTATTTATTAATTACGAAATTAATAAATAATTAGGGTCTTGGGCCTTATTTATTGGGCAGTATTCTTGGACCATTCTAGGTATAATTAATGTATCATTAATTATATTTCTAGAATTACTTTTCTGTCCATATCATTTACCCCCAACTTCTGGGAAAATTTTCTCGGAGTTTTCGTAGAAGTTATTGCGTATTTTTCCTCAAAATTTTCCCTTTTTAAGGGTATTTTTTACCTCAAAATAGGTCATTTTCAACCAGGATTTCGACCAGGAACTAGGTCATTTTAGACCAGGATTTCGACCAGGAACTAGGTCATTTTCGACCAGGATTTTCGACCAGGAACTAGGTCATTTTCGACCAGGATTCCTTTTATTTTCGACCTCATTTTGGTGTGAGGTAGAAGGATTCGAGCTCATTTCTCCGTATGTTTTCGACTTCGAGCCTTCGACCTCGATCTAAGGACTTTTCGACCTCAAATCTATTACTTTTTGACCTCAAATGGGTGCGAGGTCGATGGATTCGATCTCGATTCCTCGTGTATTTTCGACTTCGAACCTTCGACCTCGATCTAAGGTCTTTTCGACTTCAAATCTTTAATTTTTTGACCTCAAACGGGTGCGAGGTCGATGGATTCGACCTCGATTCCTCGTGTATTTTTGACTTCGAGCCTTCGACCTCGATCTAAGGTCTTTTCGACCTCAAATCTATTATTTTTCGATTTCATTCGGGTGCGAGGTCGATGGATTCGACCTCGATTCCTCGTGTATTTTCGACTTCGAGCCTTCGACCTCGATCTAAGGTCTTTTCGACCTCAAATCTATTATTTCTCGATTTCATTCGGGTGCGAGGTTGATGGATTCGACCTTGATTTCCCATATATTTTCGATTTCGATCGTTCGACCTCGATCTAAGGTCTTTTCGATCTCAATCTCATTGGGCTTTGATTTTGCCTTGGCCTCATTTTTTTGGGCCTAACCTCAAATTATTTGGGCTTTAATTCGTACTGAACTTTATCCATTTTTGGGCCTTAATTCTGTTTAGCCTTAAATTCTTTGGGCTTTGATTTTGCCTAGCCTCAACCTCTATTGGGCCTTAATTTTTTGAAGTCCAATAAAAGGTTTATGGGCCTTAACTGGCCATAGTCGGTTGCCCTTCCCTTAACCGGTTGGGTGACCGGCTGTTTTGGTTATAAAAGAGTGGGATTTCCACTTCACTCTTCACTTCATACCTTCAAATTTCTAAAAATTTCTCTTTAGCTTTTCTCTCTATTTATTCCGTGGTGAGGCGATTTCCGGTGAGATTTCCTCAGTCGTATTCATATTTTTCTGGGTTTAATCATCATCGTTTGAAGATTTTCTGGGATTGTCGTTGAAGATTTGAAGTTTTCTGGGGTTTTCCTTTGAAGTTTTGAAGATTCTGGAAATTTGCTTTGAAGATTTGAAGATGTCTGATCGCACTGCCCAGCTCCTTCAAAAAATGAATCAAGCTTCGAAGAGAGGTATCACTATTCGTTCTTCTCATATGTCTTTACAAGATATGATTATTGAATGTGGTGATGATTATCCCTCCGTGTCGCATCTAGGCTCTTTTGATTTTAGTAATTAGTTTCATGAAATTGATATGATTAGGGATTATAATAAAATGTATAGAGTTAAAGTTCCCTATAGACTTATCCCAGCTGGCCCAGGAGATCCTTCCTGCCATTGGCGTCCTGATGCTCTATGTATTTATAAGGACGCCATTGTTGCAGGGGTTAGATTCCTTTTTCATGACTTCATTCCAAAGCTTTTAGCAGACGTTAGGATTAACCCTTGCCAACTTCCCCCAAATGCCTGGAGAATAATTATGTGCTTTATTGTTCTTTGTTTAAAAAACAATTTTCCCTTTTTCGTTACTTTATTTGGGAAAATATTTCAGTTTAAGAATAGTTCCGCAATTTCCCTGGGTTGGGTTTATATTAACCATCGCCCTTCAATTCCTCCCATTTTCCACCCAAAATCCATTCCCGATAACAACCCGAGATGGAAAAATGAGTTTATGTATTTGCTTTGGGAAGGAGGGGATTGGGGCACCTTGTTAGGATTTATGGGTGATAGCTATGAGACAACTTAACTAGATACTTTGCTTACTTAATTTTATTAAGTATGAACATACTGTCACAGCCAGAGTATGTCTTTGTAACCATTTTGTTTGCTGTTAATAAGAGTCTAGTACATCTTGGTAGAAGTTCATTTGTTTGTTCAAGTCTCAAGAAGTGCTCATGATGGACAGCAAGAATAAATACTACTGTCACAGCATTGACAGTAAGGTTACTTGAAGACAGCATGTTGCGAGTCACGACAGTACATTCACTCTGACAGCAACATTGGCGGAAGCCCTCTGACATCAACTTTACCTTAGCCTGACAGCAAGCTTGGAAATCCTGACAGCACCTTTAGCGGGGATTTCTTACTGTCACCAAAAGCGCATTCTTGTGACAGCAAGCTTAGCCATCAGGATACTGTCATGAAGGGATAACATTTGTATTGGTAAACAACCCAGTCAAACTCGTGACAGTTTGGATGTTCAAGAAACAAGCGTGTTGCAGTATCCCAACACTGTAACAGGTCTGCAAGACTACGACTGAAGCTTGAGAGATCACATGACAAAGCTCACCAATTCCAGAGTATGACAAATCTACATCTACTGAATTGTGTTAGCTTAAAATAGAATGTTTCTAGATTGCTTTGTAATGTATTGATAAGCTGTCTGTATAGCAATTTAGGAAAGAATCACGGGTAGGCAAATTGTAAGAAGCTGCCACTTGAAAATGACAGCAGCTTCACAAGACCCGTGATTGAAAGTGATAGTGTTAGCCTACTTAGTCTATCTCTTAATTCATTATTTGTAATCACTCGAGAAACCGAAGCTCAAGAAAACAAACATTTTTTTGAGGTTGTAGCAACCCATTGCAAAATAAATAAAACATTTATTTTGTGAGAATTACTCGTGTGTCTACTTGTGTTTGCAATTGATAAACTGATAATCCTTAATCTTAGTTCTTGTTGTTGAAAACGTAGATTGAGATTTATCAGTATTGCATTCAACCCCCCCCCCCCCCCCCCCTCCTCTGCAATAGTCAAGGACCAACAACTGGTATCAGAGCAGACAGATTGTTCAACAAATCTGAGATCATGACAAGTATGCAGAAGTCAAGTAGCATAAAGATTCCAGCTTTTGATAAAGAGAACTACAATGTATGGAAAAGAAAGATCATGTTGTTTATCAAAGCTGCGAATCCATTATACTTGGGTATCCTCCAAAATGGTCCATTTGTTCCACGAAAAGAAATTGAAGCCTCAACTGTGGACGACGTTCTTATTCCAGCCTACTGGGTCAACAAATTACCTTCGGAGTTTCTGGAGCCAGAAAAAGAGAAGGTGGCCTTTGATGATTACTTGCAACTCATCTTACTGGATGCTCTCACTTTGGACAAAGCCATGTGTGGGAATGTCATTGGGTGCTCATCAGCCAAGGATATGTGGAATAAGATCGAGCTGCTGTGTGAAGGAAGTGAAGAAGTGAAAGACAACCAGAGACAAATCCTTATCTCACAGTATGAAGCCTTCATGGCAAAGTCAGGAGAAGACCTAACAACAATGTTTGAGAGGTTTAGTAAACTTATGACTGAGCTACAGATTCATGGCAAGTACTATGATAGAAAGGAATTAAACGTCAAGTTCTTGCTCACACTTCCTGAGCATCTTGAGCACAAAGTCACTACCATAAGAGAAGGAAGAAATCTGAACAATATCTCTCTTGAAACTCTATATGGTGTGCTTAAATCATATGAGCTTGAGTTTTTCCAGAAAAGAGCTATTCTAGCTGGATCCAGAGGAAAGATGGCTAATATGTCAGGTGCTCTAGTGGCTCATGTGCCAAGAATCACTCAACCTAGTGAAGAAGCTCAAATCACTTAACCTACTTCAGTACCCTCTCTTAAGATCGAAGAGGTTGTGGATGATGAGGAGAAAGTTGTACTGCAGATAACTGATATTGAGGATGAAGACTTCTACTCCTTAGAAGAAATGGAAAAGATGGATAATCCAACCATGGCTTACATGGCTAAGAAATTCAAGAACATAAGGTTCAAGAGAAACAAGCCATATAAGTCTCAAGGTCAAACATCAAGGTTCAGCAAAGGGAACTTCTCCAAAGTTGAAGGTGGTGCCACAAGAGGTGGATACAAAACGGGGATGGTGGACAGATCCAAGTTCAGGTGTTACAACTGCAATGAGCTGGGTCATTTTGCTACAGAGTGCGAAGACCAAAGTAGAATCAGAGGATGGATAAAGGGTCAAGTGGACATTTCAAGAAAGGACAGGGAAAGGCCTATGTGGCTGAAGGAAAGTGCTGGGATGATACTGATGATGAAGAAGAAGAGGAATATGTGAATTTAGCACTCATGGCTAAATCTGAAGAGGCCTCCTCTAACTCTCCAAGTCAGGTACCCTCACTAGTCTTACTTGATATGTCTAAAGATGAATACAAGCAAACTGTTGAGGAATTAAGTGCAGAGATGTTTCATGTTCATACTAGTTTAACTGCAGCTAATGAAGAAATTGCTAGGTTAACTAAATTGAATGAAGAACTCACTTCTGAAAATGATTTTCTTTTGTTAAAGACCAATCGATTAGATTCTTTGACACAGGAGAATGCTAAACTGAAAAATGAGTTAGTCTGTGCTAAAGAAATTGAGGAGTTTCTAAGGAAAGAAATTAGTGAAAATGAATTCAAGATTAAAGCCTATAGAAACTCATCCAAACAACTTCAGGATTATCATGAGAAACACACAGAGGATCAAAAGGTATGAATAGGTTTTGAATATGGCAAGAGACCTGGTAAGGAATTTGTTAGTCAGGATTGTTCAACTGATGCTACTGTCAAACCTAATGTCCTTAAGAAACTCAACAAACCAATTTTTAAACCTTCTGAACTTGAGTTTGATGAGGAAGCCATGCTCATCAAGCAACAACTTGATGATGAGGATGAAGGCAATGACAGTACAACAGTTGGCGGAAAAGATGCTGTCAAAATCCCCAAGACAGTAACTTTGCCAAACAATCTGCCAGAATGTTCTAAAGATGCTGTCAATAATGGCAAGACAGTATCTTCTAAAGATATTGTCAAGAGAGCTTCAAAGACAGCAACTTCCAAACCTACTGTCAAGACAGGAGGTATGAAAGGTACTGTCAAGAAAAGCTCGACAGCAACTTCAGAACATCCTGTTGACTCAATAACCTACAAGTCCAGAAACAGGAATGGTAAGTTAGGAAATGGCAATGTTAATGCTCCTAGAAAACTATGCAATAATTGTGGCTCTTCATATCACTTAACTCATGTTTGTAAGAAACCAAAGGAGGTCAAGAACAATGTGACCATGCTAGATGGTAACTTACACAGAACCCCCATTATGCATAGACCTATGGTAGTGTGTAATAACATTGATTGTATGCCATGCAAGATAACTGCCATGAGTACTTGTTTTAATCTGCCTATTTCATCTACTGAACAATGTACCTACCTGCAAACTGTTGAGACTTCTGAGCCTACTGGAAATAGTAAGAAGGCCTCATCCACTAAGAAGAAGACTAAGTCTAATTCTAAAGATATGTGGGTGAAGAAAGGAGTCCAACAGAAGATTCCTGATGTGATGATTAAAGTTGAAAATGATGATTATGCTTGTGATACTGAAGTGACTGGACCCAACAAGGATTGGGTACCATATGCCTCTTAAATACAATTTGTCTTGCAGGGTAAGAATAAGGAGCAGGTCACATGGATCATTGACAGTGGCTGCTCTAGACACATGACTAGTGATAAAACCCTGCTGTCATAATTTGTAGAGAAAGCTGGCCCAATCATAACCTTTGGAGACAACAGCAAGGGTTACACAGTGGGATATGGCTGTTTGGAAATTGGAAATGTTGTCATAAATGATATTGCACTTGTTGATGGATTGAAGCACAACCTGCTCAGTGTCAGCCAATTCAGTGACAGGGGATTCAAGGTTGATTTTGACATGATGGTGTGCAACATTTATCACAAGAAGGATGGAAGCCTTTCTTTGAAAGAACTAAGAAAAGGAAGCCTGTTTGTTGCTGACTTAAGATCAACAAAGAAGGACAAGATTTACTGCTTTTACAGTAAAGCTACTGTTGGTGACAGTATGCTTTGGCACAGGAAACTCTCACACCTCAACTTCAAAACAATGAATATGCTGATGAAGAAGGAACTAGTGAGAGGACTACCTCAACAGGAATTCTGTCAAGAAGGACTGTGTGAGGACTGTCAAATGGGAAAACTGAAGAAAGATGTGCACAGATCAAAGCAAGTCAACACCAACACTGAACCACTCAAACTAATTCACATGGATCTCTTTGGACCAGTCAATGTACCATCATTAGCCAAGAAGAGATATGCATTAGTTATGGTGGATGACTATTCTAGGTATACTTGGGTGAAGTATCTAGAATCAAAAGATGAAGCAGCTCAAGTCATCATTGATCACTTAAGAGTTCTTGAAAGAGCTCCAAATGCCAAAGTTCAAATAAAAAGGAGTGACAATGGGACTGAGTTCAGAAATGCCACTCTTGGTAATTTCTGTAAAGATGAAGGAATTGTACAACAATTTTCTGCTGCAAGGACTCCTCAGCAGAATGGAGTTGTAGAAAGGAAGAACGGGACTCTCATTGAAGCTGCCAGAACGATGTTTCATGATGCAAAATTACCTACATACTTCTGGGCAGAACCTATCAATACAGCCTGCTACACAGAACAGAACCTTGATCAACAAGACTCATTGGAACACTCCTTACTATCTGCTCAATGAAAAGAAACCTACTGTCAAGTATTTTCATGTGTTTGGAAGCAAATGTTTCATGATGAAAGACAACCATGAAAAGAAAGGGAAATTTGACACCAAAGCTTTTGAAGGAATTTTCATGGGGTATGCTTTAAAAAGGACTGCCTACAGAGTCTATCTTTTAGAACATAGAGTCATAGATGAAAGTGTGAATGTCACATTTGATGAAACCAAGTTTCCTGGACTGCATGAAGAAGGTCAAATGCAGTTTCTTAGATTTGAAAATCAAGGATACTTGGAGGAAGAAGAAATTGTTGATGAAGAACCTACTTTCACTCAAACTGTTGAAACAGAAAAGGATGCTATCATTGAAGATAATGTCAATCAAACTCCAGCCCAGTCACAAACCATCACAGGAAATACTCAAATTGATGGTGACTCTGGAGACATTGAAGAAAATGGTGGAGACAATTGCCCTGGTGAAGAGTCAGTTCCTCTAATTGAAGTTACTGTCTCAAATCAAACAAGAAGCTTACCCAAAACCATTAGGTGGAACAGGGATCACTCAAATGATCTAATAATTGGAGATCCCTCTTCTGGAGTGAGGACCAGGAACAATGTTTCTGCTGACAGCATGTTTTCTTGTTTTCTTTCTCAAATGGAGCCTAAAGCAATTGATGAAGCATTGTTGGATTCTGATTAGGTGATTGCTATGCAAGAGGAACTCAACCAGTTTGAAAGAAACAATGTTTGGAAGTTGGTTCCAAGACCTAAAGGAAAATCAGTTATTGAGACAAAGTGGGTTTTCAGAAACAAACTGGATGAAAATGGAAATGTGACTAGAAACAAGGCAAGGCTAGTAGCTAAAGGTTACTGTCAACAGGAAGGGATAGATTATGATGAGACATTTGCACATGTTGCCAGACTTGAAGCTATCAGGATTTTCCTAGCCTTTGCTGCTCACTGTAATTTCAAGGTGTTCCAAATGGATGTCAAAAGTGCTTTTCTAAATGGAGAGTTGGAGGAAGAAGTGTATGTTGAACAGCCACCTGGCTTTGAAGATGTTGAAATGTATGATTTTGTGTACAAGTTGTTCAAGGCACTTTATGGATTGAAACAAGCTCCAAGAGCATGGTATGATACCATCTCTGCCTTTCTATTGGAAAACAAGTTTACAAGAGGTGTAGTAGATAAGACCTTATTCTACAAGCATCATGGCAAAGACATCATTTTGGTTCAAATTTATGTTGATGATATCATCTTTGGTTCATCAAATGAGAAGATGTGTGAGAAGTTTTCATCTCTAATGAGAAACAAGTATGAGATGAGTATGATGGGAGAACTGTCATTCTTCCTTGGTTTACAAGTTCTTCAGAAAGATGATGGAATCTTCATTTGTCAAGCAAAATATGTCAAGGAACTTCTCAAGAAGTTCAACCTAGAAGATTCATCACCTGCCAAGACTCCTATTTCTACCTCAACTAGTCTGGATCTAGATTCCAAAGGAAAGAAAGTGGACTCTAGTGCATACAGAGGCATGGTTGGATCCCTTCTTTATCTAACTGCTAGTAGACCTGATATAATGTTTGTTACATGTCTCTGTGCAAGGTTTGAAGCTGATCCAAAGGAGTCACACTTGGTGGCAATCAAGAGAATTTTTAGATACCTCAAGGGCACTCCTAATCTAGGCCTTTGGTATCCTAAAAACACTGGATTTGAGCTAGTGGGGTATTCTGATTCAGATTATGCTGGATGTAGGATTGACAGAAAAAGCACTACAGGAAGCTGTCAATTTCTTGGTGGAAGATTGGTATCCTGGTTCAGTAAAAAGCAACACTCAGTTTCTACATCAATTGTAGAAGCTGAATATATTGCAGCTGGAAGTTGCTGTGCACAAATCTTGTGGATGAAGAATCAACTGTTGGATTATGGCTTAATGTTAAATAATATCCCTATCTACTGTGACAACACTAGTGCCATAGCCATCTCAGACAATCCTGTTCAACACTCTAGAACTAAGCACATTGATATCAGACATCATTTCATAAGAGAGCATGTTGAAAGAGGAACTGTGAAGTTGATCTATGTGCCCACAGAAAAGCAACTTGCAGACATTTTTACAAAACCACTGGATGAAGCAACCTTCAACAGGTTGGTAAGTGAATTGGGAATGCTAAATCTGGTATATTAACTTACTAGTTTTTTTTTCCATTCCTTTATTCATGTGAAGCTTGTGACAGTAACATCTTCAGAAGTTGATGTCATGAGAAAGTTATTGTCTACCTAAGTCTCTATCTGTTTTCGACAGCACGTTTACTTTGACTTTGTTAAAATTGAATTTTGTGCTAGTCTCGTACTTGAAAGTTGATTTTTGTATGACACTAACTTGCATGTTTGTTAAAATTGAAATTGGTCAAGGATTCTCCTTAATTGGTCAGTTTTGCCTTGATTGTTGTATTAGTGGTAGACATCACTTAATTGCAATATGTGGTAGCTGTATGGGTATTCCAAACTGTTGACCGTTTACATCCCTCTTAACCTAGTATGCCTATAAAATGAATCTTAGGCCATATTAGTGAATCATTTGGAAAAAGGTTAAAATGGAAAACAAAGTAGGAATTGAGTACAGGCCTAAGCCTTGTGGAAGTGAACCCTACAATGAAGAGGTAGAAGCACTGTTTGATGAATTATGGGATATCCTCGACAAGGAAGAGGAAAAAGAACTTGCAGCCAAGGCCGCTGAGGAGGCTAAGGTGCAAGAAGAGGAAAAGGAGTTTCAAGCACTCCTCAAGAAAGAAGGAACCTCAGAAGAGAAAGTTAGGGAAGAAGTCCTAGAATTGGTTAAGAAAGACTGTACTGATTAGTTAATCTCACCAATTGTAGCATTTTCCTTTCTTTATTTAATTAAATCAATAAAACTTCTCTTTCTGCAGTTTCTATTTGCTTCCTGTGTGTGTTGATTAATTGCTTAACTTGTTGAATGCTGTTATGAATGAATAATGAATCAGTAATAAATATTGTAAATGTTTAACTGGTGACTCCTCAGTTAAGTTTTTAATCATAACAGTTGCAATTCAAAGTCCTGACAGTTGTTGTTTTCGCGCAAAGGCTGATGTCATCAAGAAAAGTTGTTGTCACAATTCTTTGACAGCTAACTTCTCGACAGCAGTAAACAACCTTCTGTCATGACTCGTAAAAGATACTGTCATATGAGAACTTAACGATGACAGTAAGTTTTGAGCGAAATGTTTCTGTCACGCAAAACATGTTGTCATCACACCAAAGTTACTGACACGGTTGTTTTGAGCGCACAGGTTACTGTTAAATTAGTGGACCGTTAAAATTGGACACACATCCTCCACGAGGAGAGAGAAATCAGCCAGTAACCCACGTGACTGCTAAGTGGGTTAAGACATGATTTCACTTTTCCACTTTGTCAGTTAAACGCTTGAACTTCCCTCTAAATTCATCAAACATTCAAATGTTCTCAAAAAGCAAACACAACACTCACCTTTCTCTTATCTCCAAGCAATTCATCTCCTACTTTCTCTCTTCTTCTCTCAAGCAAAACAACTGGCCCCCAAACAATCAATTTCACAAACCAACTTTGCTGGCATCTACTCTCCAAGTGATGCTGGTGAGGGTTTCAAATGGCTTGTTTATTTCATGAATAAGTCCTATCTTGGGTATGCAATTACCTCCACTCATGTTCTTGACCTAGACAGGATTGAAAACTTCTGGGAGACAGCCGTTGCTCAAGAAGATGGTGACATCTCCTCCATTCAGTTCAAAATCAAGGAGCACAGTTACTCTCTCACTGTTCAGGGCATCAATGTAGCTTTGGGAATTGTGCTAGACCCAGGAAAGGATTATGCTGAGCTTGCTAGTGATGAGACCCTGAAGAAGCTCTTCTTGAAGATTGGGTATTCTGGCCCTATTCTTGAAGAGGGAACAACAAAATGGTACCCCTCTGGTGAAATGGACAGGAAATATCTCCGCATGGAATGGAATATGGTGTTTGATGCTATGGTAAAGGTGTTCTCTACTAAGACCACAGGCTGGAATGGAATTCCCACCTACATCAAGAAGCTCACTCACTCTCTTGTTCATGGGTACAAAGTGGATGTTGGAAATCTGCTCATGGCACACTTCAAGGCTGCCATAGGTAAGAAGGTAAACATATATCCTCGCTTTTTAATGTTGTGCATCAATTCTTTATGTGACTTTGATGAGAATGCCCCTCGTTTGGAGGTGTGTCCTGTACTAAAAAGAAACACTCACACAACTCTCACTTCACAGAATTTGAATGCACATATTCCACTATGTTTCACCAAACACATGGTTGATCAAGTGACTTACCTTGATTTTCCATTACCTTCTGGTTTTGATACCTTCACTATTGAGAATGAGACTGAATTAGACCCAAATTCAGTCAACCCTCATTCTACCCCATACACTCAGCCTAGGTTCTCTAGACTTCCCAAAGTACAGAGGCTAGCCTTACAAGAAACCAGAAAAAGGCCCCTAGAGACTGGTGGTAGTGGTAGTGTTGAGAGTCAAGAGGAAGTTCCTGCACCTAGTGCAGCAAATAAGGAAGGTAGTCAAACAGAACCCACAGTGGTTCCTCCTGAGCCTAAGAAGAAGAGAGCTAAGAGGACCAAAACCACTGTCAGCCACCCTACAGTCTCCCAAAACACTGTAGAGGAATCAAGGGAAATAAACTCCTCCCTAGATGTGCCTTCTCAACAAGGGACATCTATTGAAATTGGCATGTCTCCCAAGGCACCCTGTAAAGAGTCTGCACAACTTCATGTTCCAACTCATGAGGAGCCTCCACTTGCAGAAATACACATGGAGTCAGGACACAGTGAGGATTTCACTTCCCCCTTTGATGCTTCACAAGTTCCATCTGTGGAGCAGTCATCATTCTCTTCTCCACTTTCACCTTCTTCCTTACCTAAACATTCATTTGTTTCTTCTCCACTACCTAGAGAGGGGGACAGTCCCAACCCTTCAGGTTTTGATCATCCATCTCCAATCATGGATGAGCCCCCCTTCAGTGGTCCACAAGAACCCATTTCTCAAAGTGAGATGGACACCACTCCTTCAAACACTGAGAAAGAGCAAGGTACAACACTGCTAGAAAGTGAAACAGCCAGTACCTTGTTCAATCTCCAAGGAGCATCTTACCTCAGGGAAGATGCTGTCAAAGACACTGTGGATGTTGCTGTCCCAGGTGATTCTGCTGTCAAGGACTCAGTTGAAGTTGTTGTCACGACCAAACCTGATGTCCAAGCTGCAGTGGAACCTACTGTCAATATTCCAACTGACAGTAACATTCAGAGCAAAGCACCTGTCATCTCTTCACAGCCTGATCTTGATGCTGTAACTGTCGAGGATGTCTCTGATGATGATGTACCACTATCTCAGTTCTTAAAGGTACATTCTAAACCATCTATTTCATTGCATGTAAGTACTGCTCATACCCATGCATCTAGGATGAGTGAGGGTGTGCAAAAGAAAAGAGAGATAAAAGAAAAGAGAGGTGACCATCAAAATGAGAGGCAGCCAAATGAGCTGGCAAAAGGTGAGGGACTTGAGCATGTCCAGAGTGAAATTGAAGGAGCCACGCATGTCCAGGCCTTAGGCCATGAGAGTTCTTTTGTGAGGAGTGATGAGATCACTCAGAAAAACACTGAGAGTGTGAGAACCCCCACAGCCTCCAAGCCCCAATCTTTTCCTTCACCCCCAAGAAGGTTAAGATCAGGTGGCCCCTCTATATCTTTCAGGTTGCAAGCTCTAGAGAACAGGTGTCTGTCCATGGAATCCAAACTTGACAGCTTGTCTACCATGGTGGCCTCTGGATTTTCTGCCATTCAGGAAGCCATTCAAGCTCTATCTGCAAATCTTGATGCTGCCAACTTACCTAAGGGGGAGAAAAAGGTAAGATCAGAATCTCAAAAGGCAAAATCAGGAACAGAAGGTATCCCCAAATAGGATGTTGCTCAGGGGGAGCCTGGCTCAAAGAAGGCTTCAAGGAGTGAGGGGGAGCCTCCAGCTAAAGGAAGATCAGTGTCTGCTAAGAGAAAAAGGGGAACTAAAGGAGATTCAGGAAGTAAGGGGGAGCAAATGCAAGAAGCTGAAAATCTCTTTGAATATGAGATAGCTGGAGAAACAGTTCTAATGTCCAAAGAAGCCCTAGAAGCTATGCAAAAGGGTGTTTCTTCCAAGAACCCAATACTACCTCCTGTGACTATAAGAGAGCCAACTCCAACTCCAAAGGAGAGTGCTCTTTAAAGGCAATGGGGAGAAAAGGGGGAGCAGAACAGGTTGGGAAAAGGGAAAGACAAGATGCCTGAATACATCCTGTCAGGAAACATCTGGAGTGAAGGAACAGAGTTCAGCTCAGAAGATGCAAATGCCCTAATGGTTGACTACAGGGAAAGTACTCTGAAGAATCATGATGAAGACTTCTACAAGGTAGTTGATGAAGCTATGAAGGAGCCTAGAAGAAGACTGAGTAACTGCTCAACTTTGCTCAAGGAGAAAATCACCAGTGTATGTGTAAAGATCAATGAAGAAAGGAGGTGGGCTATTGATGTGTACTTAAACACTGGAATATCCATGTTCATTACTATGCAGCTGCTGCAGAGTCTTCCAGCAAAAGTGCTAACAGTAATGAAGAACAAAATCACAGCAAACCATACAGCCTTCAATGAGATCTTGCATCTGCAAATGCTGAGTTTAATTTCAGAGAAACTCCCAGAAGTCTACACCAATCCATTTTGTGTCTACTATGAAGGTACCACCAAAAGTGGTAGCAAGAGATGTGCATACATGAGTCTAGGAGGCACTTCAACAATGGAGTCAAAGTCAATCTTAAAGGTGTTAAACATGACTCTCAACTCCAAAGCCAACAAGGAAAGAGTTCTTGCTGTCAAAGCAATTTATGACTTGCTGGTGAAAAGGGACAAGGAACTGAGCTCTACTATGAAGAAGATGATCTCCAAAGCAATCTCCAACAGAGCTGAACAAGGAGAAAGTTGCTCCTATGAGGTTCCTCATGATGATGATGATGAGTTGGATGGTAGTGGGGGAACTAGAGAAGCAAGAAATGCTAGTGGAAGCACTTCTGGGAATATTGGATCAAAGTCCCAGGAGGAAAATAAAGAAGAAGCTCCTGTACAAGAAAAGGAAGATGCTGGAGCAACAGAAGAAGAGGAATCAGTAATTCTTGAAGCTTTGGAGGCAAATATCTTGAGATGTACTATTGACAGTATAAATGCTGAAAAAGATACTGTCACCAAAGAGACTGTCATAGAAGACAATGTCCTCAAGGAAGCTGTCAGCAAAGGAGCTGTCACAGAAGAAGCTGTCAAGAAAGATACTGTCATGGAGGACACTGTCAACAAAGATGCTGTCAAGGAAGGAATCAAGCCTACTGTCAAGCCAAAGAGGACAAAAATCTTAGCAAAGGCCTGGTTCTCTAGACAGGAACCTGAACCTGAGGAGATTTCAAAGGCAATAAAAGGAAAACACAAGTACTCAGGAAAGGAGAAAGCCACTGGGCTTGGCAGGAATTTGAAGAAGTCTATCCAATCAAAACTCTACAGCTCTCTGGATCTTTTGGAAAAGGAAGTTGATCAAATCAAGAGCGTCGAGGTAAAGTTGGATAACAACAATGAAGCAACTGAATATGTTCTTTGGTTTGATGCATCAAGAATTGTGAAAGTCAAAAAGGATTTTACCATGGAAGTGTCATCATATAATGTATCAGCAACTCTTTCAATTAAAAGGAAAACAGAAACAAGGAGAGTTGAATACTTCTACTTGGTAAGGATGGTCAATCTAATGCAAGGTTATGACAACGTACCTGAAAGTGTCATGAACCATGTGTTGGCATACAAAGCCTTGAGGGATGAAGAATTCTATCAGAAGTTTGGAGAATGGTCACTTTATGATGATAATGACATTGCCCACCTACTGGAATATTCTGATGAAGAAATGGCTGAGTATGAAGATGATGTTCCTGAAGAAGTGGTGCAAACCCAACCAAGTCAAGAAGAATCCTCAAAGCCTACAAAAAGAGAAACCACTGAAGATACAGAAGACACATTCTTGGATAAAAGCAGAGAAGCCAACAGGGTGGAAAGTGAAGGACCCAATTACCAATCTTGTATGCTTGAGAATCCTCTGAGAATCAAGTTCATATGGGAAGAGATTCCAGTAAGAAGCTTTCACAAACTTAGAACCAGTACTCTGAGATTGAGAGCATTATTCAAGCAAGAAAGGGTGAAGACTCAAAGCTGGATAAGTCAAGGAGAAAAACTCTGAATGCATACCCTGAAAGTAGATTCAAGGACTTTAATGGCACTCTGAAATTCAAAACTGATGCCTTTGGCAAAGACTTATGGTTGGATCTTCAGGATGCTAGGGTATGTCTCTCCAAGACACTCCAGAAACACATTGATGAGATTGAAGATGAGGCTATCACTCCTGATGAAATAGCACTGGTGGAAGGACTCAGAGAAGTTCTTAAGGAAGCTCTCAACAGAGAGGATGAAACAAGACAGAAAAAGAAATCTGAAGCTAAGTAAAAATCTTTTCTTAGATTCTGATCTTGTTAGTTAAGTTGTCAGCATGTATTAATTGTAAATTTGTTGTTATTGTCCATGAAAACAAATTGGGGGAGATTGTTAGGATTTATGGGTGATAGCTATGAGACAACTTAACTAGATACTTTTCTTACTTAATTTTATAAAGTATGAACATACTGTCACAGCCAAAGTATGTCTTTGTAACCATTTTGTTTGTTGTTAATAAGAGTCTAGTACATCTTGGTAGAAGTTCATTTGTTTGTTCAAGCCTCAAGAAGTGCTCAGGATGGACGGCAAGAATAAATACTACTGTCACAGCATTGACAGTAAGGTTACTTGAAGACAGCATGTTGCGAGTCACGACAGTACATTCACTCTGACAGCAACATTGGCGGAAGCCCTCTGACAGCAACTTTACCTTAGCCTGACAACAAGCTTGGAAATCCTGACAGCACCTTTAGCGGGGATTTCTTACTGTCACCAAAAGCGCATTCCTATGACAGCAAGCTTAGCCATCAGGATACTGTCATGAAGGGATAACATTTGTATTGGTAAACAACCCAGTCAAACTCGTGACAGTTTGGATGTTCAAGAAACAAGCGTGTTGCAGTATCCCAACACTGTAACAGGTCTGCAAGACTACAACTGAAGCTTGAGAGATCACATGACAAAGCTCACCAATTCCAGAGTATGACAAATCTACATCTACTGAATTGTGTTAGCTTAAAATAGAATGTTTCTAGATTGCTTTGTAATGTATTGATAAGCTGTCTGTATAGCAATTTAGGAAAGAATCACGGGCAGGCAAATTGTAAGAAGCTGCCACTTGAAAATGACAGCAGCTTCACAAGACCCGTGATTGAAAGTGATAGGTTTAGCCTACTTAGTCTATCTCTCAATTCATTCTTTGTAGTCACTCGAGAAACTGAAGCTCAAGAAAACAAACATTTTCTTGAGGTTGTAGCAACCCATTACAAAATAAATAAAACATTTATTTTGTGAGAATTACTCGTGTGTCTACTTGTGTTTGCAATTGATAAACTGATAATCCTTAATCTTAGTTCTTTTTGTTGAAAACGTAGATTGAGATTTATCAGTATTGCATTCAACCCCCCCCCCCCTTCTGCAATAGTCAAGGACCAACATACCTTATTCCGTAGATCATTCAGTAGGGTTTCGGATGGTAGCCCCAATGATATTGTCCTGAATGATGAGGAGGCTCATGCTTATGCCGAGCTCACTAAGGACAACTATGCTACATTGGCCTGGGAGCTCCTGGATGAGTTTCAGCTTAAGTCCCTGGGACTTTCGAGCGTATCGGACAAGGGTAACTCCCATTCCAAACTTTCTTTTTTTATCTAAGATTTTCTTATACCCTAGATGGAGAAACAGCTAGGATGAAGAAGGCTCGTTTGGGAGGGAAGGATCCTCGGACAACTACAGGTGTCCCAGCCTTTTTAAGGCCTCACGAGGATACTGTTGAGGAGGTTGAGGCTCCTACCTCAGCCAAGAGCTCTGTTTGGCGCCCCAACTGGGGTATTAGGAAGAAGGACACATTCGTGGGGGTGTCCAAGCATGCCAGCGAGTGGTCTTATCACTCTCTCACTCCTTATGATTACAAGGACTTTGTTTCTAACTCCACTCTGGAGGGAGTGGAGCATGCAGGTGCTCAGGCTATTGTTGTTGTAAGTTCTTACTTCCCTTTTTCTTTGTAGTTTTAATATATTTTAAGTTTCTATCTTGACTTTTAATTTGTTTGCAGGCTAATGCCAACTTCCAAGGGGCTCTCTTTCAAGCCAAGGCTTGGCGCTCATCTTCAGAGGCCAACCAAGGCAAGTTTGAGAAGTCCGAGGAGAAGGTGGGCTCTTTGAGGGCCTCTCTGGCTAGGAGGGAGAAGGAGCTGGCTGACTCCCAAGCTGAGCTGGTTGCACTTAGGAAGGGAAATGATGACTTTATCGATGAGTACCTTGACTCCCAGGAGTACAAGAACTTAATCGGTAAGCATGACGAGCTCCTCTTCCCAGTTCAGTTTACTAAGGGATGGGATGGCGCCTTAGCTGAAGTTCTGGAGAAGATGCCTGGATCACTTATCCTTTCTGACTTTCCAAGCCCTTATGCTCCTACCCCTTTAGAGGTGGCTTTAGCTGGGGAGGATGATATGGAGGAGGACGACAGGATTCTGGACCTAGGGCATTTCTCTCCTCCTGGTCAGACAGCCGGCGCTCTGGTTCTGGTTCTGACTCAGAAGAAGAGGAGGATGACACTGTCGACAAGGGAGGGGAAGCCTAGATCATGTAGTCTTTTCTTTTGTAGCCGTTTGTGGCTTTTTATTTATGTAATATCTGCCTTCGGGCATAACTTAACTTTCGTAAGTCTTAATTTATCATTTCTTGACTTTCTTTCATTCTTGAATTTTTAGAATGTTTGTCAACACTCAATACACATAATTTATCATGGAAATATGAAATTGTTGAATATAATCATAACTTGAAAATGGGTTCAACCCTTACATAATACTCAAGTTTAAAAACTTGGATTGGTTTCGTCGACCTTATTTCTACTTATTCTAATAGTGAGTCCAATCAGGACTTAAACATAATAGACTTTCAAGTTTGCATCATGCCAAGTCCTTGGCACTTCAATCCCTTCCAGGGTTTCAAATTTGTAGGAGCCTCGACCAAATACGTTCTTAACGCGATATGGTCCTTCCCAATTTGGGGTCAACTTGCCTTTTTGTCCAACTCCGGATGCCTCAATCTTTCGGAGGACTAAGTCTCCTTGACGGAAGAATCTCTCTTTAACCCTTAGGTTGTAACAGAAAGATGCTCGTTTCTGATGTTCAACTATCTTGGCATTTGCCTCGTCTCTAACTTCATCAATTAGATCTAAAGCTAGCCTCAAGCCTTCTTCATTTGTCTCTGGCTCATAAGCTTTGATTCTTGGAGATGTGTGAGTAATCTCCACTGGAACCACTGTCTCTGCCCCATATGTCAACAGAAAGGGGGTTGCTCCAGTGGTGACTTTACGAGTAGTACGATATGCCCATAGTATGGGGAGTAATTCGTCTACCCAAGTGTTTCTAGAGCGTTCAACTCTTTTCTTCAGTCCATCCAGGATAATTTGATTGGCCACCTCAGCTTGCCCATTTGCTTGAGGATGGGCAACAGAGGTAAAACGTAACTTGATATCATTCTCATCACAATATTTCTTGAACTCATCATTGTTAAACTGAGTTCCATTGTCTGTGACCAAGATACGTGGAATCCCGTATCTGCATATCACATTTTCCCAGAAGAAATGCATCACTTGCTTGGTGGTTATCTTGGCTAAAGGCTTAGCCTCAATCCACTTGGTGAAGTAGTCGATGGCTACTATCAAGAACTTTCTTTAAGCACTTGCCATTGGAAATGGCCCAAGTATATCCATCCCACACATGGCGAATGGGATAGGTGAGTTAATGGATGTCATCATCTCTGGTGGTTGTCTAACCACCGGTGCACGCTTTTGGCACCGTTCACACTTCTTCACGTAGCTTTTAGCATCTGCAAGTATGCTTGGCCAATAGAAACCTAGACGGGTGACTTTATGAGCAAGGGCTCTGCCCCCCAGGTGCTGCCCACAAATTCCTTCATGCACTTCCCTTAGGGCCAATTCTGCCTCTTGGGGTCTCAAGCATTTCAGATAAGGAACAATGAACGACTTTTTGTATAGGATTCCCTCAATCAGGGTATACCTTAGTGCTCTCACATACAACTTTCGTGCTTCTGAGGTATCGTTGAGTAACCAACCAGTTTCCAGATGAGATTTGATGGGATCCATCCAACAGCTAGCAACATCAATAGGTGCTACCAACTTTCCATTGATGTTTGGGGTCTTCAAGACTTGGAAGTATACACTTCCAGCGTAGTTCTCAATTTCAGAAGAAGCAAACTTAGACAAGGCATCGGCCTTCATGTTCTCTTCCCTTGGAATATGTTCCACATAGCATTCATCAAACTTAGTCATGATGGCCTTGATAAGTTTTAAGTACTTGGCCATGACTTCGTCTCTGGCCTCAAACTCCCCATTTACTTGGGAAGCCACTAGCCTCGAATCTCCACATACTTTCAGAGTTTTAACTCTCAAGGCTCCAGCCAGCTATCAGGGCTTCGTATTCAGCTTCATTGTTTGTCATTGGGAAGTCGAGTTTTAGTGCGTACTCTATGAGAAATCCATCAGGACTTTGTAACACCAAACCTGCTCCACTTGATTTTGTTTTTGATGCCCCATCAAAATAGAGCACCCAACATTCTTTGAACACCATCTCTTCATCTTTCTTGTCTTCCTCTATCACTTCCTGCCCCCCGACTTCATGGTTGTCAATAGTGCATTCAACCATGAAGTCAGCGAGTGCTTGAGCTTTTATGGTCGTTCGAGGCTTGTACTTGATGTCAAATTGTCCCAATTCAATAGCCCATTTGATCAACCTTCCACTAACTTGAGGGCTATGCAAGATGTTTCTTAGAGGCTGATTGGTCAAGACCTCTATCTTGTGTGCTTGGAAGTATGGGCGTAGCTTTCTTGAGGCCATTATCAAGGCTAAGGCAAACTTCTCTATCGTAGAGTAGTTTATTTCTGCCCCATGTAGAATCTTACTTACGTAGTAGATGAGTTTCTGAACCTTCAATTCTTCTTTTACCAAAACGGCTCCAAGGGCTGTGTTAGAAACCGCCAAGTACAAATAGAGAATTTCTCCTGGCTTTGGCTTTGCCAACAGTGGTGCCTCAGCCATGTATTTCTTCAGGGCCTCAAAGGCCTCTTGACTTTCAGTTGTCCACTCAAAAGTTTTCACGTTCTTGAGTGCTTTGAAGAAAGGTAAGCACTTCTCTCCTGACTTGGAGATGAATCTTCCCAATGCTGCCACTCTTCCCGTTAGTTTCTGGACATCCTTGACAGTCCGTGGTGGTTCCATGTCTAGAATTGCTTTGATTTTGTCGGGATTATCCTCGATTCCTCTCTTGGAAACCATCAGGCCTAAAAACTTTCCCGAGCCTACACCAAAGGCACACTTAGCTGGATTTAACATCATCTTGTGGTGCCTCAGCACTTCAAACGCTTCCCGTAGATGGTTTATATGATCGGCCTTATCGAGGCTTTTAACCAACATGTCATCCACATAGACTTCCATGGTTTTCCCAATCAGGTGTTCAAAAATTTTGTTCACCAATCTTTGATAGGTTGCCCCTGCATTCTTAAGTCCAAATGCCATGACTAGATAACAAAAAACACCAAAGTCAGTGATGAATGATACCTTGGAGATTTCATCTTTGTGCATTTTAATTTGGTTGTATCCACTGAAGCCATCCATGAAACTTAGCATCTCGTGCCCAGCTGTGGCATCTATTAGGGCATCAATCCTTGGTAAGGGAAAACAATCCTTAGGACATGCATCATTCAAATCAGTGAAGTCCACACACATCCTCCATTTTCCATTGGCCTTTTTGACCATCACTGGGTTAGCCAACCATTCTGGGAATTGTATCTCTTCAATGAACCCGGCCTCCAGAAGCTTTTCAACTTCTTGTTTAATGGCCTCTTGCCTTTCTGGAGCAAAATTTCTGTTCTTCTGTTTCACCGTCTTCTGGATCCACATTCAACTTGTGGGTTATCAGTTGGGGATCGATCCCTGGCATGTCAGTCGCTGTCCAAGCAAAAACGTCATTATTCTCGTGAAGAAAAGATATGAGCTTGCTTTTCAATGGTTCAGGCAATAATGCTCCAACATAAGTCACCTTCTCCGGTTCACCAGGGACTAAGGGAATTGGGATTAAATCCTCAGCCGGTTTCCCTCTTCGGTCCTCATTATCACTGGTATCCATGTCTTCAATGGGGAGAACCTGCCCCCGATTCCATTAGGCCTTAACGCGGATACATAACAGCTTCTAGCCATCTTTTGGTCTCCTCGTTCTTCACCAATCCCATTCCTTGTTGGGAACTTGATTTTCAGATGATAAGATGAGGCAACGGGCTTGAACGCATGAAGACCCGTCCTTCCCAGGATTGCATTGTAGGTTGAGGTTGCCTTTATAACTATGAAGTTCAACATCTGAGTAGACGTATTTGACCCTTGGCCCATTGTCATTGGGAGCTGGATAGTGCCTTCCACTTTCGACTCCACTCCGTTGAACCCATATATGGGCATATTCGAGGGTGTCAACTGAGAGTCAGTATAGCCCATCTTGATGAAAGCATCATGGAACAAGATGTCCACTGAAGCTCCATTGTCGACCAAAACTCTCTTTGTTTCATGATTCCCTATCACAGGTACAATGACTAAGGGATCATCGTGGGGAAAATTCACTCCCTCCAAGTCAGAATCATCAAAACCTATTGATACTTCTGTTCGGGCACGTTTCGGTGCTTCTCCGACCACAGTCATTACTTCTCGAGCATAGGCCTTTCTTGAGTTTCGGGAGGACCCAGCAGCAGTTGGTCCTCCGAATATCATGTTAATAACTGGCCCTCGGGGTTTGGGATTTCGATCTTGATCGTTGTCCCTTCTGTCATAATCCTTCCTTTCATAGTTTCCTCTTTGACTCCCTTGATTTCCATCCTTGGTGAATTTATTGAGCTTTCCTCTCCGTATCAGAAACTAGATCTCATCTTTCAATTGTCTACAATCGTCGGTGTCATGCCCGACTTCCTTGTGGAACCGACAGAATTGGTTTTGGTTCCGTTTAGACATATCAGTCCTTAGTGGCTTCGACCATCGGAGATCCTCCTCCTTTGTTATTTCCATCAGAATTTGGCTCTTGGGAGTGTTCAATCTTGCATACTCCGTAAACTTTGGCCCAAAATTGCTCCTCTTAGGTGGAGAATCAGAATCCTCTGATGTTCTAGGAAACTTTTCCTTGATGTCATACTCATGTGTCTCCTTTCTTTTCTTTGAATTTCCACTACCACCAGTAGTGGGTTCATACTTTCTCATGTTTTCCTCAGCCTTGATGTACTTCCCGGCTCTATCTTGGATCTTCAGCTTGCTCTTGGGTGGATGTTTTGCCAATGATCTTTTGAAGTGATCATCGGTGGTTCCTTGCTGCAGGGTTATCATAGCTACTTTGTCCTCCAAGTCCGGGACTTTCAGAGCCTCCCGGGTGAATCGATTGATATAATCCCTTAAAGCTTAATTCTTTCCTTGCTGGATTCCCGTGAGTGATGCAGAACTTTTCTCATGCACTCTTCCACTAACGAATTGATTGATGAAAGCTTTGCTTAGTTCCTTGAAAGACCCAATAGAGTTGGGAGAAAGACGGCTATATCAACGTTGGGCCATGTCTGCCAAGGTTTGCGAAAACGCCCTACACTTGACCGCATCGTTGGTCGGCTGCAACAGCAGTGCATTGGAGAAGGTTCTTACATGATTTGCGGGATCCCCCGTTCCATCATAAGCTTTAATCGTTGGTATCTTGAATTTCCTGGATATGGTAGCTTTCATGATGTCTTGAGTGAATGGTGGTGTAGGATCATCAGGATCTCCTAGGGGCAACAAAATACTAGGGTCACCCCTTGGGGATCCCTCTTGGTTCTTCTTGGTGTTGGGTCCAAGTTAATCACAGGGACTCGTTGAGTTCTTGCCGCTTCCTCTTCGGCCAATAGCTTTTTGAGCCTTGCAGCCTCAGCCTCATGGGCAACAATCTTTTCCTTCATAGCTTGGGATTGTTCCCGATTTGTTTGGGAAGAACGTCTTCTCCTTGGGGCAACATCCCTTTCTTCTCCAGTTGAGTCATTCTCATCCTCGGTGTAGGGACCTGAGTAGTCTTGAATCAGGGGGGTCCGTCGAGTTTGAGTTTGTTGATTTAGGGGTCCCAGACCTCGTATATAAGGAGGAACGTATGCCTCGTGGTAGGTGGTCTCTCGAATACCACCAATATTGTGGAGAGCAGGTAGTCTCTCGAATACCACCACTATCGTGTTTTTTTGTGTGTGTGTGTGTGTGTTTATCAATAAAAACGTTTGTTTCTATAAAAATTATAGCAGATCAGACCTGGTCCTAACACACTTGCAGAAGAATAAAATCTCACGCTACAACTCATCTAAACTATGCATCTCTGAATTGTTAGTACTATTTGTTTTACCCTTGAATGCGTCTAAAGAATTAATGTGTCTCATGCTTTCTTCCTTCATTTAAGCTTTTCATATAACACGTTTGTTGTATGCGTTATCAGTTAAGCAAAAAGGCATAATTCACCTGCAATACGAATGTGCTACTAAGCCACCTCAAGAAAATATGATATTTTGGGGCAGTAGCGCTAACATTTGTGCAATCTTTGGCATTCACCCTATCTTTAGATGAGATATCGGAAGTCCATTTACAACTTTGTAAAACGCAAGTCAAACAAGTTTACTAAATTACTCTATTCTGGTCACAAGTTTATTTAATAATTTATAGATTCTTTACTACTGTACTAATATAGATTATAGAAATCCACTAAAATTTTACGACATCACACGTTTATTACATCAAGTCGATAACATATACTTAAATCTTCTTTTCTACAATTTTAGCAATAACTTATTAGTTATTATGGTACCATGTGTGATATGGCTCAAACTTGTAGTCAATCCTATTTCCGAATTCTGATGGGTCACATTTTAGAACTGAATCTGACTTAACTAGCTAGAAGCTTCTGATATACCAGATATATACAATGTGAATTTCATTTTGAAAACCTTTTTAGAAACCGGGTGAGTATCTATTTTTAATTATTTATTTGAAAGATACTAGAATATTCTTTCTAGATTGAATATCTAAAAAATATAATAAAGATATAGAAATATAATAAAAGTTATTCTATAGACATTTTTGGAAATTAGGTGGTATCTTTTTAAATTATTTATTATTTAAATATACATTGGATACTAAAAAGGTAATAATATTAAATGTTTAAAAAGTTTTAAAAGAAAATAATGCTTATGTGGATTCTTAAAAAAAATAAGGAATAAAGTAAGATATTATTAAAAAAGTATATTTTAACTTGAAATATATATTAAATATAACTGTGTTTTTTTTTTTTGCCAAAAGAAATAAGATTTCATTAATTCTTTAAATCGTTTGTGAATGAGAATTACTCATCCACCAAATAGATCAATTATAAAAGTACTTTTATATCTGGTTAAGTAGTGAGCTACACATGCTGTTTAATAAACTTAAGGGACACGCCTTTGTTTTTGAGCTTAGACATCAACATTCTGCAATCTGCTATGATCCTGCCAAAGTACGATAATAAGACTGGGGAACTTCTAATTGCTTGCACTGCAACAAGACAGTCTGATTCAACACTAACATCACTCATTTGTTGTTCTTTAATCCAGCTTAAAGCCTTTCTAATCCCCATTGTTTTTGCACATTCAAGAGATGCATTGCTCTGTACACAACTCGACCTTGCCTCGATCAAGTCTCCTGCATGGTTTTTGGCAACAAAAACAAAGATGTAGCAGTTGGAAGAGCTTGGAATATCACAGCATCAGTATTTACCTTAGACTTATTTTGTGTTGGAAGAGACCATTGCTCATCGCCATCTCCATGGGTCATGAACCCTAGAAAATTGTCGAAATTGCCTAAGAACTACTTTAGCCGATTCTACGACATCAACTACCTCCGACCCTCACTGGTTCCAAACTAACGTCTAAGGAAAAGGAGGGATTCCTAAAGGTTTAGTTTATCCCGAAGATTGTTCGAGGGATAAGCTTATCCCGAAGACTGTTCTAGGGATAAGCTTATCCCGAAGATTGTTCTAAAGGAATGGACACCTCCCTCAGTATATTTTCTAGCATATCTAACAGGCATGCGTATACTCCTAAGCAGAAAATTCTAAGATTAAACAGTGCTAGCAACATTCAATAAGAAAAATATGCACGCTGATTAAGAAATGTTCAATTACGCATAAAGAGATTCAAAAGACTTTACTTGTGATGAAGACGAGGAAGGGATTTGAACTCGGAGCAAAGAAAGATACTGATAACTGCGACTGGTAGGGCTGGAGAGAAATTGGCAGAATATTCTTTCTTTTGAATGTATAGTGACGATGTTTGGGGGGGGGGAATTGGTATTTATAAGAAGGAGATGTGACGTTTGGACAACGGAAACGCGAACGTTCGCATTCGACCGTAATCGCTTGGGATTCAACGGCTATGATTCAGCACGGATCTCAAGAATTAACGGCTGTCATCATTAATTACGACACGATTCTCTAGGTGACGTGTCATAATGGATAAGCACGAGACCTTTGGAAGTTATCTCGAAGAGGAGTGAAGAACTGGGACTCTGAACGAATTGGACATCCGAACAGTAATTGGGTCAAACGGTTTGGTTGATAAGTCAAGCCCATTACTTTGGTTCGGTCAGTTGCATATATCCTTTGCATGACCGCGTCTCCTGACTTTCTAGGCGGATGAACAGGACAACGCACGTGGGCGAGTGTTCCCGAGGAATCCGGGCGAACCGGTACAAGAAGTGCTTATAAAAGCACACACCAGGTTTCATTAGGAGGTTAATACTTTTTTCATACTCACAAGCACTTGCACGTTCAATTAAAACCTTACCGAAACCTCTAACTTATTCTCACACCGGAGGTGAATCGAGGGGCCAAACCCCTCGCATTCTTCTCTTTTGACAGGTAAACCCGAAGAGACATTCGGAGTCCGACCCGACAGAAATCTGGTTCCAACAAACTCATTTCTGCATTTTCATATTACCCAGCATAACATAGCACATTCCTGACACTTTTTAAACTCCCGTCCATAAAAAATATTCAGGAGCCAGTCAAGAAAAGTGCCTTCGACACTAATACTAGGAAAACCCACCTATCTTATCCCAACAAAATTGAGAGAACGAACATTGCAGTAGCACATCACTGACTGACTGTCTCTGGGGCCGTACTACATAAAGGACAGAGCATATTAACATCCACATATTTTGTTCGAAGCATTTCCTTTGTAGGTAGACAGTTAGAAGCTGCTCGTCGAAAAAATGTTTAATCTTTGGAGGGACTCCAAAATTTTCCAGAAACAAGGGTTCTCATTTTTAGTAGGAGTCAATTTGCTTTCCTGAATTATAGTATACCCCGTCTTTACTGAATAAAGCCCAAACTTTCCTGAATCATAGTGTTACTTACGTTAGTAAAATAAACGAAATGAGAAGTCCCTTATAAAATGAAAAGGAAGGAAGCTTTTTAAAATATGAAAAGAAAAGGGTACTCCAAAGTCCAAAGGTGGCCATGCAAAATACAAGATTCTTGTAATTTTTCTTGAGTAAAGTGCATTATGTGTACCTACATTATGCGTGTCAGAGCACTTGAAATACTAGATTTCAGAAACTCTCACTTGCAATACTGCACTTCCAGAATAATTAGAGAGTGTGTACCGACGTCAAATTTATCTAACTCCGTCTGTTTTTCCAGGGGCATAATAGTCAGCTGATTATTATTCTGTACATTTTCCATTTCCTCGGTGGACTGTTGCTACATATACATACACATATAGATACACACGCTCTCACCTCTCTCTCTCTCTCTCTATACCTCCCCCTCTCAATCTCTCTTTCTCCTTCTCATCTCTCCCTCTCGTTTCTCCCTCTCTTTTCTGCCTCCGAAAAACCCCCACCCCCAGTTTCTGATTTTCTGATTGCCGCCACCACCGCCGGCCACCGTACTGCCGCGATGGTGTCTCTCCCCCCAAACGACATGCAACAACACACCGGCCACCAATCAACACCAAGTCAATATTTCAAACCCCAAATTCATATAATCAACCAATAATTCAACACAACAATTCAATTAAACCAAACCCCCAAATCAAAATTTCAAACCCTAATTTTAAAACACAATTTAAATAACAAAAACATAAAATTAAAACTTTATGGATACTAGAGTTGGGAATAGGTATCTTGTTATTGATATTAACTATTTGTCTGGGTATGCGAAGATGCTTTGTGATGTGTTTTAAAGTGGCTCGATGACAAATTACAGAATGGTAAAAGCTCAGTCCTATACGTGGCATTTGGGTTGCAGGCAGATCGAGATATCGAAAGAGCAGCTTCACGAAATTATGATCGGGCTGGAAAAATCATGAGTCAATTTTATGTGGGTGGTGGGGAAAAATGGAAAAGAAGTAGATAATGAGTTTGAAAGGAGAGTAAAGGATAGAGGACTAGTGGTGAGAGACTGGGTTGATCAGATGGAGATACTAAAACATGAAAGTGTTAAAGGCTTTTTGAGTCACTGTGGTTGGAACTCAGTGTTAGAGAGTATTTGTGCAAAGGTACCAAATTCAAGTACGAATAACATGCATTATATTCATTGCAAACTGAAAAGACTAAAATACCCTTTAAAAATTAACGGAGTTAGATAAATTTGACGGCGGTACACACTCTCTAATTATTCTGGAAGTGCAGTATTGCAAGTGAGAGTTTCTGAAATCTAGTATTTCAAGTGGTCTGACACGCATAATGTAGGTACACGTAATGCACTTTACTCATTTTTATTTGAGAACACTATAGTGAAAGACGAAAGTATGGGCAAGTCTTGTTGGTCCCGACACCGGCTCAATAACTTGGGGTCCTGTACCAAAAATCATATTATTGTATTTTTAATGTATAAAAATATGTATAATACATATATTATTAGATAAAATTTTATTTATTTTCCCTTCAAAAACAATATTTATTTTAATCTTAAATTTTTATATATACTAGCTTAAAACCCACGGATTGTTAATTGTTATTTTATTATTATTTTAATATTTTATTAAGTGTAATTGTGCAAAAAATAAGTAGACATGTTAAAATAGCTAAACATTTTTAATTAATTAAAAACATTAAAACAGATTTTAAAATAAATAAGTATGGGTTTGCCAGTTATATTTTTGGAAATGAAGGGTTTTAGTAATAAAAAATAAAAAATGAAACATATATTTAGTTTAAAAAGGTAGCCCGTGATATTTTCGGAAAATGAGGTTTTAAAATTTAATAATTAAAAGTATTTAAATACGTTTTAAAATAAATAAGTAAAAGGTTTCCTGTGATATTTTTGGAAAAAGAATGGATTTTAGTGAGAAAAGAAAAAAGTAAATTGTAAAAGGCAATTTCCCGTGATATATTTAGAAAAGGAGTGACTTTGTTCGAAAAAATATATAATGTGTTTTAGCTGAAAAAGTAATTGGTTATAAATAGGTATTTGATTATTTATATTTAATATTTTTAGTAATTGCATTTGTTAAGAAAAATAAGTAGATATGTTAAAATAGGTAAACTTTTAAAAATAATTATAATATTAAAATAGGTTTAAAATAAATAACTAAATGTTTGTCCATGATATTTTTGGAAAAAGAGGGATTTTAGTAAGGAAAAATAGAAAAACTAACATGTTTTAGTTAAAAAAGGTAATTGCCCGTGATATATTTGAAAAAGTAGGGGAATTTGTTAGAAAAATAGAAAAAATAATATATTTTAGGTGAAAAAGGTAATTGGTTGTAAATAGGTAATATTATTATTTAATAATATATTTCTATAAATAAGTAAGGTTAATTAAGTAAAAACTAATTAAGGGCAATTAAGTAAAATCACAACGTACCGACCAACCAAATTAAGGGCAATTAAGTAAAATCACAACGTACCATACCGACCAACCAAACTTTTAATGTTTCGTCTATTATATAATAGTATTGATATATATATATATATATTACATAATTGTTGTTATTAGAAAAGCAAAAACTTAGATTCCTTTATATTACATAATTGTTGTTATTAGAGCATTCACATTCCTTCCCCCATCCCCAACCTCATATTCTTACTAAAAATAGTAATTCCCTAAATTTATCCTTATAATTTATTTATCATCTAAAAATTTACTACATCACATTCCCCATTTCTATCTCTATATTTTTTTTTATTACTTATTTCTCTCACCTCTCTTTACAACTTTAACTACTAACTATATTATTTTATTATTTCTCACTCTACTTGCACATAAAATAATATAAAATGGGGTATGAATAGTAAGTCTCCAAATTTGGGGACTCATTTCTTGATCCCAAAACATACCCTAAAATGGGGAATCGGATATAGATAACATTTTTTGCTATAATTCATAATTTTCTCAAAATATGAGGATGGGGAAGAAATGAGGCACAATGCTCTCAGAAAAGCAAAAACTTAGATTCCTTAATTTCGTTGTATCAGTCACTACTCACTGGTCTCTATATACAAAATTATCTACCAACTAACTCAATTAAATTTACATTACATGCTAATTCAGTGGTATTTGCAATAACTCTTAAGAATGCAAAATAAATTCAAGAGAATTATTTGTTCACGATGTACATCAATTGTAAAATAGGTATAATTTGAATGTGTTGATCTCCTTGAAGATGTCCAAATGCTAGAGTTATGGAGTATATAAAAGTTTACGACATTGTACCACCCATTTGTAATATTTACAATGAAGCTAATGCTATAAAGTATTTGTAGGCTCTATAGAGTGAGCAACTCTAAAAACATGCGTCAGTTAAAGATTCAAGTCAAGTACAATAAAACTGCAATTCAACTATCAAACATGGCTTTCTCCACTTCCTCTAATGTAATGTATATGGAGGAACTCACAAATCTTGTTTACATCATGGATATCTGCAAATATTTACAAATACGGCTAATTTCCCCTTGTTTCATTGCTCAGACCTATGAAGAGAAATGGTACACAAGTTTAGAATGATTTTTACGTGAAGGAATCTGTAAAAATCTAAGACTATATAAGTGTAGTGATAATTGGTTGAGTGCCACTGATCGTATAATGTAATTTCAAGTTCATGCATTAAGATTACATATTGTATTTGGCTCTAGTGAAGACCTCTATACGATAAAGCTGTTTAAAAAAATTTTAAAAAAATTCTAGCAACATAAAAATGAAAATGTATTGGTTTGATACGCATTGCCGCTAAGGGGGAATTTTCTAAAACTGCAAATAAAATACTTTGTGTACCTAATTTGTGTTGTCCGGAGTAGCACTCTATAGTTTTTCACCTGGAGAAGGTATATAAATGCATATCTCGGCCTTTTTTGCATTCACGAACTAACTGAATCAACCTTGGAAAACATTATCTGTTAATGGATAAGAAATTCCCAAAGACAGGGTATGACAATGCTAGAAAATCAACATTTTATAAAACACAAACAAAATTACATAAAATTTGTAATAGACTATTTCTCATGACTGAAGGGTATAAAAGCTTTCGTTTTCTACCCGGAGGCTTAGTACAAAAGTTGCCATTTACTTGCAGGAAACTTCTAGTTTTATCAAACCCTACAGATTTCAATAGCCAGAGGATTTTCCTAACATGGTTAGATGCTCTAAAAGAGATGATAAAGTTTCAGGATTTATTCAATTTTTTTCTTAAAAGAGAACCAGCACAAATTGCCAGGTTAAAGAATATCTTTTTAAAAGGGATTTGTACAAACAACCCATAATTTAGGCATCTTCATCCACATATTAGCGGAATAAGAGATTGCTCATTTGAGATTCTGCATAATACGTATTTAGATTTTGTTTAAAAAAAGATATCAGAAGTTTAACGTATATATATATATATATGTGCATAAATAGTTGTATCATCTGAAAGGTTTGACAAGGCATATACCCTCATTTTTCTTGCACTTTTTAGCATCAAACTGCACATGGTTTTATTTGTATCGGCAGCTGGTGTCCCGCCATTAAGTCGACAAGAGTTAGAACAGTTAGTTATGCTTCTGTAAAAGCTGATGGCAAAGAAAGCTATATTGCTATTCGAAAATCTAAAAATGTACCTGAGCAGGAATCCCAAACATGAGAAATAATAGCCCGAAAATGTATCAACCACCAAGAACAACCAAACAACTTGACAACTATATATAGGTTGAGACGTGTATGCAACTACTCTGCTTTCACTACCTGTCTCAAAGAAGAAGATATAGTTAATATTTACATATATGAATTATAATAAAACATCAACATGCTTCTTCTTAACACACTGTTATATGCCAAAATTGTAAAAACCTGACTGAAGTGGAAGCAAGACAAAAGATGAATCCAATAAACGTACAATGCCTACCTAAAGTTGAAAATTTATAAATATACCTGATCTTGTACATACTTTGCTTCTTACTGGTATCCATCAGCCTCTTGAACTTTATCTTGCTAAATAGAGAGAATTTGGTAGAATATTTCTCAAATTGCTACAATTACTTTTAAGAGAATTTGGGTTTCGCCTAACCTTAGTTTGTACTAAAATTCTTAATTTAGTACATCCACGGAAAATATCATGTAATTTAGTTTTACACTATATTTATAAATATATCCATTATATATTCAAAGGTTGTTCTTTTTCTTTGATCATTTCTAAATAAATTAATAAATAGAATACTCACGAAAAAAGCGAAGTAATCACCATGATTTGCTCGAGATTACACAGCGACATGATTGATATTTTACTGGATTTCTTCTTAAGGGTCACTAAATGGCTGATTATCTCAAATTGTGTTTGCTACCCTCTGATACTTATTTTTTAAATTTAAAAGAAAGATTAACAGGTCCTTTGTGGACATAAAACTTATTCATAGAGCTAGGATTTCTTTTTCAACATTTCTGCCTTGGCATTTGGGTAACGATGATCTGAGAATTTCTTGCTCATCAGAGCAATAGGAGCAATAGGAGAGTAACCCATAACATGAAGACCGGATAAAGACATCCTGGAACCTAGGGGTTCATCCCAGTTCCCAGTCCTCTAAAACTTCTATAAAATTGCTAGAAAAGATGGAAGTTGAAATTTACACTATATAAGCAGCAGTTAAAGCCCTCGCAACATCAGACGTGTCCATCTTTTTTCTTCATCACGTTCTAAAAACAACACACTCTGTTTCCTCTTAAACGTCAATCGATCCAGGGACATCGAGGTAAAGGAAACAAAAGGATAAACTTCACAACTATATTCACAATGAATGCCATCATCAGAAACCTCAAAACAACGTCAATCGATCCAGGGACATCTAGGTAAAGGAAATTCACAATGAATGACATCATCAGAAACCTCAAAACAACGTCAATCAATCCATGGACATCTAGGTAAAGGAAACAAAAGGATAAATTTCACAACTATATTCACAATGAATGGCATTATCAGAAACCTCAAAACAATCACTCCCATACGAATTTGGATAAGAATAACAAGTAATTAACTAATTGCCTGAAGTTTAATGGTAGATCCAAAATTACGACCCAATAGTGCCCATTAACAGCTCTGATCAAACAAATTTTATTATCAGCTTATGAACTTCCAACAACAATGCATTACTACAATTCCAATTTTTCGGGATTCAGACATCATAGGAATCAGAACTACATACACATACACAATTACACACATAAAAGACACGTCAACCAGAATAATTCGAAGAAAAATAATGGGAAAATACCAGTATCACGACGCTCAGCATTTAATAAGTTCATGACCAAAAATCTCCATTCGCCGTATGTAAGATCTGCACTATTACAATCACCAGAACCCACTTTACATTAATAGAGGCCCATTATTAAATGGGCTGATTTTATTTAGCTGACGGATTTAAAATCCATTACATCTCAAGGTATTAATTAGAATTCGATTAGGATTCGTATTCGCCAACTTATATTCAAAACAGATTTATCAAATTGTAAATAGGAATGGATTACTTTTACAGCAGCTTCTAATCTTTTCTATTCCTATTCACATTTTAATCACACCTGCGTAAAAATACCTCTATATATATCATCAGAGGTACTTGTTCCAGACATTAAGTATTCATCGAAAATCTATCCATTAATTGTTTTGTGCTAGCTTATTGTTTCAAGATGAATCCTTTCTCTACTAGAAATTCTCGTGTGGTTATTCGTGAAGTGTGGGAACATAATCTCGATGATGAATTTGCTATATTGCGAAATACTGTGAAGAATTATTCTTATGTCTCTATCGATACTGAATTTCCGGGCGTCATCTATCATCCCATTATCAATAATAATGGTCATGTTACTCATTTTTCTCCGTCTCAAAGTTATTCTATGATGAAAGCTAACGTGGATGCTACAAAGGTGATTCAACTTGGGTTAACATTATCAGGTGCGAATGGAAATCTTCCTCACTTGGGCACGAATTCAAGTTATGTTTGGCAATTTAATTTCAAAGACTTCGATGTTGATAAAGATCTCTCAAACCCTACCTCAATTGAGTTACTGAAGCAACAAGGAATTAATTTTTTGAAGAATAAGCAACAAGGGATAAGTGCGGCAAGATTTTCAAGGTTGTTCTTCAATTGCTTTGGACCTGGGCGTAAGTTTTATAATCCAACAGAAAATTTGAAGATTACTTGGGTGACTTTTCATGGCACTTATGACATTGCTTATTTGTTGGTCCTAATAATGCAACAAAAGTTGCCAAACGATTTAGACACTTTCGTCCGTCTCTTACACTACACTTTTGGAGTTTCTGTTTATGACTTGAAGATGATTTTAAAGTTTCAAGGTTTGCATGGCGGTTTAGAAAGGATGGCTAAGATTCTTGGAGTTGATCGACCTGCCGGAAAACATCATCAAGCTGGTTCAGATAGCTTATTGACAATGCGGATGTTCATGAAAACCAAGGAAACATATTTTAGTGGTCACAATTATAACAAATTGAGCCACTTTACTTACATGTTATTTGGTTTGAATCTTCAAATCATGAACAAAATTTGTGTTCCATACATGCTCGGATCGATTAACGCTGTTGGTCAATTAATTTCCTCTACTTAATCATTGATTTATAACATAATAAGTGCTAAGGAATAAAGAATAGCAGAGCATAATGATCAATGACTCTGAGTTTTGGTATGTATTATTCAAAGCTACTGGTAGTTTTGTCAAAACATTATTCAGTTTTAATATTGTATGTAATTTGCAAAAGTCAAATTTATGTTTGAATAAAATTGTAAGTTTATAATGTTGAAACTTGTGTGACATTGATCTTCAAATAGCTAATTTCTTACTTTCAGACTTGTTATTCAATCTCATGCCAACCAGTTATTGTAAATTTACAATCTTTTTCTCTTTCCATTGCTTCCATCATCGTATAATATTACGATAATGTAAGATTTGGTTAAATATTAAATGGTAAATTTTAAAAAAGCTCTGTCCAACAGTTAATTTTCTTTGAAGCACAATTACTGTATTGGAGAAATTTCTGCAGAATCGTGAAAGTATAAAACAGCCCAGAAAGAACAAAACATTACAAAGCAAAAACAAAAAACTTGTGGGCATCTGAATTCTGAGCTCAAAAAACGAAATTAAATTGGGCACAAAAATTTTGAACTTCCCCTGTGAAATCTAGTACACTTATCAAATAAAATTATGCAAGCCATTGTGACACACCAAAGTCTAAAACAAGAAAAGGACATTTTAACAAATAAACTATTATATAAAATATTTGAAAAAAATAAATGGTGCTAGAATTTAAGCTCATCTTTGAATGCTCGATAATTTCTTTTTAATCAAATATAAATATATAATAGATTTCGATAAATAAACTCGTCAAATAAATAATATCATTACATACAAAACATATCTTTTTATTTTAACAATGTGATAAAAATATGTAACCAAGAAAATGTATTTTAAACGGCCATGATGGGTGGGGGTGCATCAATATGCATGCATCCACCTGCACCAAATTATGACCCATTTAACTACACTTTGCTTCTTCAAGTCTTTCTGATTCCACTGGTCTTTGCTTATTCCTTTTCCTTGTTTCTTCACTTCACTTTCCTTTTCCTTGTATATATTGTGTGTATTTTTTCACAAATGTACAGAAAATCTTGCATACAAGACTTAGAAACCATGTTTTCTGATATGGTCTTGGACTACTTTGTGATCATATTCACCAAATTCTTCAACTTTGTTTATTTACTAATTTTTATTTAATATCTTTTAATCGGAAAAATAATAAAGAAACGATTTGTGAGGTGTCAGCGACGATTTGAGTAGAAAATATCTAAATTGATTTTTAAATCATTAGTAATGAAAATATTAATTAACTTATATTCTCCTAAACTTTCTTCTTAAGTTAAATTACTATCTTAATATTGTCCTAAAATTTATTTTTAAGTCAAATTACCATGTTAATATTTTCTTAAACTTTCTTTTGAACTTAAAGTTACCATTTTAATATTCTCCTTGAAGTTCTAAAATTTATCTTGAAACCATATTATCATCTTTACCTTCTCCTAAAAAAATAATTAGAAATTATGTTTTCATAATTTTTTTGTAAAAAAACTCACGTTTAATTTATCTATATGTTTTACATATACATTAAAAATCATTGTTTTAAAAAAAAATTACCTTCTAATTTAGAAGATAAAACTTACAGAAAATGCAAGTTTCTATATAATAAAATAAAATAGAGGAGCCTTATTTTTTTTTCATTTCTTTTTATCGAGTACCTATATTTTAAACAATAAAAATTAGAATTATGAAAAAAAATTGAATTAAATTTTATGATATAATAAAATTTATTAATAGATGATGTAATTGATTAAGTAATTAGTTTGTTTTATGTTCAATTTGGTAACAACGAGAAAGCGGGTTAGTGAGAGGAAACAACCAGAGAACGATTTAGGAGAAGCATATTATATGCTAAAATTTAATATTTATGTATTATGTATTTTTAAATAGAAAGAGTAATATAAAGTTTTAGAAAAATAAAATGATTAATATACTAATATTTGATATAATATTAAAATAATGAAATATATTAAACAATTGTCCTTTTCTATAATTATTCAAAATTTCGGTAATGAACAATACCAAATGGAGAATTTAAAAAAAAACCTTAATTTCATGTTTTAAAAATAATTTTGTTTAAAAACATATTTTTAAGAATAATTTTTAGAAAAATTTGGATAAATTATTATAAAGCCGGCGCGGGCTTAGTAAACTAGATAGATTAAGAATGTGAATGAGATTTCAAAATAGAAAGACGCGGGGTTCTGTTTTTACTTTCATCAATTAAATCAACTAGCTTTATAGTCCGTGCGAGGCACGGGCATGCTTTACGGTTAGATGTCACTAAAATGTGTACAGTTGAACCTCGATTAAGTAATAATTGATAAAGTAATAGCCTTGCTAAAATAATACTTTTTTCCGGTCCTAACATAACTGACACAGTGTATTAATACTCTTGATAAAATAATAAACTTGATAAAATAATATTTTCTCCCGGTCCCAAGGCTATTACTTTAAAGAGGTTTAACTGTACATACTTTAAAAATATAATAAAAATATATATAGTTAAAACTCTTTAAAGTAATAGCCTTGGGACCGAGAATAATATTACTTTATCGAGTTTATTATTTTATCAAGAGTATTAATACACAGTCTCCATTATGTTGGGACGGGGGAAACATATTATTTTAGCGAGGTTATTACTTTATCGATTATTACTTAACAGAGGTTCAACTGTACAGTAGAATCTCTACACAGTAATATCTTTGGGACCGGAGAAAAATATTATTTTAAGGAAATTATTCTTAAGCAGAGGTAATTTTTATGCTTATATTGTTTAAACATTATTTTAAAATTATGTTTTTAGTCCTGCATGACGGGCATTCTCTAAACACGAATATATTTTTATTCTTTTTTAAAAAATATATCGTATATGAAAACGTTAAATCTGCGGTAAATCAAATATACGATAGTTAATATTGACATCAATATGTGTTGTGAAGTTAACTATCTCGTAATTTGTTCAAGTGTTATGCTTATATACATAAAAATTTGATATTCGTAATCTCCATTTGAATTTAAGTTCATTTAACTATAAATGTAATAATTTAAATATAATAGCAGACACGTTTAATGCAATAATTGTATAGTCGTGGATATATTTTATTTTAGAAAACTATTACTTACACCTCTCAAGAAGCCGCTAAACTGATTTGTGATAATTTACTCGTTTCACCTTGCAATTGTCACTTGGCAAAAATAATTTAACATTTAATACGTTTAAATATTTTATTATAGATATTCAAAAAATATAAACCGATATTAGTTTATATTTGATTTTGTCGTACGATGACAACTTCAACTTTCTTATAAAAAAACTTTCTTCCCTAACTCTAACTGCATTCTCTGATTCTGATTGGGGAGGGGATATGCTAACTCGACACTCTTTAACTGGCTTGCTGATACTTGCTATGAAATTACATGGTTACTTGCCATTTTCAAAACATTTGGTATTGATTGTCTTACTCCTGTTAAGTTGTTCTGTGACAACAACTCAGCTTTATATATTGCTGCAAATTCCGTGTTCCATGAGCGTACCAAACACATTGAGATTGACTGTCATCTAGTTCGTGAGAAACTACAACTTGGCATTATTTCTACTGATCATATACCTTCTTCTCTTCAGCCAGCTGATCTTCTTACCAAGGCTCTTGCTTCCCAGTAGCTTCAGTTTCTAGGCTCCAAGTTAAATGTCTGTAACCTTTTCCAGCCACTTACCTTGAGGGGGGGATGTTACACATACTACTACTACTACAAACAAGTTATCCAGCTCATCTATCTAGCTGGCATAGTTAGTTAGAATATAGCTGTTATCTAGCTGTACATTTCTGTTAGGAATCTGTTAGGATTGCTGCTCCATTACTTAGCTTCTCTGTGTATATAAGCTTAGATGCTTCAAGATGTAATGTTCAGATTACTCAATACAGTTGCTTCATTTCTTGTTAGTTTATCATTCTGTCATGGTTACTCTCGTGTCATCTTGACAAGTATAGGTACTTGGACATGCAGTAACTCTAAATTCATGCATGATCCAGTTCGTCTTGTGGCGCTTTTCCTTGACAAAAAACCAATTCCTTCTTATGTCCAACAATAGCACCTTCATAATACACTCACTGTCTTTTCATCTCCAGTGGCTTTCCAGTGACCATCACCATCACCATTTGCGCATTCTCCGTCCCTTTCCATGAAAAAGTACAACTCGTTCTCTACGTATCCTTGGTATGTTTCTGTGTTGATATATTAAAAAGAAGAAGATTACATTACTCACCCTAAAAGTCTTTGAAGACTCGATGCAAGTAAAATCTTTATTTTTTGATATAATAGCCTGTGTAAAAGGTCTATTGAACCTGCTCTTAGCCTATTAGAGCAGGGGTTGCCAAGAGGCACTCTTGCAAGATTGTCAACTTTTTGCAATATCTTGACAACTCCCTCAAATAGTTAAAATATATTTATAAGTACCAAACATGTAAATTTTCTTTACTTATAATTTGGAAATTATTTATAACATATATGAATTACATAAACAACTTTTAAAGGTACAAGCTATTGAGGGATTTTTGAGTAAATATTGCCAAAATTAACACACACAAAAAAAACAGAGAAAACAAAACATCAATATATGTAACTATTTGTCGAGAGATGACAATTTTGTTAGCAACTTTGTTATGGTAGAATAAGACCTTGTACTATGCTACTTATCTAACAGACCTTGTAGTTGCCTCTGAGCCTCTTGGCCTCTTAGTACTGGCAAACTTCCAATTCAATAGTCCACATCATCATATATGATCTAATAAAATCTATCAGATTGTAAAAGTATCCATAAAAGGGGAAAAAATAGGATGTCAAGCTATCTTTGGATCTTAAATTTGTGTCAAACCTGATGTACCACTTGAGACTATTTTAGTTGACTCTCAAACAGTAACTTGAGCGGCATAATATGGTTGTTTCTCTCCTCGTCTTTTTTCTAGCTTCTCCACACCTTCTCCACACCTTCTCTTTCCATAGTTGCAACCTCGGATGATGCATTTCAGTTTTGCAGGTATCTTCAGTGATGTCATAATTTGAAAATAATTAAATTCTAGAGTGAATTTTTAGAAAAAACTACAGGGAAGAAGAAATGTGTTAGGTCTGTCCAAAACGATTATAAAGCTATTCTAAATATAATATTTCTTCATAAATCACAGTCCGTGAATGGCGTGCCAATCACAAGTGATCACGAAAAATCCGGACCTACTGGGAATAACAGATCACAGGGGATTGTGGTAACAACCAGCGAAAATCAAGGAGTGAAAGGGGGAGTCCAGGATAAGGGTTTAAAGGCGGCAATATCTCCTTTTGAAAACAATACAACTGTGGACTTGGACAATATGGACAATAATGAGTTCATAATTTCGGACCCAAAAAGAAGAAGGAAGGCCCATGATGTTGTAAGCCCAAATGAGAATATGATGTTTGGCCCAAACGAGAAGGAAATTGTGATGGAAGATAGCATACAGAATGAGCAACAGAACCAAAAAACTTGTTATTGGCGGGTACTGCTTTGCAGTCCCGCCCGTCCTCATGAGTACTCTAAGTTGGAACTGCCAAGGGATGGGTCCACCTTGGAAGCTTCAGTTCCTTAAGGACGTTATACGTCAACAACGGCCTGATTTTGTATTTTTATGTGAAACTTTGAGTAATAAGGAGAGGATGGAATGGGTGAAATCTCGTACGGGGTTTCCGGGTATGCTAGTAGTTGAAGCTCAAGGTCGAAGTGGAGGACTTTCTTTGCTATGGAGAAATCAAGACCAGGTTCAACTTCTTAGTATGTCTAGCAACCACATTGATGTTCAGGTTTCGAGGTCAGGTGATCAACCTTGGCGTCTGACAGGTTTTTATGGTGAGCCTAACAGAAGTCAGCGAAGAAGAACATGAGAGTTACTGAGAAATTTAGCTCGGGACTCAAATATTCCCTGGTGCGTTATTGGTGACATGAATAATATTTCCTCGCAAGTTGATAAAAAGGGAGGAGCTCCCTACCCTCAATGGCTTCTTGATGGTTTTAATGACACTTTAGAGGATACTAGTCTTCGTGATATGGATCTGATTGGTCATCCTTTCACTTGGGAGAGAGGTAGAGACACCGATTCTTGGCTGGAAATTCGTTTAGATCGTGCACTAGCCACTTCAAGTTGGTTTGATATATTTCCTTTTGCTAAACTTTATAACTTAGAAGGATCTCCCTCAGATCATAGTGCTATTTTTCTTGAGCCAAATTGCACTGGTTTGGGTGTTCGAAGAAGACATTTCAAGTTTGAAAACGCATGGTTGACAGAACCATTATGTAGTGTCATTATTCGAGACAATTGGGAAGCGAGTGCAACCTCTGATATTCAACAGAAAATTCAAGCTTGTGCTGAAAATCTAGGAGAATGGGGTAAGGAAATTACAGGTTGCTTCAATATGCGAATAAAAGAATGTCATCAAAAGCTGAAGGAGCTCCGTAGAAGACGTGATGTGATCTCGATGCAGGAGTACAAAAATACAAAGCAGCAGCTTTTCTTTATCCTTGATCAGAAGGAAATCTTCTGGCGTCAACGGTCTAAGCAATTGTGGCTTAATACTGGTGACAAGAATACAAAGTACTTTCATGCATCTTGTAATAAAAGACAACGTACAAACCGTATCACGAAGTTGAAGGACGATTCAGGTACATGGCAGGACTGGAACACCGGATTAAAAGATCTTGTTCGCAATTTCTATGTCAATCTGTTTACTGCAAATCAGGTTGTGTATGATGAAGTTGTGAATTGTGTCCCTCAGTCTATTTCTCATGAACAAAACCAGGAGCTTAACAAGGAATTAACAAGAGAAGAGGTGAAATTTGCGTTGTTCCAAATGCACCCCGACAAAGCTCCGGGGCCAGATGGAATGACACCAGCGTTTTTCCAAAAACACTGGCATATTGTGGGCGAGGATATCTTTAATTTAACAAAGAATTTCTTGACTACAGGGGAGTTTCCTCGAGGCCTTAATGACACAAACATTGTCTTGATTTCAAAGAAGAAAAACCCGACAGTAGTAGGTGAGCTCAGGCCTATTGCTTTATGCAATGTCATTATGAAAATCATCACGAAGGTATTGGAAAATCGTATGAAGGTGCTGTTGGATAAGGTGGTGTCTGATACTCAAAGTGCCTTTATCCCAAACCGCCTGATTTCTGACAACATTATGATTGCATACGAAATTATGCATTATCTGAGAGGTAGAAAAGTTGGGAAAGATGGTTACATGGCATTGAAACTAGACATGAGCAAGGCTTATGATCGTATAGAATGGGAGTTTTTACGAGCAATCTTGTTGAAGATGGGGTTCTCTCAATGGTGGGTTCACTTGGTTCTTAATTGTGTAACTACAGTGGTGTACTCGATTATTCATGGGGAGCACGAAATTGGGCCAATTCAACCAACTAGGGGATTAAGACAAGGGGATCCCCTCTCCCCTTATCTTTTTATCATTTGTGTGGAAGGCTTATCAGCTCTCTTGGGCAAATTCGAGTCTCAAAAGCGTATTCATGGGGTGAAAATTTGTAGGAGGGCTCCAATGATCAGTCACATGTTATTTGCGGATGACTCTTACTTATTTTGTAAAGCTGACTCGAGTGAGGCTGGTAGTGTGGTAGAGTTGCTGCGCATTTATGAAAAAGCCTCAGGACGACAGGTGAATAAAGCGAAGTCATCGATCTTCTATAGCTCCAATGTGATGAATTATAACAGAGAAGCAATTGGCCAAGTTCTGCAGATGCCTGAGGCAAATGTTCATTCAACATACCTTGGCTTACCAAACGTAATTGGCAAAAACAAATCAGCTTTATTGGGGTACTTGAAAAACAGAGTGAATGACAAGATACGGACGTGGGAAAGGAATTTCATCTCGAGGTCTGGGAAAGAGATTCTAGTTAAACATGTGGCCCAAACTATGCCTTCTTACGCAATGAGCGTATTCCTTCTTCCCCTGGAGATTACAAGAAATATTGAGAAATCTCTTTCAAAATTCTGGTGGACTTCGAATCAATCGAGTAACTCGAAGCTTAACTGGATGAGCTGGGACAGAATGGCTATGCATAAACATGTTGGTGGTATGGGATTTCGAAATTTTAGAGATTTTAACATTGCAATGCTAGGGAAGCAGCTCTGGAGATTAGCTACCAATCCTAACAGTCTAGTGTCAAAGTTGTATAAAGCCAAGTACTATGAAAAATAGATGTGCTTCATGCTCAGTTGGGTCACAATCCAAGTTTCATTTGGCGAAGCATCTTAGAGGCCAAGCAGTTAATTTCTGATGGTATTCGATGGAAAGTGGGTGATGGATCTTTAATTCAAATTTTAGATCAACCTTGGCTGTTAGGCGATGCGAATCCTTACATTACCTCTTCCCCAGAGCCATTACAAGGTAAAACAGTTGCAAATCTAATGTGCATTGACTCGAAGGAATGGGATTTAGAGGTGGTAAGTGATGTTTTGAATGAGAGAGATCAGGAACTCGTGCTAGCAATTCCTCTTGCAGCATCGAGCTGTGATGACAATTTATTCTGGAACTTGGAGGAGTCAGGGAACTATTCTGTAAAATCTGGAAATCTGGAAACTGTTATGGCATATTAAAGCTCCGCCTAAAGCTTTGAATTTGGTGTGGAGAGCATTGTCTGCGTGTCTTCCAACTCTAGTTCAACTTCAGATTAAAAGACTGCCAGTCAACTCTATCTGCACAGTGTGTCAACTGGAGGAGGAATCGATTCTTCACAGCTTGGTTTCCTGCCAGTATGCTCAACAAAGTTGGCTGTTGCTCTTACCAGGTATCAATTTTTTCGAAGCCTCTTGTTTTAATTCTTGGTTGTTGACAGTGTTCAGTACAGTGGACTCTAGGAAGCATGTTGAGATAGTTATGCTGTGTTGGTCACTTTGGAGGTCACGTAATGATCTCATCTGGAATCAAAAAACTACTTCGGCTCTTAAAACAGTAGCAGCAGCAAGGCAGTATCTTGCACAGTGGAAAGCAACCCAAAACAGATTGTTTGTTACTCCTCTCCAGCCTCTTCTTGAAGGAGATGGAGCTTGCACTTGGGTTAAGCCTCAACCAAACAAAGTCAAGGTATCAGTTGATGCGGCTGTTTTTGAGGATCGACAGGGAATTGGTTTCGGTATGGTGGCCAGAGATTGTAGTGGAGATCTTGTTGAAGCTAAAGCAATTTTCTATCCGAACATGGTCACACCCATTATGGCAGAGGCTATGGCGTTTAAGGAGGCCCTCAGTTGGATGGAGATTCGAGATTGGCACGACGCTACTGTGGAGACTGACTGTCTTGGTGTGGTGCAAGCTATCAGAAGCCAAGTAGCTATGCGATCCTACTTTGGGTCGGTTATTGAGGAGTGTCGTAGGACACTTCGTAGGTTGAACAACGTTAGTTTGTTTTTTGTTAAACGATCTGCTAATATGGTAGCCCATCAAATAGCTCGGGAATCATATTATTTGTCCGGTCGTATAATCGATAGGAGTTCTGTTCTTACTTCGATTCAACAATATATTTCCATGGATTTGAGTACGTAATGAAATCTTAGCTTTTCGTCAAAAAAAAAAAATTATATATATATATATATAATATTTCTTCAAGTTCCCTACGTCTTCCGTGATCCAAGAAAATAATCCTCATAATTTTCAAGTATGCGGTTGTAAGCATAAAACATATCAATAACCAAGTCAAATAATTTTTACAAATTTGACATAAATTATGAAAATAATCTCTGTAGAGAGCAAAACAGTAATACTAACATACTTTTCAGCTCATGTAGGATTCTAGTATTGTGACTTATTTGACATACATATATTATTTAATGTATTTTTAATGTATAAAAATCATATATATTATTTTAATCATATTATTAGATAAAATTTTATTTATTTTCCCTTCAAAAAAAATATTATTGTATTTCAGCAAAAATCATATTATTGTATTTTTAATGTATAAAAATATGTACAATACATATATAATTAGATAAAATTTTATTTATTTTCCCTTCAAAAAAAATATATATTTTAATCTTAAATATATATATATATAATATTACATAATTGTTGTTATTAGAAAAGCAAAAACTTAGATTCCTTAATTTACTTGTATCAGTCACTAGTCTCTGTATACAAAATTATCTACCAACTAACTCAATAAGCAATTAGATTTACATTACATGCAAATGAAAGGTGAAGATATACGTAGAAAATGAGGGACGTAATGGCTAATGGGCCTTTCTCGTCAAAATATAACAACAAATTATAGTCTCATAAGTACATAATATAATGGGTTTAGATATTAGAGACCCTTCAAATGTTGGGCCTGGGCTGCTTGGACATGCCCCATAGTCGGGGCCTGAGTCTTGTAAATTTCTTAAATTTTCTCTTTCATAGAGTGTTGTACAGGTCAGATTGGTAGAATACTAGATTTTTTTTTCTTCGATAGGTGTAGAATACTTAGATTTCAATCTCTTGAACTTTCTGATATAGAATTGTGAATTCTATTGTTAAAGTCAAAGGTGTACTTAGTCAAAATAGTCAAATAGTCAACAAAATAGGTTTTGGCGCCAAAGTTAGTTAGGATTGAATAACAATCTTATATAACAAACTTGTATTCATTATTGAGATATCAAGAAATATATACAGAATTCTCTCTCTCTCTCTCTCTCTACAATCTCTCTCTCTCTCTCTCTGTCTCTCTGGCTATTCAATTTACAGTATCCAGTCTTAGTTTACTGTAACAATGGTATCAGAGATGTTCTCCTGGTCAATTATAGCTTAGTTAATCTGGCGCCGGCAACAAGAAAATCAACGGTAGCAACTATGGCGGCGACGCCGAATGACGATCACTGGAAGGTTTTGGAGAAGAAGATCGATGAACAGCATCATCGATTGGAGGATCTGATGAAGATAATCATGGAGATGCAAAACCCTAACTCTGCTTCAACGTCACAAAACGCCCAAAATACAGGTACTAATTCCTATAGATCTCTAGGCTATACTCCTAAACTAGAATTTCCTAAATTTGATGGTTCTAGTTCACGAAATTGGATTAAGAAATGTGAGAAGTATTTTGGATTGTGTAAAATTCCTGAAGAACAGAAAGTTGATTTAGCTTCACTATATATGGTTGATAAGGCTGAGGTTTGGGTTTCTGATTATTTGTCTGGAAAAAGAAATGTAGCTTGGAGTGAGTTTATCATGGATTTGGATGCTAGGTTTAGGGATGAAGTGGGGGATAGTATAGTGGAACAGTTTAACAAATTGTATCAATCAGGTTCACTGGAAAACTATATTGATGAATTTGAGAATGTGAAATCAGTGTTAGTCCAGCAGAATCATAGATTACCTGTTCCTTATATGCTTGACAGTTTTGTGGGAGGTCTTAAGCCAGCAATTAAGCCTTTTGTGAGAGCTTTTAAGCCCACAACTATAACAGAAGCTATTAGATATGCAAGATTGCAAGAAGAGGTTTTAGTGGCAAATTCTGTTAGGCAGCCTAAATCAATTTTTCCTGTATATCCCACAGTCAAGAATGCTTCAGTAGTCAATAACAATAAACCACCCTTGCTACCTACGCCTCAGATGAAACCATTGAATGGGGGCATATCCAAGGAAAATTCAAGGCCATTTAAGTATATTCCTGCAGAAGTAAGAGCAGAAAAACTTGCTAAAGGGTTATGCTACTATTGTGATCAGAAGTATGAAAGAGGGCATAAATGTAAATTCAAGGAACCTCAATTGTTCACTGTAGAGATTCCATGTGAGTGTGAAGAGGAGTGGCTGGAAGAGAATGAATTGGAAGAAAATGGGGTGGGGGAACCTTGTATTTCTGTGAGTGCTTTGACTGGAAACCAGAATTTTCAGACAATGAGGGTAAAAGGGGTAGCACAGAACCAACCATTGTATATTTTAATAGACTCAGGAAGCACTCACAACTTTTTGGATATTGAGGTGGCTAAGAAAATGGGGTTGACAATGCATAAAATTGATACTCAAGCAGTGACAGTAGCAGATGGAAATCATATTGTCTGTCAGCATATGGTGAAACAGTTTGTGTGGAAATTGAATGGTGTGCAATTTCAAGCTGATGTGTTGTTGATATCATTGGGTAGCTGTGACATGGTATTGGGAGTTCAGTGGTTGAGTACATTGGGTGCAGTATCTTGGGATTTTAAGGAGCTGGTAATGCAGTTCAATTTACAGGACAGGGCAGTCAAGTTAAAGGGAATGGCTCCAAAGAAACTTAAAGTACTTAAGGGTACAGTAACACATAAGATGATGACCAATGCCTCTCAACTGTGTTTCCTGCAAGTAAGAGAAATTAAGCCTGAACCTGACAGAGTGCTGGGGAGTGATATCTAATTGAACAAGGTACAGGTAAATGAGCCTGAAGAGGTAGAAATTTTGAAGCACAAATTTGCATGTGTATTTGAGGAACCTACTGAGTTACCCCCTATTAGAGGTGTATTTGATCATAGAATTCCCTTGGAACCCAATGCCAAGCCAGTTAATATCAGACCATACAGGTATCCTATCAAACAAAGGGACATTATTGAGCAAAGTGTACAAGAAATGTTGGATAGAGGTATCATTCAGAAGAGTTCCAGTCCTTTTGCCTCTCCAGTAGTTTTGGTAGGTAAGAAAGATGGGACTTGGAGATTGTGTATTGATTACAGGGATTTGAACAGAAAAACTATTAAGGATAAGTTTCCTATTCCAGTAGTGGAAGAGTTAATTGATGAATTAGCTGGGGCTACTGTTTTCAGCAAACTGGATCTGAGATCAGGATATCATCAGATGAGAGTGTGTCCAGAAGATGTTTATAAGACAGCTTTTAAAACTCACACTGGGCACTATGAGTTTTTGGTAATGCCATTTGGCCTTACCAATGCTCCTGCTTCTTTCCAGGGTTGGATGAATGACATTTTTAAGCATTTACTCAGGAAACATGTATTAATTTTTTTTGATGACATTCTGGTTTACAGCAAGTCACAGGAGGAGCATTGGCTACATTTGGAGGAGGTTTTTGAATTAATGAAGAGCAATCAACTGTATGCCAAGGCTAGTAAATGTAATTTTGGCCTGAATAAGATTGAGTATTTGGGCCATTTCATTTCCAAGAATGGGGTGGAAACTGACCCTAACAAAATTAAAGCTGTTGAAAATTGGCCAACTCCTAGGAATGTTAAGGATTTGAGAAGTTTTTTGGGACTTGCTGGATATTACAGGAAGTTTGTTCATAATTTTGCTTGGATTAGTAAGGAGTTGACTGTGTTGTTAAAAAAGGGAGAATTTATTTGGAATGAGAAAGCTCAAAGGGCATTTGATGCTTTAAAGACAGCTCTTACATCTGCACCTGTGCTTGCAGTTCCTGATTTTTCTAAACAATTTGTAGTAGAGACAGATGCTTCTAAAGATGGTATTGGAGCTGTGCTTATGCAAGAAGGGCATCCTATCTGTTTCTTTAGTAAAACATTAGGACCAAGGTGGCAGAAATTATCAGTATATGAGAAAGAGTTATTAGCTATTGTTTGTGCTGTTCAGAAATGGGAACAATATTTGAGTGGGGGCAAATTTTTAATTAAGACAGATCAGAAGAGCTTGAAATGGTTGTTACAGCAAAAGATATCTACAGCATTCCAACAATTCTGGTTATCTAAACTGATGGGGTTTACCTATGATATTCAGTATAAGCAAGGTAAAGAAAACTTAGCTGCTGATGCACTTTCTAGAGTACCTGGTTCATAGGTGATGTGTTTGGCACTCTCAGTGGTGGATTCTGATTTATGTTCACAGATTGCCAACAGTTATAATCAGGATCCTGGATTACTTCAAATCATCAATAATTTGAAGAATAGGGTGGATGTGGTTCATTTCAAATGGGATATTGATTTGTTGAGAAGGAAAGGAAAGCTAGTGATTGGGACTGATTTTTCACTTAGAAGGAAACTTATAGCTTGGCAACATGGATCACCTGAGGGGGGTCATGTGGGAAGAGAGGCTACATATCAAAGAGTTAAAAGGTTGTTCTATTGGTCTGGAATGTCTAAGGATGTCAGTAGTTATGTCAGACATTGCAATGTTTGTCAGAGTGCTAAGTATGATACTCAAGCATATCCAGGGCTGCTTCAACCTTTGCCTATTCCTGAGGAGGTTTGGATTGACATCTCAATGGACTTCATTACTGGTCTTCCCAAATCTCAAGGAAAAGAGGTTATTCTGGTAGTGGTGGACAGGTTTAGTAAGTATGCACATTTTATTTCTTTGGCACATCCTTTTACTGCTAAACAAGTGGCCCAGTGTTATTTGGATTCTGTTTTCAAGCTTCATGGATGGCCAAGAACCATAGTTAGTGATAGAGATGCTATTTTCTTAAGCCAGTTTTGGCAACATTTGTTTGCCTTACATGGAACAGAATTACTGTTATCTTCTGCTTACCATCCTCAAACGGATGGCCAGACTGAGGTTGTTAATAGGTGCCTGGAGACTTACTTAAGGTGCATGTGTGGGGATTGTCCACAAGAATGGAGTCTTTGGCTTTCATTAGCTGAATGGTGGTATAATACCCATTACCATTCAGCAACTGGTTTAACTCCTTATGAGGTTGTCTACAATCAACCTCCTCCATTACACTTGCCATATTTGCCTGGAGAATCTACTAACAAGGAAGTGGATAGGTCCATGCAACAAAGAGAGGTTATGATTGATTCTGTGAAATTCCACTTAGCTCAAGCTCAGACCAGGATGAAGATTCAAGCTGACAAACACAGAAGTGATAGAGCTTTTGTAGTAGGGGATTGGGTTTGGGTGAAGTTACAACCTTATAGACAGCAGTCTCTTCAGAGGAGATCAAATCAGAAGCTTGCTTACAAGTATTATGGTCCTTTTCCAGTCACAGCTGTCATTGGACAGGTGGCCTATAAATTGCAGTTGCCTGCTCAAGCTGCAATTCACAATGTCTTTCATATTTCTCAATTGAAGAAGTATTATGGAACTCCACCTGTGGCATCTGCTATTCCTGATTGGTGGGTTGAGGGGAGACTGGTATCTTCTGGCAAAATACCACAAGTCATTTTGGATAAACGCATGGTGAAGGTTCAGAATAAAGCTCAGGTTCAGTATCTGGTGCAATGGGAAGGCTTGACAGAAACTTCATGGGAAAATGCTGAAGAATTTGTTCTTAAATTTCCCCAATTTCCTAAACTCTGAGCACTTTGGTGGAATTCTGGGTGTTTTCTGGAGTTCGACTTGAGGTCAAGTCTTGTTGAAGAGGAGTGATATGATATAGAATTATGAATTCTATTGTTAAAGTCAAAGGTGTACTTAGTCAAAATAGTCAAATAGTCAACAAAATAGGTTTTGGCGCCAAAGTTAGTTAGGATTGAATAACAATCTTATATAACAAACTTGTATTCATTATTGAGATATCAAGAAATATATACAGAATTCTCTCTCTCTCTCTCTACAATCTCTCTCTCTCTCTGTCTCTCTGGCTATTCAATTTACAGTATCCAGTCTTAGTTTACTGTAACACTTTCCTCCAAAAAAATGTTACCTCCTCGCCCCCTCCTTCCCAAATGGCCTAATTATCTACGTTTGTCCCAAAATTCTTGTTAATTTTATTAATTGATCTCAGAATTAACACTAAAAATTATATATCAGATTGTTTGATGGGAATGAGTAAAATGTTTGGATTACATTATCCGTTAGAATCTTAAATCATGTGATAGTATTTAGATTAGTACTTTAGTGAAATAAAATGGAAATTATTATCTTTAAGTGAGTAGATCAAAGAACCATGTTAGAATTATCGAATTGAATACAAAAATAATTAAAAATGACATGCTTCATCATTTAATCGGACATAAATCAATTAAATATAATAAATTCATTTGCATTTGCATCATTTTTTTTAAATTGGACATATCATCAACGTCACATGTACTTAAATTTGTACCCAATTCAATACTTGTAAGATTAATCTAAATCAAATCCATCATCTCTTAAGATTCATTTTGTTCTATTTCCTATAAATCTCCATTCCTATAACCTGATTCACATTCTAAATTTTCGTTTCCATCATGAATCCAAACATACCTATAAAATATGATTATTTTAAACATTCTCAAGGAATTATTTTTTTTTTTGAAAAAACTTTACTACCCTACATGTATCATTTGCTTAACAATTTTTAAAAAAAAATGATCATTTGTTCAACATTTAATCATCTATGATGTGGGTGTGATGTTTGCAATTTAATCAACTTCTCCAGCAGTTACCAAACACAATTCTTGGCCAGAAAAGTTGGGAAAACTGCTTTTCTGGAAAAACAGTGGCAACAGGGCCTTCATAAATTGAATAAAGGAAGTCTGAAACCATTGCGTTATTTACATTTGATATAAAACTGTAACAAATGAACAGATAAAAGAGTCTAGATGCTCATAGCATAAGATAAACAACAATCAACTAAATATATTTAAGATATTCAAGCAATGTGCTATAACGCTAAAAAGCTTGCATATCTAAATTGCACCTTAAAAAACTATTCATTAAAGTGAATAATTTAACTTCCAAGTACATCTGGGCTTGTGCACAATGAACTCTTTTTCTACAGTAACGGTGACCTTCATCCATTCTAGACAGAAGAAGAACTATACTTGGCACATGAAGAGAAGAAAATATACGACTACTTCACAACCAAACCCCACCATCTTACAGTCAAAATTAGTCACCATTCTCAATACTTGCCAACCTAAGATACTAACTCTACAGTCTAAAGCACTTACTCAATACACTTGAGCCATTCTCAGGAGGTCTTGACAAAATACAGATTACTGCTGATCATGCAATATGGTCAAGTCCTGTCCATCCAAACATAGCTTACATAAATAATTGAAATATGTGTATGGGTGAAAACATCCAAAAGTTCTTAGGTTGGTATATCAATAAATACATAATGGAAGTAAGGGTTCAATCATTATATCGAATCAACACAATGATTACTAATATGCATCCTGCTACAGACTACATGATAAAAACTGTTCACTGTAATGCAACAAGCGTAACTTGTATTATTCGATTATCTTTTCTATGCACAACCAATGATACTAATATGCAATATTGACAGAACAAAAAGTTATCGAAAGAAAAACAGCAGTGCATAAAAGACGAGGTAAATAGGGTTAAAGGACAATAATTTGTTGTGATGACAAAGTACAACAAGAACAGATTCTGAACAATACAAGTCATGTAGTGCACCGTATTTTCAGGTCTTTAATCCTGTGTCATAATACAATTTATTTATACGTTACTTCAAACCCAAGCACGAGCATGTTTAATTTATTACATGTCTAAATATAATAACTTTAACGAAACATATATACATGTATATTAAATATGATGCATCGATTTGCAGCTCTCTCTGGAAATTAGAACTGATGCATCATATTCATATATACACATGTATAAATTTAGTAAACATTCTTGCACAACCTAAAAAAGGAATATCAATTTGTACCTTATCATTGATATGCTTCCATCTGTAACATGAAAAATCTGCGTCCGGTTCTCCATAAATCTGAGCGGGATCTAAATTTAGTGACCGAGCAAATGTCTCTACCATCCTGCATAAGGTAAAAGGTACATTTTATGCTAGCTTTCATAAGTGTTGAGAAGAAGGGGCAATCTTGCGTTTTACTGAATCTGAACGACCGACAAAAGAGCAAGCTAATATCAAAAAGAAAAAATTGTAGAACATTTGAAGCTGATAATAAAAATATCGATACTAAAGCTACTCCAATAAGCATGCAAAACATCAACTGCAAAATTTTTACAAGATAATGTATAAAACAGATACTAAAGTGAACCCTCAAATATACAAATATGCTAAAAGATGTTAATGAGGCGCAGAATTATACTTGGACTTCATAGCCCTCTCATTAAGCTTCGAACAACAATATATCATTGTCGACGAAACCAATCTGACTAGAAATCACATATTGGGAATGTGACGGGAACAGAACTGAAAGCAGAACAGTAACATACTTTTCAGCGCATGCAGCATTCTAGCATTGGTTAACTATTTATAAAGAGCCAAACCTAGAAAATTCTTGCAAGAACAAGTTTGTGAATGTGAGCTTGTATTTCCTTGTGTGCAAGGGTATGCGCAATGCACGTGAAAATGACACAATAAAGATCATTGAGCTAAAAGTGGGAAGTGAGTAAATAAAGAGACGCAACCACGTGAAAGCTAAACTTAATTTTCTGCACAGTGTGCGGACCGTTTCACACAAAGAATGAACACATAGTTCTACAAAACTTAATAAATATAGTACATTATATATGTTTATATAGCAAACTTGCAAGCATACCAATAGTTTTAGATTAAAATCCAGCTAAATTGGAATTACATGCTTACACGATTTGCATTAAAATTTCTATGCACCTGTGGAATATTTTTTTTTTCTTATTTAAATGAACTTACATATCCCATTTTGCCTTCAACATGGCTTGAACCCTTGACCTCCCGCAAAGGGAGTGAGGGAGATGCCGCTAAAGCAAAGAATCTAAAACAACTAAAACTTGCTTGGCAGCTAGCGTTAATGCATCTCCATGAAGCATATTGAAAATGGCAACTTATCGCAATTAATACATTTAAACTGTGCGCGATGCAGAAGAATAAAAATATCACGCTATAACTCATCTAAACTATGCATCTCTGAATTGTTGGTACTATTTGTTTTACCCTTGAATGCATCTAAAGAATGTGTCTCATATTTTTTTCCTTCATTTTAGCTTTTCATATAACACGTTTCTTGTATGTGTTATCAGTTAAGCAACAAGGCATGATTTACCTGCATTACAAATGTGCTACTAAGCCACCTCAAGAAAATATGATATTTTGGGGCAGTAGCGCTAACATTTGTGCAATCTTTGGCATTCACCCTATCTTTATATGAGACATCAGAAGTCCATTTACAACATCGTAAAACACAAGTCAAACAAGTTTTACTAAATTACTCTATTCTGGTCACAAGTTTATTTAATATTTTATAGATTCTTAACTACTGTACTAAAATAGATTATAGAAATCCACTAAACTTTTACGACATCGCATGTTTTTTACATCAAGTCGATAACATATATTTAAATCTTCTGTTCTACAATTTAGCCAATAACTTATTATGGAACCATGTGATATGGCTCAAACTTGTATTGAATCCAATTTCCGAATTCTGATAGGGTCACATTTTACAACTGAATCCGACTTAACTAGCTAGAAGCTTCTGATATACCAGATATATACAATGGGAATTCCGTTTCAAGTGTTTCTAGTGCTCTATATTTCAAATTTGGCAGCTTCTCATTCACAAACAAGATTCAGTTAGAATTAGGCCCGTATTAGTATATAATGGACACTTAACAAAATTTGATGTAAATAGATTAGCTGAAATATGGAAAAGATAATATAGAGATGGAAAATTTGTTGCTTCAATATTGCCCAAACATATTCATACCTGCCCAAAACAAATTCCTTTAGAAGGACAATATGTTACATGGATTTGGAGGATATTTAATTTAACTTTGGAAAAGATGCTGCGTGTTTTACTGTTTTCTGAGTGTAAAGTAAATTTTATGCCACAATCCTACATGTAACATTGTTCTTTGATAATTTTCAAGTACTGACATGTGCGAACAAGTTTAAGTCACACTTTCTCGAAAAAATCAGTTCTGACTCGTTCCCTTCAATTCTGTAAGGTATACATATGCAATGCACAACAGAACCTCTTGAAAGGTTCAACAAGGCTTGTTCTAGTAATTCTTAAATCAGAAAAAAGCCCAACTAAAACAAACATTTAATTTAAGTTTTAAAACCATTTAAATTTTACTCTTATTTATAAATGAACACTATAAGTAGGTCAGTGATCTTTGTAGAAGGTAAAAAGCAAGAATTCTCTAATACAGGATCTATATAGGGCCGGGAGAGTAAATTCCCTATTTTCTTTTGAGACTACAAATTTTCAAAAACTAATAGTTTGTTTACTTTATTAAAAATTAGTGAAATAAATGTAATATGTATAAATAATTATAAATTATTTAATGAACACTATATTTTTTTACTTTGTAAGTTTCATATTTTTTTTTTTAGTATGCGGTGACAACAAAACAATAATGAAAGAAAATTTTACTTTTGTGTAGGTGGAAATTATCAAACCTATAAACTCTGTTACTAATGAACAGGTACTAATGTTACATTTGGTTGTCAAGTATTAACACATGTCAACAATATCAACATATCATTTTATTTTTGTGGTCGTTAGGAATCAAATCTTAATCTTCACTCTTAATAAATAAATTTACGAATCGAACTATAATCTTCTTATTCACTACTAAATATATACTATGTTATATTGATCTGTTAAATTTCTAAATCCTTTCTTTATAATTATAAAATTATGTTACTTCTTGTAGTGTTAGGAATGGGAGTGTGAGATCCTTGATATCTCAAACTTTTAAATATTGAGCATTTAGTAGTAGTAGGATCCTACAATCCTTACATTTTTCACGGATATAAATAACATAGTTAACTGTCCAAACAGTTTAGCAGGATTTAAGCTTATTATATATAAATTATATTTTTAATTAATGTAATCTATGGTGGATTTGACATTGAAAAGGATGCACAACAAGAAGCAATCACATGAACAACCAAGCATAGTATACAGTTGTGATGAATAAATGTTATCTAAGGAGGCACCATACATCTTTCCATATTCGACCATGAAAGCTCCAGCCAATGGCGGAGCGAAGATGTAAACCTCCTAGGGGCACCATACAAGTAGGCTGTGGATCCTATAGATACAAATATATTCAGATTTATTTTAGATTTTCTTCTTTTTTTTTTCTAACTTTGGATATCCGAAATAAATTTGCTCCTATATGGAAACCCGATGAATTTGGATTTAGATATTTAGTTTGGAATTTATTTTTTATTTGTTCAATTTTAAAAACAATCATTATACATCATCAACTATTAAAATACGATTTTTTGTAAAAAAAAATTATGATACATCACACACTGAATAAAGTCTAACATAAAAAAATTAGTGTGTTGTGTGTGATTATTGTCTCTCTCAATCCTTCCCAGCAGTCAAGCACATGTATGTTTAATATTTTAAAGTGTATATTAAGATCCTCTGGGTTTTGTCCCAGTCAGCTTCTGTGGGAAAAAAAACCACCAAAATAAATACTAATGAAAATAAGAGAGCAGCCTTGGGAATTTGGGGGTACAAGGAGAAAATGCTGTACATTGTTGTTTCTAAAAGTGTGGGTTTCATATAATTTTTTATAGAAATAAACCTCATGAGGCACGTGTACCCACAGGGTTCCAACTTCCATGCCTCCATCACTGGCTCCAGCCTCCAGGTATTTAAGTAAGTCTTCCACCCCCGCTTATTTCAAAGAATTAAAATAAGCAGACGAGAAGGTAAAGAGCTATATTTATATTCTTAAATTGAATCCTAGTTAAGATACATGTCAGGAACTAGAGGTTCCTGAACTGAGTTTTCATGTATTTTTGGTATTTTATGATATTATAAGCTGAATTACACTATTGTAAGGATAGAATTGATAGAAATAGAGCTGTTTTAGCAGAGAAATAGAGTAAGAAGAGAGATTTAGAGATAGAATCAGATCAGAAATGTAGAGGATAGAGAGAGAATTCAGTTAGAAACTTGTAGAGAAAGATAGGTTTCTAGAGAGAGAAACCCTAGAGAGAAAGGGAGAGAACAGTTGTGGAACAATGTCCCTTTTCAAATATTCATAATGCATAATGAGAACACAACATACTTACAAGTATTTATAGGCACACACATACTGTAACTAACTGAAAAAGAGTAAATGACATCAGTACCCTTACTAACTAATACTACTATTAAGATATACTAGTATTGCTACCCACACTATTCCTGACAATACACAATAAGTTATTAGAAGATCTATTAAAGGGGATAAGACCCCTCTTACACTCATTATATATAGGAGATAAATTATAATTATTGTGAACTACACAAACATGCTTTAGACCTACCCACTCTCACCCTTTCTACCCTTAGTTGTCAGATATACAAAGTTTATAAATGATAAGGCAGAGGAAGCACATAGGATTCACAGACAAAGATGTACATGTAAGCACATATGATCCAATTAACATGATATTCGAGCTCTATGTAGGGAGAGGACCCAGGTTGGAGTCATCTTATCTCCCAATTGTTTAAATTGAATTATTTGTTTGTTCGTATAATTGTCCACTCCTACGAGTGATATTTACCTCAAACTTTTGGATGAGTTGGTTACTTATCAAACCGAGAGGAAATAAAAAAGATTTTGGACAGGAGGTTCTTATAAAAAGTAATATTGTAGATATATTGAGAAAAAAGCAAAATGAATTAAAAGAAATGTAAGAGAAAGTAAACAAAGATAACACTTTCTAGAGAAAGGAAGGGTAAAATCATGGAGAGGTATCATGTAGAACTCTAAAAAAGATATGTACGAATATGAACAGTATGAATATGAACAGACGATATAAAGAGTGTGTACATATTTTGAGAGTTTGCATAAAATTTTAGGAGAAATAAATTTAAAATTTGTGTAAAATATATCACTGAAAACATGTTTGTTTTGTTGTGTCTATAAACGCTTGAAACATATAATAAAATATAAAATGCTCCAAACGACTCCTAAATTTTGTTTTGGAAAAAGTGTTCAAGGAAATAAAGTTCAAAGGGTTGTTAACAGACTCCCATTGGAATAACTAATTTACAAAGACTATCCAGTGTAGGCTGTGTAGCCCACTTAAGTTCAACCTTTTAATTGTTCGTACAAATTTTTCTTGGAAAAAAGAGTTACCAATTCAACTTTATTTAATTTCCATAAGAAGTAATGACATAAATTTCCAAAATTGTAACATATACTATACAGATATAAATAATGATCACCGGAGGCAATCCAACTTAATGTGCTAGCTAATTGTAATGTATTTACTATACAATTTTATCATTGTCAGTGAACTGTTTTCGTCTTTTACTTGCAAGCAAATACTGTTTACAAACCTAATAATCCTTTATAGAAGTCAACTTTTGAATGTTCAGCCAGATTAAAAACATTATTATTCCTGAGGGATATTTGTTCTCTCCTTGCTTTGACGTAAAGAACATAGGAATCTAAAAGTTAACACGCACAAACACATACATGCATTCATATATATATATAAACATTTATAAAAGACTTAGCCACTCAATAGTAGCCCAATCAATCAGGGGTAGTGACATAATGTTATTCAGCTCCCAAAAGAAGTTTCTTAAGTAATGAGATCCAAATACATTGTAAATGACAAAAGTAGTGTCGAAAAGATTAACTGAAATTTCCACATTTGGCAAATTAAATGATTTATAAGAATAAGGATATAAAACTGCAGTCAGATAAAACTAAAGCAACATGGTAATTTCAGGTATAACTAATTTAATTTCATGCTTAGAGGACCTAAAAGATTAACAAGCTAACCTAGTAGTCTCTGCGTCCTTCACAGGATCCAAGTTATCATAAACTGCGTCTTCATTGACATTGAAGCTCTCATCTTGAGTGCCCAATAGATCTATAGTTTCACAACTGGAACCGCAACGATTTGCAGAATTGGAAGCATTTATATCCTAGAAAATGTCGATATTCATCTTCTTAGGTACTTAAATTTATCCCAAAACCATAAAGTAACAAACTAAAAAGTATTCTATTGGGAAGAGGTGCAAATATAACCAACAATATCACAACGAATATCATGTGGCTGACCTCGTCATTCTTTTCAATGACTTCCTTTGAAGTAGAGGCTTTAGTAGAAGCAGCAGCACTACTGGAAGAAGTTTCCTTTTGCTCCTTCCGCTTTTTATGGTTCTTTTTTTGCTTCAGAGTTTCGACCCCCTTGGTATCTGCCAAAGTAATGGAACTCAAAAATTTTGATGTTTGCATAATGAAAAGCAAAAGCACCCAACATCTTTTAAACTACAATGTGCAACCGTAGGTTATGAAACAATTATAAAGCAATGGAAATCTTTGCAACATTTTTCAAACAACCAACCAGACCTAACAGAGTACCAAAAGTATCACAAAAAGATACCTAAGAAAATTAAACTATAAATATATTCCATCATTTTTTACTAACAAAATGATGTATATTTTCCATATAATTTGAATCATTACTTTTTTAATTTTTAACATTGAATTTAAATCTTTTAAATCTGAATTGTATACACCCTTGACAACATATATGTCAGAACTTGCAAGTTTACACCAGTTTGGGCCAAGTCTAAAAATGATAACTCTTCATAACATTGTGATTTGTGCACCCAGGTAGCATACGAAGAGCTTCAGATATAGGTTATTTAAGTGAGAAAAAAGGTATGCATACTAGAAATGAAGGGGCGAAGAAAGGAAGGTACCTGTCAGGAATAGTGTGGGTAGCAATACTAGTATGTCTTAGTAATAGTATTAGTCAGTAAGGGTACTGATGACATTTACTCTTTATCAGTTAGTTACAGTATGTGTGTGCCTATAAATACTTGTAAGGGTGTTCTGTTCTGATTATGTTTGAACAATTATTCAGAAAATGGAATTCATTTCCACCAATCTCTTTCTCTCTCTAGATTCTGTTATGTCTTTCTCTCTATAACTGATTTCTATCTCTCTCTAGTGTTAATCTCTCTACAATCTATCAATTCTTCTCTAATTCTCTGCAATTCTATCTTAAATCTCTTGTTCTCTTACTTGTTCTACTGTTCTTCACTATCAAAAACACATGAAAACACAAAAACACTGAAAAACTAGAAAAGTAATTGGTCATGGCATGACAGTACCTCCATCTCCATTAATGAATGATACGAGATCGTCAACTTTACGAGTATCTTTATCTTGCCTAGGCTTTACGAAGTCCTATCATTATAGTAAATAATCAACAGTCAAATTTTGTTAAGAATTATGGAATTTTGAATAAATCCTCCATTAATCTTTATCAGATGAAACGTTCAAATTTCACCTTCAGATGCTCTACTTTCTTCAGCAATGACTCTCTCCTGTTAGAGTAAAGCTTTTCCAACAGCCTCCTTCGTATTTCATTATCACGGCACTCCCGTAAATTTGACTTTTCGGCCTGCCCAGTTGCTTAATCAACATCAGATTAACAAATAAAAGAAAACAAGATTTTTTTCACCACTGGATATAAGACACTAAGAATGCTGGTTACAAGAAGAAAACCTCTGAAAGATCCACAGTTAACTTCAGCATATGGCATATCTCTTCAGTAGATTTATTACTAATCTTTTGATCCACTGCTTTTTTGGTGCTACCAAGCAGTGATCCCAGTTGCAGGTAGTTTGAAAGATTAAGCAACTCCAAGAGACTTCTTGGATCCTTTTGGAAGAAGTTCTCATCAAAACTCTTGTGCGCCTATTCAAAGGGAAATCAACTATAAAAATTTAAATATTTGATATCCTTCATGCTATTGCAAAAGAAATTCTGCCACATTTTATACCACAGGTATCATTTTTTTTTATATTTACTTGCTTATATTGTTACTGGTCATTGCTTTGAATTCAACGAGTTACCTGAAACCTTAAATTTTGCAAATTTATCAACCTTTATAAATATGAACTTCTCGTAGCCCCATTCTATTTTATTTGCCAATGTAAGAACTAGATTCTTTGTGATGCATTTTTCATAGTAGATGTCTTATAGTTGGGAGAAGTAAAGAAGACTGTACAACAGTCTTAGTCAAGAAAAGAAAGGGCATGCCAAACATAAGGCTTAAGCAATTATATCTAACCTGGGAGGAGTGGCGTCCTAGATGAAATCTGCAGTAGTCAATCACTAAACTCAAAGTAGTAGGTTTAATTGTTCGAGGTAGTGTTATAGGATTGTTCTTCGAAGATCCAAGTCCTGATTTCATTTCATGACAAATTCTGGGGCATGCTATTGCAACCTCATGTTCCACTTCTTGTATAGAACCATCAGCAGTTCGAATCCATGCAGAGGATTCCATTGTCTAGAATCCACAATAAAGTATATACATAAGAATAAAACCATATGAATTTAAGGTACAGAATTTACAAACTCTATTGCAGTGAGAACAGATTATGTATGCTGCATGAGATCTCATTTTTAACACAAATACTTCAGGCATGTTAGGTACCCCATGGAGCCTCCATAAATTTTAATCAAAAAGTTTCTATTCTAGTAAACATCAAAAAATTTAGGCAATCACTACACAGTTTTAAAATTTTGTATTATTATTTATATCTATCACTTTCAGTAACACAAGCAAAACAAATCACTTATTTGGTATTCTTTTTAAGTTCGGAACATATGGCACTTTTTAAATTATTAAAAAACCTTACTCGGCTTTCCCAAAATTTTACTGTGAAACAAAACACAAAAAGATAACAACATTAGAACAAAGCAGTAATAGAACCAATTTTTTTCCTGCTATACCCCTAATTTTAAATTAAATAAGTAAACTTCTGGGTAATTGATTTAAAAGATTTTCAAAATCACTATTTAACCCCTCTAAAAATGATATTTAATTTTTCACGTGAGCAATAAACCTAAACAGAAAACAGCCCTGAACTAAGAATATTAAATAAAAGATGAAATTCTTCTACTACTATCAAGCTTTAAGATTGCCAATTGTCACAACTTACACGGTGAAAGATATTCAATCAAGTAACATAGAGGGAGGGAGAAATGACACAAAAAAAAAAATCTTTGATATCAAAGAAAGTCATTCTGTTATACACTTATATAACATATTAAATAGGACAAAATAAGAATGCATAAGGATCATAATACGACATTACCACAGATTTGTTCACTTCTCTTTCAGCTTTAGACATGGTATTGGCAACAAGGTTGTCTGACAGATTCTATTCTCTTCACTTTACTATTCGGATGTGACCTGTATTACAAGAAGATTTAAATGATCAAACAAATTTAGATATGTGAACAAAAAGTTGTAGTGGAGATTGACAGAGAGATTACTAGATGTGACAGATAATAGATGGGTTTGTTTTAATTATCTTAAAGGGATATCAAGAAATTTGATAAATTTACTTGAAAAATGCATATTCATTTAGACATCATAACCTTTAATGATTTGACTTTTAAATGCATGTCCACATAAAAGTTTCATCACTTGCAATGGAAGTTTCAAAATTAAACACTTTACATGATTGCATTTTAGTAGCTAGTAGGTAGCGGTTCATGGCAATTAAGAAAGGTAACGGATGTAGTGAATGAATTTACTATTTTATTGTTACTCTCAATACACTTTAAAATAATTTATATATATACATATATATTATAAAATACTACTCTAGTATAATATAAATAATCATGGTCTTCAAGTCTTCAACTAAAATTGCCAAAACGTTAATGGACTGAATAGTTAGCAGATTGCATTTAACTCAATGGAGCTACTACCAGTACTACCTACATTTCAATTTAAGCGATGTTTGACTTTTTGACACGCATATTGAGGTGTAAAAAAATAAAATTTACAATAAAAATTAATGTTATATATGAGTATTACCTTTTTTACATTTTAACATCATAACACGTGTGCAAAAAAGTCAAAAGAAAATTTAATTGAAATAGAGGGGGTACCAGATGTAACCTACTACTATGAGAACAGAATGTATATTTTATACACACGGGGTCCACAACTGACAGCTATTTTCTACAAGGCTTAGCCTGGCGCATAACCTCTCCTCTTGCAATAAGAGATTGAGGATACAAATCTCATAAAAGGCATGTGTGTGTGTGAGTAGTTAAAATTCAGGAATCGACATTGAGTAAAAAAACGATTCATACTATACGAACTTCATTGTGCGCTATGATAAAAACAGCAAGTTTAATAAGGAAAAGAAGAAGAATCAAACTAGAAGAGCTAAAAAAAGTTCAAAAAAAAGAACCAATATTTTTCTCGCTACTTTGTATATTTATCTTAAGTAATAGAAACTTGAAGCATCAAACATTATATCAAACATAAGAAAGAGCGAATGAACATCAAAAGCTAACCTTATTTGGGAAAAACATCGACACACAACATGAAATATCAATTATCAACATATATCATACACAAATATGCATCCCTATGCGACCCAAGTAAACTGATGCCAATAAAATATAAGAAGACAAATAGAACATGCATATTAAACATACAAACTAGGTGTCTTTATCAGACCTGAGATAAATGACTGGAATATTGTGCGGTGGAACCTCTACTAAGAAAATCTAGTTTCTCTCTCTCAACTCAACCTACGTTCCTTTATATAAGAATATTAATGTGTTGTGTATACATACAAAAAGCATAAAAGTATAGTCACACTATCGCTGCTTGTGTATAAACTTATTGAATTAGTTTCAATCTGAGAAAGAGTATATTACTGCATAATTTATTTATTTTTTATATTAAAAATTTTTAAAAAGACATAAATGAGTCTCCAAGTAAGGGGTCCCACCAATTAAACAAGTCTAAGAGTTATGAGAAATGTGAAACAAAGGTAGCTTTAACTAGATAAAAAGAAAGCTCGGGAAATTTTATTTAAAACAAATAGAAGTGGGGGACCCTTGACTTTCTATTGGAAGTATTATATGATGATAAAACTTTTCTAAAGAGTGGGTCCTACTAGTGCGACGTTTGGCACTTTACGAACATTCCTCGTGAAAGTATATTTTGTCCCACTCACGCATGTTAAGTTTTTCAAAAAGTAAGAAGTGGTTACAAAAAGCAACACGTTCATCACGGGGGAATAATCTTTGTAAAGTTGTAATCACAGATTTCGAAGAATAGGACCCACTAGTTACAGCTTTTTTTATAAAAGTTAATGGGACCTACCTCTAATTTAGTTGCTAGTAAACATTCATAAAATTATTAGATCTAATGGGACCTATCTCTATACACATTTCTCATAATCCTTCCATTTTCTCAACTTTATTAGCGCATATCTTGTAATCATTTATTTCTTTATTCTAAATGTACCTTATATAATCATGAATTTCAGATGAACAAGACCAACTAGTAAGAATTGTTTTTCGAAATTTTAGTGAAACTTGCCTCTCCCCGTTGGTCCTCTTCTTTAAAATAAATAATAATATAGATTATTTGGTCTTTAGGACCAGGCCTCTTCTTTAAAATAAATAATAATATAGATTATTTGGTCTTTAGGACCCGACTCTTATACTTTTAAAATAAGATGTTAGATGTAATAATATAAATAAGAAATTCCATTAAAAAAAATCGAATTGTTCAATTTTTTGGGTTTAACTTAAATAATAAAAATATGAGCCTTTTAAAATAAGAAGCTATATAGTTATAATTTACAAAGATTACTCTTTTGGACCGGATTGAAATAATAAGAAGAATAATAATTCTTAGACAATATAATGTTTAATTAATTATATTTTGTAAATAGTAGATAGAATTTATGATGAGGAACGGAAGTGGAGATTTAACATATATTATTAATTAGTTTATATGTATCTAGTTTAGAGATAACTAAATTATTTATTTATATTTTTTATATATGGGGCTTGTAGTTTATCTATTATTTAGTTTATTTTATACAAGCCCAATAGTTTACGAGCCTGAGCCGAGTAGGTTATTACAAGGGTATATATCTATATACAAGTGACGTGATCCCCTATATATTACTTAGAAATGATTATTGAATTATTTTAAATATCAAATTAGGTCTCTTTCATGGGTTGAGATCCATCTTAATTTTTCTAGTGGTTGTGGTTGGGAACCTTGGGGCGGTGGGGTTTTTGCGGTTAATCAACCAAAAAGTCTGTATTTCTTTATTTTTATTATCATATCTCCGTTGTTTTACAAGTTGTTGTAACATCCTTGGGGTAGTGGATTTTTTGCGGTTAATCCGCCCAAGGTAATCTTTTTCATGTTTTTATTCAATTAATCATCACTTCTCAAAACTATTTTGCATCGGTTCATAATTTAATTCTTAATTTTACATATGTTAATTTTGATTTAGAATTTATTTTTATTATCTCAATATGTACATATAGTCACTATGATGCCAACCAAGTCGTAGAGACATAGACCAGAGAAACATTAAAGGTAATTTATATAATTTTCAACGTAGATGAACAAGAAATCATAAAGCTTTCACTACCTCAAGCAAAATTCGTAAATTATAAAAACCGGATTATTGGTTTTGAAATAAATTTATTTGCCTTTAGCTCACCTGGGATACTTAAGAGCCAAAGTCAAAGCCTCATTAACATCTTCAAAAGTGTCACCTGCATTATTTAATGCAATCCTTGCAGCAACCCTGAACGTAATTTGGTCTCATTAACAATTTTTAATGTCACACCTTGCTCAACAAAGTATGGTAGATCACATAATGAACTGCATATTCTAAGATAAATAGTCCTTACACATTTTAATTATTTTTATGTAAAAGGAGCAAAAAAAGATAAATAGAAAAGAATACTTGCAAACCTCCAAACACACATAAAATATATGGCAATCATAAAACACTAACACGACTACAATATTGGGGTTTTAATCACGAGTATATATGTTATTCATTGGATCATTTGTTTAACTAAGTTCTAAAACCCCAGTCCCACATTGAGGAGATTTGGGACTTTAGTTTAGTTTATAAGGGTAAAGTACCATCACTAAGTGCACCAACAAATCATGATCTTTTGGGGGCCTGCGGTGGAATTGTGGACTACCCAAGTTGATAATTTAATAAAAGTTATGAATTCCAAGATGTGAACTTCCGGCTTATTTCGAATTCGTAATCGGGACTTGACCCGATTTTCAGAAAAAGCTCAGAATTTGACCCGGATTGTCACAAAGTTATTACGGACAAATGATTTCTTAGGTTATGATTAATGTGATATCTTGAGCTACTTTGCAATTATGTTAAATCCTAATCACAAAAAACTATTCATCACCATAAAGCATGGATGTTAGAACAGTTTTCATTAATGTTCATCCTAATAGTGGTCAAGAAATAGGCCATAGGAGTTTAAGTGAGGTAATCATGATCTTTTTGGGACATGTATTGGGCTTGTGGACTATCCAAGTTGGCTGCATTTGGGTCAGTGTACTTTCGCTTATTTCGGAATCGGGACTTGACCCAATTTTCAGAAAAGGCTCGGGATTTGACCCGAGTTGTCACAAAGTTATTATGGACAAATGATTTATTAGGTTATGATTAATGTGATATCTTGAGCTACTTTGCAATTATGTTAAATCCTAATCACAAAAAACTATTCATCACCATAAAGCATGGATGTTAGATAGGGATGGCAATTTGTACCGACCCGATGGGTACCCGACCCGTTCCGACCCGAATAGACCCAACCGAACCCGAAGTTTTGGGTTTGGGTCTGGGTTTGGATCTCATATATAGACCCGATTAAATTTCGGGTCGGGTTTGGATATTTCCCTAACCGAACCGAACCGGACCCGAAATCCGAAACCCGAACCGAACCCGGACCCGGTCCGAAACCCGAATAATAATTATATATATATATATGTGAAAAATATGATGTATATATAATATATTTTAAATCATTAATATTCTAAGAATTCCACTTTAACTTCTTAACTACGTTATGTATGGTTATTGAGACATTGACTTATTATATTATAATTCATTCTCTTATTCTAATTTTTTTAACTTATTCCCTCACTTGATGTCTTCACTCTCCCATTGACTCTGAAAACAAAGTTAATCTACACAATTTGTTGGTATATTTTTATTCTTAAACTTTCTAATTCCTTTTTGTATTCTAAACCCTAATACGAATCTTAGATTATTATGTAATTATGTATCTTTGGATGATGTAAACTAGCTTTCAAAAAACTCTTGAATTTATTTAGAATTTGGATTATGAATTTTGTAAGTTAAGGATTTTGCTTAGAATTTAAGAAGCTCAATTATTTTAGTCAAAATTTTAAATACAGGTTTGTATTAAATTGATAAATAATTGTATAAAAGTTAAAATAAATTGGGACCCGATTCAAACCCGAACCGAACCGAAACCCGACGGGTCGGGTCTGGATCTTGACATTCGGGATCCAATCGGGTCCGGGTCCGGATCCGGGTCCAAAATATATGTTTGGGTCCGGGTCTGGTTTTTACAAAACCCGAACCGACCGACCCGATTGCCATCCCTAATGTTAGAACAGTTTTCATTAACGTTCTTCCTTACAGTGGTCAAGAAATAGGCCATTGAATCTAAGCATAAAGTTCATACCTATGGGCTATCCATTCAAGCCCGACTAGGACGTCGGGAGTTTAAGTGAGGTAATCATGATCTTTTTGGGGCATGTAGTGGGCTTGTGGACTATCCAAGTTGGCTGCATTTGGGTCAGTGTACTTTCGCTTATTTCGGAATCGGGACTTGACCTGATTTTCAGAAAAGGCTCGGGATTTGACCCGCGTTGTCACAAAGTTATTACGGACAAATGATTTATTAGGTTATGATTAATGTGATATCTTGAGATACTTTACAATTATGTTAAATCCTAATCACAAAAAAACTATTCATCACCATAAAGCATGCATGTTGGAACATTTTTCATTAACGTTCTTCCTTATAGTGGTCAAGAAATAGGCCATTCAATCCAAACATAAAGTTCATATCCGAAGAAAATCATTCTATTTGTTAAGTACATAAAACGTGAAAAGTCGACACGAGCTCACCCCAATAAAAGTTCAGCATCAAACATTTCTTCCACAACTACACTTTTCTTAAGTAAACATCTAAAACTAATACAAAAAACCAGTACAATTCAATTAATGTGTACCACATAAGATCTGTATAGATTGGTTTGTCCAATTTGCACGGCTGAGACCCAGCTTTTGTGATGCCAACTATTATTAGCTGAAAATGATTCCTATGAATTAGCCAATGAAATTATTATGGAACTTCAGTATATCTATACCTTAATATCGAAAAGAACATGTGTTGTAGATGTTGCTGCACTGAGTGCCTCACAAATTACAAATCCATACATATCCATTACGATCCTGAACAACAAAGAAATGAACTTTAAGGTCTACATGTGCCAAGTACCAAGAGGTCACTAAGGTCTACACTGAATCACAACCTATATATAGAAGGAAGGAAATACATTTACAACTTTAATGAGTCATGCCCTTTAATTTACGATCCCTTAATTCCGTGACATTCAAGACTTAATACATGAAGGAACAGAAATACCAAAAGTTGCCAATAAGATTTTCCAAGTGAAGGCATGCAAAACTGAGAATGAAGCATACATTACACCATCCATTTGAGTTGTGGTTTTCAATTGCAAACTACACCAATGAAGCATACATGAGACCATCCATTTGAGCAATGAGAGAGCACAATATCACTTAGGACAGGGAGGGGTTGATGGACCATTTTAGATAGCCAGCTAGGTCAGTTTCTATGTTGAACATGCATCTCACCTTTATTGAGACAAAAAAAAAAACAAAAGAATATTAAAATATAAATCATAATCATAGTACCATCATATACATAGAAAAAACAAAAGATAGAACTAAGAAAGATGGCAATGAAAAGGCATTCTGAAGTGACAACAGATATATCACAAGGATCTTTGGTGCAGGTCATTTTGAATTGACTCCTAGACTGATTATTGACAATCTGAAAACGTTGATCCTAGTATAAAACATTGGTCGCATTTATCACTAATTATTGGTACTAGCTTACATCCTCTGCGGTGCAGGGATAACTTTTAGTAAATTTTTTATCAACATTTGTATTTTAATATTTGTTTATATTTGCATCTGTTTTAGAGATACGTTTAAATTAGAATAGTTATAAGCGTTTTAATTAGAATAATTAGGTTGTTTAGATATGTGTTCAAATTAAAATAGGTTTTCAAAATAATTAGGCCCATTGAAATAGGTTTCTAAACCAAGTACGCTTTTAACTTAGAATAGTTGTATGTGTTTCAACTACGGCCTGTTTTTTAATATAATTAGGTCCATTAAAATAGGTTTCTTTAATTATTGGGCCCGTTTTAAAATAAGTAGGACTATAGATGTGTTTAAATTAGAGTAGTGAATGTGTTTCAATTAAAATAACTTCTAGTAAAAGTTTAAAATCAATAACCCCGTATACCAGCCCAAATGTGTTTCAATTAAAGTAACTTTTAGTAAAATAGATTTTAAAATAAATAAGACCGTATATCCACCAAATACAAACAATGGTTTTCTACCGTAACAATTACCCTCTTCCATTTAAGTCGACTAAAGCACTACTAAGAAACTGACATCTGTTCATCTCAGATTACCACCTCTTATCTAGAAATCAAATTGACTCTAATTTTAATTTGTTTGCACACAACACTTTGATAGTAGCAGTTTAACAACTCGTGAACAAAGATCCTCTATCGTGAATTTCCTTTTTATCACTAGTCTCAAGTTCGAAAAACCGAAACAAAAACTATGTGCTCAAATTCGAACATTATATCGAGTTCCATGTATTCAGAATTCAGTCACTTCTATAAATTAACTTTAGGTTTGTATACTAAACCTACTGTAGCTAAAACTCCTAAAAAATGTATTAAACTAAAAAAATAACCAATATGAGCATTGAAAAGACAGAATAATCATCATAAAGTATGAAACAAAATTAGGTTAAATCATCTATATAAGTAAAATTAGAGAGAATACATACAGATGTTTTGTATGTATAGAAGTTGCGGGAGATAAGCCAGCTTGATTTAGATATGAGGGACCCATAATTTACCGCCGGAGCCATTTCTGATGTCCCTCCGGCAGAAAACAAGGTTCGGATCAAAGTGGTACAATTATAAATAATTATTCTTGGGTCATCTACTCATCTCTAATTTTAATTAGTATTACTGCTATCATCCCACTATTTAAAAAAATTATTTAATAATAATAAATTAAACAAACTAACTAAGTGAGCATAAAAATCCGAAAATCGGATTATCCTAATTTTCGATCCGTATCCGATTTTAAAAATCCAAAAATTTGGATATCCGATCCGAAAAAATCGGACCGGATATCTGATCCGGATTTTTTTTATAAATTCGGATTCGGATCCGGATCACAGTGAAGTGTAACAGGTTTCAAATCAGAAACACCCAATTCAGTAAGAAGATTAACAATCCAGGTAACCTCAGATGCATCAGCTGCCATAGCTCTATACTCAGCTTATGAAGATGATCTAGAAACAGTATTTTGCTTCTTTGATTTCCAGGTAATAGGTGATTGTCCAAATAAAAGAATGTAACCTGTAATTGATCTTCTAGAATCAGGACAAGAAGCCCAGTCTGAGTCAGAAAAAGCTTGTAAATGAAGCTTTTCAGAAGCCTGTAAAAGAATCCCTTGGCCTGCTGTTTGAGAGACATATCTGAGAGTGTGGACAAGAGCATCCAAATGAGAAGATCTTGGAGTGTGCATGAATTGACTGAGTAGTTGAACTGCATAACTCAGATCTGGTCTGGTATTAGTCAAGAAATTAAGTTTCCCAACATAACACCTGTATTCTTCAGGATTAGATAATAAGGAACCACCATCAGATGAAAGCTTGAGGGCTAAAGGAAGAGGAGTAACAGCTCTTTTATTGAGGTCATAAGAGCACTGATGTAATAATTCCTTTGTAAATTTTCTCTGAGTCAAAACAATCCCAGTAGGTAGATATAATATCTCAATCCCCAGAAAAAAAAATGCAAGAACCCTAAATCTTTAATACTAAAAACCTGATCCAAATGAGATTTCAAGGCTTGAATTGAAGCATCATCATTCCCAGTAATGATGATGTCATCCACATAAACTGCTACAACAGTAAGATATGATCCTGATTTTTTTATAAACAAACTATAATCATTCTTAGATTGTTTAAAACCTTGCAATAACAGTTCCATAGTCAGTTTAGCAAACCATTGTCTTGATGCTTGTTTTAATCCATATATACTTTTCTTTAATCTGCAAACCTTATTGTCTGGATTAGGAATCCCTTCTGGTACCTTCATATATACCTCTTCATACAAATCCCCATGTAGAAAGGCATTATTCACATCACATTGATGCAATTTCCAGTGTTTGCTAGCTGTCAAAGTAATCAAACACCTTACAGTACTCATTTTTACCACTGGAGAAAAAGTCTCCTCATAATCAACCCCATATTTCTGATTAAAACCCTTGGCAACTAATCTAGCCTTGCACCTTTCTAAAGATCCATCTGCCTTAAGCTTTGTTTTGTATACCCACTTACAACCTATAGGTTTCTTCCCTACTGGTAAATCAACTAATTCCCAGGTTTCATTATCTTCAAGTGCCTTAATTTCTTTGGTCATAGCTTCAATCCATAAAGGATTCTGAGATGCCTGAGTATAGTTACTAGGTTCACTAGGTATGTTAGTCTGAGAAATACACTCACTGAGAGGAATGTGATTATGTGCAACTAGGTTACACCAATGACTAGGAACAGAAGGTGTGTTAGAAGAGACACAAGAATGACACTGGTAATCCTGTAAATAGGATGGTATGTGCTTATGTCTGGTAGATTGTCTAGGAGCAGGAATGTTTGAAGTAGAAGAAGCATTAGAACCATCAGAAAAGGAAGTATTAGATATATCAGAAGGAGCAGTAGAAGTATTAGAATTTTGTATAGGCACTGTCAAGTATGAATCATCAACTAGTATCTCAGAATTCATACAAGGCAGAAAAATATCATTGAGATAAGAAGTGACAGATTTAGAACTGATAAGATGAAAAGGAAAATGGTTTTCAAAGAATTGAACATCTCTAGATATTGTTATATTAGAAGTTTTTAAGTCCAAGATTTTATAACCTTTCTGAGTGTTAGAATAGCCCAGAAAAACACAGGTAGAAGCTCTACGATCAAATTTAGTTCTATGGACAAGAGAAGTATTTACAAAACAGAGACATCCAAAAACTTTGAGATGATGAAGAGAAGGTTTGGTATGGTAAAGTCTAAAATAAGGTGTATCAAAATTTATGCTTTTAAGAGGAAGTCTGTTAATGATGTAAGTAGCACACAGAATACTATCACCCCAAAATTTATCAGGAAGTTTAGATTGAAGAAAAAGTCCTCTTGCTGTTTCCAGAAGATGTCTGTGCTTCCTCTCCACAACACCATTTTGTTGTGGAGTATAAACACAGCTAGTCTGATGAACAATACCATGCTTTTGAAATAACAGTTTAGATGAACCTTCAGTAAACTCTAAGGCATTATCAGATCTTATACATTTAATGGAAAGTTGAACTGTGTATGAACATATTGAATAAAATTGGAAAGAATAGGGACAACATCATACTTAAGTTTTATCAAATGAACCCAAGTAAATCTACTGAAATCATCCACAATTGTCAAAAACATTGTGCAACCAGAAACTGACTTAGTTTTGTAAGGACCCCAGATATCAATGTGTATAAGATCAAATACAGAAGTAGTTTTGATGCTACTGACAGGAAAAGATTTTCTAGTTTGTCTAGCAGCAGGACAAATACTACACACTAAATTGTCAATACAGGACTTTGCACAACTATCAGGTAGAACTAATTTCAATTGATTTAAAGGAAGATGTCCCAGTCTAAGGTGCCATAACTTTGTTTCTTCTACTGCTGCCAAATTGGTACTAATGCAGGCAGTAGGTGAATTCCAGTTTGTATCAGCCACACTATAAAGCCCATTTTGCAAACTACCAAGAAGAGTCTGAAGGTTGTTCTGAGAATGGTCCTGAATGAAGCATTTGGAATCAGTAAACACTAAGTGACATTTTAAATCCTTGCACAATTTTGTGACAGAAATCAGTTTAAACTGAAATTGAGGAACATGCAAGACATTTAGTAGCTTAATATTGTCACTAACTGTTCCTATGTGTTTAACTTGAACTTTAGAACCATCAGGAATTGTTATGGTATTATCAATATCAGTGACAATGTCATATGTTTCAAAGTCTTCTAAAGAAGGACATATATGGTCAGTAGCTCCACTATCAAGAAGCCACCCTCTATCAAGTGTAGACAAAAGACAGAAATTACCTGCTAGAAGAGCATGACTTGTAGAATCAGAAGAATTGTTTGTAGAAGACTGACCAATGTTTTGCTTAGAGAGAAGTTCCACTAAAGCATTGTATTGCTCCACTGATACAACTTGATTAGAGTCTACAGTTGTGAGATCCTGACTATCAGTGGCATTATCATGATGAGTGAAAGCAGCAACTCTTTTATCAATAGGTCGTTTAAAACCAGGTGGAAACCCATGTATCTTAAAACACCTTTCCAGACTATGTCCTGGAATTTGACAATGAGTACATAAGTATTTTTCTCCTCTTTTGACTGCAGTAAACTTGTTGTTGGGTCCTGATTTAGAAGTGTAGACTGATGAAACTCCTTTTTGTGGTTGATTCTGTGAAGAAGAAAATCTTCTTTTATCAGCCAGAAAAGCTAGTGATTCAGGATTAGAACTTAAGTTGCTAATCTCTTTGTGTCTTTCTTCTTGAGCAAATACTCTGTAAGCCTGAGCAATAGATGGAAGAGGTTGCATCATCATTATGTTTCCCCTAACAGTAGAGAAACCTTCACTGAGCTTCATCATGAACTGTAAAAGCCTCTGCTCTTGCTATTTCTGCTGAACTCTTTGAGTCAAGTTACATGTAGATTTGTTGCAAGTACAGTAAGGAAGCGGATTGGCATCGTTGATTCCATCCCAGAGTGTCTTGATCTTAGTGAAATATTCAGAAACAGAGTTTGTACCTTGATTGAGATCAGCCAGTTGTTGTTCTAAAGAATACACTTGTGTCACAGACGTATAGCCATATCTATCTTCGAGATCATCCCACAATTCTTTAGCAGTGTGCAAGAACAGTACACTTTTTGCAATAGTATCATCAAGATTATACAACAACCAAGAAAACACCAGATTGTTACATCTCTCCCAAGACCTATACTCAGCAGATCCAGTTACATGTATAGCAATTGATCCATCAACAAAACCTAACTTGTTCTTAACAGATAATGTCAAGATCATTGATCTTTTCCAGTTACTAAAAGCAGTTCCATTGAATTTCACAGAAACAAGTTGTGTAGATGTTGCATCCGATGGATGAATGTAATAAACGCTAGAAGGATCAATATTCATGTGAAAATTTTGTGTACTCATGTTTAACAAGATCAATTCAAAGAGATTGACACATAAATTGACACAGAACGACAGAAATAACACTTATTTCGTTGAGGTATATGATCAAACAGAAGATAGGCAAGCGCCTTTTACGCAAAATTGAACGGAATTTGTTCGCAAGAAAATCAAGAAGACGTTCAAGTACACATATAATTTGCATATATGTATACGAATCAGTATGAAACAATTTGTACAGAAGCCAAAATGTAATCAATGATTTTGATAAGGAAACCACAAGAACAAACAAGAACAATCGGAAATAACAAGAACAAATCGTGATCTAACCGTTTACAGATTTGAGAAAGCAGTAGTAGCATGATCGCAGTGAAGATCAACTATCAATTTAATCGCAGTTAAGATCGCAGGAAACTATCATCATTACGAAAATGTTCGACTAAGAAGTTATGAAGAAGATGATGATTGATTAGCAAGCTCTGATACCATGATATTTACTGAAATGAAAGCTATTGTATTTGATAGAGAATGAATGAATTACAAGATACAAAACCATAAACTATATATAAGATAGTTGCTACTCTAACAAACTAACTAACTAACTAACAAACTATAGGTGGGAAACTATTTACAAACTAATTGGTTACAAACTAGCTGACTGGACATGCTGACTGGACATGTCTAATAAACATCTATTCAATTTTCAATAGAACTTTTAATTATATGACTTACCGATCAATTCAAACTATTCTCCTTTAAAAATTGGAACACCTAGTCTACTTCAAATAAAACTTTATTTATATGTCTTCTCTGTAAATTCGAATTTTTCTCCTCTATAAATTTGAACACCTATTCTACTTCTAATATGCTAAAGAATATTTTTTTTGATTTATTAGGATTTAAAATTATAAATCTCTAGAAAAATTAGATAATCGATTGAGACTTAGAGACGTCACCTAAACTCCCGCGTATCATCCTTTATATATATATATTGATTGATTGATTATAAAAATCGTATTTTGATATTTTCCAGCCTACGCAAAACTGACAAAATTATTTTAATTTAATGATGGTATATCAATTTTTATCTAACAGGATGTACCCATAAATGGAAGAAAAAAAAAAGAATTACAATTTTTTACATTGAAAATTTTATTCAATATAGAAACCCATTTTTATTTTTGCTTAAATTATCAAAAAAAATTTTGTATTTAAGTATAATCCTATTATTAATCAAATATACTTTTGTAATATTAAATCTAATGGTTCTCATACATCTATTTTAAAATCTAATGATCCTTATTATATGTAATACAAATTGAATATCAATATTAATGGAACCGGTCATTCTATTAAGTTATAATTACTTCTAATCCAATTATAATACTATTACTTCCACTTTTGACTTAGATTCTTTCTAGATACCAGAACGGAGTTTTGGATAGATCTCGGATCTCCTTTACGCTTATTATATATAGTAGCTTATAGCCCGTGCGATACACGGTTACTTAAATTTTATTTATAATTATTCTGTTTATAATTATATTTTTATTATCCATGAAACACACGATTGTTTTTTAAATATTTATAATTATATTTATTTATGAATATTTTAATATTTAAAAGTTATTAGTTTACATGATTAAATTTTTGTTAAAAAAGATTTAGCCAAAAAAATTATAGTTAAAAATTTGATATTTATTATATTTTACACGCTAAACTATTCTAAAACTAAAAAGAGAATAAAGTGACAAAATTTAATGTTGAGAATTCTATTCGATTTAGGAAATCTACTTATATGTAGTTTAGATTATTAGAATACCCTTTATTAACCAAATACAGTTTTTAATGTTAAATCTAACGGTTTTCACCTATCTATTTAATATTAAACGATTTTTATTATTTTGGTATTAAATGAGTTTCCTTATTTAATTACAACTATTTTTAAGTTTTGACTTTTTAGAAAATCCAATCCTAATATAAAATCTTTTAACTTATATCATTTTTAGATAATAACTTCTTTTTATACGATATAATCTTGATCGTCTATTTTTTTAAAAGTATTGGATCTAACGGTTGAGAATGTTTTGGCGGTATTTAGAAACAAACTACCATGATAACATCATTAATTTTTCTTAATATTTATAATTTTTTTAATTTTTAATTTTTTTAAATATTTATTGCTAAAATATAATATACTCTTTTTTGTAATATGTTAAAGATGCGGGAACTTTGAACTTTTGAGAAAATAAATTATCAATTAAAATATAATTTTTTTGTAATAGTTCTTCTTTTAAAGTAGTCAGTGTTCTAAAAGTCTGCGATTAATCGGATTTAATGGCCGATTAATCGCTAGACGGTGGGCCACCGAACTGATTAAGCGAAAATCGGTCAATTAATCGTTTTTTTAGAAAAACGGTCAAAAATCGACTGAATCCGTCAAAAATCGGATTAATCGGTCAAAAATCGAGCTAATTATTTAAAAATAGTAAAAAATAATTAAAATTAAAAAATAATAATTTAAAATTTAAAAGGTAGAAACTTGATTAAACAATAGGAAAAAATATTATTTTTGTATATATAATTATAATTTTAGATGTCTAAATCATAAATTTTCTTTATTTTTCCTCTTAAATTGATCTCTAATTGAAAAGTTAAACCTTCAAAATTTTATTTATTACAATTATATAATATTTTTAACATATTTGCATAAATATATGATAATAACATATGTTTAGTTGAAATAACGAATAAATTATATATATGAATATAATTGTATATAAAAAATATTATTAAATTTATTCCGATTAATCCCCGATTACCCGATTAATCCCTGGACGGTGCCATCACCGATTAACTCTGATTCCCGCTTTTTACAACACTTTAAGTAGTACACCGTGACGATCAAAATTCTGTATAAAATTCATTTTTTATAGTATATCCTATAAATATCTATGTTATTATTAAAGACTAAATAATAAAAGCTTCCTTATAAGTTGGGTCGCTTTGTTTGATCACTCAATCCATAATCGCTGGATCTTTCAAATTAAATTGTTGAAAAACGTTAGATATAACAGTAAAATTATCATGTAGAATGATCTAAGGTTTGAATCTACCAACAACATATTAAAATTTATAGTGTTTTTTTTTAAAATAAAGAATTTTTTCATTTTTTTTCTTGCAGACATAGGTTATTTGATAATATTTTTTGTAAAGTACAATTTTTCAGAAAAGTACTATACTAATTGATTAAGAAACGTTTAAAGTTTTGAATTTAATAATTTACAATGTATATATGTTAAAAAAGTTTGGCCTCTGTAGCTGAGTCTAAAATTTCAAAATACGGTTTTTTTTTAATATGAATATAGTCCTGCTAACAATGAAATTAGGTATCCATGAGTTCTTATAAAACAAAATCACCATTTACGTATAATTTATTATTTAATAATAAATAATATTTGATTAGTTATGATCTAAAACTTAATAAAATAGGATTAAAAATATGCACAATTTTATAAAATTTTATCCTCGTATTATTATATTCTTTGTTGATTTGAATTTTTCTTAGATTGATTTTAATTTTTGAACATAGATTTCTAAATTTAAAATAGTTAGAAAAAAGTAATTAAATTGGTATTAAAATAATGATGACATAATAATTATTATTAGAATTTAAATATTCACTTTACTAATTTGGGCTTTATCTTATGTTTTAAAAATCAGATTTTGACGATTTTATACCCCACATATGAAGATAACTAAATTATATTTAATTAAATGATGGTTTAACAATTTTTATCTAACTAGAATTGTCCATGGAATAGAAAAGAAAGTCACGAATTTTTTACATGGAGAATTCTATTCAATATAGAAAACTTATTTATATTTGGTATATTTGGTTTAAATTATCAAAATACATCCTTTAGAATTTAAATATAATCCTATTATTAATAAAATACACTTTTTAAATATTTGATCTAACGATTTTCATTTATCTAGTTAAGATCTAATGGTCCTTATTAATTTGGTTGTCTACGACCAAAATTTTGGATAAAATCCCTATTATAATTATCATATATAAGGATTTAATATAATAAGGATATCAAGTATATACTGATATAAGTATCTCACTAACTGCTTTTACTTTTAATGTTTCGGTTTTATTTACAATGTATATAAAATTTTAAAATACATTATTACTTAAAATTTATGTTATGATTATATAAAACTAGTTTACTAAGCCGCGCTTCGCAGCGGCCTTTTAATAATTTTCTAATTTATTTTTTAATATTTTTTCAATTTTTTTTTAAATGGAATAAATAATTATAAATATTTTTAAATAAATGAAATAATGATATAATATACTATCGTAATTATAACTGGATAAGCTAAAATGTTGTTTAAAACATGTCATGGTCGTGTTTTCATTTTTTTTTTTATAACTCAGAATTTCATTAATAAAAAAAACGACAAAGTAACATACAATCCAGACCACTGAACAATCAAAGGACTGGAACCAGACTTAGGCTACCAGAGAGAAAACACCACTTAAAATACAATATACAGAACAAAAATCAAGACTACACGCCTACACCTGCTAAAAATCAAAGACGCTAACAACCCCAGCAACCAACACGAAACTCAACCTTGACCTACATGCTTACTTAGCAGAACTACCAAAATCTTTAGCATTAGACTCCACTTCTCGCATTTGAATAACTCCACCAGAAATCTTACCACTGCTCTTACGTCCATCTTTAGAGTTATGAGAGGTTGCACCAACCTCGCTGCCACCTAACTCCACAACTATACTCGAAGCTATATTCGATAAAATCCCAGATTTCTCAAACCCACCACCCATCGCAGATTCTTCCCTCTTGATTGGAGAACCAATTTTAATACCTTTTCATTTCATGCTTTGATGATTTTGCAAAGGTCCTGATCCGTACCAAATAATTAATTAAAAAGATCTAAGACCGAATCAATACCTATCAACATTAAAATTAAAACTGAAAAAGATAAATAAAAGAAAAACTTTATGTGATAATCAAGCTTACAAAATTCTGTTTTGAAAATTTTGTAAACATCCAAAGAAAAGGTAACAAATAATCAAAATAATGAATGAATTAAGATTATAAGTCGAAACCATTATTACAAGTATAATTATTCATACCTTCGACTCATCTTTATAGCCTCGGATCCACCTATAAACATATCGGCATCACATCAAGATAACGAAAGCAGAAGTTATTAATATTAAAAAACGCAAATTTTTTTAAAAAAAAATAAAAAATTAGAGCGAGGTAAGAGGCGCACTTCATAGTCCCCTCTCTCCTTATTGATCTATGCTTTCTTTATTGATCCATGTCTTCACTCAATCAACACTAATTGTGGATAAATTCGTCTATATCATTAGAATACAAACTAAAGTTATAAGATAGAAAACAAAATTAATATGTAGCATGCTCATACAAATTTACACACTTCTAAGACAAATAAACAAAAAGCAAAGCGTACAAGAAAAAGTGTAGAACACAATTAACATAGTTTACATGTATATTTATACAATTAATTTGTATGAAAGCATTAAAGGTAATTAATTATTTACCTAGTGATTTCTTTATTTGGTATACAAGACCGATATAAGTATACAAATATCATATATATGAAAGTTTTGTATAAAAACGGCAAGAGTTATCTCCTTTGTATAAGTATAATTGATTGTATATTTAGTTTCCACCATCAGTAAAGATTTTAAAGACAATAATATTAAAATTGTATATTTAATTTTCTTCATCAGTAAAGATTTTAAAGACAATAATATTAAAAATTTATATTTAATTTCCTTCATTAGTAAAGATTTAAAAGACAATAAAGATATTTTCTAATAAAAAAATTAGGAGAATATAAAAAGTGTATATTTAGTTTCCTACATTTGTAAAGATTTTAAATGCAAAAATATTAACATTGTATATTTAGTTTTCTCAATTAGTAAAGATTTTAAAGGCAATTGAGATATAATTAATTATTTATCAAGTAATTTCTTTATTTGGTATGCAAGACCGATATAAGTATGGAAATATCAAATATACGAAAGTTTTCTATAAAAAACGGCAAGAGTTATCTCCTTTATTATATAAGTATAATTGATTGTATATTTAGTTTCCACCTTCAGTACAAATTTTAGAGACAATAATATTAAAATTGTATATTTAATTTCCTTCATTAGTAAAGATTTAAAACACAATTAATATATTTTCTAATTAAAAATTTAGGAGAATATAAAAAGTGTGTATTTAGTTTCCTCCATGTGTAAAGATTTTAAATGCAAAAATATTAACATTGTATATTTAGTTTCTCAATTAATAAAGATTTTAAAGGCAATTGAGATATAATTAATTATTTATCAAGTAATTTCTATATTTGGTATGCAAGACCGATCTAAGTATGGAAATATCAAATATACGAAAATTTTGTATTAAAACGGCAAGAGTTATCTCATTTGTATAAGTATAATTGATTGAATATTTAGTTTCCTTCATCAGTAAATATTCTAAAGACAATAAAATTAAAATAGTATATTTAATTTCCTTCATTAGTAAAGATTTAAAATGCAAACATATTAACATTGTATATTTAGTTTTCTCAATTAGTAAAGATTTTAAAGGCAATTGAGACATAATTAATTAGTCATCAAGTAATTTTTTTATTTGGTATGCAAGACCGATCTAAGTATGGAAATATCAGATCGAAAATTTTGTATAAAAACGGCAAGAGTTATCTCTTTTGTATAAGTATAATTGATTGGATATTTAGTTTCATCAATCAGTAAAAATTCTAAAGACAATAATATTAAAATATTATATTTAATTTCCTTCGTTAGTAAAGATTTGAAAGATAATAGAGATATTTTGTAATTAAAAATTTAGGAAAATATTAAAAGTGTATATTTAGTTTCCTCCATTTGTAAAGATTTTAAATACAAAAATATTAACATGGTATATTTAGTTTCCTCCATTAGTAAAGATTTTAAAGATAAGATTTGAAAGGCAATAGAGATATTTTGTAATTAAAAATTTAGGAAAATATAAAAAGTGTATTTTTAATTTCCTCAATTTGTAAAGATTTTAAATGCAAAAATATTAACATTGTATATTTAGTTTCCTCAAATAGTAAAGATTTTAAAGATAATTGAGAAATTTTCGAATTTTTAATATTAATAATTCAAATATTCGAGAAAATTAAAAAAACAGAGCGAAACAATTTGAGAGGCGACATCTCACTGCACCCGTCTTCTCCTTTATATTAAAAAAATATTATTTCATTAAAAAAATATTATGAGAATATTTAAATAATAATAGAGGAAATTTCAAAATAATGTAAGGTAATACACTTTTTTCTAATTTAGATATTTTGAAGGCAAGAATATTATAATTGAATATTTAGTTTCCTCCATTAGTAAAGATCTATTGTATATTTATTTTCTCCATTAGTCTGAGAGCGTCATTATAATTGAATATTTAGTTTCTTTCATTTGTGATATTTAGTTTCCTCCATTAGTAACGATCTATTGTATTTTTATTTTCTCCATTAGTAGAGATTTTAAATGCAAGAATATTATATGTTTCCTCTATTAGTAAGCATTTAAAAGGTAATTGAGTTTTTTTTTGAATTTTTAATATTATTAATTCAAAAAATTGAGAAAATTAGAAAAATAGAACGAAGCGATCTGAGAGCGCCACCTCACCGCCTCCGTCTTCTCCTTTATATAATAGTATTAATTTTATTCTCATATTATTATATTCTTTATCGATTTGAATTTGTTCTTAATTAATTTTGATACTTTTTTGAAAGAAACATAAAAATTCTCTATAATTAAAAGAATTAGTGGAAATATAAATAAATTGGTGCTACAATAATAAAAAAATATTTATTAAAATTTAGATATGCACTTTACTATTTGGGTTCTATCCTGAGTTTTAGAAATTGAATTTTGACGATTTTACAACACATACGAAACTAACGAAATTATCTTTAATTTAATGATGGTTTAATAATTATTATCTAACTTGACCAGTTGACCTATTCATAAAATAAACTGAAAAGAAAATATGGTTAAGAAGTTTTACATAAGGAATTCAATTCAATATAGAAAATCAATTCATAATTGGTTTAAATTATCAAAGCACACTTCTTAGTATTTAAATATAATCCTACCTTTAATCAAATACATATTTTAATATAAGTATTATATTCAAATTATCGTTTATGAAAATGAAACCCTCAATATTTTAATAATATTTTGATATTATCCTTTTATGTTTGTTATATGTAAAATAATATAATTATAATTTGGATTAATCAAATTGTTATGTTCCTTCAGAAAAAAAAAGTGTTTAAATTTATTCATGTACAGGACTTCTCCTAAGTCTGTTATAACGTAGGGTCCACGTGTATCATTGTAATCGATATGAATTGTTATCTTGATATTTGGTTTAACAACTATTATCTAACTGGAACTATACATAAATTCAAGAGAAAAGATATTTAAGAATTTTTACATAGAAAAATTTTAAATTATCAAAATACACTTTTTAGTATTTAAATATAATTCTATTATTAATCAGATACACTTTTTAATATTAGATCTAACAATTCTCATCGATCTATTTAAGATCTAACTATAATTATTAATTTGGTCGTAATCGTACACGCACGATCGATTTTAATTTTTTCTTAAATTAGTTTTAATATTTTATTGAAATAAACATAGAATTTATAAATTTAAAAGAATTAGGAAAACAAATTAAATTGGTCCTACAATAATAAAAATATATTTATTAAAATTTAGATAATAACTTTACTGTTTGGGCTCTATCTTGAGTTTTAGACAACAGATTTTATCGATTTTGCAGCCCACGCGAAGCTTACAAAATTATCTTTAATTTAATGATGGTTTAATAATTATTATCTAATTGAAACTATCCATAAACTAAAGAGAAAAGATAATTACGAATTTTTACATAAAGATTTCTATTCAATATAGAAAACCTATTTATAATTGGTTTAAATTATCAAAATACATCTTTTAGTATTTAAATACTATCCTATTAATAATCAAATACAATTTTTAATATTATATCTGACGGTCCTCATCGATTTGAAGATTTATAGTTTTATAATCCAACGGATCGTATACTTTTGGTAGTACAGTGACCAACCAAAGTTTTGGATAAGATCTCCCTTACGCTTATTATATACTAGCTTAAAACCCGTGCGATGCACGGATTGTTATTAATAATAATAATTATTATTATTTATGTTTTATATTCCATTAATTTTTATTTGCTAAAAAAAATAAGTAGGTGTGTTAAACTTTTTTAAATCATTAAAAGTATTAAAATAGATTTTAAAATAAATTAATAGTTGTTTGTTCGTGATATTTTTGGAAAATGAGGGGTCTTAGTAAGGAAAAATAGAAAAAGTATCGTGTTTTAGCTGAAAAAGTAAGTGCCCGTAATTAAAAGTATTTAAATAGGTTTCAAAATAAATAAGTAAGGATTTGTCCGGGATATTTTTGGAAAATGAAAGATTTTAGTAAGGAAAAATAGAAAAAGTAACATGTTTTAGTTGAAAAAAAAGTAATTGCCCGTGTTTTTTTTAGAAAAGAGAGGATTTTGTTAGAAAAAATAATGTATTTTAGCAGAAAAGGTAGTTGGTTATAAAAATGTTATTATTTAATAATAATTTCTTTAGAAAATAAAAAAATAGAAAAAGTAACACGTTTCAGCTAAAAAAGTGTTCATAATTAAAAGTATTAAAATAGATTTTAAAATAAATAATTAATTATTTGTCTGTGATATTTTTGGAAAATGAGAGATTTTAGTAAGTAAAAATAGAAAGAGTAACATGGTTTTGTTAAAAAAGATAACCGCTCGTGTTTTTTTTTTTGAAAAAGAGATGATTTTGTTAGAAAAAAAATAAAAAAAGGTAATGTATTCAGCTGAAAAGGTAATTGGTTATAAATAATGTTATTATTTAGTGATAGTTTTAAAAAAAAATAAGTAAGTGTATTTAAGTAAAATCACTAGGTACTGACCGTCCGTCCGTCCGACTACCAAACTTTTAATGTTTCGTCTTTAATAATATAGCTTAAAACCCGTGCGATGCACGGATTGTTTTTAATAATTATTAATTTTATTATTTATTATTTAGATTTTATTAATTGCATTTATTAAAAAAAATAAGTAGGCGTGTTAAACATTTTAAAATAATTAAGAGTATTAAAATAGATTTTAAAATAAATAAGTAACGGTCTGCCCGTGATATTTTGGAAAAAGAGTGGCTTTAGTAAGAAAAATATAAGTAACATGTTTTCGTTGAATTTTAAAATATAAAAGTAACGATTTGCCCGTGATATTTTTGAAAAAGAGGGGTTTTAGTAAGAAAAATAGAAAAGGTGACGTGTTTTAGTTGAAAAGGGTAATTGTCAATTAAAAGTATTAACATAGATTTTAAAGTAAATAAGTAAGGGTTTGTCCATGATATATTTGGAAAAGGAGAGATTTTAGTAAGAAAAATAGAAAATATAACATGTTTTAGCTGGAAAAGGTAATTGCCCGTGATTTTTCTAGAAAAAGATGGGAAAGGTAATTGCCAATTAAAATTATTAAAATGGGTTTTAAAATAAATAAGTAAGGATTTGCTCGTGATATATTTGGAAAATGAGGGATTTTAGTAAGAGAAATAGAAAAAGTAACATGTATTAGCTGAAAAGGAAATTGCTTTGGCTAAAAATGGTAATGGGTTAGTTATTAGCAATTATAAACTTATTATGTTATTTTATTAAATGAAACTGTCTGCGATATTTTTGGAAAATGAGATATTTTAGTTAGGAAAAATAGAAAAGATATTCTATATAATAATTTTAATATTTTATCTAACGGTTCTCATTGATTTGATCAGAGATATCTAACGGCTATGAATGGAGTGACCAGACTACAAAAACTTTCATGAATACAAAACTTTCAATATTTCGTCTTTAATATAATAGTATAGATAGATAAGAAGTTAATAAATTTAATTTATTAAAAAATTAATTTGGTTAGATATTTTTGTTACGGAGAATTTGTCTAGCTCAAAAAAAATACAACTTAAAACATATGTGCATAAAATTTTGCAAAAACTTCTACTTTTCGTCTACCCTTTGTGCGCCATAGATACGATTAAAGAGTTCTCATCAGATAAATATATTTTGATGCAAAAAATTAAATTCCAAGTGACTAATTTGTAGTTTGCATTGTGACTAATCAGTTTAAATTTAGCCTCGACTCTCAATTTCATAAAGTGTTTCTAGTCTTTCGGAAAAAGATAGAGTGACAAGGTTGCTGATTATATAGCAAGCGAGATTCTTAGTTTACAAGAAAATTCAGAACAAGAACAAACTTCAGAACCCAAGACACAAAATTCTTATCTACATAAATTCCAAATCCATAAACTTAATCAAATCTGAACAAGAACAAAGAAACAAACTTAAGATCAAATCTGAACAAGAACAAAGAAACAAACTTAAGATGCCACAATGTATTCTAAACTTAAGATGCCACCATGTTCGAAGATGGGCGAGTAAAATTCTTCCACATTATGCCCAAATTTACTTTCACTAAGAATTTCAAAGGGAGAATAGACTTTGTATGCAGAATTTTCGTTTCGAATTTTCTTGGGAACTCTTTTATATTTGTCATTTTCACTGTAAATTCGGCATAAAACCCAGTCATCTAGCTGCGAGAACAAAATAGTTATCAGTTGCATCAATTATTAAATATTGTCAACAAAAAAGGATAATAACAAAAAAAATATAGCTTGGTTTGTTACACATACTACTACTACTACAAACAAGTTATCCAGCTCATCTATCTAGCTGGCATAGTTAGTTAGAATACAGCTGTTATTTAGTTGTACATTTCTGTTAGGAATATGTTAGGACTGCTGTTCCATTACTTAGCTTCTCTGTGTATATAAGCTTAGATGCTTCAAGATGTAAGGTTCAGATTACTCAATACAGTTGCTTCATTTCTTGTTAGTTTATCATTCTGTCATGGTATCAGAGCGAGAAAATGCTTTTGATATGCAATGATTCGTTCGTATGCGTCCGCTGTAATCAATAACTCAGCTGTCACTACATCGTCTTCTCCGATGGGATCGACATTACAGTCCACCATTGATATCAATCATCCATACTTCTTAAGTTCTGCTGATCATCCAGGGCTTTCTCTGGTCACTGAGATGCTCACTGGTGCGAACTATCATCATTGGAGCAGATCAGTTATAATTGCACTTTCTGCAAAGCTAAAGCTAGGATTTATCAATGGAAGCTTACTCAAACATGTCACCGATGCTACTCAAATTTCGCTCTGGACTCGCAGCAACGATTTAGTAATTTCATGGCTTTTAAATTCAGTAAGTTCTGAAATTCGTAAATCAGTAGTGTATATGAACACTACAAAAGATATCTGGAATGATTTGTCTACTCGATTCTCTCAACATAATGTGCCTCGTTTGTTCTATCTACGCAAGGATCTTTCTTCTCTTAATCAAGATACTCTTTCAATCACTGCATATTTTACAAAATTTCGATGCCTAATTGATGAGCTTGATATGTTGTCACCTATACCAAAATGTGTTTGTGTAAATTCCACATGTGTGTGTGAAAATACGAAGAAACTGGATACGTATGAACAATTAGTAAAATTAAGTCAGTTTCTTATGGGATTGAATGAGCAATACACGAATGTTCGAGGTCAAATCTTATTAATGAGTCCTCTACCTGATCTCGGTCATGCTTACTCTATGCTTCTACAAGAGGAAAATCAAAGAGAGTTTAGACCTGTATCTGTTGTCTCTGAGCATTCAGTTATGAATGCTAAATTTGTGTTGCCTAATTCGTCCTCCTCTAAGTCTAAGTTTGTGAAGAAAACGTCAGATTCTTCCAGTGTTTGTGATCATTGTAACATGACTGGGCACACTCGTGACAAGTGTTTTGTGTTACACGGGTATCCTGACTGGCATCGGCTGTATGGACATCCCAAGCCTAAGCTACGCATCAACAAGAAGTCTAATGTGACTCAATCTAATGTTGTTGCTGCACCTGCTTATCAGAATGATACTGCTACTAAAAATGTTCCTCTTAATAGTCCGCTTGTTGCGTCTGATAGTTCTGGTATTACACAAAGTCAGTATCAGCAGCTACTTACTTTGTTACAAGCTAATATGAAGCCTCAGACTTCTCTACCTCAGGCTTCTCTTGCTCCCTGGATACAAGATCTTGGATCGAAATTTGCAGGTATCTCTTATGCGTTTAACTCTGCTAATTCACAGTTAGATGATCCAATTATGACTTGGATAGTTGATTCAGGTGCTACACATCACATTACTCCACACTTGACACTTCTTCATAATCCTATTGTGCTAAATTCAGAAATTCATTTACCTAATGGTAATGTGTCCAGAATATGTCATGTTGGTGATGTTGTTTTTGAATCTGGTTTTGTCCTCAAACAAGTGCTTCATGTTCCTCAGTTTCACTGTAATCTTCTATCTGTTGCTAAGCGAACATCTGATTCTGCTTGCATTATCTATTTCTCTACTTCTAAATGCCTGATGCAGGACCTCATTTCGAAGAAGGAGAGAGAGATTGGTGATTACATTGATGGTCTCTACAAGTTTACCTCTAAAACTGCTTGTTCTACTATCTCTACAGTAACTGTTCACAATACTACTACATCTACAGATAATCTTTGGCACACTAGACTTGGTCACCCTTCTCGTTTAACTCTCAGTCATGTTCCTAGCATTTCACAGTTACATAATAGTACTGAAATTTCTTCTTGTGATATATGTCATCAAGCCAAACACACTAGATTACCTTTTCCTGTAAGTTCAAGTACATGTACACATATATTTGAGCTTATTCACTGTGATGTTTGGGTCCATACAAACACTTTACTCATGGAAGATGTAATAAATTCTTGACAATTGTTGATGATTTCTCAAAAACTACATGGATTTTTTTGTTGGTTGATAAGTCTCAAGTGTCCAATATTGTTAAAACTTTTCTTGCTTATGTTACAAACCAGTTTAACACTACTGTCAAAACCATACGTTCTGACAATGGTACTGAGTTTTGTAATAAAGATTTAGATTCCTATCTTGCTTCTTTAGGAATTATTCATCAAACTAGCTGTCCTCACACACCTCAACAAAATGGGGTTGTTGAGAGGAAGCATCAACATTTGCTTAATGTGGCTAGGGCTTTAAAGTTTCAGTCCAACCTACCTGTTTCTTTCTGAGGTGATTGCATCCTTACTGCAACACATCTAATTAATCTGCTACCAGCAAAATCACTCCATTTTAAAAGCCCTTACTATCTTTTGTTCAACAAACATCCTGATTACAGTCAACTCAGAAATTTTGGGTGTCTATGTTATATTACTGATTTTCAAAATCATTCAGATAAGTTTGCTCCTCGTGGTTTAAGGTGTGTCTTTCTTGGATATCCATCTCACACAAAAGGGTATAGAGTCATGGCTTTAGATTCAAGAAAGTGTTATATCACCAGAGATGTTTCCTTTGTTGAGAATAGTTTTCCATTTCATCAAACATCTACTACTATTTCTGATGCTCAGGATTCATTCTTGAATATGTTTCCTGCTTCTCATTTGCTGATCCCTACTGATCTTTTTCAGTCTTTTGATATACCTACTTCATCCACATCTTCTGATCAACTTCCCACTGCTGTTTCTAGTTCTGAGATTTCCTCTCATCCCTCTCACAGTACTGATCCAGCAATGCCTATGACTAATCCCACTGAGGTACCATCTCAGTTACCTATGGCTATTTCCAGACCAGTAAGAAAAAAAACCATACCTTCAAAACTTCAGGACTTTGTTGGTCTACCATCTCATGTAACTACCAATCTCCCATCTTCTTCAGCATCAGGTACTACTTCTTTTCACACTCCCTATCCAATTCAAGCTTTTCTTAATTACAGTGCTTTTACACCATCATATTCTTGTTACTTAACTGCTACTGCTAAAGATTCTGTCCCTTACACCTATAAACAAGCTGCCACCAATTCAAATTGGTTAACATCAATGAAATGGGAGATTAATGCACTTGAGAATAATCATACCTGGGAATTGGTTCCCAGACCTGCAGATAAACATATTGTGGATTATAAGTGGTTATTCAAAATCAAGTATCTTCCTAATGGTTCTATTGACAAATACAAAGCCAGGCTTGTAGCCAGAGGATTCACTCAAACATTTGGCTTAGACTATTTTGAAACTTTTTCACCTGTGGCTAAAATGACCATAGTTAGGATTTTACTTGATATTGCTGCTGCTCAAGCCTGGCCTATTAATCAACTACATGTCAACAATGCATTCTTGCATGGGGATCTTCATGTAGAGGTGTATATGAGGGTTCCTCCAGGTTATTTTGCTCTGTCCACACATCTGTCTTCCTTCTGGTATTGACACCTCTACTCTGGTATGTCGTTTGAGAAAATCTTTGTATGGGCTTAAACAAGCTCCAAGATGCTGGTTTACCAAATTCTGCACAGCTCTGTTGGCTTATGGATTTGTTCAATGTCACTCTGACAACAGACTTTTCACTTTTGTCAAGGATGCTTTATTCATTGCTGTCCTAGTATATGTTGATGATATTCTCATCACTGGCAGTTCTTCTGTGGCTATCAAGAAAGTAATTGATTTTCTGGCTTCCAACTTTAAGATAAAAGATTTGGGATCATTGAAATATTTTCTTGGCCTTGAGATAGCCAGGAGTTCTTCTGGTATTTACCTACACCGGAGAAAGTACACTCTTGATATTCTGGCTGATGCTGGTTTTTCTGATTGCAAGCCATCTAAAATTCCTATGGAGCAAAATCACAATCTCCAGAAAAATACAAGTGATTTCTTGTCTCCTTCTGATGTGTCTCTATATAGAAGGCTTGTGGGCAGACTTCTTTATCTTACCATCACTCGTCCAGAACTTTCTTATCCCATTCAGGTTTTATCTCAGTTTATTACTAAACCTCGAATAGATCACTTGACAGCTGCTTTCAAAGTGCTTCATTTTATTAAAGCCTCTCCTGGTCAGGGAATTTTCTTTCCAGCTTCTTCTTCCCTAACTCTAACTGTATTCTCTGATTCTGATTGGGGAGGGGATATGCTAACTCGACACTCTTTAACTGGCTTGCTGATACTTGCTATGAAATTACATGGTTACTTGCCATTTTCAAAACATTTGGTATTGATTGTCTTACTCCTGTTAAGTTGTTCTGTGACAACAACTCAGCTTTATATATTGCTGCAAATTCCGTGTTCCATGAGCGTACCAAACACATTGAGATTGACTGTCATCTAGTTCGTGAGAAACTACAACTTGGCATTATTTCTACTGATCATATACCTTCTTCTCTTCAGCCAGCTGATCTTCTTACCAAGGCTCTTGCTTCCCAGTAGCTTCAGTTTCTAGGCTCCAAGTTAAATGTCTGTAACCTTTTCCAGCCACTTACCTTGAGGGGGGATGTTACACATACTACTACTACTACAAACAAGTTATCCAGCTCATCTATCTAGCTGGCATAGTTAGTTAGAATACAGCTGTTATCTAGCTGTACATTTCTGTTAGGAATCTGTTAGGATTGCTGCTCCATTACTTAGCTTCTCTGTGTATATAAGCTTAGATGCTTCAAGATGTAATGTTCAGATTACTCAATACAGTTGCTTCATTTCTTGTTAGTTTATCATTCTGTCATGGTTACTCTCGTGTCATCTTGACAAGTATAGGTACTTGGACATGCAGTAACTCTAAATTCATGCATGATCCAGTTCGTCTTGTGGCGCTTTTCCTTGACAAAAAACCAATTCCTTCTTATGTCCAACAATAGCACCTTCATAATACACTCACTGTCTTTTCATCTCCAGTGGCTTTCCAGTGACCATCACCATCACCATTTGCACATTCTCCGTCCCTTTCCATGAAAAAGTACAACTCGTTCTCTACGTATCCCTGGTATGTTTCTGTGTTGATATATTAAAAAGAAGAAGATTACATTACTCACCCTAAAAGTCTTTGAAGACTCGATGCAAGTAAAATCTTTATTTTTTGATATAATAGCATGTGTAAAAGGTCTATTGAACCTGCTCTTAGCCTATTAGAGCAGGGGTTGCCAAGAGGCACTCTTACAAGATTGTCAACTTTTTGCAATATCTTGACAACTCCCTCAAATAGTTAAAATATATTTATAAGTACCAAACATGTAAATCATCTTTACTTATAATTTGGAAATTATTTATAACATATATGAATTACATAAACAACTTTTAAAGGTACAAGCTATTGAGGGATTTTTGAGTAAATATTGCCAAAATTAACACACACAAAAAAAAACAGAGAAAACAAAACATCAATATATGTAACTATTTGTCGAGAGATGACAATTTTGTTAGCAACTTTGTTATGGTAGAATAAGACCTTGTACTATGCTACTTATCTAACAGACCTTGTAGTTGCCTCTGAGCCTCTTGGCCTCTTAGTACTGGCAAACTTCCAATTCAATAGTCCACATCATCATATATGATCTAATAAAATCTATCAGATTGTAAAAGTATCCATAAAAGGGGAAAAAATAGGATGTCAAGCTATCTTTGGATCTTAAATTTGTGTCAAACCTGATGTACCACTTGAGACTATTTTAGTTGACTCTCAAACAGTAACTTGAGCGGCATAATATGGTTGTTTCTCTCCTCGTCTTTTTTCTAGCTTCTCCACACCTTCTCCACACCTTCTCTTTCCATAGTTGCAACCTCGGATGATGCATTTCAGTTTTGCAGGTATCTTCAGTGATGTCATAATTTGAAAATAATTAAATTCTAGAGTGAATTTTTAGAAAAAACTACAGGGAAGAAGAAATGTGTTAGGTCTGTCCAAAACGATTATAAAGCTATTCTAAATATAATATTTCTTCATAAATCACAGTCCGTGAATGGCGTGCCAATCACAAGTGATCACGAAAAATCCGGACCTACTGGGAATAACAGATCACAGGGGATTGTGGTAACAACCAGCGAAAATCAAGGAGTGAAAGGGGGAGTCCAGGATAAGGGTTTAAAGGCGGCAATATCTCCTTTTGAAAACAATACAACTGTGGACTTGGACAATATGGACAATAATGAGTTCATAATTTCGGACCCAAAAAGAAGAAGGAAGGCCCATGATGTTGTAAGCCCAAATGAGAATATGATGTTTGGCCCAAACGAGAAGGAAATTGTGATGGAAGATAGCATACAGAATGAGCAACAGAACCAAAAAAACTTGTTATTGGCGGGTACTGCTTTGCAGTCCCGCCCGTCCTCATGAGTACTCTAAGTTGGAACTGCCAAGGGATGGGTCCACCTTGGAAGCTTCAGTTCCTTAAGGACGTTATACGTCAACAACGGCCTGATTTTGTATTTTTATGTGAAACTTTGAGTAATAAGGAGAGGATGGAATGGGTGAAATCTCGTACGGGGTTTCCGGGTATGCTAGTAGTTGAAGCTCAAGGTCGAAGTGGAGGACTTTCTTTGCTATGGAGAAATCAAGACCAGGTTCAACTTCTTAGTATGTCTAGCAACCACATTGATGTTCAGGTTTCGAGGTCAGGTGATCAACCTTGGCGTCTGACAGGTTTTTATGGTGAGCCTAACAGAAGTCAGCGAAGAAGAACATGAGAGTTACTGAGAAATTTAGCTCGGGACTCAAATATTCCCTGGTGCGTTATTGGTGACATGAATAATATTCCCTCGCAAGTTGATAAAAAGGGAGGAGCTCCCTACCCTCAATGGCTGCTTGATGGTTTTAATGACACTTTAGAGGATACCAGTCTTCGTGATATGGATCTGATTGGTCATCCTTTCACTTGGGAGAGAGGTAGAGACACCGATTCTTGGCTGGAAATTTGTTTAGATCGTGCACTAGCCACTTCAAGTTGGTTTGATATATTTCCTTTTGCTAAACTTTATAACTTAGAAGGATCTCCCTCAGATCATAGTGCTATTTTTCTTGAGCCAAATTGCACTGGTTTGGGTGTTCGAAGAAGACATTTCAAGTTTGAAAACGCATGGTTGACAGAACCATTATGTAGTGTCATTATTCGAGACAATTGGGAAGCGAGTGCAACCTCTGATATTCAACAGAAAATTCAAGCTTGTGCTGAAAATCTAGGAGAATGGGGTAAGGAAATTACAGGTTGCTTCAATAAGCGAATAAAAGAATGTCATCAAAAGCTGAAGGAGCTCCGTAGAAGACGTGATGTGATCTCGATGCAGGAGTACAAAAATACAAAGCAGCAGCTTTTCTTTATCCTTGATCAGAAGGAAATCTTCTGGCGTCAACGGTCTAAGCAATTGTGGCTTAATGCTGGTGACAAGAATACAAAGTACTTTCATGCATCTTGTAATAAAAGACAACGTACAAACCGTATCACGAAGTTGAAGGACGATTCAGGTACATGGCAGGACTGGAACACCGGATTAAAAGATCTTGTTCGCAATTTCTATGTCAATCTGTTTACTGCAAATCAGGTTGTGTATGATGAAGTTGTGAATTGTGTCCCTCAGTCTATTTCTCATGAACAAAACCAGGAGCTTAACAAGGAATTAACAAGAGAAGAGGTGAAATTTGCGTTGTTCCAAATGCACCCCGACAAAGCTCCGGGGCCAGATGGAATGACACCAGCGTTTTTCCAAAAACACTGGCATATTGTGGGCGAGGATATCTTTAATTTAACAAAGAATTTCTTGACTACAGGGGAGTTTCCTCGAGGCCTTAATGACACAAACATTGTCTTGATTCCAAAGAAGAAAAACCCGACAGTAGTAGGTGAGCTCAGGCCTATTGCTTTATGCAATGTCATTATGAAAATCATCACGAAGGTATTGGAAAATCGTATGAAGGTGCTGTTGGATAAGGTGGTGTCTGATACTCAAAGTGCCTTTATCCCAAACCGCCTGATTTCTGACAACATTATGATTGCATACGAAATTATGCATTATCTGAGAGGTAGAAAAGTTGGGAAAGATGGTTACATGGCATTGAAACTAGACATGAGCAAGGCTTATGATCGTATAGAATGGGAGTTTTTACGAGCAATCTTGTTGAAGATGGGGTTCACTTGGTTCTTAATTGTGTAACTACAGTGGTGTACTCGATTATTCATGGGGAGCACGAAATTGGGCCAATTCAACCAACTAGGGGATTAAGACAAGGGGATCCCCTCTCCCCTTATCTTTTTATCATTTGTGTGGAAGGCTTATCAGCTCTCTTGGGCAAATTCGAGTCTCAAAAGCGTATTCATGGGGTGAAAATTTGTAGGAGGGCTCCAATGATCAGTCACATGTTATTTGCGGATGACTCTTACTTATTTTGTAAAGCTGACTCGAGTGAGGCTGGTAGTGTGGTAGAGTTGCTGCGCATTTATGAAAAAGCCTCAGGACAACAGGTGAATAAAGCGAAGTCATCGATCTTCTATAGCTCCAATGTGATGAATTATAACAGAGAAGCAATTGGCCAAGTTCTGCAGATGCCTGAGGCAAATGTTCATTCAACATACCTTGGCTTACCAAACGTAATTGGCAAAAAGAAATCAGCTTTATTGGGGTACTTGAAAAACAGAGTGAATGACAAGATACGGACGTGGGAAAGGAATTTCATCTCGAGGTCTGGGAAAGAGATTCTAGTTAAACATGTGGCCCAAACTATGCCTTCTTACGCAATGAGTGTATTCCTTCTTCCCCTGGAGATTACAAGAAATATTGAGAAATCTCTTTCAAAATTCTGGTGGACTTCGAATCAATCGAGTAACTCGAAGCTTAACTGGATGAGCTGGGACAGAATGGCTATGCATAAACATGTTGGTGGTATGGGATTTCGAAATTTTAGAGATTTTAACATTGCAATGCTAGGGAAGCAGCTCTGGAGATTAGCTACCAATCCTAACAGTCTAGTGTCAAAGTTGTATAAAGCCAAGTACTATGAAAAATCAGATGTGCTTCATGCTCAGTTGGGTCGCAATCCAAGTTTCATTTGGCGAAGCATCTTAGAGGCCAAGCAGTTAATTTCTGATGGTATTCGATGGAAAGTGGGTGATGGATCTTTAATTCAAATTTTAGATCAACCTTGGTTGTTAGGCGATGCGAATCCTTACATTACCTCTTCCCCAGAGCCATTACAAGGTAAAACAGTTGCAAATCTAATGTGCATTGACTCGAAGGAATGGGATTTAGAGGTGGTAAGTGATGTTTTGAATGAGAGAGATCAGGAACTCGTGCTAGCAATTCCTCTTGCAGCTTCGAGCTGTGATGACAATTTATTCTGGAACTTGGAGGAGTCAGGGAACTATTCTGTAAAATCAGCTTATAAATTGTTACAAGCCCAGAGAGGTAGTTGGTATGAAGAGAACCGTGATGAAATCTGGAAACTGTTATGGCATATTAAAGCTCCGCCTAAAGCTTTGAATTTGGTGTGGAGAGCATTGTCTGCGTGTCTTCCAACTCTAGTTCAACTTCAGATTAAAAGAGTGCCAGTCAACTCTATCTGCACAGTGTGTCAACTGGAGGAGGAATCGATTCTTCACAGCTTGGTTTCCTGCCAGTATGCTCAACAAAGTTGGCTGTTGCTCTTACCGGGTATCAATTTTTTCGAAGCCTCTTGTTTTAATTCTTGGTTGTTGACAGTGTTTAGTACAGTGGACTCTAGGAAGCATGCTGAGATAGTTATGCTGTGTTGGTCACTTTGGAGGTCACGTAATGATCTCATCTGGAATCAAAAAACTACTTCGGCTCTTAAAACAGTAGCAGCAGCAAGGCAGTATCTTGCACAGTGGAAAGCAACCCAAAACAGTTGTTTGTTACTCCTCTCCAGCCTCTTCTTGAAGGAGATGGAGCTTGCACTTGGGTTAAGCCTCAACCAAACAAAGTCAAGGTATCAGTTGATGCGGCTGTTTTTTAGGATCGACAGGGAATTGGTTTCGGTATGGTGGCCAGAGATTGCAGTGGAGATCTTGTTGAAGCTAAAGCAATTTTCTATCCGAACATGGTCACACCCATTATGGCAGAGGCTATGGCGTTTAAGGAGGCCCTCAGTTGGATGGAGATTCGAGATTGGCACGACGCTACTGTGGAGACTGACTGTCTTGGTGTGGTGCAAGCTATCAGAAGCCAAGTAGCTATGCGATCCTACTTTGGGTCGGTTATTGAGGAGTGTCGTAGGACACTTCGTAGGTTGAACAACGTTAGTTTGTTTTTTGTTAAACGATCTGCTAATATGGTAGCCCATCAAATAGCTCGGGAATCATATTATTTGTCCGGTCGTATAATCGATAGGAGTTCTGTTCTTACTTCGATTCAACAATATATTTCCATGGATTTGAGTACGTAATGAAATCTTAGCTTTTCGTCAAAAAAAAAAAAATTATATATATATATATATATAATATTTCTTCAAGTTCCCTACGTCTTCCGTGATCCAAGAAAATAATCCTCATAACTTTCAAGTATGCGGTTGTAAGCATAAAACATATCAATAACCAAGTCAAATAATTTTTACAAATTTGACATAAATTATGAAAATAATCTCTGTAGAGAGCAAAACAGTAATACTAACATACTTTTCAGCTCATGTAGGATTCTAGTATTGTGACTTATTTGACATACATATATTATTTAATGTATTTTTAATGTATAAAAATCATATATATTATTTTAATCATATTATTAGATGAAATTTTATTTATTTTCCCTTCAAAAAAAATATTATTGTATTTCAGCAAAAATCATATTATTGTATTTTTAATGTATAAAAATATGTACAATACATATATAATTAGATAAAAATTTATTTATTTTCCCTTCAAAAAAAATATATTTTTTAATCTTAAATATATATATATATATAATATTACATAATTGTTGTTATTAGAAAAGCAAAAACTTAGATTCCTTAATTTACTTGTATCAGTCACTAGTCTCTGTATACAAAATTATCTACCAACTAACTCAATAAGCAATTAGATTTACATTACATGCAAATGAAAGGTGAAGATATACGTAGAAAATGAGGGACGTAATGGCTAATGGGCCTTTCTCGTCAAAATATAACAACAAATTATAGTCTCATAAGTACATAATATAATGGGTTTAGATATTAGAGACCCTTCAAATGTTGGGCCTGGGCTGCTTGGACATGCCCCATAGTCGGGGCCTGAGTCTTGTAAATTTCTTAAATTTTCTCTTTCATAGAGTGTTGTACAGGTCAGATTGGTAGAATACTAGATTTTTTTTTCTTCGATAGGTGTAGAATACTTAGATTTCAATCTCTTGAACTTTCCTCCAAAAAAATGTTACCTCCTCGCCCCCTCCTTCCCGAATGGCCTAATTATCTACGTTTGTCCCAAAATTCTTGTTAATTTTATTAATTGATCTCAGAATTAACACTAAAAATTATATATCAGATTGTTTGGTGGGAATGAGTAAAATGTTTGGATTACATTATCCGTTAGAATCTTAAATCATGTGATAGTATTTAGATTAGTACTTTAGTGAAATAAAATGGAAATTATTATCTTTAAGTGAGTAGATCAAAGAACCATGTTAGAATTATCGAATTGAATACAAAAATAATTAAAAATGACATGCTTCATCATTTAATCGGACATAAATCAATTAAATATAATAAATTCATCTGCATTTGCATCATTTTTTTTAAATTGGACATATCATCAACGTCACATGTACTTAAATTTGTACCCAATTCAATACTTGTAAGATTAATCTAAATCAAATCCATCATCTCTTAAGATTCATTTTGTTCTATTTCCTATAAATCTCCATTCCTATAACCTGATTCACATTCTAAATTTTCGTTTCCATCATGAATCCAAACATACCTATAAAATATGATTATTTTAAACATTCTCAAGGAATTATTTTTTTTTTGAAAAAACTTTACTACCCTACATGTATCATTTGCTTAACAATTTTTAAAAAAAAATGATCATTTGTTCAACATTTAATCATCTATGATGTGGGTGTGATGTTTGCAATTTAATCAACTTCTCCAGCAGTTACCAAACACAATTCTTGGCCAGAAAAGTTGGGAAAACTGCTTTTCTGGAAAAACAGTGGCAACAGGGCCTTCATAAATTGAATAAAGGAAGTCTGAAACCATTGCGTTATTTACATTTGATATAAAACTGTAACAAATGAACAGATAAAAGAGTCTAGATGCTCATAGCATAAGATAAACAACAATCAACTAAATATATTTAAGATATTCAAGCAATGTGCTATAACGCTAAAAAGCTTGCATATCTAAATTGCACCTTAAAAAACTATTCATTAAAGTGAATAATTTAACTTCCAAGTACATCTGGGCTTGTGCACAATGAACTCTTTTTCTACAGTAACGGTGACCTTCATCCATTCTAGACAGAAGAAGAACTATACTTGGCACATGAAGAGAAGAAAATATACGACTACTTCACAACCAAACCCCACCATCTTACAGTCAAAATTAGTCACCATTCTCAATACTTGCCAACCTAAGATACTAACTCTACAGTCTAAAGCACTTACTCAATACACTTGAGCCATTCTCAGGAGGTCTTGACAAAATACAGATTACTGCTGATCATGCAATATGGTCAAGTCCTGTCCATCCAAACATAGCTTACATAAATAATTGAAATATGTGTATGGGTGAAAACATCCAAAAGTTCTTAGGTTGGTATATCAATAAATACATAATGGAAGTAAGGGTTCAATCATTATATCGAATCAACACAATGATTACTAATATGCATCCTGCTACAGACTACATGATAAAAACTGTTCACTGTAATGCAACAAGCGTAACTTGTATTATTCGATTATCTTTTCTATGCACAACCAATGATACTAATATGCAATATTGACAGAACAAAAAGTTATCGAAAGAAAAACAGCAGTGCATAAAAGACGAGGTAAATAGGGTTAAAGGACAATAATTTGTTGTGATGACAAAGTACAACAAGAACAGATTCTGAACAATACAAGTCATGTAGTGCACCGTATTTTCAGGTCTTTAATCCTGTGTCATAATACAATTTATTTATACGTTACTTCAAACCCAAGCACGAGCATGTTTAATTTATTACATGTCTAAATATAATAACTTTAACGAAACATATATACATGTATATTAAATATGATGCATCGATTTGCAGCTCTCTCTGGAAATTAGAACTGATGCATAATATTCATATATACACATGTATAAATTTAGTAAACATTCTTGCACAACCTAAAAAAGGAATATCAATTTGTACCTTATCATTGATATGCTTCCATCTGTAACATGAAAAATCTGCGTCCGGTTCTCCATAAATCTGAGCGGGATCTAAATTTAGTGACCGAGCAAATGTCTCTACCATCCTGCATAAGGTAAAAGGTACATTTTATGCTAGCTTTCATAAGTGTTGAGAAGAAGGGGCAATCTTGCGTTTTACTGAATCTGAACGACCGACAAAAGAGCAAGCTAATATCAAAAAGAAAAAATTGTAGAACATTTGAAGCTGGTAATAAAAATATCGATACTAAAGCTACTCCAATAAGCATGCAAAACAATAACTGCAAAATTTTTACAAGATAATGTGCCAACAGTAACATACTTTTCAGCGCATGCAGCATTCTAGCATTGGTTAACTATTTATAAAGAGCCAAACCTAGAAAATTCTTGCAAGAACAAGTTTGTGAATGTGAGCTTGTATTTCCTTGTGTGCAAGGGTATGCGCAATGCGCGTGAAAATGACACAATAAAGATCATTGAGCTAAAAGTGGGAAGTGAGTAAATAAAGAGACGCAACCACGTGAAAGCTAAACTTAATTTTCTGCACAGTGTGCGGACAGTTTCACACAAAGAATGAACACATAGTTCTACAAAACTTAATAAATATAGTACATTATATATGTTTATATAGCAAACTTGCAAGCATACCAATAGTTTTAGATTAAAATCCAGCTAAATTGGAATTACATGCTTACACGATTTGCATTAAAATTTCTATGCACCTGTGGAATATTTTTTTTTTCTTATTTAAATGAACTTACATATCCCATTTTGCCTTCAACATGGCTTGAACCCTTGACCTCCCGCAAAGGGAGTGAGGGAGATGCCGCTAAAGCAAAGAATCTAAAACAACTAAAACTTGCTTGGCAGCTAGCGTTAATGCATCTCCATGAAGCATATTGAAAATGGCAACTTATCGCAATTAATACATTTAAACTGTGCGCGATGCAGAAGAATAAAAATATCACGCTATAACTCATCTAAACTATGCATCTCTGAATTGTTGGTACTATTTGTTTTACCCTTGAATGCATCTAAAGAATGTGTCTCATATTTTTTTCCTTCATTTTAGCTTTTCATATAACACGTTTCTTGTATGTGTTATCAGTTAAGCAACAAGGCATGATTTACCTGCATTACAAATGTGCTACTAAGCCACCTCAAGAAAATATGATATTTTGGGGCAGTAGCGCTAACATTTGTGCAATCTTTGGCATTCACCCTATCTTTATATGAGACATCAGAAGTCCATTTACAACATCGTAAAACACAAGTCAAACAAGTTTTACTAAATTACTCTATTCTGGTCACAAGTTTATTTAATATTTTATAGATTCTTAACTACTGTACTAAAATAGATTATAGAAATCCACTAAACTTTTGCGACATCACATGTTTTTTACATCAAGTCGATAACATATATTTAAATCTTCTGTTCTACAATTTAGCCAATAACTTATTATGGAACCATGTGATATGGCTCAAACTTGTATTGAATCCAATTTCCGAATTCTGATAGGGTCACATTTTACAACTGAATCCGACTTAACTAGCTAGAAGCTTCTGATATACCAGATATATACAATGGGAATTCCGTTTCTAGTGTTTCTAGTGCTCTATATTTCAAATTTGGCAGCTTCTCATTCACAAACAAGATTCAGTTAGAATTAGGCCCGTATTAGTATATAATGGACATTGGACACTTAACAAAATTTGATGTAAATAGATTAGCTGAAATATGGAAAAGATAATATAGAGATGGAAAATTTGTTGCTTCAATATTGCCCAAACATATTCATACCTGCCCAAAACAAATTCCTTTAGAAGGACAATATGTTACATGGATTTGGAGGATATTTAATTTAACTTTGGAAAAGATGCTGCGTGTTTTACTGTTTTCTGAGTGTAAAGTAAATTTTATGCCACAATCCTACATGTAACATTGTTCTTTGATAATTTTCAAGTACTGACATGTGCGAACAAGTTTAAGTCAGACTTTCTCGAAAAAATCAGTTCTGACTCATTCCCTTCAATTCTGTAAGGTATACATATGCAATGCACAACAGAACCTCTTGAAAGGTTCAACAAGGCTTGTTCTAGTAATTCTTAAATCAGAAAAAACCCAACTAAAACAAACATTTAATTTAAGTTTTAAAACCATTTAAATTTTACTCGTATTTATAAATGAACACTATAAGTAGGTCAGTGATCTTTGTAGAAGGTAAAAAGAAAGAATTCTCTAATACTGGATCTATATAGGGCCGGGAGAGTAAATTCCCTATTTTCTTTTGAGACTACAAATTTTCAAAAACTAATAGTTTGTTTACTTTATTAAAAATTAGTGAAATAAATGTAATATGTATAAATAATTATAAATTATTTAATGAACACTATATTTTTTTACTTTGTAAGTTTCATATTTTTTTTTTTAGTATGCGGTGACAACAAAACAATAATGAAAGAAAATTTTACTTTTGTGTAGGTGGAAATTATCAAACCTATAAACTCTGTTACTAATGAACAGGTACTAATGTTACATTTGGTTGTCAAGTATTAACACATGTCAACAATATCAACATATCATTTTATTTTTGTGGTCGTTAGGAATCAAATCTTAATCTTCACTCTTAATAAATAAATTTACGAATCGAACTATAATCTTCTTATTCACTACTAAATATATACTATGTTATATTGATCTGTTAAATTTCTAAATCCTTTCTTTATAATTATAAAATTATGTTACTTCTTGTAGTGTTAGGAATGGGAGTGTGAGATCCTTGATATCTCAAACTTTTAAATATTGAGCATTTAGTAGTAGTAGGATCCTACAATCCTTACATTTTTCACGGATATAAATAACATAGTTAACTGTCCAAACAGTTTAGCAGGATTTAAGCTTATTATATATAAATTATATTTTTAATTAATGTAATCTATGGTGGATTTGACATTGAAAAGGATGCACAACAAGAAGCAATCACATGAACAACCAAGCATAGTATACAGTTGTGATGAATAAATGTTATCTAAGGAGGCACCATACATCTTTCCATATTCGACCATGAAAGCTCCAGCCAATGGCGGAGCGAAGATGTAAACCTCCTAGGGGCACCATACAAGTAGGCTGTGGATCCTATAGATACAAATATATTCAGATTTATTTTAGATTTTCTTCTTTTTTTTTTCTAACTTTGGATATCCGAAATAAATTTGCTCCTATATGGAAACCCGATGAATTTGGATTTAGATATTTAGTTTGGAATTTATTTTTTATTTGTTCAATTTTAAAAACAATCATTATACATCATCAACTATTAAAATACGATTTTTTGTAAAAAAAAATTATGATACATCACACACTGAATAAAGTCTAACATAAAAAAATTAGTGTGTTGTGTGTGATTATTGTCTCTCTCAATCCTTCCCAGCAGTCAAGCACATGTATGTTTAATATTTTAAAGTGTATATTAAGATCCTCTGGGTTTTGTCCCAGTCAGCTTCTGTGGGAAAAAAAACCACCAAAATAAATACTAATGAAAATAAGAGAGCAGCCTTGGGAATTTGGGGGTACAAGGAGAAAATGCTGTACATTGTTGTTTCTAAAAGTGTGGGTTTCATATAATTTTTTATAGAAATAAACCTCATGAGGCACGTGTACCCACAGGGTTCCAACTTCCATGCCTCCATCACTGGCTCCAGCCTCCAGGTATTTAAGTAAGTCTTCCACCCCCGCTTATTTCAAAGAATTAAAATAAGCAGACGAGAAGGTAAAGAGCTATATTTATATTCTTAAATTGAATCCTAGTTAAGATACATGTCAGGAACTAGAGGTTCCTGAACTGAGTTTTCATGTATTTTTGGTATTTTATGATATTATAAGCTGAATTACACTATTGTAAGGATAGAATTGATAGAAATAGAGCTGTTTTAGCAGAGAAATAGAGTAAGAAGAGAGATTTAGAGATAGAATCAGATCAGAAATGTAGAGGATAGAGAGAGAATTCAGTTAGAAACTTGTAGAGAAAGATAGGTTTCTAGAGAGAGAAACCCTAGAGAGAAAGGGAGAGAACAGTTGTGGAACAATGTCCCTTTTCAAATATTCATAATGCATAATGAGAACACAACATACTTACAAGTATTTATAGGCACACACATACTGTAACTAACTGAAAAAGAGTAAATGACATCAGTACCCTTACTAACTAATACTACTATTAAGATATACTAGTATTGCTACCCACACTATTCCTGACAATACACAATAAGTTATTAGAAGATCTATTAAAGGGGATAAGACCCCTCTTACACTCATTATATATAGGAGATAAATTATAATTATTGTGAACTACACAAACATGCTTTAGACCTACCCACTCTCACCCTTTCTACCCTTAGTTGTCAGATATACAAAGTTTATAAATGATAAGGCAGAGGAAGCACATAGGATTCACAGACAAAGATGTACATGTAAGCACATATGATCCAATTAACATGATATTCGAGCTCTATGTAGGGAGAGGACCCAGGTTGGAGTCATCTTATCTCCCAATTGTTTAAATTGAATTATTTGTTTGTTCGTATAATTGTCCACTCCTACGAGTGATATTTACCTCAAACTTTTGGATGAGTTGGTTACTTATCAAACCGAGAGGAAATAAAAAAGATTTTGGACAGGAGGTTCTTATAAAAAGTAATATTGTAGATATATTGAGAAAAAAGCAAAATGAATTAAAAGAAATGTAAGAGAAAGTAAACAAAGATAACACTTTCTAGAGAAAGGAAGGGTAAAATCATGGAGAGGTATCATGTAGAACTCTAAAAAAGATATGTACGAATATGAACAGTATGAATATGAACAGACGATATAAAGAGTGTGTACATATTTTGAGAGTTTGCATAAAATTTTAGGAGAAATAAATTTAAAATTTGTGTAAAATATATCACTGAAAACATGTTTGTTTTGTTGTGTCTATAAACGCTTGAAACATATAATAAAATATAAAATGCTCCAAACGACTCCTAAATTTTGTTTTGGAAAAAGTGTTCAAGGAAATAAAGTTCAAAGGGTTGTTAACAGACTCCCATTGGAATAACTAATTTACAAAGACTATCCAGTGTAGGCTGTGTAGCCCACTTAAGTTCAACCTTTTAATTGTTCGTACAAATTTTTCTTGGAAAAAAGAGTTACCAATTCAACTTTATTTAATTTCCATAAGAAGTAATGACATAAATTTCCAAAATTGTAACATATACTATACAGATATAAATAATGATCACCGGAGGCAATCCAACTTAATGTGCTAGCTAATTGTAATGTATTTACTATACAATTTTATCATTGTCAGTGAACTGTTTTCGTCTTTTACTTGCAAGCAAATACTGTTTACAAACCTAATAATCCTTTATAGAAGTCAACTTTTGAATGTTCAGCCAGATTAAAAACATTATTATTCCTGAGGGATATTTGTTCTCTCCTTGCTTTGACGTAAAGAACATAGGAATCTAAAAGTTAACACGCACAAACACATACATGCATTCATATATATATATAAACATTTATAAAAGACTTAGCCACTCAATAGTAGCCCAATCAATCAGGGGTAGTGACATAATGTTATTCAGCTCCCAAAAGAAGTTTCTTAAGTAATGAGATCCAAATACATTGTAAATGACAAAAGTAGTGTCGAAAAGATTAACTGAAATTTCCACATTTGGCAAATTAAATGATTTATAAGAATAAGGATATAAAACTGCAGTCAGATAAAACTAAAGCAACATGGTAATTTCAGGTATAACTAATTTAATTTCATGCTTAGAGGACCTAAAAGATTAACAAGCTAACCTAGTAGTCTCTGCGTCCTTCACAGGATCCAAGTTATCATAAACTGCGTCTTCATTGACATTGAAGCTCTCATCTTGAGTGCCCAATAGATCTATAGTTTCACAACTGGAACCGCAACGATTTGCAGAATTGGAAGCATTTATATCCTAGAAAATGTCGATATTCATCTTCTTAGGTACTTAAATTTATCCCAAAACCATAAAGTAACAAACTAAAAAGTATTCTATTGGGAAGAGGTGCAAATATAACCAACAATATCACAACGAATATCATGTGGCTGACCTCGTCATTCTTTTCAATGACTTCCTTTGAAGTAGAGGCTTTAGTAGAAGCAGCAGCACTACTGGAAGAAGTTTCCTTTTGCTCCTTCCGCTTTTTATGGTTCTTTTTTTGCTTCAGAGTTTCGACCCCCTTGGTATCTGCCAAAGTAATGGAACTCAAAAATTTTGATGTTTGCATAATGAAAAGCAAAAGCACCCAACATCTTTTAAACTACAATGTGCAACCGTAGGTTATGAAACAATTATAAAGCAATGGAAATCTTTGCAACATTTTTCAAACAACCAACCAGACCTAACAGAGTACCAAAAGTATCACAAAAAGATACCTAAGAAAATTAAACTATAAATATATTCCATCATTTTTTACTAACAAAATGATGTATATTTTCCATATAATTTGAATCATTACTTTTTTAATTTTTAACATTGAATTTAAATCTTTTAAATCTGAATTGTATACACCCTTGACAACATATATGTCAGAACTTGCAAGTTTACACCAGTTTGGGCCAAGTCTAAAAATGATAACTCTTCATAACATTGTGATTTGTGCACCCAGGTAGCATACGAAGAGCTTCAGATATAGGTTATTTAAGTGAGAAAAAAGGTATGCATACTAGAAATGAAGGGGCGAAGAAAGGAAGGTACCTGTCAGGAATAGTGTGGGTAGCAATACTAGTATGTCTTAGTAATAGTATTAGTCAGTAAGGGTACTGATGACATTTACTCTTTATCAGTTAGTTACAGTATGTGTGTGCCTATAAATACTTGTAAGGGTGTTCTGTTCTGATTATGTTTGAACAATTATTCAGAAAATGGAATTCATTTCCACCAATCTCTTTCTCTCTCTAGATTCTGTTATGTCTTTCTCTCTATAACTGATTTCTATCTCTCTCTAGTGTTAATCTCTCTACAATCTATCAATTCTTCTCTAATTCTCTGCAATTCTATCTTAAATCTCTTGTTCTCTTACTTGTTCTACTGTTCTTCACTATCAAAAACACATGAAAACACAAAAACACTGAAAAACTAGAAAAGTAATTGGTCATGGCATGACAGTACCTCCATCTCCATTAATGAATGATACGAGATCGTCAACTTTACGAGTATCTTTATCTTGCCTAGGCTTTACGAAGTCCTATCATTATAGTAAATAATCAACAGTCAAATTTTGTTAAGAATTATGGAATTTTGAATAAATCCTCCATTAATCTTTATCAGATGAAACGTTCAAATTTCACCTTCAGATGCTCTACTTTCTTCAGCAATGACTCTCTCCTGTTAGAGTAAAGCTTTTCCAACAGCCTCCTTCGTATTTCATTATCACGGCACTCCCGTAAATTTGACTTTTCGGCCTGCCCAGTTGCTTAATCAACATCAGATTAACAAATAAAAGAAAACAAGATTTTTTTCACCACTGGATATAAGACACTAAGAATGCTGGTTACAAGAAGAAAACCTCTGAAAGATCCACAGTTAACTTCAGCATATGGCATATCTCTTCAGTAGATTTATTACTAATCTTTTGATCCACTGCTTTTTTGGTGCTACCAAGCAGTGATCCCAGTTGCAGGTAGTTTGAAAGATTAAGCAACTCCAAGAGACTTCTTGGATCCTTTTGGAAGAAGTTCTCATCAAAACTCTTGTGCGCCTATTCAAAGGGAAATCAACTATAAAAATTTAAATATTTGATATCCTTCATGCTATTGCAAAAGAAATTCTGCCACATTTTATACCACAGGTATCATTTTTTTTTATATTTACTTGCTTATATTGTTACTGGTCATTGCTTTGAATTCAACGAGTTACCTGAAACCTTAAATTTTGCAAATTTATCAACCTTTATAAATATGAACTTCTCGTAGCCCCATTCTAATTTTATTTGCCAATGTAAGAACTAGATTCTTTGTGATGCATTTTTCATAGTAGATGTCTTATAGTTGGGAGAAGTAAAGAAGATTGTACAACAGTCTTAGTCAAGAAAAGAAAGGGCATGCCAAACATAAGGCTTAAGCAATTATATCTAACCTGGGAGGAGTGGCGTCCTAGATGAAATCTGCAGTAGTCAATCACTAAACTCAAAGTAGTAGGTTTAATTGTTCGAGGTAGTGTTATAGGATTGTTCTTCGAAGATCCAAGTCCTGATTTCATTTCATGACAAATTCTGGGGCATGCTATTGCAACCTCATGTTCCACTTCTTGTATAGAACCATCAGCAGTTCGAATCCATGCAGAGGATTCCATTGTCTAGAATCCACAATAAAGTATATACATAAGAATAAAACCATATGAATTTAAGGTACAGAATTTACAAACTCTATTGCAGTGAGAACAGATTATGTATGCTGCATGAGATCTCATTTTTAACACAAATACTTCAGGCATGTTAGGTACCCCATGGAGCCTCCATAAATTTTAATCAAAAAGTTTCTATTCTAGTAAACATCAAAAAATTTAGGCAATCACTACACAGTTTTAAAATTTTGTATTATTATTTATATCTATCACTTTCAGTAACACAAGCAAAACAAATCACTTATTTGGTATTCTTTTTAAGTTCGGAACATATGGCACTTTTTAAATTATTAAAAAACCTTACTCGGCTTTCCCAAAATTTTACTGTGAAACAAAACACAAAAAGATAACAACATTAGAACAAAGCAGTAATAGAACCAATTTTTTTCCTGCTATACCCCTAATTTTAAATTAAATAAGTAAACTTCTGGGTAATTGATTTAAAAGATTTTCAAAATCACTATTTAACCCCTCTAAAAATGATATTTAATTTTTCACGTGAGCAATAAACCTAAACAGAAAACAGCCCTGAACTAAGAATATTAAATAAAAGATGAAATTCTTCTACTACTATCAAGCTTTAAGATTGCCAATTGTCACAACTTACACGGTGAAAGATATTCAATCAAGTAACATAGAGGGAGGGAGAAATGACACAAAAAAAAAAATCTTTGATATCAAAGAAAGTCATTCTGTTATACACTTATATAACATATTAAATAGGACAAAATAAGAATGCATAAGGATCATAATACGACATTACCACAGATTTGTTCACTTCTCTTTCAGCTTTAGACATGGTATTGGCAACAAGGTTGTCTGACAGATTCTATTCTCTTCACTTTACTATTCGGATGTGACCTGTATTACAAGAAGATTTAAATGATCAAACAAATTTAGATATGTGAACAAAAAGTTGTAGTGGAGATTGACAGAGAGATTACTAGATGTGACAGATAATAGATGGGTTTGTTTTAATTATCTTAAAGGGATATCAAGAAATTTGATAAATTTACTTGAAAAATGCATATTCATTTAGACATCATAACCTTTAATGATTTGACTTTTAAATGCATGTCCACATAAAAGTTTCATCACTTGCAATGGAAGTTTCAAAATTAAACACTTTACATGATTGCATTTTAGTAGCTAGTAGGTAGCGGTTCATGGCAATTAAGAAAGGTAACGGATGTAGTGAATGAATTTACTATTTTATTGTTACTCTCAATACACTTTAAAATAATTTATATATATACATATATATTATAAAATACTACTCTAGTATAATATAAATAATCATGGTCTTCAAGTCTTCAACTAAAATTGCCAAAACGTTAATGGACTGAATAGTTAGCAGATTGCATTTAACTCAATGGAGCTACTACCAGTACTACCTACATTTCAATTTAAGCGATGTTTGACTTTTTGACACGCATATTGAGGTGTAAAAAAATAAAATTTACAATAAAAATTAATGTTATATATGAGTATTACCTTTTTTACATTTTAACATCATAACACGTGTGCAAAAAAGTCAAAAGAAAATTTAATTGAAATAGAGGGGGTACCAGATGTAACCTACTACTATGAGAACAGAATGTATATTTTATACACACGGGGTCCACAACTGACAGCTATTTTCTACAAGGCTTAGCCTGGCGCATAACCTCTCCTCTTGCAATAAGAGATTGAGGATACAAATCTCATAAAAGGCATGTGTGTGTGTGAGTAGTTAAAATTCAGGAATCGACATTGAGTAAAAAAACGATTCATACTATACGAACTTCATTGTGCGCTATGATAAAAACAGCAAGTTTAATAAGGAAAAGAAGAAGAATCAAACTAGAAGAGCTAAAAAAAGTTCAAAAAAAAGAACCAATATTTTTCTCGCTACTTTGTATATTTATCTTAAGTAATAGAAACTTGAAGCATCAAACATTATATCAAACATAAGAAAGAGCGAATGAACATCAAAAGCTAACCTTATTTGAGAAAAACATCGACACACAACATGAAATATCAATTATCAACATATATCATACACAAATATGCATCCCTATGCGACCCAAGTAAACTGATGCCAATAAAATATAAGAAGACAAATAGAACATGCATATTAAACATACAAACTAGGTGTCTTTATCAGACCTGAGATAAATGACTGGAATATTGTGCGGTGGAACCTCTACTAAGAAAATCTAGTTTCTCTCTCTCAACTCAACCTACGTTCCTTTATATAAGAATATTAATGTGTTGTGTATACATACAAAAAGCATAAAAGTATAGTCACACTATCGCTGCTTGTGTATAAACTTATTGAATTAGTTTCAATCTGAGAAAGAGTATATTACTGCATAATTTATTTATTTTTTATATTAAAAATTTTTAAAAAGACATAAATGAGTCTCCAAGTAAGGGGTCCCACCAATTAAACAAGTCTAAGAGTTATGAGAAATGTGAAACAAAGGTAGCTTTAACTAGATAAAAAGAAAGCTCGGGAAATTTTATTTAAAACAAATAGAAGTGGGGGACCCTTGACTTTCTATTGGAAGTATTATATGATGATAAAACTTTTCTAAAGAGTGGGTCCTACTAGTGCGACGTTTGGCACTTTACGAACATTCCTCGTGAAAGTATATTTTGTCCCACTCACGCATGTTAAGTTTTTCAAAAAGTAAGAAGTGGTTACAAAAAGCAACACGTTCATCACGGGGGAATAATCTTTGTAAAGTTGTAATCACATATTTCGAAGAATAGGACCCACTAGTTACAGCTTTTTTTATAAAAGTTAATGGGACCTACCTCTAATTTAGTTGCTAGTAAACATTCATAAAATTATTAGATCTAATGGGACCTATCTCTATACACATTTCTCATAATCCTTCCATTTTCTCAACTTTATTAGCGCATATCTTGTAATCATTTATTTCTTTATTCTAAATGTACCTTATATAATCATGAATTTCAGATGAACAAGACCAACTAGTAAGAATTGTTTTTCGAAATTTTAGTGAAACTTGCCTCTCCCCGTTGGTCCTCTTCTTTAAAATAAATAATAATATAGATTATTTGGTCTTTAGGACCAGGCCTCTTCTTTAAAATAAATAATAATATAGATTATTTGGTCTTTAGGACCCGACTCTTATACTTTTAAAATAAGATGTTAGATGTAATAATATAAATAAGAAATTCCATTAAAAAAAATCGAATTGTTCAATTTTTTGGGTTGAACTTAAATAATAAAAATATGAGCCTTTTAAAATAAGAAGCTATATAGTTATAATTTACAAAGATTACTCTTTTGGACCGGATTGAAATAATAAGAAGAATAATAATTCTTAGACAATATAATGTTTAATTAATTATATTTTGTAAATAGTAGATAGAATTTATGATGAGGAACGGAAGTGGAGATTTAACATATATTATTAATTAGTTTATATGTATCTAGTTTAGAGATAACTAAATTATTTATTTATATTTTTTATATATGGGGCTTGTAGTTTATCTATTATTTAGTTTATTTTATACAAGCCCAATAGTTTACGAGCCTGAGCCGAGTAGGTTATTACAAGGGTATATATCTATATACAAGTGACGTGATCCCCTATATATTACTTAGAAATGATTATTGAATTATTTTAAATATCAAATTAGGTCTCTTTCATGGGTTGAGATCCATCTTAATTTTTCTAGTGGTTGTGGTTGGGAACCTTGGGGCGGTGGGGTTTTTGCGGTTAATCAACCAAAAAGTCTGTATTTCTTTATTTTTATTATCATATCTCCGTTGTTTTACAAGTTGTTGTAACATCCTTGGGGTAGTGGATTTTTTGCGGTTAATCCGCCCAAGGTAATCTTTTTCATGTTTTTATTCAATTAATCATCACTTCTCAAAACTATTTTGCATCGGTTCATAATTTAATTCTTAATTTTACATATGTTAATTTTGATTTAGAATTTATTTTTATTATCTCAATATGTACATATAGTCACTATGATGCCAACCAAGTCGTAGAGACATAGACCAGAGAAACATTAAAGGTAATTTATATAATTTTCAACGTAGATGAACAAGAAATCATAAAGCTTTCACTACCTCAAGCAAAATTCGTAAATTATAAAAACCGGATTATTGGTTTTGAAATAAATTTATTTGCCTTTAGCTCACCTGGGATACTTAAGAGCCAAAGTCAAAGCCTCATTAACATCTTCAAAAGTGTCACCTGCATTATTTAATGCAATCCTTGCAGCAACCCTGAACGTAATTTGGTCTCATTAACAATTTTTAATGTCACACCTTGCTCAACAAAGTATGGTAGATCACATAATGAACTGCATATTCTAAGATAAATAGTCCTTACACATTTTTATTATTTTTATGTAAAAGGAGCAAAAAAAGATAAATAGAAAAGAATACTTGCAAACCTCCAAACACACATAAAATATATGGCAATCATAAAACACTAACACGACTACAATATTGGGGTTTTAATCACGAGTATATATGTTATTCATTGGATCATTTGTTTAACTAAGTTCTAAAACCCCAGTCCCACATTGAGGAGATTTGGGACTTTAGTTTAGTTTATAAGGGTAAAGTACCATCACTAAGTGCACCAACAAATCATGATCTTTTGGGGGCCTGCGGTGGAATTGTGGACTACCCAAGTTGATAATTTAATAAAAGTTATGAATTCCAAGATGTGAACTTCCGGCTTATTTCGAATTCGTAATCGGGACTTGACCCGATTTTCAGAAAAAGCTCAGAATTTGACCCGGATTGTCACAAAGTTATTACGGACAAATGATTTCTTAGGTTATGATTAATGTGATATCTTGAGCTACTTTGCAATTATGTTAAATCCTAATCACAAAAAACTATTCATCACCATAAAGCATGGATGTTAGAACAGTTTTCATTAATGTTCATCCTAATAGTGGTCAAGAAATAGGCCATAGGACTTTAAGTGAGGTAATCATGATCTTTTTGGGACATGTATTGGGCTTGTGGACTATCCAAGTTGGCTGCATTTGGGTCAGTGTACTTTCGCTTATTTCGGAATCGGGACTTGACCCAATTTTCAGAAAAGGCTCGGGATTTGACCCGAGTTGTCACAAAGTTATTATGGACAAATGATTTATTAGGTTATGATTAATGTGATATCTTGAGCTACTTTGCAATTATGTTAAATCCTAATCACAAAAAACTATTCATCACCATAAAGCATGGATGTTAGAACAGTTTTCATTAACGTTCTTCCTTACAGTGGTCAAGAAATAGGCCATTGAATCTAAGCATAAAGTTCATACCTATGGGCTATCCATTCAAGCCCGACTAGGACGTCGGGAGTTTAAGTGAGGTAATCATGATCTTTTTGGGGCATGTAGTGGGCTTGTGGACTATCCAAGTTGGCTGCATTTGAGTCGGTGTACTTTCGCTTATTTCGGAATCAGGACTTGACCTGATTTTCAGAAAAGGCTCGGGATTTGACCCGCGTTGTCACAAAGTTATTACAGACAAATGATTTATTAGGTTATGATTAATGTGATATCTTGAGATACTTTACAATTATGTTAAATCCTAATCACAAAAAAACTATTCATCACCATAAAGCATGCATGTTAGAACATTTTTCATTAACGTTCTTCCTTATAGTGGTCAAGAAATAGGCCATTCAATCCAAACATAAAGTTCATATCTGAAGAAAATCATTCTATTTGTTAAGTACATAAAACGTGAAAAGTCGACACGAGCTCCCCCCATTAAAATTCAGCATCAAACATTTCTTCCACAACTACACTTTTCTTAAGTAAACATCTAAAACTAATACAAAAAACCAGTACAATTCAAATAATGTGTACCACGTAAGATCTGTATAGATTGGTTTGTCCAATTTGCACGGCTGAGACCCAGCTTTTGTGATGCCAACTATTATTAGCTGAAAATGATTCCTATGAATTAGCCAATGAAATTATTATGGAACTTCAGTATATCTATACCTTAATATCTAAAAGAACATGTGTTGTAGATGTTGCTGCACTGAGTGCCTCACAAATTACAAATCCATACATATCCATTACGATCCTGAACAACAAAGAAATGAACTTTAAGGTCTACATGTGCCAAGTACCAAGAGGTCACTAAGGTCTACACTGAATCACAACCTATATATAGAAGGAAGGAAATACATTTACAACTTTAATGAGTCATGCCCTTTAATTTACGATCCCTTAATTCCGTGACATTCAAGACTTAATACATGAAGGAACAGAAATACCAAAAGTTGCCAATAAGATTTTCCAAGTGAAGGCATGCAAAACTGAGAATGAAGCATACATTACACCATCCATTTGAGTTGTGGTTTTCAATTGCAAACTACACCAATGAAGCATACATGAGACCATCCATTTGAGCAATGAGAGAGCACAATATCACTTAGGACAGGGAGGGGTTGATGGACCATTTTAGATAGCCAGCTAGGTCAGTTTCTATGTTGAACATGCATCTCACCTTTATTGAGACAAAAAAAAAACAAAAGAATATTAAAATATAAATCATAATCATAGTACCATCATATACATAGAAAAAACAAAAGATAGAACTAAGAAAGATGGCAATGAAAAGGCATTCTGAAGTGACAACAGATATATCACAAGGATCTTTGGTGCAGGTCATTTTGAATTGACTGCTAGACTGATTATTGACAATCTGAAAACGGTGATCCTAGTATAAAACATTGGTCGCATTTATCACTAATTATTGGTACTAGCTTACATCCTCTGCGGTGCAGGGATAACTTTTAGTAAATTTTTTATCAACATTTGTATTTTAATATTTGTTTATATTTGCATCTGTTTTAGAGATACGTTTAAATTAGAATAGTTATAAGCGTTTTAATTAGAATAATTAGGTTGTTTAGATATGTGTTCAAATTAAAATAGGTTTTCAAAATAATTAGGCCCATTGAAATAGGTTTCTAAACCAAGTACGCTTTTAACTTAGAATAGTTGTATGTGTTTCAACTACGGCCTGTTTTTTAATATAATTAGGTCCATTAAAATAGGTTTCTTTAATTATTGGGCCCGTTTTAAAATAAGTAGGACTATAGATGTGTTTAAATTAGAGTAGTGAATGTGTTTCAATTAAAATAACTTCTAGTAAAAGTTTAAAATCAATAACCCCGTATACCAGCCCAAATGTGTTTCAATTAAAGTAACTTTTAGTAAAATAGATTTTAAAATAAATAAGACCGTATATCCACCAAATACAAACAATGGTTTTCTACCGTAACAATTACCCTCTTCCATTTAAGTCGACTAAAGCACTACTAAGAAACTGACATCTGTTCATCTCAGATTACCACCTCTTATCTAGAAATCAAATTGACTCTAATTTTAATTTGTTTGCACACAACACTTTGATAGTAGCAGTTTAACAACTCGTGAACAAAGATCCTCTATCGTGAATTTCCTTTTTATCACTAGTCTCAAGTTCGAAAAACCGAAACAAAAACTATGTGCTCAAATTCGAACATTATATCGAGTTCCATGTATTCAGAATTCAGTCACTTCTATAAATTAACTTTAGGTTTGTATACTAAACCTACTGTAGCTAAAACTCCTAAAAAATGTATTAAACTAAAAAAATAACCAATATGAGCATTGAAAAGACAGAATAATCATCATAAAGTATGAAACAAAATTAGGTTAAATCATCTATATAAGTAAAATTAGAGAGAATACATACAGATGTTTTGTATGTATAGAAGTTGCGGGAGATAAGCCAGCTTGATTTAGATATGAGGGACCCATAATTTACCGCCGGAGCCATTTCTGATGTCCCTCCGGCAGAAAACAAGGTTCGGATCAAAGTGGTACAATTATAAATAATTATTCTTGGGTCATCTACTCATCTCTAATTTTAATTAGTATTACTGCTATCATCCCACTATTTAAAAAAATTATTTAATAATAATAAATTAAACAAACTAACTAAGTGAGCATAAAAATCCGAAAATCGGATTATCCTAATTTTCGATCCGTATCCGATTTTAAAAATCCAAAAATTTGGATATCCGATCCGAAAAAATCGGACCGGATATCTGATCCGGATTTTTTTTATAAATTCGGATTCGGATCCGGATCACAACTTTATATAAAACCGGATATCCGGATCCGATCCGGTTTTCAATATATCTTAAAAAGTAATATATTTATATATGTATAATGAATAATATTAAAGATAAATAATTCAACATATGATATATTAGATTAAGTAAAATCGAAATGATACACATGAAATTATATATTTGAGGTGCATTTATAAACACAATATCATATATTTGTACGTGAAAAACTTCGTAATCTTAGTTAATAAAATTTTAGACCGAAGTTAATGAAAGAATGTTCTCGTTTAATATTATTATTTCATTTAATAAAATAAATTCGAGAGTGAACGTGCTATTAATATCTCTAAAAAAATATGTAGAAGTACATCGTAAACAAATAAATGATAATTTCACGGGTTAAAATAAAAATTAGAAAATAAATAAATTTATAAATGTTAATAGATGAGATTTTGATGTCTAAAATATTATTAATCAATTTAAAATTTGTAAAGTTAAAGATAACCTATCAAAATATAATAAAATTTATTATTTTTTTACAACTTAAAATATATTTTAATTAATTAATTCGGATCCGGATTATCCGATTTTCGATCCGGTTTAAACGGATATCCGAATTCCGGATATCCGGTTAAACCGGATCCGGACCCGGAATAGATTTTTCAAAATCCGAAAAACTGAATATCCGATCCGATTTTTATAAACCGGACCAGATATCCGGTTTTGCTCACCCCTGATTTTACCATCATTTCTATTATATATTTTCAGGATTATTTTGGTCTTTTAACATTAATATATTTAATACATATTATTAAATACTACAAAATTAATATATACATGAATACATACATACACACACATACATAAACACATACATACATTTATGTGAATATATGATAATATTTCATTAAACGATTTTAATTTTTTGATTGCATACTCGTACATACATACATACATACACATATATATTAATAAATAGATTTATATAAATGTATGATAATATATGATCATATATGCTAACATATAACATTTGTCATTACACTATTATTTAGATTTATAATAATTTTTTATGAACTAAATATTGTAAAAAATATATTATTTCAGTAAAATTTATATATTAATAATATGCATGTGATTTATAATTAAACATATTTTTAAGTATTATATTTGCATGGCACAAATAAGTTAAAATCAACAAAATATAATAATAATAATAATAATAATAATAATAATAAATAATAATAATTTTCATGTATATAAGCATAATACAAACTTGTACTAACTTTACTTGTCGTATAACTCATAAATTGCTACTCTAATACGCAAATGTACTAAAACTATTCCGAACAAATCAATAGTTTACTCATATTTAGAGTATGACTATGCATTGCACCTGCTAAAGAGCTTTTATACTTATAATTGAACTTTAAAAGATTTAATATTGATATAATAAAGTGTGTTGTTATGTGTATTATTATCAATTAGTTGAAAAAGCATCATATTTTTTTTAAAACTCCATCAATTAAATTACAAAAATCACTCGGTCCTGCCATCCTCTCGTGAAACACGCTTTCCTTTTTAATATCAAATTTTCAAATTTAATATATTGAATACTTGTGTTATATATTAATTTTCATGTTAACATACTCATTTTTCTAATGAGTTGCTCTCTCGTTTAAAAAATATTTCTATCAATTCAAGAGTAAAGTGCACTTTGTGTACTCGTACTTTAGTCAAGACACCACTTACAATACTATATTTTAAAATCGAGCAGTTGCAATATCAATGTTTGTATTTCACTGCACTTTGTTGCATTCCGTTAATTGAGGTTAACTCCGTTATTAATTTAGGAAGTAAAGTGCACTTTACTCTAAAGTGCATTTTGTTTACTCTAAATTTTGAACTAAAGTATTGCAATTGATGTATTGAGCAAAGTGCGGGTACACAAAATGCACTTTAGAGTAAAGTACGAGTACACAAAGTGCATTTTACTCCCTAAATTAATAACGGAGTTAACCTCAATTAACGGAATGCAACAAAGTGCATTGAAATACAAACATTGATATTGCAACTGCTCGATTTTGAACTATAGTATTGCAAGTGGCGTCTTGACTAAATTGCAACTAAATTGCGAGTACACAAAATGCACTTTACTCTCAATTCAATTACAAAAATTACTAGTTCCTCCCTAATAATCGTCCTTCCGTGAAACACACTTTTCTTTTTAAGATCAAAATCCTAAATTTAATATATTGAATACTTATCTTATATATTAATTTTTATGTTAACATACTTTGGGTGTTGACTCTTAATGACACTATTTTGGATCTAAATTACCAGAATAGCACCGATACAAATCTTGGCCCTCTGATAGCACACTGATCACGCATTTGGAAATATAGTTACTATTAAACGCAATCTACTCTTACGTTTAGGGTGATTTATTACTATTCAGCATAACTAAACGCATCAGATAAAAGCGTTCAAACAATAAACGCATGTGGTACATAAGTTTGAAGAGGCTTAACGCATGTGGTACATATGTTGACTAAATTATCCCGGCTTCTCCAAAATTCCTTGTATCCCTGGGGCTGGCACGCTAGTTCACAATTCATTTTAAATAATTAAAAATGAAAGCTAACTTCCTAATTTTAAACACACACATGCATTGCTGACAACGCCCACGTGTTCCATTACTTTTACCCTCTTCCTGGGAAGACGTCGGATAAAAATATAACGCATAATCTATATTCGTTATGTATGTGCTAGCCGGGGGCCGACTTTCATCGGAGTGCTATTTTGGACACTTCATCTTATTTTTGTGCTATTTTGGCCCATTTCTCACATACTTCTTTCTAATGAACCACTTTTTCGTTGTAAAAACACATGTATAAATTCATAATCCTTTTTATTTCGGATATAACTTTTAACAATGTATTTCCTATTATTCGAACTCTTCTCTTCTAGAAATTCGCACACATGTTCTATTTCGAATACAATTTTTAATTATTTCTACAAACACCTATTTTACTTCTAATAAAACTTTTAATTGTATGTATGTTTTATCAATTCGAATTATTCTCCTCTATAAATTCGAACATTGATATTTACTGAAATGAAAGCTATTGTATTTGATAGAGAATGAATGAATTACAAGATACAAAACCAGAAACTATATATAAGCTAGTTGCTACTCTAACAAACTAACTAACTAACTAACTAACTATAGGCGGGGAAACTATTTACAAACTAATTGGTTACAAACTAGCTGACTGGAAATGCTGACTGGACATGCTGACTGGACATGTCTAATAGCCCCCCTCAAGTTGGAGGATGAAAGATGTGAAGCATCATAAATCCCCAACTTGGACAACATTTGATGAAGTTGTGGAGAAGGGACTGATTTTGTAAATATGTCAGCAAGTTGTAACTTGGTTGGAAGATAAGTAAGTTGGAGTAAGCCTTCAAGAACTTTGTCCCTGGTGAAATGACAGTCCACCTCTATGTGTTTAGTTCTTTCATGAAAAACTGGATTCTTAGCTATGTGTAAGGCTGATTGATTGTCACAGTGAAGTGTAACAGGTTTCAAATCAGAAACACCCAATTCAGTAAGAAGATTAACAATCCAGGTAACCTCAGATGCATCAGCTGCCATAGCTCTATACTCAGCTTATGAAGATGATCTAGAAACAGTATTTTGCTTCTTTGATTTCCAGGTAATAGGTGATTGTCCAAATAAAAGAATGTAACCTGTAATTGATCTTCTAGAATCAGGACAAGAAGCCCAGTCTGAGTCAGAAAAAGCTTGTAAATGAAGCTTTTCAGAAGCCTGTAAAAGAATCCCTTGGCCTGCTGTTTGAGAGACATATCTGAGAGTGTGGACAAGAGCATCCAAATGAGAAGATCTTGGAGTGTGCATGAATTGACTGAGTAGTTGAACTGCATAACTCAGATCTGGTCTGGTATTAGTCAAGAAATTAAGTTTCCCAACATAACACCTGTATTCTTCAGGATTAGATAATAAGGAACCACCATCAGATGAAAGCTTGAGGGCTAAAGGAAGAGGAGTAACAGCTCTTTTATTGAGGTCATAAGAGCACTGATGTAATAATTCCTTTGTAAATTTTCTCTGAGTCAAAACAATCCCAGTAGGTAGATATAATATCTCAATCCCCAGAAAAAAATGCAAGAACCCTAAATCTTTAATACTAAAAACCTGATCCAAATGAGATTTCAAGGCTTGAATTGAAGCATCATCATTCCCAGTAATGATGATGTCATCCACATAAACTGCTACAACAGTAAGATATGATCCTGATTTTTTTATAAACAAACTATAATCATTCTTAGATTGTTTAAAACCTTGCAATAACAGTTCCATAGTCAGTTTAGCAAACCATTGTCTTGATGCTTGTTTTAATCCATATATACTTTTCTTTAATCTGCAAACCTTATTGTCTGGATTAGGAATCCCTTCTGGTACCTTCATATATACCTCTTCATACAAATCCCCATGTAGAAAGGCATTATTCACATCACATTGATGCAATTTCCAGTGTTTGCTAGCTGCCAAAGTAATCAAACACCTTACAGTACTCATTTTTACCACTGGAGAAAAAGTCTCCTCATAATCAACCCCATATTTCTGATTAAAACCCTTGGCAACTAATCTAGCCTTGCACCTTTCTAAAGATCCATCTGCCTTAAGCTTTGTTTTGTATACCCACTTACAACCTATAGGTTTCTTCCCTACTGGTAAATCAAATAATTCCCAGGTTTCATTATCTTCAAGTGCCTTAATTTCTTTGGTCATAGCTTCAATCCATAAAGGATTCTGAGATGCCTGAGTATAGTTACTAGGTTCACTAGGTATGTTAGTCTGAGAAATACACTCACTGAGAGGAATGTGATTATGTGCAACTAGGTTACACCAATGACTAGGAACAGAAGGTGTGTTAGAAGAGACACAAGAATGACACTGGTAATCCTGTAAATAGGATGGTATGTGCTTATGTCTGGTAGATTGTCTAGGAGCAGGAATGTTTGAAGTAGAAGAAGCATTAGAACCATCAGAAAAGGAAGTATTAGATATATCAGAAGGAGCAGTAGAAGTATTAGAATTTTGTATAGGCACTGTCAAGTATGAATCATCAACTGGTATCTCAGAATTCATACAAGGCAGAAAAATATCATTGAGATAAGAAGTGACAGATTTAGAACTGATAAGATGAAAAGGAAAATGGTTTTCAAAGAATTGAACATCTCTAGATATTGTTATATTAGAAGTTTTTAAGTCCAAGATTTTATAACCTTTCTGAGTGTTAGAATAGCCCAGAAAAACACAGGTAGAAGCTCTACGATCAAATTTAGTTCTATGGACAAGAGAAGTATTTACAAAACAGAGACATCCAAAAACTTTGAGATGATGAAGAGAAGGTTTGGTATGGTAAAGTCTAAAATAAGGTGTATCAAAATTTATGCTTTTAAGAGGAAGTCTGTTAATGATGTAAGTAGCACACAGAATACTATCACCCCAAAATTTATCAGGAAGTTTAGATTGAAGAAAAAGTCCTCTTGCTGTTTCCAGAAGATGTCTGTGCTTCCTCTCCACAACACCATTTTGTTGTGGAGTATAAACACAGCTAGTCTGATGAACAATACCATGCTTTTGAAATAACAGTTTAGATGAACCTTCAGTAAACTCTAAGGCATTATCAGATCTTATACATTTAATGGAAAGTTGAACTGTGTATGAACATATTGAATAAAATTGGAAAGAATAGGGACAACATCATACTTAAGTTTTATCAAATGAACCCAAGTAAATCTACTGAAATCATCCACAATTGTCAAAAACATTGTGCAACCAGAAACTGACTTAGTTTTGTAAGGACCCCAGATATCAATGTGTATAAGATCAAATACAGAAGTAGTTTTGATGCTACTGACAGGAAAAGATTTTCTAGTTTGTCTAGCAGCAGGACAAATACTACACACTAAATTGTCAATACAGGACTTTGCACAACTATCAGGTAGAACTAATTTCAATTGATTTAAAGGAAGATGTCCCAGTCTAAGGTGCCATAACTTTGTTTCTTCTACTGCTGCCAAATTGGTACTAATGCAGGCAGTAGGTGAATTCCAGTTTGTATCAGCCACACTATAAAGCCCATTTTGCAAACTACCAAGAAGAGTCTGAAGGTTGTTCTGAGAATGGTCCTGAATGAAGCATTTGGAATCAGTAAACACTAAGTGACATTTTAAATCCTTGCACAATTTTGTGACAGAAATCAGTTTAAACTGAAATTGAGGAACATGCAAGACATTTAGTAGCTTAATATTGTCACTAACTGTTCCTATGTGTTTAACTTGAACTTTAGAACCATCAGGAATTGTTATGGTATTATCAATATCAGTGACAATGTCATATGTTTCAAAGTCTTCTAAAGAAGGACATATATGGTCAGTAGCTCCACTATCAAGAAGCCACCCTCTATCAAGTGTAGACAAAAGACAGAAATTACCTGCTAGAAGAGCATGACTTGTAGAATCAGAAGAATTGTTTGTAGAAGACTGACCAATGTTTTGCTTAGAGAGAAGTTCCACTAAAGCATTGTATTGCTCCACTGATACAACTTGATTAGAGTCTACAGTTGTGAGATCCTGACTATCAGTGGCATTATCATGATGAGTGAAAGCAGCAACTCTTTTATCAATAGGTCGTTTAAAACCAGGTGGAAACCCATGTATCTTAAAACACCTTTCCAGACTATGTCCTGGAATTTGACAATGAGTACATAAGTATTTTTCTCCTCTTTTGACTGCAGTAAACTTGCTGTTGGGTCCTGATTTAGAAGTGTAGACTGATGAAACTCCTTTTTGTGGTTGATTCTGTGAAGAAGAAAATCTTCTTTTATCAGCCAGAAAAGCTAGTGATTCAGGATTAGAACTTAAGTTGCTAATCTCTTTGTGTCTTTCTTCTTGAGCAAATACTCTGTAAGCCTGAGCAATAGATGGAAGAGGTTGCATCATCATTATGTTTCCCCTAACAGTAGAGAAACCTTCACTGAGCTTCATCATGAACTGTAAAAGCCTCTGCTCTTGCTATTTCTGCTGAACTCTTTGAGTCAAGTTACATGTAGATTTGTTGCAAGTACAGTAAGGAAGCGGATTGGCATCGTTGATTCCATCCCAGAGTGTCTTGATCTTAGTGAAATATTCAGAAACAGAGTTTGTACCTTGATTGAGATCAGCCAGTTGTTGTTCTAAAGAATACACTTGTGTCACAGACGTATAGCCATATCTATCTTCGAGATCATCCCACAATTCTTTAGCAGTGTGCAAGAACAGTACACTTTTTGCAATAGTATCATCAAGATTATACAACAACCAAGAAAACACCAGATTGTTACATCTCTCCCAAGACCTATACTCAGCAGATCCAGTTACATGTATAGCAATTGATCCATCAACAAAACCTAACTTGTTCTTAACAGATAATGTCAAGATCATTGATCTTTTCCAGTTACTAAAAGCAGTTCCATTGAATTTCACAGAAACAAGTTGTGTAGATGTTGCATCCGATGGATGAATGTAATAAACGCTAGAAGGATCAATATTCGTGTGAAAATTTTGTGTACTCATGTTTAACAAGATCAATTCAAAGAGATTGACACATAAATTGACACAGAACGACAGAAATAACACTTATTTCGTTGAGGTATATGATCAAACAGAAGATAGGCAAGCGCCTTTTACGCAAAATTGAACGGAATTTGTTCGCAAGAAAATCAAGAAGACGTTCAAGTACACATATAATTTGCATATATGTATACGAATCAGTATGAAACAATTTGTACAGAAGCCAAAATGTAATCAATGATTTTGATAAGGAAACCACAAGAACAAACAAGAACAATCGGAAATAACAAGAACAAATCGTGATCTAACCGTTTACAGATTTGAGAAAGCAGTAGTAGCATGATCGCAGTGAAGATCAACTATCAATTTAATCGCAGTTAAGATCGCAGGAAACTATCATCATTACGAAAATGTTCGACTAAGAAGTTATGAAGAAGATGATGATTGATTAGCAAGCTCTGATACCATGATATTTACTGAAATGAAAGCTATTGTATTTGATAGAGAATGAATGAATTACAAGATACAAAACCATAAACTATATATAAGATAGTTGCTACTCTAACAAACTAACTAACTAACTAACAAACTATAGGTGGGAAACTATTTACAAACTAATTGGTTACAAACTAGCTGACTGGACATGCTGACTGGACATGTCTAATAAACATCTATTCAATTTTCAATAGAACTTTTAATTATATGACTTACCGATCAATTCAAACTATTCTCCTTTAAAAATTGGAACACCTAGTCTACTTCAAATAAAACTTTATTTATATGTCTTCTCTGTAAATTCGAATTTTTCTCCTCTATAAATTTGAACACCTATTCTACTTCTAATATGCTAAAGAATATTTTTTTGATTTATTAGGATTTAAAATTATAAATCTCTAGAAAAATTAGATAATCGATTGAGACTTAGAGACGTCACCTAAACTCCCGCGTATCATCCTTTATATATATATATATATATTGATTGATTGATTATAAAAATCGTATTTTGATATTTTCCAGCCTACGCAAAACTGACAAAATTATTTTAATTTAATGATGGTATATCAATTTTTATCTAACAGGATGTACCCATAAATGGAAGAAAAAAAAAAGAATTACAATTTTTTACATTGAAAATTTTATTCAATATCGAAACCCATTTTTATTTTTGCTTAAATTATCAAAAAAAAATTTGTATTTAAGTATAATCCTATTATTAATCAAATATACTTTTGTAATATTAAATCTAATGGTTCTCATACATCTATTTTAAAATCTAATGATCCTTATTATATGTAATACAAATTGAATATCAATATTAATGGAACCGGTCATTCTATTAAGTTATAATTACTTCTAATCCAATTATAATACTATTACTTCCACTTTTGACTTAGATTCTTTCTAGATACCAGACCGGAGTTTTGGATAGATCTCGGATCTCCTTTACGCTTATTATATATAGTAGCTTATAGCCCGTGCGATACACGGTTACTTAAATTTTATTTATAATTATTCTGTTTATAATTATATTTTTATTATCCATGAAACACACGATTGTTTTTTAAATATTTATAATTATATTTATTTATGAATATTTTAATATTTAAAAGTTATTAGTTTACATGATTAAATTTTTGTTAAAAAAGATTTAGCCAAAAAAATTATAGTTAAAAATTTGATATTTATTATATTTTACACGCTAAACTATTCTAAAACTAAAAAGAGAATAAAGTGACAAAATTTAATGTTGAGAATTCTATTCGATTTAGGAAATCTACTTATATGTAGTTTAGATTATTAGAATACCCTTTATTAACCAAATACAGTTTTTAATGTTAAATCTAACGGTTTTCACCTATCTATTTAATATTAAACGATTTTTATTATTTTGGTATTAAATGAGTTTCCTTATTTAATTACAACTATTTTTAAGTTTTGACTTTTTAGAAAATTCAATCCTAATATAAAATCTTTTAACTTATATCATTTTTAGATAATAACTTCTTTTTATACGATATAATCTTGATCGTATATTTTTTTAAAAGTATTGGATCTAACGGTTGAGAATGTTTTGGCGGTATTTAGAAACAAACTACCATGATAACATCATTAATTTTTCTTAATATTTATAATTTTTTTAATTTTTAATTTTTTTAAATATTTATTGCTAAAATATAATATACTCTTTTTTGTAATATGTTAAAGATGCGGGAACTTTGAACTTTTGAGAAAATAAATTATCAATTAAAATATAATTTTTTTGTAATAGTTCTTCTTTTAAAGTAGTCAGTGTTCTAAAAGTCTGCGATTAATCGGATTTAATGGCCGATTAATCGCTAGACGGTGGGCCACCGAACTGATTAAGCGAAAATCGGTCAATTAATCGTTTTTTTAGAAAAACGGTCAAAAATCGACTGAATCCGTCAAAAATCGGATTAATCGGTCAAAAATCGAGCTAATTATTTAAAAATAGTAAAAAATAATTAAAATTAAAAAATAATAATTTAAAATTTAAAAGGTAGAAACTTGATTAAACAATAGGAAAAAATATTATTTTTGTATATATAATTATAATTTTAGATGTCTAAATCATAAATTTTCTTTATTTTTCCTCTTAAATTGATCTCTAATTGAAAAGTTAAACCTTCAAAATTTTATTTATTACAATTATATAATATTTTTAACATATTTGCATAAATATATGATAATAACATATGTTTAGTTGAAATAACGAATAAATTATATATATGAATATAATTGTATATAAAAAATATTATTAAATTTATTCCGATTAATCCCCGATTACCCGATTAATCCCTGGACGGTGCCATCACCGATTAACTCTGATTCCCGCTTTTTACAACACTTTAAGTAGTACACCGTGACGATCAAAATTCTGTATAAAATTCATTTTTTATAGTATATCCTATAAATATCTATGTTATTATTAAAGACTAAATAATAAAAGCTTCCTTATAAGTTGGGTCGCTTTGTTTGATCACTCAATCCATAATCGCTGGATCTTTCAAATTAAATTGTTGAAAAACGTTAGATATAACAGTAAAATTATCATGTAGAATGATCTAAGGTTTGAATCTACCAACAACATATTAAAATTTATAGTGTTTTTTTTAAAAATAAAGAATTTTTTCATTTTTTTTCTTGCAGACATAGGTTATTTGATAATATTTTTTGTAAAGTACAATTTTTCAGAAAAGTACTATACTAATTGATTAAGAAACGTTTAAAGTTTTGAATTTAATAATTTACAATGTATATATGTTAAAAAAGTTTGGCCTCTGTAGCTGAGTCTAAAATTTCAAAATACGGTTTTTTTTAATATGAATATAGTCCTGCTAACAATGAAATTAGGTATCCATGAGTTCTTATAAAACAAAATCACCATTTACGTATAATTTATTATTTAATAATAAATAATATTTGATTAGTTATGATCTAAAACTTAATAAAATAGGATTAAAAATATGCACAATTTTATAAAATTTTATCCTCGTATTATTATATTCTTTGTTGATTTGAATTTTTCTTAGATTGATTTTAATTTTTGAACATAGATTTCTAAATTTAAAATAGTTAGAAAAAAGTAATTAAATTGGTATTAAAATAATGATGACATAATAATTATTATTAGAATTTAAATATTCACTTTACTAATTTGGGCTTTATCTTATGTTTTAAAAATCAGATTTTGACGATTTTATACCCCACATATGAAGATAACTAAATTATATTTAATTAAATGATGGTTTAACAATTTTTATCTAACTAGAATTGTCCATGGAATAGAAAAGAAAGTCACGAATTTTTTACATGGAGAATTCTATTCAATATAGAAAACTTATTTATATTTGGTTTAAATTATCAAAATGCATCCTTTAGAATTTAAATATAATCCTATTATTAATAAAATACACTTTTTAAATATTTGATCTAGCGATTTTCATTTATCTAGTTAAGATCTAATGGTCCTTATTAATTTGGTTGTCTACGACCAAAATTTTGGATAAAATCCCTATTATAATTATCATATATAAGGATTTAATATAATAAGGATATCAAGTATATACTGATATAAGTATCTCACTAACTGCTTTTACTTTTAATGTTTCGGTTTTATTTACAATGTATATAAAATTTTAAAATACATTATTACTTAAAATTTATGTTATGATTATATAAAACTAGTTTACTAAGCCGCGCTTCGCAGCGGCCTTTTAATAATTTTCTAATTTATTTTTTAATATTTTTTCAATTTTTTTTTTAAATGGAATAAATAATTATAAATATTTTTAAATAAATGAAATAATGATATAATATACTATCGTAATTATAACTGGATAAGCTAAAATGTTGTTTAAAACATGTCATGGTCGTGTTTTCATTTTTTTTTTTTATAACTCAGAATTTCATTAATAAAAAAAACGACAAAGTAACATACAATCCAGACCACTGAACAATCAAAGGACTGGAACCAGACTTAGGCTACCAGAGAGAAAACACCACTTAAAATACAATATACAGAACAAAAATCAAGACTACACGCCTACACCTGCTAAAAATCAAAGACGCTAACAACCCCAGCAACCAACACGAAACTCAACCTTGACCTACATGCTTACTTAGCAGAACTACCAAAATCTTTAGCATTAGACTCCACTCCTCGCATTTGAATAACTCCACCAGAAATCTTACCACTGCTCTTACGTTCATCTTCAGAGTTATGAGAGGTTGCACCAACCTCGCTGCCACCTAACTCTACAGCTATACTCGAAGCTATATTCGATAAAATCCCAGATTTCTCAAACCCACCACCCATCGCAGATTCTTCCCTCTTGATTGGAGAACCAATTTTAATACCTTTTCATTTCATGCTTTGATGATTTTGCAAAGGTCCTGATCCGTACCAAATAATTAATTAAAAAGATCTAAGACCGAATCAATACCTATCAACATTAAAATTAAAACTGAAAAAGATAAATAAAAGAAAAACTTTATGTGATAATCAAGCTTACAAAATTCTGTTTTGAAAATTTTGTAAACATCCAAAGAAAAGGTAACAAATAATCAAAATAATGAATGAATTAAGATTATAAGTCGAAACCATTATTACAAGTATAATTATTCATACCTTCGACTCATCTTTATAGCCTCGGATCCACCTATAAACATATCGGCATCACATCAAGATAACGAAAGCAGAAGTTATTAATATTAAAAAACGCAAATTTTTTTTAAAAAAAATAAAAAATTAGAGCGAGGTAAGAGGCGCACTTCATAGTCCCCTCTCTCCTTATTGATCTATGCTTTCTTTATTGATCCATGTATTCACTCAATCAACACTAATTGTGGATAAATTCGTCTATATCATTAGAATACAAACTAAAGTTATAAGATAGAAAACAAAATTAATATGTAGCATGCTCATACAAATTTACACACTTCTAAGACAAATAAACAAAAAGCAAAGCGTACAAGAAAAAGTGTAGAACACAATTAACATAGTTTACATGTATATTTATACAATTAATTTGTATGAAAGCATTAAAGGTAATTAATTATTTACCTAGTGATTTCTTTATTTGGTATACAAGACCGATATAAGTATACAAATATCATATATATGAAAGTTTTGTATAAAAACGGCAAGAGTTATCTCCTTTGTATAAGTATAATTGATTGTATATTTAGTTTCCACCATCAGTAAAGATTTTAAAGACAATAATATTAAAATTGTATATTTAATTTTCTTCATCAGTAAAGATTTTAAAGACAATAATATTAAAAATTTATATTTAATTTCCTTCATTAGTAAAGATTTAAAAGACAATAAAGATATTTTCTAATAAAAAAATTAGGAGAATATAAAAAGTGTATATTTAATTTCCTACATTTGTAAAGATTTTAAATGCAAAAATATTAACATTGTATATTTAGTTTTCTCAATTAGTAAAGATTTTAAAGGCAATTGAGATATAATTAACTATTTATCAAGTAATTTCTTTATTTGGTATGCAAGACCGATATAAGTATGGAAATATCAAATATACGAAAGTTTTCTATAAAAAACGGCAAGAGTTATCTCCTTTATTATATAAGTATAATTGATTGTATATTTAGTTTCCACCTTCAGTACAAATTTTAGAGACAATAATATTAAAATTGTATATTTAATTTCCTTCATTAGTAAAGATTTAAAACATAATTAATATATTTTCTAATTAAAAATTTAGGAGAATATAAAAAGTGTGTATTTAGTTTCCTCCATGTGTAAAGATTTTAAATGCAAAAATATTAACATTGTATATTTAGTTTCTCAATTAATAAAGATTTTAAAGGCAATTGAGATATAATTAATTATTTACCAAGTAATTTCTATATTTGGTATGCAAGACCGATCTAAGTATGGAAATATCAAATATACGAAAATTTTGTATTAAAACGGCAAGAGTTATCTCATTTGTATAAGTATAATTGATTGAATATTTAGTTTCCTTCATCAGTAAAGATTCTAAAGACAATAAAATTAAAATAGTATATTTAATTTCCTTCAATAGTAAAGATTTAAAATGCAAACATATTAACATTGTATATTTAGTTTTCTCAATTAGTAAAGATTTTAAAGGCAATTGAGACATAATTAATTAGTCATCAAGTAATTTTTTTATTTGGTATGCAAGACCGATCTAAGTATGGAAATATCAGATCGAAAATTTTGTATAAAAACGGCAAGAGTTATCTCTTTTGTATAAGTATAATTGATTGGATATTTAGTTTCCTCAATCAGTAAAAATTCTAAAGACAATAATATTAAAATATTATATTTAATTTTCTTCGTTAGTAAAGATTTGAAAGATAATAGAGATATTTTGTAATTAAAAATTTAGGAAAATATTAAAAGTGTATATTTAGTTTCCTCCATTTGTAAAGATTTTAAATACAAAAATATTAACATGGTATATTTAGTTTCCTCCATTAGTAAAGATTTTAAAGATAAGATTTGAAAGGCAATAGAGATATTTTGTAATTAAAAATTTAGGAAAATATAAAAAGTGTATTTTTAATTTCCTCAATTTGTAAAGATTTTAAATGCAAAAATATTAACATTGTATATTTAGTTTCCTCAAATAGTAAAGATTTTAAAGATAATTGAGAAATTTTCGAATTTTTAATATTAATAATTCAAATATTCGAGAAAATTAAAAAAACAGAGCGAAACAATTTGAGAGGCGACATCTCACTGCACCCGTCTTCTCCTTTATATTAAAAAAATATTATTTCATTAAAAAAATATTATGAGAATATTTAAATAATAATAGAGGAAATTTCAAAATAATGTAAGGTAATACACTTTTTTCTAATTTAGATATTTTGAAGGCAAGAATATTATAATTGAATATTTAGTTTCCTCCATTAGTAAAGATCTATTGTATATTTATTTTCTCCATTAGTCTGAGAGCGTCATTATAATTGAATATTTAGTTTCTTTCATTTGTGATATTTAGTTTCCTCCATTAGTAACGATCTATTGTATTTTTATTTTCTCCATTAGTAGAGATTTTAAATGCAAGAATATTATATGTTTCCTCTATTAGTAAGCATTTAAAAGGTAATTGAGTTTTTTTTGAATTTTTAATATTATTAATTCAAAAAATTGAGAAAATTAGAAAAATAGAACGAAGCGATCTGAGAGCGCCACCTCACCGCCTCCGTCTTCTCCTTTATATAATAGTATTAATTTTATTCTCATATTATTATATTCTTTATCGATTTGAATTTGTTCTTAATTAATTTTGATACTTTTTTGAAAGAAACATAAAAATTCTCTATAATTAAAAGAATTAGTGGAAATATAAATAAATTGGTGCTACAATAATAAAAAATATTTATTAAAATTTAGATATGCACTTTACTATTTGGGTTCTATCCTGAGTTTTAGAAATTGAATTTTGACGATTTTACAACACATGCGAAACTAACGAAATTATCTTTAATTTAATGATGGTTTAATAATTATTATCTAACTTGACCAGTTGACCTATTCATAAAATAAACTGAAAAGAAAATATGGTTAAGAAGTTTTACATAAGGAATTCAATTCAATATAGAAAATCAATTCATAATTGGTTTAAATTATCAAAGCACACTTCTTAGTATTTAAATATAATCCTACCTTTAATCAAATACATATTTTAATATAAGTATTATATTCAAATTATCGTTTATGAATATGAAACCCTCAATATTTTAATAATATTTTGATATTATCCTTTTATGTTTGTTATATGTAAAATAATATAATTATAATTTGGATTAATCAAATTGTTATGTTCCTTCAGAAAAAAAAGTGTTTAAATTTATTCATGTACAGGACTTCTCCTAAGTCTGTTATAACGTAGGGTCCACGTGTATCATTGTAATCGATATAAATTGTTATCTTGATATTTGGTTTAACAACTATTATCTAACTGGAACTATACATAAATTCAAGAGAAAAGATATTTAAGAATTTTTACATAGAAAAATTTTAAATTATCAAAATACACTTTTTAGTATTTAAATATAATTCTATTATTAATCAGATACACTTTTTAATATTAGATCTAACAATTCTCATCGATCTATTTAAGATCTAACTATAATTATTAATTTGGTCGTAATCGTACACGGACGATCGATTTTAATTTTTTCTTAAATTAGTTTTAATATTTTATTAAAATAAACATAGAATTTATAAATTTAAAAGAATTAGGAAAACAAATTAAATTGGTCCTACAATAATAAAAATATATTTATTAAAATTTAGATAATAACTTTACTGTTTGGGCTCTATCTTGAGTTTTAGACAACAGATTTTATCGATTTTGCAGCCCACGCGAAGCTTACAAAATTATCTTTAATTTAATGATGGTTTAATAATTATTATCTAATTGAAACTATCCATAAACTAAAGAGAAAAGATAATTACGAATTTTTACATAAAGATTTCTATTCAATATAGAAAACCTATTTATAATTGGTTTAAATTATCAAAATACATCTTTTAGTATTTAAATACTATCCTATTAATAATCAAATACAATTTTTAATATTATATCTGACGGTCCTCATCGATTTGAAGATTTATAGTTTTATAATCCAACGGATCGTATACTTTTGGTAGTACAGTGACCAACCAAAGTTTTGGATAAGATCTCCCTTACGCTTATTATATACTATCTTAAAACCCGTGCGATGCACGGATTGTTATTAATAATAATAATAATTATTATTTATGTTTTATATTCCATTAATTTTTATTTGCTAAAAAAAATAAGTAGGTGTGTTAAACTTTTTTAAATCATTAAAAGTATTAAAATAGATTTTAAAATAAATTAATAGTTGTTTGTTCGTGATATTTTTGGAAAATGAGGGGTCTTAGTAAGGAAAAATAGAAAAAGTAACGTGTTTTAGCTGAAAAAGTAAGTGCCCGTAATTAAAAGTATTTAAATAGGTTTCAAAATAAATAAGTAAGGATTTGTCCGGGATATTTTTGGAAAATGAAAGATTTTAGTAAGGAAAAATAGAAAAAGTAACATGTTTTAGTTGAAAAAAAAGTAATTGCCCGTGTTTTTTTTAGAAAAGAGAGGATTTTGTTAGAAAAAATAATGTATTTTAGCAGAAAAGGTAGTTGGTTATAAAAATGTTATTATTTAATAATAATTTCTTTAGAAAATAAAAAAATAGAAAAAGTAACACGTTTCAGCTAAAAAAGTGTTCATAATTAAAAGTATTAAAATAGATTTTAAAATAAATAATTAATTATTTGTCTGTGATATTTTTGGAAAATGAGAGATTTTAGTAAGTAAAAATAGAAAGAGTAACATGGTTTTGTTAAAAAAGATAACCGCTCGTGTTTTTTTTTTAGAAAAAGAGATGATTTTGTTAGAAAAAAAATAAAAAAAGGTAATGTATTCAGCTGAAAAGGTAATTGGTTATAAATAATGTTATTATTTAGTGATAGTTTTAAAAAAAAATAAGTAAGTGTATTTAAGTAAAATCACTAAGTACTGACCGTCCGTCCGTCCGACTACCAAACTTTTAATGTTTCGTCTTTAATAATATAGCTTAAAACCCGTGCGATGCACGAATTGTTTTTAATAATTATTAATTTTATTATTTATTATTTAGATTTTATTAATTGCATTTATTAAAAAAAATAAGTAGGCGTGTTAAACATTTTAAAATAATTAAGAGTATTAAAATAGATTTTAAAATAAATAAGTAACGGTCTGCCCGTGATATTTTGGAAAAAGAGTGGCTTTAGTAAGAAAAATATAAGTAACATGTTTTCGTTGAATTTTAAAATATAAAAGTAACGATTTGCCCGTGATATTTTTGAAAAAGAGGGGTTTTAGTAAGAAAAATAGAAAAGGTGACGTGTTTTAGTTGAAAAGGGTAATTGTCAATTAAAAGTATTAACATAGATTTTAAAGTAAATAAGTAAGGGTTTGTCCATGATATATTTGGAAAAGGAGAGATTTTAGTAAGAAAAATAGAAAATATAACATGTTTTAGCTGGAAAAGGTAATTGCCCGTGATTTTTCTAGAAAAAGATGGGAAAGGTAATTGCCAATTAAAATTATTAAAATGGGTTTTAAAATAAATAAGTAAGGATTTGCTCGTGATATATTTGGAAAATGAGGGATTTTAGTAAGAGAAATAGAAAAAGTAACATGTATTAGCTGAAAAGGAAATTGCTTTGGCTAAAAATGGTAATGGGTTAGTTATTAGCAATTATAAACTTATTATGTTATTTTATTAAATGAAACTGTCTGCGATATTTTTGGAAAATGAGATATTTTAGTTAGGAAAAATAGAAAAGATATTCTATATAATAATTTTAATATTTTATCTAACGGTTCTCATTGATTTGATCAGAGATATCTAACGGCTATGAATGGAGTGACCAGACTACAAAAACTTTCATGAATACAAAACTTTCAATGTTTCGTCTTTAATATAATAGTATAGATAGATAAGAAGTTAATAAATTTAATTTATTAAAAAATTAATTTGGTTAGATATTTTTGTTACGGAGAATTTGTCTAGCTCAAAAAAAATACAACTTAAAACATATGTGCATAAAATTTTGCAAAAACTTCTACTTTTCGTCTACCCTTTGTGCGCCATAGATACGATTAAAGAGTTCTCATCAGATAAATATATTTTGATGCAAAAAATTAAATTCCAAGTGACTAATTTGTAGTTTGCATTGTGACTAATCAGTTTAAATTTAGCCTCGACTCTCAATTTCATAAAGTGTTTCTAGTCTTTCGGAAAAAGATAGAGTGACAAGGTTGCTGATTATATAGCAAGCGAGATTCTTAGTTTACAAGAAAATTCAGAACAAGAACAAACTTCAGAACCCAAGACACAAAATTCTTATCTACATAAATTCCAAATCCATAAACTTAATCAAATCTGAACAAGAACAAAGAAACAAACTTAAGATCAAATCTGAACAAGAACAAAGAAACAAACTTAAGATGCCACAATGTATTCTAAACTTAAGATGCCACCATGTTCGAAGATGGGCGAGTAAAATTCTTCCACATTATGCCCAAATTTACTTTCACTAAGAATTTCAAAGGGAGAATAGACTTTGTATGCAGAATTTTCGTTTTGAATTTTCTTGGGAACTCTTTTATATTTGTCCTTTTCACTGTAAATTCGGCATAAAACCCAGTCATCTAGCTGCGAGAACAAAATAGTTATCAGCTGCATCAATTATTAAATATTGTCAACAAAAAAGGATAATAACAAAAAAAATATAGCTTGGTTTGTTACACATACTACTACTACTACAAACAAGTTATCCAGCTCATCTATCTAGCTGACATAGTTAGTTAGAATACAGCTGTTATTTAGTTGTACATTTCTGTTAGGAATCTGTTAGGACTGCTGTTCCATTACTTAGCTTCTCTGTGTATATAAGCTTAGATGCTTCAAGATGTAATGTTCAGATTACTCAATACAGTTGCTTCATTTCTTGTTAGTTTATCATTCTGTCATGGTATCAGAGCGAGAAAATGCTTTTGATATGCAATGATTCGTTCGTATACGTCCGCTGTAATCAATAACTCAGCTGTCACTACATCGTCTTCTCCGATGGGATCGACATTACAGTCCACCATTGATATCAATCATCCATACTTCTTAAGTTCTGCTGATCATCCAAGGCTTTCTCTGGTCACTGAGATGCTCACTGGTGCGAACTATCATCATTGGAGCAGATCAGTTACAATTGCACTTTCTGCAAAGCTAAAGCTAGGATTTATCAATGGAAGCTTACTCAAACATGTCACCGATGCTACTCAAATTTCGCTCTGGACTCGCAGCAACGATTTAGTAATTTCATGGCTTTTAAATTCAGTAAGTTCTGAAATTCGTAAATCAGTAGTGTATATGAACACTACAAAAGATATCTGGAATGATTTGTCTACTCGATTCTCTCAACATAATGTGCCTCGTTTGTTCTATCTACGCAAGGATCTTTCTTCTCTTAATCAAGATACTCTTTCAATCACTGCATATTTTACAAAATTTTGATGCCTAATTGATGAGCTTGATATGTTGTCACCTATACCAAAATGTGTTTGTGTAAATTCCACATGTGTGTGTGAAAATACGAAGAAACTGGATACGTATGAACAATTAGTAAAATTAAGTCAGTTTCTTATGGGATTGAATGAGCAATACACGAATGTTCGAGGTCAAATCTTATTAATGAGTCCTCTACCTGATCTCGGTCATGCTTACTCTATGCTTCTACAAGAGGAAAATCAAAGAGAGTTTAGACCTGTATCTGTTGTCTCTGAGCATTCAGTTATGAATGCTAAATTTGTGTTGCCTAATTCGTCCTCCTCTAAGTCTAAGTTTGTGAAGAAAACGTCAGATTCTTCCAGTGTTTGTGATCATTGTAACATGACTGGGCACACTCGTGACAAGTGTTTTGTGTTACACGGGTATCCTGACTTGCATCGGCTGTATGGACATCCCAAGCCTAAGCTACGCATCAACAAGAAGTCTACTGTGACTCAATCTAATGTTGTTGCTGCACCTGCTTATCAGAATGATACTGCTACTAAAAATGTTCCTCTTAATAGTCCGCTTGTTGCGTCTGATAGTTCTGGTATTACACAAAGTCAGTATCAGCAGCTACTTACTTTGTTACAAGCTAATATGAAGCCTCAGACTTCTCTACCTCAGGCTTCTCTTGCTCCCTGGATACAAGATCTTGGATCGAAATTTGCAGGTATCTCTTATGCGTTTAACTCTGCTAATTCACAGTTAGATGATCCAATTACGACTTGGATAGTTGATTCAGGTGCTACACATCACATTACTCCACACTTGACACTTCTTCATAATCCTATTGTGCTAAATTCAGAAATTCATTTACCTAATGGTAATGTGTCCAGAATATGTCATGTTGGTGATGTTGTTTTTGAATCTGGTTTTGTCCTCAAACAAGTGCTTCATGTTCCTCAGTTTCACTGTAATCTTCTATCTGTTGCTAAGCTAACATCTGATTCTGCTTGCATTATCTATTTCTCTACTTCTAAATGCCTGATGCAGGACCTCATTTCGAAGAAGGAGAGAGAGATTGGTGATTACATTGATGGTCTCTACAAGTTTACCTCTAAAACTGCTTGTTCTACTATCTCTACAGTAACTGTTCACAATACTACTACATCTACAGATAATCTTTGGCACACTAGACTTGGTCACCCTTCTCGTTTAACTCTCAGTCATGTTCCTAGCATTTCACAGTTACATAATAGTACTGAAATTTCTTCTTGTGATATATGTCATCAAGCCAAACACACTAGATTACCTTTTCCTGTAAGTTCAAGTACATGTACACATATATTTGAGCTTATTCACTGTGATGTTTGGGTCCATACAAACACTTTACTCATGGAAGATGTAATAAATTCTTGACAATTGTTGATGATTTCTCAAAAACTACATGGATTTTTTTGTTGGTTGATAAGTCTCAAGTGTCCAATATTGTTAAAACTTTTCTTGCTTATGTTACAAACCAGTTTAACACTACTGTCAAAACCATACGTTCTGACAATGGTACTGAGTTTTGTAATAAAGATTTAGATTCCTATCTTGCTTCTTTAGGAATTATTCATCAAACTAGTTGTCCTCACACACCTCAACAAAATGGGGTTGTTGAGAGGAAGCATCAACATTTGCTTAATGTGGCTAGGGCTTTAAAGTTTCAGTCCAACCTACCTGTTTCTTTCTGAGGTGATTGCATCCTTACTGCAACACATCTAATTAATCTGCTACCAGCAAAATCACTCCATTTTAAAAGCCCTTACTATCTTTTGTTCAACAAACATCCTGATTACAGTCAACTCAGAAATTTTGGGTGTCTATGTTATATTACTGATTTTCAAAATCATTCAGATAAGTTTGCTCCTTGTGGTTTAAGGTGTGTCTTTCTTGGATATCCATCTCACACAAAAGGGTATAGAGTCATGGCTTTAGATTCAAGAAAGTGTTATATCACCAGAGATGTTTCCTTTGTTGAGAATAGTTTTCCATTTCATCAAACATCTACTACTATTTCTGATGCTCAGGATTCATTCTTGAATATGTTTCCTGCTTCTCATTTGCTGATCCCTACTGATCATTTTCAGTCTTTTGATATACCTACTTCATCCACATCTTCTGATCAACTTCCCACTGCTGTTTCTAGTTCTGAGATTTCCTCTCATCCCTCTCACAGTACTGATCCAGCAATGCCTATGACTAATCCCACTGAGGTACCATCTCAGTTACCTATGGCTATTTCCAGACCAGTAAGAAAAAAAACCATACCTTCAAAACTTCATGACTTTGTTGGTCTACCATCTCATGTAACTACCAATCTCCCATCTTCTTCAGCATCAGGTACTACTTCTTTTCACACTCCCTATCCAATTCAAGCTTTTCTTAATTACAGTGCTTTTACACCATCATATTCTTGTTACTTAACTGCTACTGCTAAAGATTCTGTCCCTTACACCTATAAACAAGCTGCCACCAATTCAAATTGGTTAACATCAATGAAATTGGAGATTAATGCACTTGAGAATAATCATACCTGGGAATTGGTTCCCAGACCTGCAGATAAACATATTGTGGATTATAAGTGGTTATTCAAAATCAAGTATCTTCCTAATGGTTCTATTGACAAATACAAAGCCAGGCTTGTAGCCAGAGGATTCACTCAAACATTTGGCTTAGACTATTTTGAAACTTTTTCACCTGTGGCTAAAATGACCATAGTTAGGATTTTACTTGATATTGCTGCTGCTCAAGCCTGGCCTATTAATCAACTACATGTCAACAATGCATTCTTGCATGGGGATCTTCATGTAGAGGTGTATATGAGGGTTCCTCCAGGTTATTTTGCTCTGTCCACACATCTTTGTCTTCCTTCTGGTATTGACACCTCTACTCTGGTATGTCGTTTGAGAAAATCTTTGTATGGGCTTAAACAAGCTCCAAGATGCTGGTTTACCAAATTCTGCACAGCTCTGTTGGCTTATGGATTTGTTCAATGTCACTCTGACAACAGACTTTTCACTTTTGTCAAGGATGCTTTATTCATTGCTGTCCTAGTATATGTTGATGATATTCTCATCACTGGCAGTTCTTCTGTGGCTATCAAGAAAGTAATTGATTTTCTGGCTTCCAACTTTAAGATAAAAGATTTGGGATCATTGAAATATTTTCTTGGCCTTGAGATGGCCAGGAGTTCTTCTGGTATTTACCTACACCAGAGAAAGTACACTCTTGATATTCTGGCTGATGCTGGTTTTTCTGATTGCAAGCCATCTAAAATTCCTATGGAGCAAAATCACAATCTCCAGAAAAATACAAGTGATTTCTTGTCTCCTTCTGATGTGTCTCTATATAGAAGGCTTGTGGGCAGACTTCTTTATCTTACCATCACTCGTCCAGAACTTTCTTATCCCATTCAGGTTTTATCTCAGTTTATTACTAAACCTCGAATAGATCACTTGACAGCTGCTTTCAAAGTGCTTCATTTTATTAAAGCCTCTCCTGGTCAGGGAATTTTCTTTCCAGCTTCTTCTTCCCTAACTCTAACTGTATTCTCTGATTCTGATTGGGGAGGGGATATGCTAACTCGATACTCTTTAACTGGCTTGCTGATACTTGCTATGAAATTACATGGTTACTTGCCATTTTCAAAACATTTGGTATTGATTGTCTTACTCCTGTTAAGTTGTTCTGTGACAACAACTCAGCTTTATATATTGCTGCAAATTCCGTGTTCCATGAGCGTACCAAACACATTGAGATTGACTGTCATCTAGTTCGTGAGAAACTACAACTTGGCATTATTTCTACTGATCATATACCTTCTTCTCTTCAGCCAGCTGATCTTCTTACCAAGGCTCTTGCTTCCCAGTAGCTTCAGTTTCTAGGCTCCAAGTTAAATGTCTGTAACCTTTTCCAGCCACTTACCTTGAGGGGGGATGTTACACATACTACTACTACTACAAACAAGTTATCCAGCTCATCTATCTAGATGGCATAGTTAGTTAGAATACAGCTGTTATCTAGCTGTACATTTCTGTTAGGGATCTGTTAGGATTGCTGCTCCATTACTTAGCTTCTCTGTGTATATAAGCTTAGATGCTTCAAGATGTAATGTTCAGATTACTCAATACAGTTGCTTCATTTCTTGTTAGTTTATCATTCTGTCATGGTTACTCTCGTGTCATCTTGACAAGTATAGGTACTTGGACATGCAGTAACTCTAAATTCATGCATGATCCAGTTCGTCTTGTGGCGCTTTTCCTTGACAAAAAACCAATTCCTTCTTATGTCCAACAATAGCACCTTCATAATACACTCACTGTCTTTTCATCTCCAGTGGCTTTCCAGTGACCATCACCATCACCATTTGCACATTCTCCGTCCCTTTCCATGAAAAAGTACAACTCGTTCTCTACGTATCCCTGGTATGTTTCTGTGTTGATATATTAAAAAGAAGAAGATTACATTACTCACCCTAAAAGTCTTTGAAGACTCGATGCAAGTAAAATCTTTATTTTTTGATATAATAGCCTGTGTAAAAGGTCTATTGAACCTGCTCTTAGCCTATTAGAGCAGGGGTTGCCAAGAGGCACTCTTGCAAGATTGTCAACTTTTTGCAATATCTTGACAACTCCCTCAAATAGTTAAAATATATTTATAAGTACCAAACATGTAAATCATCTTTACTTATAATTTGGAAATTATTTATAACATATATGAATTACATAAACAACTTTTAAAGGTACAAGCTATTGAGGGATTTTTGAGTAAATATTGCCAAAATTAACACACACAAAAAAAACAGAGAAAACAAAACATCAATATATGTAACTATTTGTCGAGAGATGACAATTTTGTTAGCAACTTTGTTATGGTAGAATAAGACCTTGTACTATGCTACTTATCTAACAGACCTTGTAGTTGCCTCTGAGCCTCTTGGCCTCTTAGTACTGGCAAACTTCCAATTCAATAGTCCACATCATCATATATGATCTAATAAAATCTATCAGATTGTAAAAGTATCCATAAAAGGGGAAAAAATAGGATGTCAAGCTATCTTTGGATCTTAAATTTGTGTCAAACCTGATGTACCACTTGAGACTATTTTAGTTGACTCTCAAACAGTAACTTGAGCGGCATAATATGGTTGTTTCTCTCCTCGTCTTTTTTCTAGCTTCTCCACACCTTCTCCACACCTTCTCTTTCCATAGTTGCAACCTCGGATGATGCATTTCAGTTTTGCAGGTATCTTCAGTGATGTCATAATTTGAAAATAATTAAATTCTAGAGTGAATTTTTAGAAAAAACTACAGGGAAGAAGAAATGTGTTAGGTCTGTCCAAAACGATTATAAAGCTATTCTAAATATAATATTTCTTCATAAATCACAGTCCGTGAATGGCGTGCCAATCACAAGTGATCACGAAAAATCCGGACCTACTGGGAATAACAGATCACAGGGGATTATGGTAACAACCAGCGAAAATCAAGGAGTGAAAGGGGGAGTCCAGGATAAGGGTTTAAAGGCGGCAATATCTCCTTTTGAAAACAATACAACTGTGGACTTGGACAATATGGACAATAATGAGTTCATAATTTCGGACCCAAAAAGAAGAAGGAAGGCCCATGATGTTGTAAGCCCAAATGAGAATATGATGTTTGGCCCAAACGAGAAGGAAATTGTGATGGAAGATAGCATACAGAATGAGCAACAGAACCAAAAAAACTTGTTATTGGCGGGTACTGCTTTGCAGTCCCGCCCGTCCTCATGAGTACTCTAAGTTGGAACTGCCAAGGGATGGGTCCACCTTGGAAGCTTCAGTTCCTTAAGGACGTTATACGTCAACAACGGCCTGATTTTGTATTTTTATGTGAAACTTTGAGTAATAAGGAGAGGATGGAATGGGTGAAATCTCGTACGGGGTTTCCGGGTATGCTAGTAGTTGAAGCTCAAGGTCGAAGTGGAGGACTTTCTTTGCTATGGAGAAATCAAGACCAGGTTCAACTTCTTAGTATGTCTAGCAACCACATTGATGTTCAGGTTTCGAGGTCAGGTGATCAACCTTGGCGTCTGACAGGTTTTTATGGTGAGCCTAACAGAAGTCAGCGAAGAAGAACATGAGAGTTACTGAGAAATTTAGCTCGGGACTCAAATATTCCCTGGTGCGTTATTGGTGACATGAATAATATTCCCTCGCAAGTTGATAAAAAGGGAGGAGCTCCCTACCCTCAATGGCTGCTTGATGGTTTTAATGACACTTTAGAGGATACCAGTCTTCGTGATATGGATCTGATTGGTCATCCTTTCACTTGGGAGAGAGGTAGAGACACCGATTCTTGGCTGGAAATTTGTTTAGATCGTGCACTAGCCACTTCAAGTTGGTTTGATATATTTCCTTTTGCTAAACTTTATAACTTAGAAGGATCTCCCTCAGATCATAGTGCTATTTTTCTTGAGCCAAATTGCACTGGTTTGGGTGTTCGAAGAAGACATTTCAAGTTTGAAAACGCATGGTTGACAGAACCATTATGTAGTGTCATTATTCGAGACAATTGGGAAGCGAGTGCAACCTCTGATATTCAACAGAAAATTCAAGCTTGTGCTGAAAATCTAGGAGAATGGGGTAAGGAAATTACAGGTTGCTTCAATAAGCGAATAAAAGAATGTCATCAAAAGCTGAAGGAGCTCCGTAGAAGACGTGATGTGATCTCGATGCAGGAGTACAAAAATACAAAGCAGCAACTTTTCTTTATCCTTGATCAGAAGGAAATCTTCTGGCGTCAACGGTCTAAGCAATTGTGGCTTAATGCTGGTGACAAGAATACAAAGTACTTTCATGCATCTTGTAATAAAAGACAACGTACAAACCGTATCACGAAGTTGAAGGACGATTCAGGTACATGGCAGGACTGGAACACCGGATTAAAAGATCTTGTTCGCAATTTCTATGTCAATCTGTTTACTGCAAATCAGGTTGTGTATGATGAAGTTGTGAATTGTGTCCCTCAGTCTATTTCTCATGAACAAAACCAGGAGCTTAACAAGGAATTAACAAGAGAAGAGGTGAAATTTGCGTTGTTCCAAATGCACCCCGACAAAGCTCCGGGGCCAGATGGAATGACACCAGCGTTTTTCCAAAAACACTGGCATATTGTGGGCGAGGATATCTTTAATTTAACAAAGAATTTCTTGACTACAGGGGAGTTTCCTCGAGGCCTTAATGACACAAACATTGTCTTGATTCCAAAGAAGAAAAACCCGACAGTAGTAGGTGAGCTCAGGCCTATTGCTTTATGCAATGTCATTATGAAAATCATCACGAAGGTATTGGAAAATCGTATGAAGGTGCTGTTGGATAAGGTGGTGTCTGATACTCAAAGTGCCTTTATCCCAAACCGCCTGATTTCTGACAACATTATGATTGCATACGAAATTATGCATTATCTGAGAGGTAGAAAAGTTGGGAAAGATGGTTACATGGCATTGAAACTAGACATGAGCAAGGCTTATGATCGTATAGAATGGGAGTTTTTACGAGCAATCTTGTTGAAGATGGGGTTCTCTCAATGGTGGGTTCACTTGGTTCTTAATTGTGTAACTACAGTGGTGTACTCGATTATTCATGGGGAGCACGAAATTGGGCCAATTCAACCAACTAGGGGATTAAGACAAGGGGATCCCCTCTCCCCTTATCTTTTTATCATTTGTGTGGAAGGCTTATCAGCTCTCTTGGGCAAATTCGAGTCTCAAAAGCGTATTCATGGGGTGAAAATTTGTAGGAGGGCTCCAATGATCAGTCACATGTTATTTGCGGATGACTCTTACTTATTTTGTAAAGCTGACTCGAGTGAGGCTGGTAGTGTGGTAGAGTTGCTGCGCATTTATGAAAAAGCCTCAGGACAACAGGTGAATAAAGCGAAGTCATCGATCTTCTATAGCTCCAATGTGATGAATTATAACAGAGAAGCAATTGGCCAAGTTCTGCAGATGCCTGAGGCAAATGTTCATTCAACATACCTTGGCTTACCAAACGTAATTGGCAAAAACAAATCAGCTTTATTGGGGTACTTGAAAAACAGAGTGAATGACAAGATACGGACGTGGGAAAGGAATTTCATCTCGAGGTCTGGGAAAGAGATTCTAGTTAAACATGTGGCCCAAACTATGCCTTCTTACGCAATGAGTGTATTCCTTCTTCCCCTGGAGATTACAAGAAATATTGAGAAATCTCTTTCAAAATTCTGGTGGACTTCGAATCAATCGAGTAACTCGAAGCTTAACTGGATGAGCTGGGACAGAATGGCTATGCATAAACATGTTGGTGGTATGGGATTTCGAAATTTTAGAGATTTTAACATTGCAATGCTAGGGAAGCAGCTCTGGAGATTAGCTACCAATCCTAACAGTCTAGTGTCAAAGTTGTATAAAGCCAAGTACTATGAAAAATCAGATGTGCTTCATGCTCAGTTGGGTCACAATCCAAGTTTCATTTGGCGAAGCATCTTAGAGGCCAAGCAGTTAATTTCTGATGGTATTCGATGGAAAGTGGGTGATGGATCTTTAATTCAAATTTTAGATCAACCTTGGTTGTTAGGCGATGCGAATCCTTACATTACCTCTTCCCCAGAGCCATTACAAGGTAAAACAGTTGCAAATCTAATGTGCATTGACTCGAAGGAATGGGATTTAGAGGTGGTAAGTGATGTTTTGAATGAGAGAGATCAGGAACTCGTGCTAGCAATTCCTCTTGCAGCTTCGAGCTGTGATGACAATTTATTCTGGAACTTGGAGGAGTCAGGGAACTATTCTGTAAAATCAGCTTATAAATTGTTACAAGCCCAGAGAGGTAGTTGGTATGAAGAGAACCGTGATGAAATCTGGAAACTGTTATGGCATATTAAAGCTCCGCCTAAAGCTTTGAATTTGGTGTGGAGAGCATTGTCTGCGTGTCTTCCAACTCTAGTTCAACTTCAGATTAAAAGAGTGCCAGTCAACTCTATCTGCACAGTGTGTCAACTGGAGGAGGAATCGATTCTTCACAGCTTGGTTTCCTGCCAGTATGCTCAACAAAGTTGGCTGTTGCTCTTACCGGGTATCAATTTTTTCGAAGCCTCTTGTTTTAATTCTTGGTTGTTGACAGTGTTCAGTACAGTGGACTCTAGGAAGCATGCTGAGATAGTTATGCTGTGTTGGTCACTTTGGAGGTCACGTAATGATCTCATCTGGAATCAAAAAACTACTCCGGCTCTTAAAACAGTAGCAGCAGCAAGGCAGTATCTTGCACAGTGGAAAGCAACCCAAAACAGTTGTTTGTTACTCCTCTCCAGCCTCTTCTTGAAGGAGATGGAGCTTGCACTTGGGTTAAGCCTCAACCAAACAAAGTCAAGGTATCAGTTGATTCGGCTGTTTTTGAGGATCGACAGGGAATTGGTTTCGGTATGGTGGCCAGAGATTGCAGTGGAGATCTTGTTGAAGCTAAAGCAATTTTCTATCCGAACATGGTCACACCCATTATGGCAGAGGCTATGGCGTTTAAGGAGGCCCTCAGTTGGATGGAGATTCGAGATTGGCACGACGCTACTGTGGAGACTGACTGTCTTGGTGTGGTGCAAGCTATCAGAAGCCAAGTAGCTATGCGATCCTACTTTGGGTCGGTTATTGAGGAGTGTCGTAGGACACTTCGTAGGTTGAACAACGTTAGTTTGTTTTTTGTTAAACGATCTGCTAATATGGTAGCCCATCAAATAGCTCGGGAATCATATTATTTGTCCGGTCGTATAATCGATAGGAGTTCTGTTCTTACTTCGATTCAACAATATATTTCCATGGATTTGAGTACGTAATGAAATCTTAGCTTTTCGTCAAAAAAAAAAAATTATATATATATATATATATATAATATTTCTTCAAGTTCCCTACGTCTTCCGTGATCCAAGAAAATAATCCTCATAACTTTCAAGTATGCGGTTGTAAGCATAAAACATATCAATAACCAAGTCAAATAATTTTTACAAATTTGACATAAATTATGAAAATAATCTCTGTAGAGAGCAAAACAGTAATACTAACATACTTTTCAGCTCATGTAGGATTCTAGTATTGTGACTTATTTGACATACATATATTATTTAATGTATTTTTAATGTATAAAAATCATATATATTATTTTAATCATATTATTAGATGAAATTTTATTTATTTTCCCTTCAAAAAAAATATTATTGTATTTCAGCAAAAATCATATTATTGTATTTTTAATGTATAAAAATATGTACAATACATATATAATTAGATAAAAATTTTATTTATTTTCCCTTCAAAAAAAATATATTTTTTAATCTTAAATATATATATATATATATATATATATATATATATATATATATATATATATATATATATATATATATAATATTACATAATTGTTGTTATTAGAAAAGCAAAAACTTAGATTCCTTAATTTACTTGTATCAGTCACTAGTCTCTGTATACAAAATTATCTACCAACTAACTCAATAAGCAATTAGATTTACATTACATGCAAATAAAAGGTGAAGATATACGTAGAAAATGAGGGACGTAATGGCTAATGGGCCTTTCTCGTCAAAATATAACAACAAATTATAGTCTCATAAGTACATAATATAATGGGTTTAGATATTAGAGACCCTTCAAATGTTGGGCCTGGGCTGCTTGGACATGCCCCATAGTCGGGGCCTGAGTCTTGTAAATTTCTTAAATTTTCTCTTTCATAGAGTGTTGTACAGGTCAGATTGGTAGAATACTAGATTTTTTTTTCTTCGATAGGTGTAGAATACTTAGATTTCAATCTCTTGAACTTTCCTCCAAAAAAATGTTACCTCCTCGCCCCCTCCTTCCCGAATGGCCTAATTATCTACGTTTGTCCCAAAATTCTTGTTAATTTTATTAATTGATCTCAGAATTAACACTAAAAATTATATATCAGATTGTTTGGTGGGAATGAGTAAAATGTTTGGATTACATTATCCGTTAGAATCTTAAATCATGTGATAGTATTTAGATTAGTACTTTAGTGAAATAAAATGGAAATTATTATCTTTAAGTGAGTAGATCAAAGAACCATGTTAGAATTATCGAATTGAATACAAAAATAATTAAAAATGACATGCTTCATCATTTAATCGGACATAAATCAATTAAATATAATAAATTCATCTGCATTTGCATCATTTTTTTTAAATTGGACATATCATCAACGTCACATGTACTTAAATTTGTACCCAATTCAATACTTGTAAGATTAATCTAAATCAAATCCATCATCTCTTAAGATTCATTTTGTTCTATTTCCTATAAATCTCCATTCCTATAACCTGATTCACATTCTAAATTTTCGTTTCCATCATGAATCCAAACATACCTATAAAATATGATTATTTTAAACATTCTCAAGGAATTATTTTTTTTTGAAAAAACTTTACTACCCTACATGTATCATTTGCTTAACAATTTTTAAAAAAAAATGATCATTTGTTCAACATTTAATCATCTATGATGTGGGTGTGATGTTTGCAATTTAATCAACTTCTCCAGTAGTTACCAAACACAATTCTTGGCCAGAAAAGTTGGGAAAACTGCTTTTCTGGAAAAACAGTGGCAACAGGGCCTTCATAAATTGAATAAAGGAAGTCTGAAACCATTGCGTTATTTACATTTGATATAAAACTGTAACAAATGAACAGATAAAAGAGTCTAGATGCTCATAGCATAAGATAAACAACAATCAACTAAATATATTTAAGATATTCAAGCAATGTACTATAACGCTAAAAAGCTTGCATATCTAAATTGCACCTTAAAAAACTATTCATTAAAGTGAATAATTTAACTTCCAAGTACATCTGGGCTTGTGCACAATGAACTCTTTTTCTACAGTAACGGTGACCATCCATTCTAGACAGAAGAAGAACTATACTTGGCACATGAAGAGAAGAAAATATACGACTACTTCACAACCAAACCCCACCATCTTACAGTCAAAATTAGTCACCATTCTCAATACTTGCCAACCTAAGATACTAACTCTACAGTCTAAAGCACTTACTCAATACACTTGAGCCATTCTCAGGAGGTCTTGACAAAATACAGATTACTGCTGATCATGCAATATGGTCAAGTCCTGTCCATCCAAACATAGCTTACATAAATAATTGAAATATGTGTATGGGTGAAAACATCCAAAAGTTCTTAGGTTGGTATATCAATAAATACATAATGGAAGTAAGGGTTCAATCATTATATCGAATCAACACAATGATTACTAATATGCATCCTGCTACAGACTACATGATAAAAACTGTTCACTGTAATGCAACAAGCGTAACTTGTATTATTCGATTATCTTTTCTATGCACAACCAATGATACTAATATGCAATATTGACAGAACAAAAAGTTATCGAAAGAAAAACAGCAGTGCATAAAAGACGAGGTAAATAGGGTTAAAGGACAATAATTTGTTGTGATGACAAAGTACAACAAGAACAGATTCTGAACAATACAAGTCATGTAGTGCACCGTATTTTCAGGTCTTTAATCCCGTGTCATAATACAATTTATTTATACGTTACTTCAAAACCAAGCACGAGCATGTTTAATTTATTACATGTCTAAATATAATAACTTTAACGAAACATATATACATGTATATTAAATAGAGTAAAGTGCATTTTGTGTACTCCCACTTTAGTCAAGACACCACTTGCAATACTATAGTTCAAAATCGAGCAGTTGCAATATCAATGTTTGTATTTCAATGTACTTTGTTGCATTCCGTTAATTGAGGTTAACTCCGTTATTAATTTATGGAGTAAAGTGCACTTTGTGTACTCGCACTTTACTCTAAAGTACATTTTGTGTACCCGCACTTTGCTCAATACATCACTTGCAATACTTTAGTTCAAAATTTAGAATAAAGTGCGAGTACACAAAATGCACTTTAGAGTAAAGTGCGAGTACACAAAGTGCACTTTACTCCCTACATTAATAACGGAGTTAACTTCAATTAACGGAATGCAACAAAGTGCAGTGAAATACAAATATTGATATTGCAACTGCTCGATTTTAAACTATAGTATTACAAGTGGTGTCTTGACTAAAGTACGAGTACACAAAGTGCACTTTACTCAATTAAATATGATGCATCGATTTGCAGCTCTCTCTGGAAATTAGAACTGATGCATCATATTCATATATACACATGTATAAATTTAGTAAACATTCTTGCACAACCTAAAAAAGGAATATCAATTTGTACCTTATCATTGATATGCTTCCATCTGTAACATGAAAAATCTGCTTCCGGTTCTCCATAAATCTGAGCGGGATCTAAATTTAGTGACCGAGCAAATGTCTCTACCATCCTGCATAAGGTAAAAGGTACATTTTATGCTAGCTTTCATAAGTGTTGAGAAGAAGGGGCAATCTTGCGTTTTACTGAATCTGAACGACCGACAAAAGAGCAAGCTAATATCAAAAAGAAAAAATTGTAGAACATTTGAAGCTGATAATAAAAATATCGATACTAAAGCTACTCCAATAAGCATGCAAAACATCAACTGCAAAATTTTTACAAGATAATGTATAAAACAGATACTAAAGTGAACCCTCAAATATACAAATATGCTAAAAGATGTTAGTGAGGCGCAGAATTATACTTGGACTTCATAGCCCTCTCATTAAGCATCGAACAACAATATATCATTGTCGACGAAACCAATCTGACTAGAAATCACATATTGGGAATGTGACGGGAACAGAACTGAAAGCAGAACAGTAACATACTTTTCAGCGCATGCAGCATTCTAGCATTGGTTAACTATTTATAAAGAGCCAAACCTAGAAAATTCTTGCAAGAACAAGTTTGTGAATGTGAGTTTGTATTTCCTTGTGTGCAAGGGTATGCGCAATGCGCGTGAAAATGACACAATAAAGATCATTGAGCTAAAAGTGGGAAGTGAGTAAATAAAGAGACGCAACCACGTGAAAGCTAAACTTAATTTTCTGCAGTGTGCGGACTGTTTCACACAAAGAATGAACACATAGTTCTACAAAACTTAATAAATATAGTACATTATATATGTTTATATAGCAAACTTGCAAGCATACCAATAGTTTTAGATTAAAATCCAGCTAAATTGGAATTACATGCTTACACGATTTGCATTAAAATTTCTATGCACCTGTGGAATATTTTTTTTTCTTATTTAAATGAACTTACATATCCCATTTTGCCTTCAACATGGCTTGAACCCTTGACCTCCCGCAAAGAGAGTGAGGGAGATGCCGCTAAAGCAAAGAATCTAAAACAACTAAAACTTGCTTGGCAGCTAGCGTTAATGCATCTCCATGAAGCATATTGAAAATGGCAACTTATCGCAATTAATACATTTAAACTGTGCGTGATGCAGAAGAATAAAAATATCACGCTATAACTCATCTAAACTATGCATCTCTGAATTGTTGGTACTATTTGTTTTACCCTTGAATGCATCTAAAGAATGTGTCTCATATTTTTTCCTTCATTTTAGCTTTTCATATAACACGTTTCTTGTATGTGTTATCAGTTGAGCAACAAGGCATGATTTACCTGCATTACGAATGTGCTACTAAGCCACCTCAAGAAAATATGATATTTTGGGGCAGTAGCGCTAACATTTGTGCAATCTTTGGCATTCACCCTATCTTTATATGAGACATCAGAAGTCCATTTACAACATCGTAAAACACAAGTCAAACAAGTTTTACTAAATTACTCTATTCTGGTCACAAGTTTATTTAATATTTTATAGATTCTTAACTACTGTACTAAAATAGATTATAGAAATCCACTAAACTTTTACGACATCACATGTTTTTTACATCAAGTCGATAACATATATTTAAATCTTCTGTTCTACAATTTAGCCAATAACTTATTATGGAACCATGTGATATGGCTCAAACTTGTATTGAATCCAATTTCCGAATTCTGATAGGGTCACATTTTACAACTGAATCCGACTTAACTAGCTAGAAGCTTCTGATATACCAGATATATACAATGGGAATTCCGTTTCAAGTGTTTCTAGTGCTCTATATTTCAAATTTGGCAGCTTCTCATTCACAAACAAGATTCAGTTAGAATTAGGCCCGTATTAGTATATAATGGACACTTAACAAAATTTGATGTAAATAGATTAGCTGAAATATGGAAAAGATAATATAGAGATGGAAAATTTGTTGCTTCAATATTGCCCAAACATATTCATACCTGCCCAAAACAAATTCCTTTAGAAGGACAATATGTTACATGGATTTGGAGGATATTTAATTTAACTTTGGAAAAGATGCTGCGTGTTTTACTGTTTTCTGAGTGTAAAGTAAATTTTATGCCACAATCCTACATGTAACATTGTTCTTTGATAATTTTCAAGTACTGACATGTGCGAACAAGTTTAAGTCACACTTTCTCGAAAAAATCAGTTCTGACTCGTTCCCTTCAATTCTGTAAGGTATACATATGCAATGCACAACAGAACCTCTTGAAAGGTTCAACAAGGCTTGTTCTAGTAATTCTTAAATCAGAAAAAAGCCCAACTAAAACAAACATTTAATTTAAGTTTTAAAACCATTTAAATTTTACTCTTATTTATAAATGAACACTATAAGTAGGTCAGTGATCTTTGTAGAAGGTAAAAAGCAAGAATTCTCTAATACAGGATCTATATAGGGCCGGGAGAGTAAATTCCCTATTTTCTTTTGAGACTACAAATTTTCAAAAACTAATAGTTTGTTTACTTTACTTATTAAAAATTAGTGAAATAAATGTAATATGTATAAATAATTATAAATTATTTAATGAACACTATATTTTTTTAGTTAGTAAGTTTCATATTTTTTTTTTAGTATACGGTGACAACAAAACAATAATGAAAGAAAATTTTACTTTTGTGTAGGTGGAAATTATCAAACCTATAAACTCTGTTACTAATGAACAGGTACTAATGTTACATTTGGTTGTCAAGTATTAACACATGTCAACAATATCAACATATCATTTTATTTTTGCGGTGGTTAGGAATCAAATCTTAATCTTCACTCTTAATAAATAAATTTACGAATCGAACTATAATCTTCTTATTCACTAATAAATATATACTATGTTATATTGATCTGTTAAATTTCTAAATCCTTTCTTTATAATTATAAAATTATGTTACTTCTTGTAGTGTTAGGAATGGGAGTGTGAGATCCTTGATATCTCAAACTTTTAAATATTGAGCATTTAGTAGTAGTAGGATCCTACAATCCTTACATTTTTCATGGATATAAATAACATAGTTAACTGTCCAAACAGTTTAGCAGGATTTAAGCTTATTATATATAAATTATATTTTAATTAATGTAATCTATGGTGGATTTGACATTGAAAAGGATGCACAACAAGAAGCAATCACATGAACAACCAAGCATAGTATACAGTTGTGATGAATAAATGTTATCTAAGGAGGCACCATACATCTTTCCATATTCGACCATGAAAGCTCCAGCCAATGGCGGAGCGAAGATGTAAACCTCCTAGGGGCACCATACAAGTAGGCAGTGGATCCTATAGATACAAATATATTCAGATTTATTTTAGATTTTCTTTTCTTTTTTTCTAACTTTGGATATCCGAAATAAATTTGCTCCTATATGGAAACCCGATGAATTTGGATTTATATATTTAGTTTTGAATTTATTTTTTATTTGTTCAATTTTAAAAACAATCATTATACATCATCAACTATTAAAATACGATTTTTTGTAAAAACAAATTATGATACATCACACTGAATAAAGTCTAACATCAAAAAATTAGTGTGTTGTGTGTGATTATTGTCTCTCTCAATCCTTCCCAGCAGTCAAGCACATGTATGTTTAATATTTTAAAGTTTATATTAAGATCCTCTGGGTTTTGTCCCAGTCAGCTTTTGTGGGAAAAAAAACCACCAAAATAAATACTAATGAAAATAAGAGAGCAGCCTTGGGAATTTGGGGGTACAAGGAGAAAATGTTGTACATTGTTGTTTCTAAAAGTGTGGGTTTCATATAATTTTTTATAGAAATAAACCTCATGAGGCACGTGTACCCACAGGGTTCCAACTTCCATGCCTCCATCACTGGCTCCAGCCTCCAGGTATTTAAGTAAGTCTTCCACCCCCGCTTATTTCAAAGAATTAAAATAAGCAGGCGAGAAGGTAAAGAGCTATATTTATATTCTTAAATTGAATCCTAGTTAAGATACACAATAAGTTATTAGAAGATCTATTAAAGGGGATAAGACCCCTCTTACACTCATTATATATAGGAGATAAATTATAATTATTGTGAACTACACAAACATGCTTTAGACCTACCCACTCTCTCCCTTTCTACCCTTAGTTGTCAGATATACAAAGTTTATAAATGATAAGGCAGAGGAAGCACATAGGATTCACAGACAAAGATGTACATGTAAGCACATATGATCCAATTAACATGATATTCGAGCTCTGTGTAGGGAGGGGACCCAGGTTGGAGTCATCTTATCTCCCAATTGTTTAAATTGAATTATTTGTTTGTTCGTATAATTGTCCACTCCTACGAGTGATATTCACCTCAAACTTTTGGATGAGTTGGTTACTTATCAAACCGAGAGGAAATGAAAAAGATTTTGGACAGGAGGTTCTTATAAAAAGTAATATTGTAGTCTGTAGATATATTGAGAAAAAAGCAAAATGAATTAAAAGAACTGTAAGAGAAAGTAAACAAAGATAACACTTTCTAGAGAAAGGAAGGGTAAAATCATGGAGAGGTATCATGTAGAACTCTAAAAAAGATATGTACGAATATGAAAAGTATGAATATGAACAGAAGATATAGAGAGTGTGTACATATTTTGAGAGTTTGTATAAAATTTTAGGAGAAATAAATTTAAAATTTGTGTAAAATATATCACTGAAAACATGTTTGTTTTGTTGTGTCTATAAACGCTTGAAACATATAATAAAATATAAAATGCTCCAAACGACTCCTAAATTTTGTTTTGGAAAAAGTGTTCAAGAAAATAAAGTTCAAAGGGTTGTTAACAGACTCCCATTGGAATAACTAATTTACAAAGACTATCCAGTGTAGGCTGTGTAGCCCACTTAAGTTTAACCTTTTAATTGTTCGTACAAATTTTTCTTGGAAAAAAGAGTTACCAATTCAACTTTATTTAATTTCCATAAGAAGTAATGACATAAATTTCCAAAATTGTAACATATACTATACAGATATAAATAATGATCACCGGAGGCAATCCAACTTAATGTGCTAGCTAATTGTAATGTATTTACTATACAATTTTATCATTGTCAGTGAACTGTTTTCGTCTTTTACTTGCAAGCAAATACTGTTTACAAAACTAATAATCCTTTATAGAAGTCAACTTTTAAATGTTCAGCCAGATTAAAAACATTATTATTCCTGAGGGATATTTGTTCTCTCCTTGCTTTGACATAAAGAACATAGAAATCTAAAAGTTAACACGCACAAACACATACATGCATTCATATATATATATATATATAAACATTTATAAAAGACTTGGCCACTCAATAGTAGCCCAATCAATCAGGGGTAGTGACATAATGTTATTCAGCTCCCAAAAGAAGTTTCTTAAGTAATGAGATCCAAATACATTGTAAATGACAAAAGTAGTGTCGAAAAGATTAACTGAAATTTCCACATTTGGCAAATTAAATGATTTATAAGAATAAGGATATAAAACTGCAGTCAGATAAAACTAAAGCAACATGGTAATTTCAGGTATAACTAATTTAATTTCATGCTTAGAGGACCTAAAAGATTAACAAGCTAACCTAGTAGTCTCTGCGTCCTTCACAGGATCCAAGTTATCATAAACTGCGTCTTCATTGACATTGAAGCTCTCATCTTGAGTGCCCAATAGATCTATAGTTTCACAACTGGAACCGCAACGATTTGCAGAATTGGAAGCATTTATATCCTAGAAAATGTCGATATTCATCTTCTTAGGTACTTAAATTTATCCCAAAACCATAAAGTAACAAACTAAAAAGTATTCTATTGGGAAGAGGTGCAAATATAACCAACAATATCACAACGAATATCATGTGGCTGACCTCGTCATTCTTTTCAATGACTTCCTTTGAAGTAGAGGCTTTAGTAGAAGCAGCAGCACTACTGGAAGAAGTTTCCTTTTGCTCCTTCCGCTTTTTATGGTTCTTTTTTTGCTTCAGAGTTTCGACCCCCTTGGTATCTGCCAAAGTAATGGAACTCAAAAATTTTGATGTTTGCATAATGAAAAGCAAAAGCACCCAACATCTTTTAAACTACAATGTGCAACCGTAGGTTATGAAACAATTATAAAGCAATGGAAATCTTTGCAACATTTTTCAAACAACCAACCAGACCTAACAGAGTACCAAAAGTATCACAAAAAGATACCTAAGAAAATTAAACTATAAATATATTCCATCATTTTTACTAACAAAATGATGTATATTTTCCATATAATTTGAATCATTACTTTTTTAATTTTTAACATTGAATTTAAATCTTTTAAATCTGAATTGTATACACCCTTGACAACATATATGTCAGAACTTGCAAGTTTACACCAGTTTGGGCCAAGTCTAAAAATGATAACTCTTCATAACATTGTGATTTGTGCACCCAGGTAGCATACGAAGAGCTTCAGATATAGGTTATTTAAGTGAGAAAAAAGGTATGCATACTAGAAACGAAGGGGCGAAGAAAGGAAGGTACCTGTCAGGAATAGTGTGGGTAGCAATACTAGTATGTCTTAGTAATAGTATTAGTCAGTAAGGGTACTGATGACATTTACTCTTTATCAGTTTGTTACAGTATGTGTGTGCCTATAAATACTTGTAAGGGTGTTCTGTTCTGATTATGTTTGAACAATTATTCAGAAAATGGAATTCATTTCCACCAATCTCTTTCTCTCTCTAGATTCTGTTATGTCTTTCTCTCTCTATAACTGATTTCTATCTCTCTCTAGTGTTAATCTCTCTACAACCTATCAATTCTTCTCTGATTCTCTGCAATTCTATCTTAAATCTCTTGTTCTCTTACTTGTTCTACTGTTCTTCACTATCAAAAACACATGAAAACACAAAAACACTGAAAAACTAGAAAAGTAATTGGTCATGGCATGACAGTACCTCCATCTCCATTAATGAATGATACGAGATCGTCAACTTTACGAGTATCTTTATCTTGCCTAGGCTTTACGAAGTCCTATCATTATAGTAAATAATCAACAGTCAAATTTTGTTAAGAATTATGGAATTTTGAATAAATCCTCCATTAATCTTTATCAGATGAAACGTTCAAATTTCACCTTCAGATGCTCTACTTTCTTCAGTAATGACTCTCTCCTGTTAGAGTAAAGCTTTTCCAACAGCCTCCTTCGTATTTCATTATCACGGCACTCCCGTAAATTTGACTTTTCGGCCTGCCCAGTTGCTTAATCAACATCAGATTAACAAATAAAAGAAAACATGATTTTTTTCACCACTGGATATAAGACACTAAGAATGCTGGTTACAAGAAGAAAACCTCTGAAAGATCCACAGTTAACTTCAGCATATGGCATATCTCTTCAGTAGATTTATTACTAATCTTTTGAGCCACTGCTTTTTTGGTGCTACCAAGCAGTAGTCCCAGTTGCAGGTAGTTTGAAAGATTAAGCAACTCCAAGAGACTTCTTGGATCCTTTTGGAAGAAGTTCTCATCAAAACTCTTGTGCGCCTATTCAAAGGGAAATCAACTATAAAAATTTAAATATTTGATATCCTTCATGCTATTGCAAAAGAAATTCTGCCACATTTTATACCACAGGTATCATTTTTTTTTATATTTACTTGCTTACATTGTTACTGGTCATTGCTTTGAATTCAACGAGTTACCTGAAACCTTAATTTTGCAAATTTATCAACCTTTATAAATATGAACTTCTCGTAGCCCCATTCTAATTTTATTTGCCAATGTAAGAACTAGATTCTTTGTGATGCATTTTTCATAGTAGATGTCTTGTAGTTGGGAGAAGTAAAGAAGACTGTACAACAGTCTTAGTCAAGAAAAGAAAGGGCATGCCAATCATAAGGCTTAAGCAATTATATCTAACCTGGGAGGAGTGGCGTCCTAGATGAAATCTGCAGTAGTCAATCACTAAACTCAAAGTAGTAGGTTTAATTGTTCGAGGTAGTGTTATAGGATTGTTCTTCGAAGATCCAAGTCCTGATTTCATTTCATGACAAATTCTGGGGCATGCTATTGCAACCTCATGTTCCACTTCTTGTATAGAACCATCAGCAGTTCGAATCCATGCAGAGGATTCCATTGTCTAGAATCCACAATAAAGTATATACATAAGAATAAAACCATATGAATTTAAGGTACAGAATTTACAAACTCTATTGCAGTGAGAACAGATTATGTATGCTGCATGAGATCTCATTTTTAACACAAATACTTCAGGCATGTTAGGTACCCCCATGGAGCCTCCATAAATTTTAATCAAAAAGTTTCTATTCTAGTAAACATCAAAAAATTTAGGCAATCACTACACAGTTTTAAAATTTTGTATTATTATTTATATCTATCACTTTCAGTAACACAAGCAAAACAAATCACTTATTTGGTATTCTTTTTAAGTTCGGAACATATGGCACTTTTTAAATTATTAAAAAACCTTACTCGGCTTTCCCAAAATTTTACTGTGAAACAAAACACAAAAAGATAACAACATTAGAACAAAGCAGTAATAGAACCAATTTTTTTCCTGCTATACCCCTAATTTTAAATTAAATAAGTAAACTTCTGGGTAATTGATTTAAAAGATTTTCAAAATCACTATTTAACCCCTCTAAAAATGATATTTAATTTTTCACGTGAGCAATAAACCTAAACAGAAAACAGCCCTGAACTAAGAATATTAAATAAAAGATGAAATTCTTCTACTACTATCAAGCTTTAAGATTGCCAATTGTCACAACTTACACGGTGAAAGATATTCAATCAAGTAACATAGAGGGAGGGAGATGTGACACAAAAAAAAAAAAAACTTTGATATCAAAGAAAGTCATTCTGTTATACACTTATATAACATATTAAATAGGACAAAATAAGAATGCATAAGGATCATAATACGACATTACCACAGATTTGTTCACTTCTCTTTCAGCTTTAGACATGGTATTGGCAACAAGGTTGTCTGACAGATTCTATTCTCTTCACTTTACTATTCGGATGTGACCTGTATTACAAGAAGATTTAAATGATCAAACAAATTTAGATATGTGAACAAAAAGTTGTAGTGGAGATTGACATAGAGATTACTAGATGTGACAGATAATAGATGGGTTTGTTTTAATTATCTTAAAGGGATATCAAGAAATTTGATAAATTTACTTGAAAAATGCATATTCATTTAGACATCATAACCTTTAATGATTTGACTTTTAAATGCATGTCCACATAAAAGTTTCATCACTTGCAATGGAAGTTTCAAAATTAAACACTTTACATGATTGCATTTTAGTAGCTAGTAGGTAGCGGTTCATGGCAATTAAGAAAGGTAACGGATGTAGTGAATGAATTTACTATTTTATTGTTACTCTCAATACACTTTAAAATAATTTATATATATACATATATATTATAAAATACTACTCTAGTATAATATAAATAATCATGGTCTTCAAGTCTTCAACTAAAATTGCCAAAACGTTAATGGACTGAATAGTTAGCAGATTGCATTTAACTCAATGGAGCTACTACCAGTACTACCTCCATTTCAATTTAAGCGATGTTTGACTTTTTGACATGCATATTGAGGTGTAAAAAAATAAAATTTACAATAAAAATTAATGTTATATATGAGTATTACCTTTTTTACATTTTAACATCATAACACGCGTGCAAAAAAGTCAAAAGAAAATTTAATTGAAATAGAGGGGGTACCAGATGTAACCTACTACTATGAGAACAGAATGTATATTTTATACACACGGGGTCCACAACTGACAGCTATTTTCTACAAGGCTTAGCCTAGCGCATAACCTCTCCTCTTGCAATAAGAGGTTGAGGATACAAATCTCATAAAAGGCATGTGTGTGTGTGAGTAGTTAAAATTCAGGAATCGACATTGAGTAAAAAAAAGATTCATACTATACGAACTTCATTGTGCGCTATTATAAAAACAGCAAGTTTAATAAGGAAAAGAGGAAGAATCAAACTTGAAGAGCTAAAAAAAGTTCAAAAAAAAGAACCAATATTTTTCTCGCTACTTTGTATATTTATCTTATGTAATAGAAACTTGAAGCATCAAACATTATATCAAACATAAGAAAGAGCGAATGAACATCAAAAGCTAACCTTATTTGAGAAAAACATCGACACACAACATGAAATATCAATTATCAACATATATCATACACAAATATGCATCCCTATGCGACCCAAGTAAACTGATGCCAATAAAATATAAGAAGACATATAGAACATGCATATTAAACATACAAACTAGGTGTCTTTATCAGACCTGAGATAAATGACTGGAATATTGTGCGGTGGAACCTCTACTAAGAAAATCTAGTTTCTCTCTCTCAACTCAACCTACGTTCCTTTATATAAGAATATTAATGTGTTGTGTATACATACAAAAAGCATAAAAGTATAGTCACACTATCGCTGCTTGTGTATAAACTTATTGAATTAGTTTCAATCTGAGAAAGAGTATATTACTACATAATTTATTTATTTTTTATATTAAAATTTTTAAAAAAGACATAAATGAGTCTCCAAGTAAGGGGTCCCACCAATTAAACAAGTCTAAGAGTTATGAGAAATGTGAAACAAAGGTAGCTTTAACTAGATAAAAAGAAAGCTCGGGAAATTTTATTTAAAACAAATAAAAGTGGGGGACCCTTGACTTTCTATTGGAAGTATTATATGATGATAAAACTTTTCTAAAGAGTGGGTCCTACTAGTGCGACGTTTGGCACTTTACGAACATTCCTCGTGAAAGTATATTTTGTCCCACTCACGCATGTTAAGTTTTTCAAAAAGTAAGAAGCGGTTACAAAAAGCAACACGTTCATCACGGGGGAATAATCTTTGTAAAGTTGTAATTACAGATCTCGAAAAATAGGACCCACTAGTTACAGATTTTTTTATAAAAGTTAATGGGACCTACCTCTAATTTAGTTGCTAGTAAACATTCATAAAATTATTAGATCTAATGGGACCTATCTCTATACACATTTCTCATAATCCTTCCATTTTCTCAACTTTATTAGCGCAAATCTTGTAATCATTTATTTCTTTATTCTAAATGTACCTTATATAATCATGAATTTCAGATGAACAAGACCAACTAGTAAGAATTGTTTTTCGAAATTTTAGTGAAACTTGCCTCTCCCCGTTGGGCCCTTCTTTAAAATAAATAATAATATAGATTATTTGGTCTTTAGGACCGGGCCTCTTCTTTAAAATAAATAATAATATAGATTATTTGGCCTTTAGGACCCGACTCTTATACTTTTAAAATAAGATGTTAGATGTAATAATATAAATGAGAAATTCCATTAAAAATATGAGCCTTTTAAAATAAGAAGCTATATAGTTATAATTTAGAAAGATTACTCTTTTGGACCGGATTGAAATAATAAGAAGAATAATAATTCTTAGACAATATAATGTTTAATTAATTATATTTTGTAAATAGTAGATAGAATTTATGATGAGGAACGGAAGTGGAGATTTAACATATATTATTAATTAGTTTATATGTATCTAGTTTAGAGATAACTAAATTATTTATTTATATTTTTTATATGTGGGGCTTGTAGTTTATCTATTATTTAGTTTATTTTTTACAAGCCCAATAGTTTACGAGCCTGAGCCGAGTAGGTTATTACAGGGTATATATCTAGATACAAGTGACGTGATCCCCTATATATTACTTAGAAATGATTATTGAATTATTTTAAATATCAAATTAGGTCTCTTTCATGGGTTGAGATCCATCTTAATTTTTCTAGTGGTTGTGGTTGGGAACCTTGGGGCGGTGGGGTTTTTGCGGTTAATCTACCAAAAAGTCTGTATTTCTTTATTTTTATTATCATATCTCCGTTGTTTTACAAGTTGTTGTAACATCCTTGGGGTAGTGGATTTTTTGCGGTTAATCCGCCCAAGGTAATCTTTTTCATGTTTTTATTCAATTAATCATCACTTCTCAAAACTATTTTGCATCGGTTCATAATTTAATTCTTAATTTTACATATGTTAATTTTGATTTAGAATTTATTTTTATTATCTCAATATGTACATATAGTCACTATGATGCCAACCAAGTCGTAGAGACATAGACCAGAGAAACATTAAAGGTAATTTATATAATTTTCAACGTAGATGAACAAGAAATCATAAAGCTTTCACTACCTCAAGCAAAATTCGTAAATTATAAAAACCGGATTATTGGTTTTGAAATAAATTTATTTGCCTTTAGCTCACCTGGGATACTTAAGAGCCAAAGTCAAAGCCTCATTAACATCTTCAAAAGTGTCACCTGCATTATTTAATGCAATCCTTGCAACAACCCTGAACGTAATTTGGTCTCATTAACAATTTTTAATGTCACACCTTGCTCAACAAAGTATGGTAGATCACATAATGAACTGCATATTCTAAGATAAATAGTCCTTACACATTTTTATTATTTTTATGTAAAAGGAGCAAAAAAAGATAAATAGAAAAGAATACTTGCAAACCTCCAAACACACATAAAATTTATGGCAATCATAAAACACTAACACGACTACAATATTGGGGTTTTAATCACGAGTATATATGTTATTCATTGGATCATTTGTTTAACTAAGTTGTAAAACCCCAGTCCCACATTGAGGAGATTTGGGACTTTAGTTTAGTTTATAAGGGTAAAGTACTATCACTAAGTGCACCAACAAATCATGATCTTTTAGGGGCCTGCGGTGGAATTGTGGACTACCCAAGTTGATAATTTAATAAAAGTTATGTTAAATCCTAATCACAAAAAACTATTCATCACCATAAAGCATGGATGTTACAACAGTTTTCATTAATGTTCATCCTTATAGTGGTCAAGAAATAGGCCATAGGAGTTTAAGTGAGGTAATCATGATCTTTTTGGGACATGTATTGGGCTTGTGGACTATCCAAGTTGGCTGCATTTGGGTCAGTGTACTTTCGCTTATTTCGGAATCGGGACTTGACCCAATTTTCAGAAAAGGCTCGGGATTTGACCCGAGTTGTCACAAAGTTATTATGGACAAATGATTTATTAGGTTATGATTAATGTGATATCTTGAGCTACTTTGCAATTATGTTAAATCCTAATCACAAAAAACTATTCATCACCATAAAGTATGGATGTTAGAACAGTTTTCATTAACGTTCTTCCTTATAGTGGTCAAGAAATAGGCCATTGAATCTAAGCATAAAGTTCATACCTATGGGCTATCCATTCAAGCCCGACTAGGACGTCGGGAGTTTAAGTGAGGTAATCATGATCTTTTTGGGACATGTAGGGGGCTTGTGGACTATCCAAGTTGGCTGCATTTGGGTCAGTGTACTTTCGCTTATTTCGGAATCGGGACTTGACCTGATTTTCAGAAAAGGCTCGGGATTTGACCCGCGTTGTCACAAAGTTATTACGGACAAATGATTTATTAGGTTATGATTAATGTGATATCTTGAGATACTTTACAATTATGTTAAATCCTAATCACAAAAAAACTATTCATCACCATAAAGCATGCATGTTGGAACATTTTTCATTAACGTTCTTCCTTATAGTGGTCAAGAAATAGGCCATTCAATCCAAACATAAAGTTCATATCCGAAGAAAATCATTCTATTTGTTAAGTACATAAAACGTGAAAAGTCGACACGAGCTCACCCCAATAAAAGTTCAGCATCAAACATTTCTTCCACAACTACACTTTTCTTAAGTAAACATCTAAAACTAATACAAAAAACCAGTACAATTCAATTAATGTGTACCACATAAGATCTGTATAGATTGGTTTGTCCAATTTGCACGGCTGAGACCCAGCTTTTGTGATGCCAACTATTATTAGCTGAAAATGATTCCTATGAATTAGCCAATGAAATTATTATGGAACTTCAGTATATCTATACCTTAATATCTAAAAGAACATGTGAAGTAGATGTTGCTGCACTGAGTGCCTCACAAATTACAAATCCATACATATCCATTACGATCCTGAACAACAAAGAAATGAACTTTAAGGTCTACATGTGCCAAGTACCAAGAGGTCACTAAGGTCTACACTGAATCACAACCTATATATAGAAGGAAGGAAATACATTTACAACTTTAATGAGTCATGCCCTTTAATTTACGATCCCTTAATTCCGTGACATTCAAGACTTAATACATGAAGGAACAGAAATACCAAAAGTTGCCAATAAGATTTTCCAAGTGAAGGCATGCAAAACTGAGAATGAAGCATACATTACACCATCCATTTGAGTTGTGGTTTTCAATTGCAAACTACACCAATGAAGCATACATGAGACCATCCATTTGAGCAATGAGAGAGCACAATATCACTTAGGACAGGGAGGGGTTGATGGACCATTTTAGATAGCCAGCTAGGTCAGTTTCTATGTTGAACATGCATCTCACCTTTATTGAGACAAAAAAAAAAAACAAAAGAATATTAAAATATAAATCATAATCATAGTACCATCATATACATAGAAAAAACAAAAGATAGAACTAAGAAAGATGGCAATGAAAAGGCATTCTGAAGTGACAACAGATATATCACAAGGATCTTTGGTGCAGGTCATTTTGAATTGACTGCTAGACTGATTATTGACAATCTGAAAACGTTGATCCTAGTATAAAACATTGGTCGCATTTATCACTAATTATTGGTACTAGCTTACATCCTCTGCGGTGCAGGGATAACTTTTAGTAAATTTTTTATCAACATTTGTATTTTAATATTTGTTTATATTTGCATCTGTTTTAGAGATACGTTTAAATTAGAATAGTTATAAGCGTTTTAATTAGAATAATTAGGTTGTTTAGATATGTGTTCAAATTAAAATAGGTTTTCAAAATAATTAGGCCCATTGAAATAGGTTTCTAAACCAAGTACGCTTTTAACTTAGAATAGTTGTATGTGTTTCAACTACGGCCTGTTTTTTAATATAATTAGGTCCATTAAAATAGGTTTCTTTAATTATTGGGCCCGTTTTAAAATAAGTAGGACTATAGATGTGTTTAAATTAGAGTAGTGAATGTGTTTCAATTAAAATAACTTCTAGTAAAAGTTTAAAATCAATAACCCCGTATACCAGCCCAAATGTGTTTCAATTAAAGTAACTTTTAGTAAAATAGATTTTAAAATAAATAAGACCGTATATCCACCAAATACAAACAATGGTTTTCTACCGTAACAATTACCCTCTTCCATTTAAGTCGACTAAAGCACTACTAAGAAACTGACATCTGTTCATCTCAGATTACCACCTCTTATCTAGAAATCAAATTGACTCTAATTTTAATTTGTTTGCACACAACACTTTGATAGTAGCAGTTTAACAACTCGTGAACAAAGATCCTCTATCGTGAATTTCCTTTTTATCACTAGTCTCAAGTTCGAAAAACCGAAACAAAAACTATGTGCTCAAATTCGAACATTATATCGAGTTCCATGTATTCAGAATTCAGTCACTTCTATAAATTAACTTTAGGTTTGTATACTAAACCTACTGTAGCTAAAACTCCTAAAAAATGTATTAAACTAAAAAAATAACCAATATGAGCATTGAAAAGACAGAATAATCATCATAAAGTATGAAACAAAATTAGGTTAAATCATCTATATAAGTAAAATTAGAGAGAATACATACAGATGTTTTGTATGTATAGAAGTTGCGGGAGATAAGCCAGCTTGATTTAGATATGAGGGACCCATAATTTACCGCCGGAGCCATTTCTGATGTCCCTCCGGCAGAAAACAAGGTTCGGATCAAAGTGGTACAATTATAAATATAAATATTTATTCTTGGGTCATCTCTAATTTTAATTAGTATTACTGCTATCATCTCACTATTTAAAAAAAATATTTAATAAGAGTGTTGTAAAAAGCGGGAATCGGAGTTAATTGGTGAATGCACCGTCCAGGGATTAATCGGGTAATTGGGGATTAATCTGAATGATTAATCGGATCATTAATCGGAATAAATTTAATAATATTTTTATATACAATTATATTCATATATATAATTGTTTCGTTATTTCAACTAAACATATGTTATTATCATATATTTATGCAAATATGTTAAAAATGTTATATAATTGTAATAAATAAAATTTTGAAGGTTTAACTTTTCAATTAGAGATCAATTTAAGAGGAAAAATAAAGAAAATTTGTGATTTAGGTATCTAAAATTATAATTATATGTACAGAAATAATATTTTTTCCCTATTGTTTAATCAAGTTTCTACCTTTTAAATTTTGAGCTTTTTTCATAAATACCCATCCCTAAAATCTTTTTTTCAAAAATACTATGTTTTTTTTGAATTTTTTTGAAAAATACCAACTTTTTGAAAATATTTTCAAAAATATGGTCTGCAACTTGATGCAACCAGCTGCAACCTAAAACTATTTGCAAAAATATGGTGCAACTAGATGCAACCAAATATGCAACTTATAAAAAAATTAATAATTGGAATAAACTTTGGTTGCATAACAGGTTACATAAGTAAGCAAATGCCCCTACGGGGCCGATTAACTGAAAGGTTAATGGAAACAATGGGGGAAGTTGATCAATTTTCAATTTTAGTTTAAATTTTTATAAACTTTAATTCGTTCTTGAGATTTGGAATAGAGTTTGATGTTATGGGTTCCGTAGAATTATAGATCGTTGTAATTAAAGATTGTTTATGTAAAAAAATTTGAGTTTTGAGTAGTTTCAAGTTCGCCGGAATTAATGGTGGTTCGCCGGATTTCGAGTTTGCCGGAAAAAGAAAAAGGTTGCAACTGGTTGCACCGTATTTTTGCAAATATTTTTAGGTTGCATCTAGTTGCAGACCGTATTTTTGCAAATATTTTCAGAAGATGGTAAAATTGCAAAAAAAACTTAGAAAAAGTAGTATTTTTGGTAATTTCTCTTAAATTTCTAATTATTTTTTTAATTATAACTATTTTTAAATAATTAGCCCGATTTTTGACCGATTAATCCGAATTTTGACCGATTCAGCCGATTTTTGACCGATTTTCTGAAAAAACGATTAATTGACCGATTTTCGCTTAATCAGTTCGGTGACCCGCCGTCTAGCGATTAATCGGCGATTAATCGGGATTAATCGCCGATTTTTAGAACACTGTTTAATAATAATAAATTAAACAAACTAAGTAAATCTATCTATTATATATCTAATACATGTTTAGCTAAGCAATTTAATTCATTTGAACCATTTTATCATCGTTTCTATTATATCTTTTCAGGATTATTTTGGTCTTTTAATATTAATATATTTAATACATATTATTAAATGTTACAAAATTAATATACATGCATACACACACATACATGAACACATATATACATACATACATGCATACATTTATGTGAATATACGATAATTTTTCACTAAACGGTTTTAATTTTTTGATTGCATACTCGTGCATACATACATACAAATATATATTAATAAATAAATTTATATAAATGTATGATCATATATGTTAATATATAACATTTGTTGTTACACTATTATTTAGATTTATATGAACTAAATATTGTAAAAAAATATATTATTTCGTTAAAATTTATATATTAAACATGCATGTGATTTATAGTTATTTATATCTCTAATAAATCAAACTATATATAATCTCTGACATATTTTTAAGTATTATATTTGCATGGCACAAATACGTTCAAATCAACAAAAGATAATAATAATAATAATAATAATAATAATAATAATAATAATAATAATAATAATAATAATAATAATAAAGAATTTTCATGTATATAAACGTAATACAAACTTGTACTAACTTTACTTGTTGTATAACTCAAAAATTGCTACTCGAATACGCAAATGTACTAAAACAATTCCGAACAAACCAATAGTTTACTCATATTTAGAGTATGTCCGTGCATTGCACGGACTAAAGAGCTTTTATACTTATAATTGAACTTTAAAAGATTTAATATTGATATAATAAAGTGCGTTGTTATGTGTATTATTAACTAGTTGAAAAAACTGCGCTTCGCGGCGGCAACGACATAATTTTTTTTAAAACTCTATCAATTAAATTACAAAAATTACTCGATCATGTCGTCCTCTCGTGAAACACGCTTTCCTTTTTAATATCAAAATCTCAAATTTAATGTATTGAATACTTGTGTTATATATTAATTTTCATGTTAACATACTCATTTTTCTAATGAGTAGCTCTCTCGTTTAAAAAATACCTCTATCAATTCAATTACAAAAATTATTTGTTCCTCCCTAATAGTCTTCCTCTCGTGAAACACATTTTTCTTTTTAAGATCAAAATCTCAAATTTAATATATTGAATACTTGTCTTTTATATTAATTTTCATCTTAACATACTTCGGGTGTTGGCCCTTAATGGCACTATTTTGGATCTAAATTACCAAAATAGCACTGATACAAATCTTGGCCCTCTGATAGCACACTAGTCACGCATTTGGAAATCACGTTACTATTAAACGCAAGCTATTCTTACGTTTAGGGTGATTTAGTACTATTCAGCAGAACTAAACGCATCAGATAAAAGCGTTCAAACAATAAACACATGTGGTACGTTTTCAGAGGCTTAACGCATGTGGTACATACGTTGACTCAATTCACGCGTGTATAACATGCGTTATTCTGGCTTCTCCAAAATTCCTTGTATCCCTGGCACACTAGTCCACAATTCATTTTAAATAATTAAAAATGAAAGCTAACTTCCTAATTTTAAACACACACAGCAATGCAACGCCCACGTGTTCCATTACTTTTACCCTCTTCCTGGAAAGACGTCGGATAAAAATATAACGCATAATCTATATTCGTTATGTATGTGCCAGCCTGGGTCTACTTTTATTGGAATGCTAGTTTGGACACTTCATCTTATTTTTGTGCTATTTTGGCCCATTTTTTACGTAGTTCTTTCTAATGAGCCACTATTTCGTTGTAAAAACACATGTATAAATTCATAATCCTTTTTATTTCGGATATAACTTTTAACTATATGTCTTTCATATTATTTGAACTCTTCTCTTCTATAAATTCGCACACATGTTCTATTTCGAATAAAATTTTTAATTATGTCTACAAAAACCTATTTTACTTCTAATAAAACTTTTAATTGTATGTATGTTTTATCAATTCGAACTATTCTCCTATATAAATTCGAACATTTATTCAACTTTCAATAGAACTTTTAATTCTATGACTTAGTGTGACAACCCGGGTCAAATCCCGTGTCTTTTTCAAAAATCGAGTCAAGTCCCGATTCCGAGTCCGAAATAAGCCAAAGTCTACTGGCCCAAATGCAGCCAACTTGGGTAACAACTAGCCCACCACATATCCCAAAAGATCATGATTTGTTAGTGCTAATTAGTAGTAGTACTTTGCCTTATGAACTGAACTAAAGTCCCAAATCTCCTCGATCCCTGGCCATTGTGGGATAATACCGGCTGGCTTCGTGTCCCCACCTCCGGCAACTTGCCTCGACAAGCTTTCGAGAGTCGGCTCTGATACCATATGTGACAACCCGGGTCAAATCTCGTGTCTTTTTTGAAAATTAAGTCAAGTCCCGATTCCGAGTCCGAAATAAGCCGAAGCCTACTGGCCCAAAATGCAGCCAACTTGGGTAACAACTAACAACTAGCCCACCACAGACCCCAAAAGATCATGATTTGTTGGTGTTAATTAGTAGTACTTTGCCTTATAAACTGAACTAAAGTCCCAAATATTCTCGATGTGGGACTGGGGTGTTTTACACTGTTAGGCCGAATACACAATATATAATCAAGTATGTATGAGAATAACAATTAAGAACACAGGTTTGTAAATCAACAAACTGAATTATATTAAATAATTCTCTCTTAGTGATGTTAATGAATCACAAAGAGCTTCTAGGTTACAAGAATAATATATTCAATGATCGCATCCCTTCTAGGGATAACCTATCTGTGTTTTTATAGTACACAGTTACACAATCCTTATCTAATTGATATTCCTACAGATTAGCTATACAATTGATATCAATTAAGGATTGCTTCTTATCTTCTATTCCGTCTTCTTAGCTGTATCAATATATTCTGCTTCTTTCCATCTTCAGAATATATTGCTTCTAGAATCTTCAATTCAACACCGACAGCTAATTCAACTAACACCCCGTCAGACTTTAAATAAACTCTGACCGGCTTCCTTTAAACTCTTCACCCTGTCAGAGTTTAATTAAACTCTGACCGGCTTCTGATAAACTCTGGTCAGTACCTGTTGCTTAAACACTGATAAACAAACGTCAGCAATTATATCTAACAATCTCCCCCAACTTGTTCATAATAAAATGTACAAGTTAAACATATAATTGATGATGTCAAAAACATTTAACAAATGCAGTGTTTAACATATAACAGAGTTTAATTTAAAAACAGAGTTTAAATTTGACTTAGAATAGAAAATATATTAAAAACTTACAGTCAGACTTTACTTGATTTCTTGAATATCAGGCACTGTCCTGATATAGTCTGATAGCAATTTCTTTTCAGCTCTTTCTAGATCTTCCACCATGATCTTCTTCACTTCTTTCAACTCTGGATCAGATTCTCCAGTCTGATAAATTGCAGCTCTCAGAGAATAGATGGAATTCTTCCTCATCTCATTCTCTAGCTTAATATAATAAGCTTTATCAGATTCTAAATTGAATTCAAGAACTTTTGTACCCAGTGCTGTTCTGAACTTAGCACTGTTTCTTTTCATCTCAATAATCTTCCCATGTGCATTTCTGTATTTGGGAATATATGCACTTGATACTCCTCCTCCAAGCATCATCTTCGATCTTAGCATCTTTTCTCTGATAACCGAAGCAGCATTGTGAGTATTTCTATTTTTGACTTTCAACAAGTACAGAACATACTCCAATTCTTGGTAAGATTTGAGATTTATATCAGACTCTGCAACCTTATAAACTCTTCCATCATTCATAAAGTACAACAAAAATTCCTTCTTCAACACCTTATGAAAGATCATTTGAACAGAGTCTAGCATATCAAGATTTTCTTGAGTGATAATACCAGATTCTGCCAGTGAAATGTTGTCTTGAGATCTGTTATTTGTTCTTCTCTCTCTGTGTGAACCCAGTCCAGATTTATCATAGGCTTCTTTTCCCAATACTGTTCTGGTTTTTGAGAAATTCACAGCTTCAAGCTTTAAGTCTTCAAGAATTTTTGGTTTGCTGAATCCTGGAAGTAGTGTAGATTTCTGTACAACTTGAGCAACGTCAGAGGTTGTCATATCTTCAATAGAAACATCAACTTGAGCAGCGTCAGAGGTTGATTTATCTAATCTTGTTTCAACTTGAGCAATGTCAGAGGTTGATTTAAACTTCTTATTCAGGTTAGGCTCTTCAATCATTATGCATTTACCCTTATCAGAATTTCTAATCACAGGTCTCCTTGTATATTGTATACTCTGTTGAATATTCTCTTTGATAGAAATACCAACTTCTTTCTTTCTAGGAGCCTTGATTTCCTTTTTCTTGTAGATTCCAGCTTCAAGATTTTTCTTGTGTTCCTCAGCAAGCATTTGTTCTTCAGCCTGGATATCTTCAATAGTAACATTCTTTCCATGCTCTTTCATGAATATCTTAGCAGCAATCTCTTCATCAGTAGATGGATTAGTTGAAACAACTAAACTCTTGAGTTTTGAAGTAGATTGGCCACCAGAGTTTATCTTGTCAGAGTTTGTTTCTCTATCAGAGTTTACTCTTGTCCTGCTTTGCCTTTGAGCAATAACCTTTCTTTTATTTTCTTTGTTTCCCCCATCAGTAAAATCATCCCTCCGTCTCAGAGCTGGAGTGTCTTTGCATTTGTCTTTAGGTACACTCTCCCCCTTTTTGACATCATCAGAAAGTAGTACTGATGTCAGCAATTCAATGGCAGTAGCAATGGAATTCAGTTGAGTAGACATTGCATTCTGATTTTCCTCAACTTTCCCAAGCCTCTTCTTAATTTCCTCAGAATCCTTGGCTTGCTGCTTGAGCATAGAATAATAAAAAGTTCTGTCAGACTTGAAAGAAAGATCCTTCATACTGGCTTCATTCCTTAGATTTGTAAGCATTTGTTGATTCTCATCAAATCTATTATGAAGAGATTTGACTTGAACAACAGTTGCCTGTAAGCTTGTAAGTACATCAGTATTTGAGATCTTCTTGACAGAATCAGATAGAAAATCAGCAGCCCTTTGTGCTGGGAAGACACAATCTGCATCAGCCCATTTGTTGTAGTACATATTCTGGAAATGCTCATTTCTCTGTCTATTGACTTCCCTTTCTTCATCACTATTGACATCATCAGCCAATGAAACTTGAATGCTAGGAAGTGAATGAGAACCCTCAGCATCATTTCCAGCTTCTTCATTATTGTCTGCTTCATTTGCAGTAATAATATTTTCAGCAGTAAACTGTGCAGCATCATCAATTTTCTCCTCTTCTACAGCTTCAGGAATATCAGAGTGAACCTGAGCAAAAACCTCTGCTTCTCTTTGAACAATCTCAACAACATATTGTTACAAAGCTTCAAGAATAATATTCTCAGAGTTTAGCTCATCAGCAGTCTCTTGTTCCTTTTCCATCACAGCTGCATCAATTTTCTCTGTGACTTTGATTTTCTGATTAACCTCCTCACCTTTGTCAAGATCACAAGAAATAATTTCAGTGTGAGTGGCCAGAGATTCTTCTACCTGATCAGTTACTTGATCAGCTTCCACACCCTCTGTATAATGATCAGAATGTATAGAGGTGTGTGCGTCAAAATCAAAAACTCTGCTATCAGAATGAGTAGCAGCTTCCTCAACTACATCATTAGCCAATGATGTAGGAGTTTCTATATCCAAATCCATCATAGTGGCATCAGTATTTATCCTGTCTAGATTGACAGCTTCAGTATTTGCAGCATCCTCCTGAACAGATACTTCAGGAGCTTCAGTGTTTACAAACACTCTGTCCTCATTAGCAGTTAGAATATCCTCCTCAACAACTATTGCAGGAGTATCTTGAGAAACAGCTTCAGTCACAATCTCCTCATTCTCTGATGCAGGAGCTTCAGTTTCCTCAGAAACTCTGTCCATATTGATATTTATAGCACCAAAAAGATGTGCAGCCACTAGTCTTCGTTTTCTCTGATGAAGAGTTTCTTCATCAGTATCAGTCTCTGAGGCTTCAACAACAGACTTTGCCCTATTGGCTCTTCTTTTCTTTAGCCTTGTCTTCTCAGGTATCTCTTCAGGTTTTGATACCCCGGCTTCAGTAGATGATCTCTTTGCAGGTTTAGTACCAATATGTTTGGTCCTACCTCCCCTTGCAGGTTTAACAGAAGTTGATGGAGGTAACTCTGTGTTTAAAGGTTCTGGTTGAGATTCAGCTTGTGTTTGTGGATTTACTTGAGCATCCACAAACTGTTGCACAGAAGCAGGTAGCAAAAGGTCTCCAACAATTCCTTTCTTAACATCTTTGTTAATGAGATCAGAAAATACTCTCTTGTGTAATTTAAAACAAGAAACATCTTCATTAACAACATCTACCCCTTCAACACAGTAAGAGAATAAAGTCTGACAAAATCTAGAAAAGTATACTACTCCTCTATTCTCTGTCATTTTCTCTCATAAATTATTCAAGACAAGTCGTGCAAGATCAAAATGATTATCGAATAAAAGAGAATACCCGATTTGCAGACTGTCCGTGGGAATAGCATCCCAGTTTGTGCATTTCTTTCCGAACGTTCTCGTGATGCAATCAAAGAAGAAGCTCCACTCCTTCCTTAAGAACGGTCGCTTCAGTTGTCCAATTTTATTCAAGGGACCAGAATACCCAATCTCTCTCATCATCCTTAGCAAATCAGAGTCACCCATTCCAATGGTATAAGAAGGATACTCAGGAAACCCCATTGCATCTCGAATAGTACCAGCAGTAATAACATACTCTGTTTCTTCAAACTCAAAGATTATGGATGGGCTCCCAGACTCACCACCATCATCATAAACCCCTGTCTCCCAGAACGCCTTGATTTGTAAACCAGAAAGTTTGGCTGGTTCAACTAAAGCACGCCCAATCGCTGACTGAGCAAGAAACTTTTGAATCATATGAAATGCTTCTGGTGCGTTTGCAGTGTTTAGTGGTGCGGTATAGTTGTTTGGAACGAACTCTAACCCAGACGAAACGAAAGCTGTGGTTGCCATTAGAAGATTTTGAAGAAAGAACAAGTAATCGATGTGAAAGCTTAACAGAGTTTATGTGTAGAAAGGTGTTTGTGACTATGTGTGTGTGATAATAGATGTGAATGAGTAAGATGTGAAAAGTTTAACTGAAGATGTGTGTATTGTATTTAAAAGAAAATTAAAGATTAAAAACTGAAGAGTTTTTAACCATTAATACACAACTGTCTTACTCCTATAATCATGTGAGTGGGACACATGTCAAACGTGCATACGCTGACAGCTGTATTGAACAACTTCCAATACACACGTGCAGACGTGGAGACACCTGGCATCACATAAGACACTCAAAATATCCGCTTATTGGCCAAAAAAAAAATCAATAATAATAAAATTATCAATTTTAATATTTCAGAAACATAATAACGAAGTACGAAGGAGCTCAACAGTCAGAAGAATAATGACTGTCTTGGAACTCCGCACTTTACTATCCCCATAGCTTCGAGCCAAGCAAAACCTTTCAGTTGCCCTGTTGGATGCTATAAAAGCTAGAGCATTGTAACAACAGGCAATCCATATATTAAACCAATACCATACATCAAATGGCAGGAACCTTTGAATTCATGGATGTAGAAGCATTCTTGAATATGAACTGGCGTCAACAAGCAAACTATATTATTGATGAGTTTCTTGTTTTGTCATTTCTGAACGATGAAGGTCTCATTGCTGATGATGAAATAGCTGAAGGACCTATCTCCAATCCCTATGTGCACATCATTCGTCCTGGACCATATGATGTGCCCATCCTTGCAGATGATGAAGCTGTGGAGATTTGTATGATGCTCTTTTATCAGAGCTACTTGACGGGTTCGAAGAAGAAATTCTGTTGCCCAGTAAATAACAATTGTAGAAGGGGGTTGAATACAATTGTATAAGATTCTCGACTTTATATAACACAAATATGAAAGATCAATAACAATAACAATAACAATAACAGCTTTATTAACTTTGATATAAAACTGTTACAAACTCTCTTAAGAAATTCTGATGTTCTTAAGAGCTGCTAGCTTACAAAAACTCTCTCAAGAAATTCTGTTCTTAAGAGCTTCTCTCCGATTATGTTCTCTCTCAAATGAATACATAAATCGAAACCAAAACTGTGTTTATATAGTGCACACAACTTCTCTATCAATAACAAGATAAGTCCTAATCATAACAAAGAACAAAGATAGAAACATATCTTTAATCGATAGCTGCATTCTACAAACCAGGAACAAATAGAATAAACTTCCATGTTTATCTAGACTCCAAATATAACTCGAAGTAGGAATCCTGATCAGCTTCAAGTCCTGATGATCAAACCTGATCATAGTCTGAGTAGGAATCCTGATGATCAATAAGATACTGACGCTTGATCAAATACTGATGACCATGCAATACTGATGACGTCAGCAATCCTGATCAGTTGAGTCTAGCTTCTGACGATCATTGAATTCTGATCTAACAATCTCCCCCAATCTCATACTTTGTAAAATAAAGTATAGATTCCAAATATTCAATGATGTCAAAAACATGTATCAAAATGTACGAGTATCTTCAGAAACAACTTATCTGTTTAAGCTTTTTGATAGAACAGATTCATCTTCAAGAAATTGGATAATAAACTTTCTTCTTTTTCTTCAAGAATTTGAATCAGTCTTTCCTTAAGATTTCTGAGTTCTTCATCTTCCTCATTAATCTGGTAGATAGCTGCTCTGAGATTCTGTATGGAGTTTCTCTGTAGACTGTGCTCTTCAAGCAAAAGATAAGCAATTTCCTTCCCATCAGGATTGAGAGAAAGATGAGTCATGCCAAAATTTACTTCTTTAACAGCAGTACCCCTTTGCATTTCCACATCCTGACCTCTTTGATTTAAGTACATGGGAATATAATTACCATCGAAATTACTGTTTCCATCCAGTCTTCTTCTTATAGTTGACAAAATCATGTCACTCCATTCTTTGTACACTTGGTTCTTCCATCTTAACAGATAGTGAACATATTTCAGTTCCTGTGTAGTTTTCATCAGCAGATCTTGAATAGATAGAATCTTCACACTACCATCTTTCATGAAGTACAGAAGCTTTTCTTTCTTTTCAAAACCATCATGACAATCTATAACTATATCAACAACTAATAAATTGTTCAGGTTTTTAGAAGTTAAAGTACCTCCAATTTCTGTCAAGGAGTAAGGATCAACATATGACATATTCAGATATTCACCATCTCTGTGTCCAATACCTCCTCTTGAATTACTTGACAATTGCTTCAGATTTGAAAACATCTTTAACCAGAGTGTTTTTGATCTAGCCATATCAGACAAATCAACAACACTTGAAGCGCTTGTAATAATTCCACCAGACTGAAAATTGATAGGTGTATCACAACTTAATGTGCTAATATGTTTCCACTTCTTGTATTTCTCCTTTTCATGAGCGTAGCTTCTTTCAAGTAAAGATTCTTGTCTGCTTGAATTTCTCCATTTTCTTTCATTTGAAACTTTAAGCCTTTGTAGATAGAGATTAAAATCTTCATATGTTCTCTTTGTAATATCTCTTCTTATGGCTTCTTTTTCTTCATCTACTTCTTTGTTGTGACAATCAACAACAGTAGATAAGATTATCAAATCAACCTCTTGCAGAATTTCAGATTCGTCAGGATCTTGAATATTGTCAGGATTAGAATCTTCAATTTGATTTGTATTGCTGAGAGTTGATTTACTTGATTTTCTTCTCAATTCAGGTTCTTCTTCAACAATTCCATCATCACCAAAAGTAGATCTGTCAGGAACTACTAGAGTTTGAATAGGTTCAGGAATTTCTTCAATTCTTAACCCTCTAGACCTTGTCTGTCTAGGTACTATTTGAGTTGAAGAACCTCTTTTACTTCTTCTAGCACCTCTCCTACCTCTGCTTCCTCTACCTCTAGCAGGAGCAGTATAGCTTTCCATTGTCTCTCTTTGTAGTCTCAAGAATTCTTCATGTGAGAGATCTGGATATTCTTCACTTGCTGTAGAGAGTGCTTTTCTTGCATATAATTGTTGAACTCTTTTATCAGTGTGATATAGAGTAACAATTCTGCCATCTTTTGTAGAAAACTTCTGGAATAAATTTGATGCATCTTCAGGATTATCAATAATTACATCTTCATCACCTTCAGGAATTGTAGCAAGAATGTGTCCATGACCAGGTGTCAGGATTTGATCTTCCGTCAGGATCTGAGATTGCACCAATGTTCTTACTGTCTTAACTCCAGAATCAGAAACATGAGTTGACTGCGTTGTTTGACTTTGAGAAGTTTGGATTGTCTTCATAACAACAGCATCAGAGGTTTCTCCTTGTATCGCTTTGTCACCACCATCATCTCCAGTATCATCATCATTATTTCTTAATACTAGATCAGGTGTACATTTTGTCTGAATAACCTTCTCCCCCTTTTTGACATCAGGATTTGACAATAATTGCAAAATTAAGGAAAGAGAGGCTTGAATTTCAGTTACCTTAGTATCCAGAGAATCAATTCTTTGATTGATTGAGGTTTGTTATGAAACAACAGATTTCACTTGGGATTCCACTACCCTTAGTTGTAAAGTAGTAGGCACCTTTGTAAAATTATTAAAGATATCAGTCCTCACTTTTTCAGTTGAGCCCTTGATAGAATCAATCTCACTTTTCAGGCTTTTGGATAACAGAGTAGTAGCCTTCAGATGATTCTTCAAGTCTTGATTCTCTATAGATTTCACTGCATTATAGGCATGTTCAATAGCAGAAGAAAAACTGATAGATTCATCAGATTGGTGCCATGAATTGTTCCATTCATTCTGTCTAAATGCCTCTGCAGGATAAAAGGAAGGAGTAGAAAAATCTTGTCTCTGATCTTTCCCAGTGAAAGCATTGCTAACCATATATGTACTTGATGAACCAAAATTAGTTCCAAGACTAATCTTGAGTGCTGTAGCAAGCTGTTCCTTCTCTTTTCTATTCTCATTATCATCATCACTATCATCATCAGAATTATCATCATCAGAACCATGAGATATATCAGGATCAGGAATTGCAATACTTTTCATTTTATCCTGTGATTCTGAGATAGGATGATCCATTGGTCTTGAACGAAGTGGCTGTATCAAAATAGGCTCAGGAGCACCACTAACGTCAGGATGAACATCGTCAGGATTTGATATGCTTGCATCAGTATTTGCTACCAATGGTTCTTGTGGAGCTTGAGGTTCAGAAGCTGCTTCAACACTTTGAGCTAAAGGTTCTTGTGTGCTTCCCTCATTGACAATGTTCTCGACCAATCTTTCAACAGAAGCTGTAGCTTTGCCTGCATCTTCACTTTGAGAAGATGGTTCTTGTGTAGCTGGAATGTTGATGTCTTCATTCTCCCTTTGAGAAAATGGTTCTTGTGTGACCATTCCACTAGCTAAGCCTTCACCCAAACTTTGATTGAGTGGTTCTTGTGTGGCAGGATCAACAGTAGCTGCTGAATTACTCTGAAATTCAGGTTCTTGTGGGCTTGATCCTTTCAGCTTCTTCTGTCTCTGATAGACTAACTCTTCTGCATTCCTCTTTTTCTTTGATGTAGGTGTAAGACCAACCAAGGAAGCAGTTGTAGAAACCTTCTCCCAAGAATGTCCTCGAATCTGAGATGGAGAGGCTGGAGAGTCTGATATAGAGACAACTTTTGTTGCTGCATCAGGAATACTAACATCAGGATTTGATGTCTGAATATCAGTATCCTTCATTTTCACTGTCAAAGGAATATGATACCTGCTCTTTGATAATTTCCTTGTCTTTTGTGGTTTTGATAAAGGTACCACAGCTTTAGTAGCAGTATCAGCAACTTCCTTGTTCACATTCATCACAGAGGATATAGGTAAGTCATCCTCTGAATCACTTTCATCAATCAACCTTAACTTCCTTTTCATAGGAACATCCTTAACAACCTTATCAGCTTTCTTGACCAGGACCCCTTGTACACCCCCTTGTATCTCCTTTTTAGTGAGTGGTGTAGAGGAAAAATCCTTTGAACCTGATTGCCTTCCAGACACATCAGTTCTAGCTGATTTCTTTGATTTTACAACTAAAGTCTTTTGAGAGACAGTAGAGGTGGTTGATAACTGTTTAGACTGTTTAGGTTGCATGCTTGTGTCAGGAACAAGGTGGGTTGGTCCTTGCCCCATAGCATTAGAAAGTAGTCCATAACGAGTAGGCATTTTCTGATGTAAGAAAAACCTAACCTCATCAGGAATAAAAGCATTTCCTATAAAACCATTTGCCTTATCACTGTTGACTAATGACTTAATATTATTCTCAGTAATTCTACAGATTGGTAGAACTACATCATCCTCAAAAACAACATTAGGACAAAAGTGATTAAATATCAACTGTAAAAATCTAAGAAAACAGACAGAACCCAATTTATCTGATTTCCTATCACTTAAAGCTTTTAAGATAAAAGACCCATAATCAAACACTGTAGAATGGATAAGAGAGTACCCAATTTTAAGAGATCCTGATGGAAGAGCATCAAAATTTGATGTCTTGTTCAGGAAACAGCGGCTGATTGTATCAAAGAAGAAATTCCATTCCTTCTTAAGCTTTGTCCTAAAGAGATTTCCATATCTCTTTACTTCTCCATTGTAGCCCAGTTTCTTGACAAACTCAAATAGAGCAGAGTCTGAAATCACCCTAGGAACTTTTTCACCCAGAATAGGCAAATGCAATGCCTCTTCAATAACAGCAGGGGTGACATGATGAGTTACCCCATTTGATTCGAACTGCATCAGAATGGTTCCTGTAGAACTTTGACCAAAAACAACTGTGTTCCAAACCTGCATTACAGACTTAAAAGAAACACTTGCAGGCTCTGTTAAAGCATACTTCAATGGGCTTGAAGTAAGAAAATCTTGAATTATATGGAACTCAGTAGGCAATTCTTGATGGTCTAGAATGGCTACAAAGTTATTAGTGGCAAAAGTAATATCACGAATTACTGTTTGTTTGTTCATGAAAGATGAAGACGCCATTGTAATGCTTTTGAACACTCGAGAATTAAGATTTGAAGCAATTAGGGTATGAAAGCACAGAGAGATAGAAAACGAAAAACTGATGATAAGAGAGTAATTAACGATGTAGACCAATAAAAAGTATTTTGTTAAAACAAAATATTACTCTCAAAGACAGGTGGCAAAATATGATTTGTGCACAAAGAATTAGTGGACAGATTACGTGTGTCATTTAAATAAATCTGCACCACCTTTTATGTGTATGTTTTGATATATCTATAATAGTGCAACACACGCGCGCATACAGTTGTCCTACTAAAACTCAACCGTCCATCAGTAGATACTGACGAAAAATTAGGCACAAATTAAGTAATGAAATACTGACCTGTACATCAGGATTGACCAGTTGACTTCCTGTCAGGATTGAGTCCTATCAGGATTTGATCAAAGATACATACCTTTCTGAATAACCATCAGATTTGACAGTTATCAGGATTTCCTCTGTAGTGAGTTACATCTACCTCTTCACCTTGATCAGGATCAAGTTTGGTAGCTGTAGCTATGGGAGTTGAAGCAGGAGTACTGTCTTGCATGTTAAACCTTGTCAGTAAATTCCTTGTGTATTTAGACTGATTAATAAAAATCCCTTCATCAGTCTGTTTAACTTGAAGACCCAGAAAGTAACTCATTTCTCCCATCATGCTCATTTGATATCTTGACTGCATAAGCTTGGAAAACTTTTCACACAGCTTATTGTTTGTTGACCCAAAAATGATATCATCAACATAAATCTGAACTAACAGCAACTCCTTACCATGATTCAAATAAAATAGAGTTTTATCAATTGCACCTCTTTTGAATCCACTTTCCAGTAAGAATTGAGCTAAGGTTTCATACCATGCTCTTGGAGCTTGCTTTAGTCCATAAAGTGCCTTATCCAGTCTGTAGACATGATCTGGATATGTAGGATCAATGAAACCAGGAGGTTGTTCAACATAAACTTCTTCCTCCAGTTCACCATTTAAGAAAGCACTTTTAACATCCATCTGGAAAACCTTGAATTTCTTATGTGCTGCATAAGCAAGAAATATCCTGATGGCTTCTAGTCTTGCAACAGGAGCAAAAGTTTCATCATAGTCAATTCCTTCTTGTTGGGAATACCCCTTTGCAACTAGTCTAGCTTTGTTTCTGATAATGACTCCATCAGAATCAGTCTTGTTCTTGAAAATCCACTTTGTACCAACAATTGATCTATTCTTTGGTCTTGGTACCAGTTTTCAGACTTCATTCCTTTCAAATTCATTCAGTTCTTCTTGCATTGCAGTAACCCAATCAGCATCTTTAAGTGCATCTTCAACTTTCTTAGGCTCCTCCTTGGATAGAAAGTTATTATATAAACATTCATTCTGAGTTGCACTTCTTGTTTGAACACCTGCATCAGGATCTCCAATTATCAAATCAGGAGTATGATCTTTTGTCCATTTCCTTGCTGGTGTCAAATTGTTTCTTGAAGTAGATGCTCCCCCTGGATTGGTGTTATCTTGATTGAAAGAATTTGATTGATTTGAAGCTCTCCCTGAATTATTGCTTTGCCCTCCTGATGTGTTATCAGGATCTTCACTTGAATCAGTATCTGAAGAATTCTGTTCTGATGATTGAGTTGACTCTGAACTTGTAGTTGAATGCCGTTGCTCCCCCTCAAAATTAGCACTACTAGTTGTATCACTGTTGTTTGCATCATCAGTATTAGCACCATCAGTACCTGGTGAGTCATCAGGATTTGGTGACCCATCAGTATCTGATGAATTGACAGGATCTGATTCACTTTCTTCAGGTTCCTTGGAAGCTTCATTTTCAAATAACAATCTATCATGCGAGTCTTCAATGATTCCAGTTATCTTCTTATCATCAAAAGATACATGAATTGACTCCATGACAGTTCTTGTTCTCAAATTAAAAACTCTGAAGGCTCTTGATGTAGGATAACCTATGAATATTCCTTCATCAGCCTTTGTTTCAAATTTCCCTAGCTGTTCAGGATGAGTTCTGAGAACTAAACATTTACAGCCAAACACATGCAAATGCTTCAGACTTGGTTTCTTCTCCTTGAGTGACTGATAAGGAGTGACACCATGCCTGTTTATCAATGTGAGATTTTGTGTATAGCATGCTGTGTTGACTGCTTCTGCCCAGAAATATGTAGGTAATTTAGCTTCTTCCAACATAGTTCTGCCAGCTTCAATAAGAGTTCTATTCTTCCTTTCTACTACTCCATTTTGCTGAGGTGTGCCAGGAGCAGAGAATTGTTGAATGATTCTTTTGTATTTGCAGAACTCTTCCATCTTTGAATTCTTAAATTCAGTACCATTATCACTTCTCAGAATCTTGACTTTGTACTTTGTGGTTGTCTCAATCATCCTCACATGATCCAACAGAACTTCAGGAGTTTCATCTTTTCTATGCAGAAAATACACCCAGGTGAATCTAGAATATTCATCAACAATTACAAGAGTGTACCTTTTCTTACTGATGGACATGATGTTGACTGGACCAAACAGATCAAGATGTAGCATGTGATATGGTTCTTCAATAGAGGATTCTGATTTACTCTGGAATGATGTCCTTCTTTGTTTTGCTTTTTGGCATGCATCACAGAGTCCATCAGGTGTATATAAGACATTAGGTAATCCTCTTACTAACTCTTTCTTAACCAACTCATTGATGTTGCTGAAGTTGAGATGAGAAAGCTTCTTGTGCCAATTCCAACTTTCATCTACTGAAGCTTTACTGATGAAACATGTAGGGGAGCCATCAGTATCTGAGAGAATGTTGGCTTCATATATGTTACCATGCCTGTAGCCAGTTAGTGCTATCTTCCCTGTTGCTTTACTGACTACTTCACAATGTGTGGAATAGAAATTGACATGATAACCTCTGTTAGTGATTTGACTAATACTCAACAAGTTGTGTTTTAGTCCTTTCACTAGAGCTACTTTTTCAATGATGACATTTCCAATGATTATATTGCCATATCCCAAGGTTTGTCCAATGTTGCCATCTCCATAAGACACAGTTGGGCCAGCTTTTTCCTCATATTTTGATAACAGGGCTTTGTTTCCAGTCATGTGCACAGAACATCCACTATCCATGACTAACACATTTTTCCTTTTACCCTGCATCAGAATAGTAAAACACTAGTCAGAATGTTTAGGAACCCACACTTGTTGGATTCCTTGTTCATGCATTTTATTAAATTTAACAGCAGAAGACTTTTTGACTTTAGCAGTCCTGACAGGATTTACTCCATCAGGATTTGCTTTGTCAGTATCAGTATTAACAAAAGCATGCTTCATTATGACATTTTCAGTTCTATCAGACTTTGTACTACTTTCAAACTTAGGCAATGGATCATAAAAATTATAGTACAAATCATGATACTCTTTACATGTATAAATAGAATGCCATAGACTACCACAATGAAAACAGGAATTCTGTGGTTTGTAAAATACTGATCTATTCCTCACATCAGATTTAGAAATATCAGCAATCTTCTTTTTAATCTTCTTACAATTAATAGCAAGATGATTAGAGTTACCACAGTTAAAACAACACTTTCTAGGTGCATTTGGGATATATTTATAACCATTCTCTTTATTGATCCCAACTTTACCATTCCTGTTTCTCTTAACAGTAGCTTCCTTTTTCTTATCTGTAACCTTACAGATTTTATCTTTAAGCTGTTTCTGAGACAATAGACCTACATTCTTAGTGACTTTGTTCATGACAGGTTTAGACTTTATAATTTTAATTCCTTGAGTAGAAGAAGATCCCTTTTCAAAAGTAGAATTGGAATCCTTACCAAAAACAAAATTAACAGGAGTAATCTTAGATTTGGTTGAGTCTATAACATGTCTATAGGTCTTTGGACTGACTGTCTCATCAATGACAATTTTCTCTGCTAATTTCTTATCTTCATCTGACATATATCCTAGACACTCTTTCCAATTCTTAGAGGTATTAATCTCATGAAATTTCCTACCAGAGTCTGTCCAGGTTCTGATTTTCTCATTAGCAAATTCAAGTTCTTTTTCAAGGGAAGTACATTTAGATGTCATCTCTAAGTGCATGTGTTTAGCATTATCACATTCTTTTTGTACTTCTTGCATACGAGAAAATTCAGCTTCTAATATCTCATTCCTCTTTCTAAGGTCAGACATCTCAGATAAGATTCTAGTATTCTCAGCAGTTTGACTTCTAAAGCTAATATGTAATGACTTTAGAAAACGTCTTAACTCAGAAGCATTATCAGTATCAAAATCAAAGATAGTATTTAGTACCTTATCATCAGGAGCAGCAGTTACATCAGCATTGGCCATTAACGCATAGTTGACTACCTCAGTATCAGATTCTGAGGAAGAGTCCATCCAATCCTTGCTTGATGTGATGAGTGCCTTTGTCTTGTTGCATTCAGAAGCAAAGTGACCCATACCATTACACTTGTAGCATCTAACCTTTGACTTGTCAAATTTGCTACCCTTGCTGTCCTTTTTGATATACTTGTCTTTGTCTGCTTTGAAGGTCTTTTTCTGAAAGTTGCCTTGTCTTCTATTATTCCTGAACTTCATCCTTCTGAAGTTTCTGACAATCATAGCAACCATCTCTTCCATGTCTGAATCAGAAGATTCATCACCAGTATTGGCATCAGGATTGCCATCAGTATCTGATGAAGAGTCATCAGGATCTGACTCAGCTACTCTTGCTTTCCTTCTAGAGACCTCCATAGCTTTCCCTTTTGATTTTGCTTCTACATTCAAAGCAATTGACTTTGCCTTGCTGCTTTTCTTGTTCTTTCTCTGTTGAACTTCAAGATCATGAGTTCTTAGCATCCCATAGATCTCATCAAGAGACACAATGTTCAGATCATACTGGTGTCTAATGATTGAGGTCTGAGTATCCCATTCTTCAGGTAAAGCTCTAAGAAATTTGGTGTTTGAATCTTCAGTTTCATATACTTTGTCAACTAAGGATAAGCTGTTCAATAGTGTCAGAAATCTATCATATAGATCAGTCAGGCTCTCTTCAGGTCTTGCATCGAATTACTCATATTCTTGAATCAATAGAGCCCTTCTGTTTTTCTTAACAGATGCAGATCCCTGGCACTGAGTTTCCAAAGTATCCCAGATTTCTTTTGAAGACTTGCATGCAATCACTCTGTTTGACATGACAGCATCAAGGCTATTATGCAAGATATTCTTTATCTTTGGTTCCCTGAGTACATGAGCTTTTTCTTCTGGAGTCCATTCAGCTTTAGCTTTGACCACATAATGTTCTGGTACTGTATCTGTTCGTTCTACGAACTTTGTTGGTATATATGGTCCATCACGAATCCTGTCCAAGTAGTCGGGATCCATAGCCTCCAGGTACATCAGCATCTTTACCTTCCATGTAGGATATTCTGATATCTTCAAGATGGGAATCTTCATGCTTTCATACTTGGTTGTCGACATCTTTAGATCGTATCTGATTCAGAATTAAATCAGTTTGCTCTGATACCAATTGTTGCCCAGTAAATAACAATTGTAGAAGGGGGTTGAATACAATTGTATAAGATTCTCGACTTTATATAACACAAATATGAAAGATCAATAACAATAACAATAACAGCTTTATTAACTTTGATATAAAACTGTTACAAACTCTCTTAAGAAATTTTGATGTTCTTAAGAGCTGCTAGCTTACAAAAACTCTCTCAAGAAATTCTGTTCTTAAGAGCTTCTCTCCGATTATGTTCTCTCTCGAATGAATACATAAATCGAAACCAAAACTGTGTTTATATAGTGCACACAGCTTCTCTATCAATAACAAGATAAGTCCTAATCATAACAAAGATAGAAACATATCTTTAATCAATAGCTGCATTCTACAAACCAGGAACAAATAGAATAAACTTCCATGTTTATCTAGACTCCAAATATAACTCGAAGTAGGAATCCTGATCAGCTTCAAGTCCTGATGATCAAACCTGATCATAGTCTGAGTAGGAATCCTGATGATCAATAAGATACTGACGCTTGATCAAATACTGATGACCATGCAATACTGATGACGTCAGCAATCCTGATCAGTTGAGTCTAGCTTCTGACGATCATTGAATTCTGATCTAACAAATTCTTCTTGGAATCCTGCAAGCTGCAAACCAGAAAGAGAATTCGAGAGGATGATGATGATGATTCAATATCAGGGGGTTGTCAAGCCTTGAAAATCCCAGATGGTATAATGATCAGCTAACCGAACAAGTAGCTAGACAAGAGTATGAAATTGTCTGAATGTAAACAAAGTTTGAATCAATTAATGAGAAAGATCCATTGTTTTGCTTTACATATCAGTATTAATGTTATGATGAATGTATAATCATAAATGAATTATCAGAACTACAGTCATCAGTATCTCATAGTAATTGTAAAGTGAAAGAAATGATATCACTTTAAACAATAAACTAACATACTCATCAGCGCCACTAATCACCATCAGGTCTTATCAAACACACTCTTTCTTTTCTCTGTTTAATGCAAAATAGATTCGTTACCAATCATACTTTTTCGAAAAACAAATGTCTAATCTCAAAATTATAAAATGTCTGAAACAAAGAAATTATTTTAACCATCAAAGATTAAAACAAAGTTACTTCGGCATATTTCACACAATACATCAGTGTTTACCATTTGTCCTTCTTTGTCAATAAACTCTTTTCTCAAACTGTACAGGTGTGAAAATATGTGTGTGCAATAGCAGAGTTTACCGAAATCAATATTTAGATCATCTCAAAGTGCATAAAATCCACAAACTAAAGCAGTAAAAACTGGTTGCCTAAACTCTCATGTATAACATAAAATCTGATTTTATATCTAAACTCTGTATACTGATATCCTTTCATTTGGATATGTCTTTTATTTTTCACCCCCTTTCTTTATTATTTTTTTTTATTTTTTTTATTTTTATTTTTCCAGTAATCAGTGGTTGGCACTAGTCACCAAAAATTAAAGATTTTAGCCCTTATTTCATACAATAAGTTCCTGGATCTTCCTAGGCACAACATGATCTCAAAGGAATTTGTGCTCTGTTTGGCATCTTTTGATTGGAGGGTGAATTATTTGCAATTAATAATCAGAGTTTAGACTTTTCATCAGTTAATACAATTAATTTATGAGAGAAAATGCAAACAGCTAATACAGAGTCAGTGTATAGGATTAATAAACTAAGAGATGGTATAAATACAGAGACAGTATTATGCTGTGTTAACTTACTGCACATATTTGAGATCAGAATCTATATAACTCTTAAGGATTCATAATTACTTACTGAGAATTATGCTTCATACAAATTTCTTCATTGGTCCATATGTTTCAGACAAAATTACAATTAGAGAATAGCATTAAACTGTAACAATCAGAGTATGACCAACATTTCACAGAGTTTACTGACAGAATTTAACTGTCAGAGTTTGTCATCAGAGTTTAACATGCTGGTGCACATAACAGTTAACACATGTAAGAAATCATGAACATAAAAAGTGAGTCTAACCCGTATCTCTAGTCAGAACCAGAGATCATTCCAAGTTCATTTACCAATCTTGTAAAAGTAGCTTCACTCAAAGGTTTAGTGAAGATATCTGCAAGTTGTTGGTCTGTAGACACAAAATGAAGCTCAATGTTTCCTTCTTCCACATGTTCTCTGATAAAATGATACCTTATGCTGATGTGCTTGGTCATAGAGTGCTGTACTGGATTACCTGTCATAGCAATAGCACTTTGGTTATCACAAAAAATAGGTATTCTAGTGTACCTTAACCCATAATCCAGCAATTGATTCTTCATCCATAAAATCTGTGCACAACAGCTACCAGCTGCTATATACTCTGCTTCTGCTGTGGATGTAGAAATTGATTTCTGTTTCTTGCTGTACCAAGAAACCAATCTGTCACCTAAGAATTGTCAGCTTCCACTTGTACTTTTTCTGTCTATCTTACAGCCTGCAAAATCTGCATCAGAGTAACCAATTAACTTAAACTCTGATTCTCTAGGGTACCACAAACCCAAGGTTATGGTTCCTTTGAGATATTTGAAAATCCTTTTTACAGCTGTTAGATGAGGCTCTCTTGGATCTGCTTGAAATCTTGCACAAAGACATGTTGCATACATGATATCAGGTCTACTTGCAGTAAGATACAATAGAGACCCTATCATTCCTCTGTAGTTAGTCATATCTACTGAGGCTCCTGTGTCTTTGTCTAGCTTTGTTGTTGTAGCCATGGGAGTTGTAGCAGATGAACTATCAAGCATACCAAATTTCTTGAGAAGATTTCTGGTATATTTTGCTTGATTGATAAAAATCCCATCATCTGTTTGCTTGACCTGTAAGCCTAGAAAATAACTAAGCTCTCCCATCATGCTCATTTGGTACCTGGATTGCATAAGCTTTGCAAACTTCTTACAGAGTTTGTCATTAGTAGATCCAAAAATAATATCATCTACATAAATTTGAACTAGAAGCAGATCATCACCAGAATTGAAATAAAACAAGGTTTTATCAATTGTACCTCTTGTGAACCCACTTTCTAAAAAAATTGAGCAAGAGTTTCATACCATGCTCTTGGTGCTTGCTTTAGTCCATATAATGCCTTGTCAAGCCTGTAGACATAATCTGGATGCTTGGGATCTACAAATCCTGGTGGTTGTTCAACAAATACTTCTTCTTCAAGCTTCCCATTGAGAAAAGCACTCTTTACATCCATCTGAAAGACTTTAAACTTCTTGTGTGCAGCATAGGCCAGAAAAATTCTTATGGCCTCCAATCTTGCAACTGGAGCAAAGGTTTCATCATAATCAATTCCTTCCTGTTGTGAATAACCTTTAGCCACAAGTCTAGCCTTGTTTCTTGTAATCACACCTTCACTGTCAGTCTTGTTTCTGAAAACCCACTTTGTACCTACTATTGATCTATTCTTTGGTCTAGGTACAAGTGTCCAGACTTCATTTCTTTCAAATTCATTTAACTCTTCTTGCATTGCTGTAATCCAATTAGCATCTTAAAGAGCTTCTTCCACTTTCTTTGGTTCTGTTTGAGACAAGAAAGCATGATACAGACACTCATTATTTGTTGCACTTCTAGTTCTTACACTAGCATCAGGATCTCCAATTATGAGATCAGGTGTGTGTGCCTGTGTCCACTTTCTTGCTGTTGGTAAGTGGTTTCTTGCATCATTATTGAATCCTCCCCCTTGATCCATGCTCTCCTGATTCATATGTTGACTTTCTGCAGCATCTGAGGCTCCCCCTGAATTGGATGGCTCAGAGTTTGAACTGTCAGAGTTTGAATCAGTTTCCTCAACTGACTCACTTGCTGTGTCTTGTTGAGCTTCTTCACGCTCCCCCTCAACTGGTTTTCTATTTTGTTCAATTTGAGAATTTCCAGTTTCTCAAGTATTTACCAGTAGAGGTTCAGAGTATGCTTCGTCAGAGTTTTTCAAACCTGCTTCGTCAGAGTTTGTCAAACCTGCTTCATCAGAGTTTGTATCATCAGAGAATAGATCTTCATTTTCAAAACGTAGTTGATCATATCCATCCTTGTCTTTAAGTCCAATTATTTTCTTGTCATCAAATGACACATGTATGGATTCCATGATCACCTTAGTTCTTAGATTGTAAACTCTGAATGCTTTTGTTGACAGTGGATAACCAACAAAGATTCCTTCATCAGCTTTTAACTCGAACTTTGTCAACTGTTCAGGATGAGTCTTCAACACAAAGCATTTGCATCCAAATATATGAAAATATTTCAAATTTGGCTTCTTATTTTTCACCATCTCATATGGTGTTTTCCCATGCTTGTTGATCAATGTTGCATTTTGAGTAAAACAAGCAGTTTGAACAGCTTCTGCCCAGAAGTATGTTGGTAATTTTGCTTCATCAAGCATAGTTCTGGCTGCTTCAATTAAAGTTCTGTTCTACCTTTCAACTACACCATTTTGCTGTGGAGTTCCAGGTGCAGAAAATTCTTGTTTAACTCCTCTTTCCTTGCAGAAAGCTTCCATGATTGAGTTTCTGAATTCAGTTCCATTATCACTCCTTATAATTTTGACTTTGTGCTGTGATCCTATCCAGTAGATTTACATGATCCATCAGAGTTTGAGCAGTTTCATCCTTCTTTGACAAGAAATACACCCATGTATATCTAGTATATTCATCAACAATTACTAGAGCATATTTCTTTCTGCCCATGGACATCACATTCACTGGTCCAAAGAGATCAACATGTAGAAGATGATAAGGTTCCATTACTGAAGATTCAGATTTGCTCTTGAAAGATGACTTCCTTTGCTTGGCTTTTTGACAAGAATCACATAAGCCATCTAGACTGAGTATTGATTTTGGAAGTCCCCTTACAAGATCCTTTCTTATTAGCTCATTGATGTTGTTCAAATTGAGATGAGAGAGCTTCTTGTGCCAATTCCAACTCTCTTCATTTGACATTCTTGCAGTCAGACACACTGTTCTTCCATCAGAGTTTGTTACCAAACTTGCTTCATAAATGTTGTTATGCCTGTGTCCAACTAGAACAACTTTTCCAGTAGATTTACTGATAACTTCACAGTATTCAGTGTGAAAATCTACATGGTTTCCTCTGTCACAGATTTGACTCACAGATAGCAGATTATGCTTGAGTCCTGAGACTAGAGCTACATTTGTAATGATGACACTTCCAAGATTGATATTGCCATATCCCAGAGTGTGTCCTATGTTGCCATCTCCATAGGAAACTTTTGGGCCAGCCTTCTCCTTAAAGTCTGATAGCAGGGCTTTATTTCCAGTCATGTGTCCTGAGCATCTACTGTCCAAGATAAGTGTGCTCTCTCTTATGCCCTGCAATCACAAACCAACACTAAGTGTTAGTTTTAAGGACCCAGACTTGCTTGGATCCTTTGTCTTTCTTAACAGTGTTAGTTTTTGCAGCGGAATCACTATCAACAGAGTTTAAACTAACATTGTCAGACTTTACACTTGCAGAGTTTGCTCTAACCCACTTTAGATTGGGTTTTAGCTCATAATAGTTGTGATAAATAGCATGATAACTCTTGCAAGTATAAATGGAATGCCAAGTGCTCCCACAGTGTGTGCATAAAGTTTGTGGTTTAACTCTTACATAATCATTCTTTACTCCTGATGTAGAAGATAAAGAATTAATATGTTTGTTCTTAGTGCAAAATCTAGCAAGATGATTAGAACTTCCACAATTGTAACATGTTTTCCTTGAAGCACCAGCATTAGGCAAATGATTATTTCTGTTATTTATGCCTATTTTTCCATTCCTATTTTTCTTGGATCCTTTAGGTTTCATGGCAGATTTTACCTCTTTCAACTTATGATTGAACTGTTTTCCTGTCATCAAACCCACATTAACCTGTTTTTCACAAGTTTTTACTGTTTTTCTAACAACTTATCTTTCCATAAGTTTTTCTGTTATAATATTTTCCTGTCTTTCACAGGCTTCATCTGATTCCATATCAGCTTCTCTTATTACAACAGATTTTAACTTATTGGCTTCTGGAACAAATTTCACAGGTTTAAGTTGTGGTTTTACCTTAACCTTGTCTTTAAACCTAAGTTCATCATTTTCACAATAACCTAAACCTACAGAATCAGTCTGAAACACTTGATGAGTGTCTCTTCCAGAATCTGTCCAAGTCTTGATTATTTTTCTTTCCTTCTCTAAATCAGATTCTAGTTGCCTATATCTTTTCAGCAACTCCTGTTCTACATAAACAGCATCATCTCTTTCTTTTTGAATCTGCTTCATATTTTCAAGTTCTCCTTCAAGAAACTTGTTTCTATCTTTAAGACTAAGATTCTCAGCTTTAATTCTCTCATTCTCTAAAGTCTGATCCCTATAGCTAACATGAACACTTTTCAGATATACTCTTAACTCAGATATATTATCAGTATCATAAGCATAAGTAGTTAGGGGTACCTTAATTTCAGATGATTCAGTCTCATCTCTGACAGTTGCCATAAGAGCATAATTTTCTCCATCATCAGAGTCTGAAGTATCTGCCCAGTCTTTGCCTTTAGAGATGAGTGCTCTCTCAGATTTGCCTTTCTTGCACTCTGGGCCATAGTGACCCATCTCCTTACACCTGTAGCACTGGATTTCAGATTTATCCTTCTTGCCAGGTTTGGTCTCCCTTTCATCAGACTTTCTGAAACTTCTCCTTTCAGAGTTTGAATCTTTCCTTGAGAATCTCTTTCCCTTCTTGAAGTTCTTGAATCCCATCTTTTTGAAGGTCTTCACCATCAATGCAGCCATTTGCATCATCTGTTCTTCATCATCCTCAGAGTCAGAAGCTTCATCAGAGTTTGAGTCATCATCAGAGTTTGATGACTCACTCTCAGATTTAATGACTAAAGCCTTTCCCTTGGCTTTCTTCCTTGATGATTCCTTCTTAATGGGCTTCTCCTCGACTTTGAGAGTAACAGATTTTGTCTTTTTACTCATTCTTCTATTCCTTTGTTCTATCTCCAGTTCATGAGTTTTCAATAATCCATAGATTTCATCAAGATCTGTATCAGCAAGCTCATAATTATCTCTTATTGTGGTTGTCTTTAGATCCCACTTTTCAGGTAGAGATAACAGAAACTTGAGATTAGACTCTTCAAGCTCATATTCTTTATCAACCAGAGACAGATCATTCAATAGTTTGCAAAATCTGTCATGAGTCTCAGTCAAGGTTTCATTAGGTCTCGAATCAAAGTGCTCATACTCCTGTGTGAGTATTGTCTTTCTGTTCTTCTTAATAGCACCTGTTCCCTGGCATCTGACTTCTAAAGCATCCCATATCTCTATGGCAGTTTTGCAGCCAATTACTCTGTTAGACATAACATTATCTAAAGCACTGTGGAGAAGATGTCTAACCTTTGCATCTTTTGCAATCGATGAGATGTCCTCAGGAGTCATATCTTTCTTTTCCTTTGGAACAGTCTTTTGTTCTTGACCATCAACAACAGGGGACAATTTAGTTGGCATATGAGGACCATCATATATTCTGTCAAGATATTCTGGATCTGTAGCCTCCAGAAACATGGTCATCTTAACCTTCCAAATCGGATACTCTACTGGCCTGAGAATTGGAACCCTGATTGTTTCATATCGACTCACAGAATTGGGCTTAACCTGTTCAGCCTTAGGAGCAGTTTGATTTTCTTCAGACATGATTAATACTGTGTTTGAATCGTAAAACTGTATATATTAAACAGCCTTGGTTCTGATACCAATTGTTAGGCCGAATACACAATATATAATCAAGTATGTATGAGAATAACAATTAAGAACACAGGTTTGTAAATCAACAAACTGAATTATATTAAATAATTCTCTCTTAGTGATGTTAATGAATCACAAAGAGCTTCTAGGTTACAAGAATAATATATTCAATGATCGCATCCCTTCTAGGGATAACCTATCTGTGTTTTTATAGTACACAGTTACACAATCCTTATCTAATTGATATTCCTACAGATTAGCTATACAATTGATATCAATTAAGGATTGCTTCTTATCTTCTATTCCGTCTTCTTAGCTGTATCAATATATTCTGCTTCTTTCCATCTTCAGAATATATTGCTTCTAGAATCTTCAATTCAGCACCGACAGCTAATTCAACTAACACCCCGTCAGACTTTAAATAAACTCTGACCAGCTTCCTTTAAACTCTTCACCCTGTCAGAGTTTAATTAAACTCTGACCGGCTTCTGATAAACTCTGGTCAGTACCTGTTGCTTAAACACTGATAAACAAACGTCAGCAATTATATCTAACATACACTTACCAATCAATTAAAACTATTCTCTTTTAAAAATTCGAACACCTACTCTACTTCTCAAATAAAACTTTATTTATATGTCATCTCTATAAATCCGAACTCTTCTCCTCTATAAATTCGAACACTTATTCTACTTCTAATATGATAAAGAATAGTTTTTGATTTATTAGAATTTAAAATTATAAATCTCTAGAAAAATTAGATAATCGATTGAGACGATCTTAGAGACGCCACATAAACTCATGCGTATCCTCCTGTATATATATTGATTGATTATAAAAATCGTATTTTGATATTTTACAGCCTACGCAAAACTGACAAAATTATTTTAATTTAATAATGGTTTACCAATTTTTATCTAATCGGATGTACCCATAAATGGAAGAAAAAAGAGAGTTACGAATTTTTACATTGGAAATTTTATTCAATATGGAAACTCATTTTTATATTTGCTTAAATTATCAAAATAACCTTTTTTGTATTTATGTATAATCCCATTATTAATCAAATATACTTTTGTAATATTAAATCTAACAGTTTTCATACATCTATTTTAAAATCTAATGATCCTTATTATTTTAATATGTAATATGAATTGAATATCAATCTTAATGGAATCGGTCTTTCTATTAAGTTATAATTACTTCTAATCCAATTATAATACTATTACTTCCACTTTTGACTTAGATCCTTTTTAGATAATAATTTATATATTTATATGATATAATCTTGATCGTCTATTTTTAAAAATATTAAATTCAACAGTTGAGATTGTTTTGGCGGTACCGAGTACCAGATCAGAGTTTTGGATAAGATCTTTTTTACGCTTATTATATACTAGCTTAAAACCCGTGCGATGCACGAATTGTTATTAATAATTATAATTTTTATTATTTATGTTTTAATATTCTATTAATTTGCATTTTCTAAAATAAATAAGTAGGCATGTTAAAATTTTTTAAATAATTAAAAGTATTAAAATAGATTTTAAAATAAATTAATAACTATTTACCCGTGCTATTTTTGGAAAAAGATGGGTCTTAGTAAGGAAAAATAGAAAAAAGTAACATGTTTTAGCTGAAAAGGTAATTGCCCGTAATTAAAAGTAAGTAAGGATTTGTCCGAGATATTTTTGGAAAATGAGGGGTTTTAGTAAGGAAAAATAGGTTATAAATAATTTTATTATTTAGTGATAGTTTTTAAAAAAATTAAGTAAGGGTAATTAAGTAAAATCACTAAGTATTGACCGTCCGTCCATCTGACTACCAAACTTTTAATGTTTCCTCTTTAATAATACTAGCTTAAAACCCGTGCGATGCACGGATTGTTAATTGTTATTTTATTATTATTTTGTTTAATATTTTATTAATTGTAATTGTGCAAAAAATAAGTAGGCATGTTAAAATAGCTAAACACTTTTAATTAATTAAAAACATTAAAACAAATTTTAAAATAAATAAGTATGGGTTTGCCCGTTATATTTTTGGAAAATGAGGTGTTTTAGTAAGAAAAAATAAAAAATGTAACATATATTTAGTTTAAAAAGGTAAATGCCCGTGATATTTTTGGAAAATGAGATTTTAAAATTTAATAATTAAAAGTATTTAAATACGTTTTAAAATAAATAAGTAAAGGGTTTCCTGTGATATTTTTGGAAAAAGAACGGATTTTAGTGAGAACAATAGAAAAATTAAATTGTAAAAGGCAATTTCCGGTGATATATTTAGAAAAGGAGGGGCTTTGTTAGAAAAAATATATAATGTGTTTTAGCTGAAAAGTTAATTTGTTATAAATAGATATTTGATTATTTATATTTTAATATTTTTAGTAATTGCATTTGTTAAGAAAAATAAGTAGACATGTTAAAATATATAAACTTTTAAAAAATAATTATAATATTAAAATAGGTTTAAAAATAAATAACTAAAGGTTTGTCCGTGATATTTTTAGAAAAGGAGGGGGTTTAGTAAGGAAAAATAGAAATATTAACCTGTTTTAGTTGAAAAAGGTAATTGTATGTGATATATTTGAAAAAGTAGGAGAATTTGTTAGAAAAAATAGAAAAAAAAAATGTATTTTAGGTGAAAAAGGTAATTGGTTATAAATAGGTAATATTATTATTTAGTAATATATTTCTATAAATAAGTAAGGTTAATTAAGTAAAAATACGAAGTACAGTTAATTAAGGGTAATTAAGTAAAATCACAACGTACCATACCGACCAACAAAAAATGTGGGCAATTAAGTAAAATCACAACGTACCATACCGACCAACCAAACTTTTAATATTTCGTCTATTATATAATAGTATTGATATCTTAAAACCCGTGCGATGCACAGATTGTTTTTAATTATTATTAATTTTATTATTTATATTTTATTAATTGCATTTATTAAAAAAATAAGTAAGCGTGTTAAACATTTTTAAATAATTAAAAGTATTAAAATAGATTTTAAAATAAATAAGTAGCGATTTGCCCTTTATATTTTGGAAAAAGAGGGGTTTTAGTAAGAAAAATAGAAAATAACATGTTTTCGTTGAATTTTAAAATATAAAAGTAACGATTTACCCGTGATATTTTTGAAAAAAGAGGGGTTTTAGTAAGAAAAATAGAAAAGGTGACATGTTTTAGTTGAAAAAGGTAATTGTCAATTAAAAGTATTAAAATAGCTTTTAAAGTAAATAAGTGAGGGTTAGTCCATGATATATTTGGAAAACGAGGGATTTTACTAAGGAAAATAGAAAATATAACATGTTTTAGCTGAAAAAGGTAATTGCTCGTGATTTTTCCAGAAAAAAAAGGAAAAGTAATTGTCAATTAAAAGTATTAAAATAAGTTTTAAAATAAATAAGTAGGGGTTTGCTCGTGATATATTTGGAAAATAAGGGATTTTAATAAGGAAAATAGAAAAAGTAACATGTTTTAACTGAAAAGGAAATTGTGAGTGATTTTTTTAGAAAAAATGGTAATGTATGTTAACTGAATGAGTAACTGATTATAATAAATTTTATAATAATTAAATAAACAATTAAATAAGGCAAGTAACAGACCAGAAAACAGATACAAAAAAATAGGTACCAAAACTTTTAATGTTTCGTGTTTAATAATATAGTATAGATAAATAGATAGATTTATAATATTAGTATTTTATACTACTAAATGGAATAGCCCGTGATATTTTCGAGATTTTAGTTAGGAGAAATATTAGTTAGAAAATATTAAAAAAAATATACGTTTTGAAAAAAAAAACTAATCGGTTAGTCATTAATAATTATAATATTATTATTTTATTAAATAGAACTGTTCGTGATATTTTTGAAAAAGGAGAGGTTTTATTTAGGAAAAATAGAAAAGTAGAAATTTTAGTTAGAAAATATAAAAAAAAATATACACTTTGGCTAAAAATGATAATGAGTTAGTTATTAGCAATTATAACCTTATTATGTTATTTTATTAAATGAAATTGTCTACGATATTTTTGGTAAATGAGATGTTTTAGTTAGGAAAAATAGAAAATATATTATATATAATAATTTTAATATTTTATCTAACGGTTCTCATCGATTTGATCAGAAATATCTAACGGCTATGAATGAATTGACCAGACTACAAAAACTTTCGGGACCAGACTACAAAACTTTCAATGTTTCGTCTTTAATATAATAATAACTAGCCTATAACCCGTGCAAGGCACGGGTCTTAAAAAATAATAAACTAAAAAATTTAATGTGAACGGAAAATATTAAAATAAAAGTAAAAATTAATATGATAAATTATAAAATGAGAAACTTAAATATTAATTGGAACATAAAAAAATATAAAAAAATACAGATGGGGCTGAAGAAGATAAATGAGGTATTATTAATATTATTTTATTATAATAAAATAATACTAATAATAAGGACAAATAGAAAGTAATTGACGTGATATTTTTAGAAGTGTTTTAATTATATTAATTGTATTTATTAAAAAAATACGTTGACATGTTAAAATAAGTACGTATTTTTCATAAGGAAAAATAGAAAATGTAACATGTTTTAATTAAAAAAAAGTAATTGCCCGTAATATTTTTAGATGTGTTTTAATTATATTAATTGTATTTGTTAAAAAAATACGTTCACTTGTTAAAATAGGTAAGTTTTTTTTAATAATTAAAAGTATTAAAATAGGTTTTAAAATATATAAGTAAGGGTTGTACTTGATATTTTTAAAAAATAGAGATTTTAGCGATAACAAATATAAAAGGTAATATATTTTAATTTAAAGGTAATTGCCCGTGATATTTTTGGAAAATAAGTAGATTTTGTTAGAAAAAATGTTTTAACTATAAAAGGCAATCAGCTAGTTACTATTTTTATATTATTTTATTATTTATTAAATAGAGTATTAAAATAAATAAGTAAGGATTGCACCTCATATTTTTGAAAAATAGGGATTTTAGTAATAATAAATATATAAGATAATATGTTTTAATTTAAATGTAATTATCGTGATATTTTGGAAAAATAGTAGATTTTGTTAGAATTTTTTTTAAATTATAAATGGCAATCAGACAGTTACTATTTTTATATTATTTTATTATTTATTAAATAGAGTATTAAAATAGGTTTTAAAATAAATAAGTAAGGATTGCAACTCATATTTTTGGAAAACAGAGATTTTAGTGATAACAAATATAAAAGGTAATATGTTTTAATTTAAAGATAATTGTCATGATAATTTTGGAAAAGGAGTATATTTTGTTTGGGAAAAAATATTTTAATTATAAAAGACAATCATTTAGTTACTATTTTTATATTTTTATATTATTTATTAAATAAAATAAAAGACCGAAAACATCGAAAACTGAAAACCAAAACTTTCAATGTTTTGGCTTTAATAATATAGTATAGATGTGTCCTGTAATGTGCCGAGTTTCTTTTAACATATGCTATTACTTTTATTTTTTATTAATTACCTTATTTAAATTGAATATTATAAAAAAATTATATTAAACATGGATTTTATAAGTTTAATATAATAATATTGTCATTATTTCTATATTTTGACGTGTTATTTTTAATTCGAACAATGTTCTTAAAAATACAGTTAGTTACTTAATAATAATTATATAAAATTATATTACATATATATATATATATATATATATTAGAAAATTATATATTACCTTTCTATATATATGTTGCTCGTATTACTTTTAGAAAAATTAGTTGTTTAAGTTAGAAAAAAATAAAAAAGGTTATGTGTTTACCTGAAAAGGGTAAATGGTTATTTATTAATAATTATATATAACAATATTACCATTACATATTTATTTTGCATGTGTTATGTTTAGAACATGAGTTGTTTTAGTTAAAAAATATAATACATATAATGTGTTTTAGCTGAAAAAGGTAATCAGTTATAATTATGTAATAATATTACCATTTTATATATATGTTACCTATTTTATTTTTAGAAGATGAGTTGTTTTAGTTAGATAGAAAAATAGATAAAATAGGTAATGTATTTTAGCTGAAAAAAGCAATTGGTTATAAATAAATTGGTTATATATAGGCCCGACCCAAATTATAGATATGCCCGGTCCAAATACCGACCGACCAAAACTTTTAATGTTTCGTCTTTAATAATATAGTATAGATATAGATAGATAGATAGATGTCGTTTGTCATAATTTTAGAAAATAGTATAGATAGATAGATAGGTGTTGTCTATCGTAATTTTAGAAAATGAGAAATTATAGTTAGAAAATATAAAAAGAAATGTATGCTTTGGCTAATAAAGGTAATCAGTTAATTATTAATATTTATAATATTAGTATTTTATGCTTCTAAATGGAATAGCCCGTGATATTTTTGAGGTTTTAGTTTGGAGAAATATTAGTTGGAAAATATAAAAAAAAAATTAAGTTTTGGAAGAAAAAACTAATCAGTTAATCATTAATAATTATAATATTATTATTTTATTTTATTAAATAGAACTGTTCGTGATATTTTTGGAAAATGAGAAGTTTTATTTAGGAAAAATAAAAAAGTAGAAATTTTACTTAGAAAATATAAAAATAATATACACTTTGGCTAAAAAAGGTAATGGGTTAGGTATTAGCACTTATAACCTTATTATGTTATTTTATTAAATAAAACTGCCTGTGATATTTTTGGAAAATGAGATGTTTTAGTTAGGAAAAATAGAAAAGATATTCTATATAATAATTTTAATATTTTATCTAACGATTCTCATCGATTTGATCAGAAATATCTAACGGCTATGAATAGAGTGACCAAACTACAAAAACTTTCAGGACCAGACTACAAAACTTTCAATGTTTCGTCTCTAATATAATAGTATAGATAGATAGATAGATAGATGTCGTTTGTCATAATTTTAGAAAATAGTATAGATAGATAGATAGATGTTGTCTGTCATAATTTTAGAAAATGAGAAATTTTAGTTAGAAAATATAAAAAGAAATGTATGTTTTGGCTAATAAAAGTAATCAGTTAATTATTAGTATTTATAATATTAGTATTTTATTCTTCTAAATGGAATAGCCCGTGATATTTTTGAGGTTTTAGTTTGGGGAAATATTAGTTGGAAAATATAAAAAAAATTAAGTTTTGGAAGAAAAAACTAATCAGTTAGTCATTAATAATTATAATATTATTATTTTATTTTATTAAATAGAACTGTTCGTGATATTTTTGGAAAATGAGAAGTTTTATTTAGGAAAAATAAAAAAGTAGAAATTTTAGTTAGAAAATATATAAAAAAATATACACTTTGGCTAAAAAAGGTAATGGGTTAGTTATTAGCAATTATAACGTTATTATGTTATTTTATTAAATAAAACTGCCTGCGATATTTTTGAAAAATGAGATGTTTTAGTTAGGAAAAATAGAAAAGATATTCTATATAATAATTTTAATATTTTATCTAATGGTTCTCATCGATTTGATCAGAAATATCTAACGGTTATGAATAGAGTGATCAAACTACAAAAACTTTCAGGACCAGACTACAAAACTTTCAATGTTTCGTCTTTAATTTAATAGTATAAATATAGATAGATAAGAAAGAATTTAATTTATTGAAAAAATAATTTAGTTACATATTTATGTTAGGGAGAATTTGTCTAGCTAAAAAAAATATACAACTTAAAACATATGTAATTTTGCAAAAACTTCTACTTTTCGTCTTCCCATTGTGCGCCATAGATACGATTAGAGAGTTCTCATCAGATAAATATATTTTGATGCAAAAAATTAAATTCCAAGTGACTAATTTGTAGTTTGCACTGTGGTGCTCTGCACACTAGTAGTCTAATCAGTTTAAATTTAGCCTCGACTCTCAATTTCATAAAGTGTTTCTAGTCTTTCGGAAAAAGATAGAGTGACAAGGTTGCTGATTATATAACAAGCGAGATTCTTAGTTTACAAGAAAATTCAGAACCCAAGACACAAAATTCTTATCTACATAAATTCCAAATCCATAAACTTAATCAAATCTGAACAAGAACAAAGAAACAAACTTAAGATCAAATCTGAACAAGAACAAAGAAACAAACTTAAGATGCCACAATGTATTCTAAACTTAAGATGCCACCATGTTCGAAGATGGGCGAGTAAAATTCTTCCACATTATGCCCAAATTTACTTTCACTAAGAATTTCAAAGGGAGAATAGACTTTGTATGCAGAATTTTCGTTTTGAATTTTCTTGGGAACTCTTTTATATTTGTCATCTTCTCTGTAAATTCGGCATAAAACCCAGTCATCTAGCTGCGAGAACAAAATAGTTATCAGCTGCATCAATTATTAAATATTGTCAACAAAAAAGGATAATCACAAAAAAAATATAGCTTGGTTACTCTCGTGTCATCTTGACAAGTATAGGTACTTGGACATGCAGTAACTCTAAATTCATGCATGATCCAGTTCGTCTTGTGGCGCTTTTCCTTGACAAAAAACCAATTCCTTCTAATGTCCAACAATAGCACCTTCATAATACACTCACTGTCTTTTCATCTCCAGTGGCTTTCCAGTGACCATCACCATTTGCACATTCTCCGTCCCTTGCCATGAAAAAGTACCACCCGTTCTCTACGTATCCCTGGTATGTTTCTGTGTTGATATATTAAAAAGAAGAAGATTACATTACTCACCCTAAAAGTCTCTGAAGACTCGATGCAAGTAAAATCTTTATTTTTTGATATAATAGCCTGTGTAAAAGGTCTATTGAACCTGCTCTTAGCCTCTTAGAGCAGGGGTTGCCAAGAGGCATTCTTGCAAGATTGTCAACTTTTTGCAATATCTTGACAACTCCCTCAAATAGTTAAAATATATTTATAAGTACCAAACATGTAAATCATCTTTACTTATAATTTGGAAATTATTTATAACACATATGGATTACATAAACAACTTTTAAAGGTACAAGCTATTGAGGGATTTTTGAGTTAATATTGCCAAAATTAACACACACTAAAAAAACAAAGAAAACAAAAGAGAAAACAAAACATCAATATATGTAACTATTTGTCGAGAGATGACAATTTTGTTAGCAACTTTGTTATAGTAGAATAAGACCTTGTACTATGCTACTTATCTAACAGACCTTGTAGTTGCCTCTGAGCCTCTTGGCCTCTTAGTACTGGCAAACTTCCAATTCAATAGTCCACATCATAATATATGATCTAATAAAATCTATCTGATTGTAAAAGTATCCATAAAAGGGGAAAAAATAGGATGTCAAGCTATCTTTGGATCTTAAATTTGTGTCAAACCTGATGTACCACTTGAGACTATTTTAGTTGGCTCTCAAACAGTAACTTGAGCGGCATAATATGGTTGCTTCTCTCCTCGTCTTTTTTCTAGCTAGACAAACATGCTTGAATTTTTCCCTTTCCAAGAGATTTTCTAATTGCCAAAATCATCCAGTCCACCTTCTCCACACCTTCTCTTTCCACAGTTGCAACCTCGGATGATGCATTTCAGTTTTGCAGGTATCTTCAGTGATGTCATAATTTGAAAATAATTAAATTCTAGAGTGAATTTTTAGAAAAAACTACAGGGAAGAAGAAATGTGTTAGGTCTGTCCAAAACGATTATAAAGCTATTCTAAATATAATATTTCTTCAAGTTCCCTACGTCTTCCGTGATCCAAGAAAATAATCCTCATAACTTTCAAGTAAGCGGTTGTAAGCATAAAACATATCAATAACCAAGTCAAATAATTTTTACAAATTTGACATAAATTATGAAGCAATAAAATTCACCACAACTCCTCAATTAATATAGTAACAATCTTTCATGTGAATTTTGATATTTTATTCCTGCAAAAAGATACTGTATTAATATTTACACACATTTGAAATTGTGTGTTTTTACGTGTGTGAGTGTGTACAAATGGATGAAACCTTTGAACAAAGAGATAAATAGGGAAACGGAATCTCAAACGTATAATAAGCGAGAAGCGAAGAACACATACTGACATGCATGCGTGGTTAAATTGATATGACACAACACCTTCAATGTTACAATATTATGTAAAAACTTACAGTTCAACCATATTAATATAATAAAGTAGTACTTACAAAAGCAAGAATAATGATATTGCATCGCGAGGTGGAACTTCTAATTTTGACAGATCAAGTTAAAGTGTAATTGGACCAAGTCCGCTTTTGTGACACCAAGAATTTCAGCCTCGGTAAAACTCGGTGACCATGCAAATTCCTTTACTTCCCTGCACAAAGCGAGAACAAATAAAGAACCATAATAAAAAAGAAATTAGGTAACATGTATAAATCTCTGTAGAGAGCAAAACAGTAATACTAACATACTTTTCAGCGCATGTAGGATTCTAGTATTGTGACTTATTTGACACACAAAAGCAGAACATCGCCAAGATCATTTCAAAATGACATTTGTTTCGGACTCTCGGTATATGACAATTTATCTAAGACGATGCAATACCTCGATTCTATTCAAAGAGCCAAACCAAAAAAACTCTTACAAGAACAAGTTTCTGAAAATGAGCTTGTTTATCCTTGTCTGCGGGCATCTGCGCAATGCGTGTGAAAATGATACAAATATGAATTATATAAGAAAAGGCAGGAAGTGACTAATCAAGGGCCGCAACTGTGTGAAGGCTAGACTTAAGTTTTCTGCGCAGTGTGCGTAATTTCACACATTTAATTAAGAAATTTTTTATCGGTGCACATAGTTTTAAGGTAACAAAACAAACATACTACATTTTACATATTAATTCAGCACAGTTCTTCCAAGCATGGCAATAGCTTCACATTAAAATCTAGCAAAATAGGTAGTTCATGCTTACACATCTGGCATCAAAAATTTGTTTGTGGAACCAATTATTTATTATATAGTAGTTACTCACACATCCGATTTCTCCCGGCCCATATACCATATACAGTTTAGGAGAGAAAAGATTGATTTTATCAAAATGTTAGAAATCATCTACAAATATTCAAGTTCCAAGCACAATTAATCACTAGAGGTATAAAGACTACACACCGGGTGGGACAAATACCTATCTCCACCAAAAAGCAAACATGCAAGTAGTAACCAGTCCAAAACTTCCATGTACATTCATGATATTATCATCTACTTTATGCTATATCTCGTAAAATCTTTTGGACTTGAAATAAATGAATGAAACAGCCTAAGACGACCTTTGAGTGATCATCAGAAAAATTCTTGAGAGTAAAACCAAGTACCAAAACCCTCTTTCAAAACAAAGGCATCAATACACAAATAGCAGTTGATCAGAACTACATCATGTTCATTTATAACAATCCTCCAGCCCAAAAAAATTACTTTAATATAGTGGCTCACAGAATTAATATGAACTTTTTCTAAAAAAATATATTTTTTCAAAATTGTGACATTGCCCATGCATAAAAACAACATTTTCATTACTTCATTGGCCAAACCATAAAAAAAAACATACAGGTGTACTAGTAATTCTACAATATTTGACATGAATAAGACAATAATACTATGGTAATAATAAAATATTACGAGAGAGTGATGGAAAACGATTGATGCGATTTTAAGTTTAAAATTAATGGCTACATTCTAAATTTAAAAGTTTGGGTTACATAATTCAAAACAGTATACATAATAAATAATTTACTTATTTCTAATTTTACAATTGAATGCTTTAGTGATTTTTTTTTTCAGTTTTAGTAATAACATACATTTATGAATGAAACAGCCTAAGACCTGACCTTTGAGAAATCAGAAAGATGGTTAAGACTAAACCCAACAATAACCTCTTCCAAAACTAAGGCATTACTGTGCAAAGAGCAGACAGTCAGAATTATGGTCGGTCGGAATTGTGTCATGTTCATTTATCACAATCTCCACCCCCAAACTAAAAACTTTGATATAGTGGCTCACATAATAATTATCAACTTTTTATGAAAAATATTATGTTCCAAAATTGTAGCATTGCCTATGCACAGAAACAACATTTTAATTGATTCATTGAGCAAAAAATAAGAAGGTAAACACAATATAAATAAATAACAATCTTCCCGATACGATCCTAACTAATGTGCTAGGTAATCGCAATGTCCTTACCTGTTTTAATTGAAGTGATAGGTGAGACAAACTTATAGATAAATGAATGGAACATCCAAGTAAATTAAAGACAAATGACCTTTGAGAAACCATCAAAAAAGAAGTTAAGACCAAAACCAAGTAACAATAACCTCATTCAAAACAAAAGCATTGTTGTGCAAAGGGCAGTCAATCAGAATTGCGATGTTCATTTATCACAATCCCGCCTGCCCCAAAAAAACACTTTAATACAGTGTCTGACATAATTAATATATAAACTTTTCCTAAAAAATATATTTTTCAAAATTGTACATTGCCTTTGCATAGTCACAATATATTTTTTATTGCATCATTGGGTAAAAAATAAGCAAACAAACACATCGTAAATATTTAATGATCTTCCCGAGGCTATCCTACATACTGTGCTAGGTAATCGTAAGGTCTTTAGCTGTGTTATTTAAGGCGAGATACGAAACAAGGCGACAAGGGATTTATAATTATTAATAGAGAAGCAAGAGGCTCCTTATTGAAGATTTGCATTTCAGGTTGCAGATATATATACTTTTAACACACACACACATATTCTAAGAACACATATACCAGTATTTTTTTTAAAAATTGACATTAATGTGACAACAATATGATAGTAAAAATAAACTATTACAAGAGTAATTGAACAATTTTAAGTTTATAATTATAGGCTACACTTTAACATCAAAAGTTTGGGTTACATACTAAAAAAACAAATTTACATTAAGATTACTTAAATTATAATTTTATGTAAAATATTATAGTATAGACAATAGATAATTACAGAACACACGATTCTATGTGTTAATTATATATAATAAATAAATTTTTTTATCATTATCATAATATTTTCTACAACAATTAGACAAAAGTTACAAGGCCGCGACTAATCGATCGCCTCAGTCTCACCTAGTTGATGACAGGCGACAAAGCCGATTGTCCTTATTAAATCACTTCGCCTCGTTTAAAGGAGGCGACATTGCCTCGCCCCTCAATTTCTAGTGCCTTCAGTAACACTGGTCCTTGGCAAATTGTTATTATCATTTACTTGCAAGCAAAAACCGTTTTTAAAGCTTTTCGTCCTTTTAAAAAGTAAATATGTCGAACATTCGACCAAAAAATGTTCTACCTAAAGGATTTTCGATTTCTCTTAGCTTTGACATCAATCTAAAAATTAGAAAGTTAAGACATGCACAAACACATACATACATTCATGCATATAAATATTACAGTTTCCACAAAGGAGTGACATTTATTTTGAAAGACTCAAGCACTCAAAAGTACCCATGTCAATCATGTGTATTCATATATTGTCATTCAGCTCCTAGCAGAAGTTTCTAATGTATAATGAAAAAACTACTATCAACACGATTGACTGAAATTTTCACTTTTGTCAAATGAGCTGATTCACTCGAAGAAAGTCTAAAATACTGCAGTCCGATGAAACTAAAGCAGAATGGTGTTTTCTGGTATAAGTAATGTCACATTTAGAAAGACCTAAAAAATTAACAGGCTAACCTATCAATCTTTTCATTCATCGCGGGACCCAGATCATCATCATCGTCCCCCAACATCAAAGCTCTCAGCAACTGAACCGCCATGGTTTGTAGAATTAGTAGAATTCATGTCCTAAAAATGTTAATAAACATCTTCTTAGGTACTTAAAATTATGACTGAAACTATACAGTAACAAACTACACAGGTGACTATTGAGAAGAAGTGCAAGAAATAATAATATGATAATGGAGAACATGTGCCTGACCTGCTAACAGTTCTCAACGACTTCCTTTGAAGCAGAGGCCTCAGTTGAAGAAGTTCTATTTTTCTCCTTCCCTCTGTTACGATTCTTCTTTTTCTTCTTTGGAGTTTGAACCCCCTTGGCATCTGCCAAAATAATGGAACCAATTAATTTTGATATTTGCATTATGAAAATCAAAAGCGCCTTGCCTCCTTCAAACTACAATGTGCAACCATAGGATGTGTAGCAAAAAAAAATAAGGGAGACCAGTACAACCCAAATCTATAAAAAAAATTGAGAGAGCAAAAAGATGAAGATACCTCCATCTCCTCCATTGATAAAGGAAATGAGGTCATCAACTGAACGATCATCATGCTTCAGAGCCTCCACTTTCTGTCAAGGACGAAAATCAATATTTAAAAATTAACGTGTGGCACACTATTAATCTTTGAAGATATATTCAAGTTTTTCGTAATTCCAATGATGGTAAACATATGGAAGATGATGGAAAGTTTTGCCTTTACGTTCTCTACTGCTTGAAGATCTTTCTTTTGTTTTGCCAACATTTTTCTTGTTAGCCTTAAACGTAAATCACCATTTTGATTCACCTGAAGGTTCAGCCCTTCTGCCTGCATCAGTGGACAAAGTCAGTATAAGAAAGAAGGCGAGGAACATGTCACCGGAAAAAAGGAACTGAACATGGTGGCTGCAAAAACAAACCTCTAAACTCTTCTCGCATAATGAAGCAAATTCATGTTTTACTTCACGAGAACTGGTCTCAATGTTTCGAGCAATAGCGCGGCAGACCATATCTAATAGCTCTTCCAGTCGTAGACACTCTGCAGCATGAACCAACAGGCAAAGAGTGTCGGTATCCTTTCTGACAAATTCATCAACAAACAACTTGCACTCCTGTTTAAAGAACAACCAGATATTAATTTTAAATTTACAGTATCCTTTGTAAAATAATTTGACGAACGTAGTGTTGTCATAATCTTATCACATAAACCGCAGTTTAATGGTTTTGCTAAATCAGAAATGATTTGTCGATTATTAGTCATGTTTCCAACTGAGACTGCAAGCAAAAATGAAACTTAGACTCACTTGTCAACTTACTGAAGATTGAGCTTCTCACAGACTACATAGACATTTGCTTCTGGATGAAAAGAGTAAACGGATTTCCCCCAATTTTCTCTCTATGTGTTTATCTTATTGAGGGAAGAAATTAAAATTTCCGATGATAAGATTTGGGACTGAGCTCTGTTTAAGATTTGTGTGGATGCAATGGAGGAAAGAATAATAATTATGAATTAATTTGCACAAAATAGAAAAAATTCCACGTAATAATTATCACATCTAGTTCCTTCAAAACAAAAGAAGCCTTAGTAAAGCCAGGAAGCACATACTAACAAGAAACAAGCAAACATGGCCCTAACCTTGTCAGAGCGACCAGGTGCCTGATGAAATCGAAAGTAATCAAATATCAATTCCAATGCCTCTTTTTTAACATTTGGATCTAGATAAATGGGGCTGCTCCTTGTAGACCCAACTCCACATTTCAATTTTTCGCATATCAGGGGGGACTGCCAGCCAAGCTCATATTCTAATTCTACCATCTCCCCAGCAGCAGTTTGAAACCATATAGAGGGTTTCTTAGTCTGAAACAAAAAACCATCCCAATACATTAACTCATTAAACGATACAACAACATAATACTACATGGTCAACAAAAGCTGTATTGTCAGTTGATGCAGCTAAAGAAATGCAGGACATTCATCACAATCCCGAAAAATGAGCGAGTAGAATCTAAAATGTGCACAACACAAGCGATTGTCAAGTCTAAATGTCTAGTATAACACAAGTAGCTCAAATATTATTAAAAAAAATCTATAAATTGCATAGAAATTATAAAACACTAGCATAAGGCTTGAACATCGTAAACATACATTAACTAGTGATCGTAACTTTGTGTATATAAACAAAATAATAGAATTTACAGAGTATGGCGATGGTTGAGAGATTAAAATCCCTCTTTTTTTCCTCACTTTTCAGACCTGTAAAAGATCTTCTGTGGGTATCTAAATGTTACGTTTAACTAACGCCTTGCTCCCGAGTTTTAAAAACGGAGAAATAAGGAAATCACGTGATATTTTAGCCTTAAAAATGTTTAAAAAAATTCAAAAATTGAATTAGTTAACACAAATAAAATTTGAATAATTCACTTGATAGAGTGGGAAAGCAATTCGGAACACACGATTAGAATTCAAAGAAAAAGAAGCAAAAAATCATTACATCTACAATACCTCATTTTTTGTTGGTTCTTTTTCGAGTTTTGACAACAAGGATGTGTTGAGACTCCTCGACATATTGAATAACCTGTATAAAAACCAACGCTCAAGCTATTCAAAAAAAATTCATGAAAAAATCAATCAAATAGTAATTATATAAACTTACAATTAAGATCAATGTAGTAAAAAGAGGATTATAACCTTATACTCGTTGCACTAGTAGAAAAAGACAACTGTGGCCACCAAGAACAATGACTCTAGACTATGTATGAAAGAGCAGTTGAAATGATAGAGGGCATTAGAAAATGGGTTGAAAGATATGAGAATTAAAATTGTTTAGAGATATGATATCTGAAAAGATATCATAATATGATAAATTATAAGAATAAATGATTTTGAAGATACTTTAAGAAATTAGGTGGGTATCGGTTTTCAAATTTTTTATAACTAAAATGTACTATGAATTGGGTACCGAAATTTGGTACCGAATACCAAATGTTATATTCTGATTGGCTAATAATAATGAACCCCCCTTGCATTCACATTAATTCCACCAATAAAATCATTCTAAATTGTCACGTCATCAATGCCACATCATTTGGTACCAGATTTCGGTACCCAATTCGGTACCTCTAGCATTACTCTAAAAAGTAATTAGATTAAATGTATAAAAAAATAAAAAGAAACTTTGGTACCGAGATGGGTTCCACCCAAAAAATATAAGAAGGAACCAAGGGGGGTTGTATTCAATAGATTTTAATGGATTGATATAAATATGTAGATTTTAACATATTGTTGTTGATTTTAATTTTACGTAGTTTTTGGCAGAGTTTGTGTAAAATCTCGTAGAGTCTTGCTGATTTAAAGTGAAGTTTTCGACAAATCCTTCAAAATCTCATGGATTTTAACAAGATTTCAAGACATGCAAAATACACCAGCAAATCCTTAAAAATCCACAACTTTATCAAATAAAAAAAAGTCTATGGACTTTTGAATACCACAAAATTTTAATGTATTCTTTAAAATCCATATTGAATACCACTAGATTTTAAAGGACTTTTAAAATCTAAATTGAATACACCCAGATTTTAAAAGATTTTTTGAAATCTTTATTGAATACCACAAAATTTTAAAGCATTTTTTAAAATCTAGAATGAATACAACAAGATTGCATAAATTCATAAAAATCCTTTAAAATCCCAATTGAATACACCCCCTTAAGTCGGGATTATAGGATATTCTTTCAAAATATAATATTTTAACATAAAATGTAATATTTTAACATAAAATATAATATATATATATATATATATATATATATATATATATATATATATATATATAATGGTTCAATGAGGAACTCATTTTATTGAGTAACCAAGGAACTCAAGTACATGGTGACACGTGTACATAACGCCCAACTAAGCAAACTAATCATCAACTTGTGTTTTAACTGCCTGATACACTTACACAGCAGATGTGTTTTTCTTTTTCCCAATTATAAATAATCACACATTATAAATATAAGATAATATTAATAAAATTATATTATTTTTAAAAAAACATTGTTATTTTACAGAACATAAAACTAACAAAAGTGTTACTTTTGTGGAACACAAAAAATTTACGAAACATATAAATAATATAGTTTTTATTTTTCTACAGATGCCATATATATATATTTTTTTTTTTTTTTACAGAACATATAAGTAATATAGTTTTTATTTTTTACAGAACCCATATATTTTTTATTTTCTTTTTAAGTTATTAAAATACAGAATATAACATATTTTTAAATTACAGAATTTTGAATCTTGAATTAATATTATACAGTACAAAAAATTTTAGAATCCAAAAAATTACAAAAAATACATAATTTAAATAATACAAATAATACAGAACATACAAAATAAAGTACAGAACTAATTATTAGTTAATTAAAAAACTGAACGTAAAAATTCAATTTTTTAAATTACAGAACATAGAAAATTGATTTATTAAAATACATAATTTAGAAATTTTATTTAATAAAATATTTAACATGTTTGAAAATTATAGAAGTTAGCTATTTAGTTAAAAAAAATATAATTCAAGATTCTTCAAAGAATACATAACACATTTGTTCTAAAAATCAAATTTAACCTAAATACGTGGTTACGTGACTCAAGGCTAGGGTTTGGTTACAGGTTAATGACACATGTCGCGTTAACATTCAAAGTTACTCAGTTACCCAGAAAAAAGAGTTCCTCACTGAGACCGCCCATATATATATATATATATATAGTCAAGTTCAAGTTCTACGGAGACCATGATTTAGTTGGAGACTTGGAGACCATTTACGTTCTGCAACTTAAATAACGTGTAGAACATACTTTATATAACAAAAATCATTATCAAATTAGATATCTTGTAGTATAAAATCATCAACAATTGAATATTTTTGTAAATCATGCATGTTATACTTGCAGAATATTGTCATGCATATTTCTCCATTATAAATGTTCTGCAAATAAGATATGTGCATAATAATATCTTTGTAGAATTAATATTATCATCAAATTGGGTGTTTTATAGACCACATATATTATGTTTACAAAATATTACTCAATATATTATTTTATAAAGCATTTTATGAATGTATTTATTTGTAGAACATATATAGTCTCCAAGTATCCAACTAAATAGTGGTCTCCATAAAACTTTAATATATATATATAGGCAAGTGCTCAAATGAGACTCTATGTTAAAATGAGAACTGAGACCCAATCTCAGCCTCACAATTTTAATATCTAAATTAAATCCTGGCCATACAAATAAAAATCTAAATTTTATTTTATATCATTTATCTCTCTCATCCATCTATTTTCAATTCTCTCTCTCTCTCTCTCTCTTCTCGCTACCTCTCTTTTCCTCTTTCTCTTTCATCGGAACCTCTACAACACTTCTCTTCTCCATCGTCTTCCTCCTCTGAATCTCGCCACACCTCCCCCGCCTTTTTTCATCACCATTAAATCATGATTCTCTATTAACACTTAGATCTACGATGTCATCGTTGTTATGATTTGTTATCTAGTTATCTCCGACCCCAACACCATCTTCGGATCTGATGACAGCGTATGTATTGAATGAAGAGCGCAATTGAATGGATACAAATAAAACAAGGTTATTGAATGAAATGAACGAGAGACAAAATAAGGTGTGTGTTGTTAGGAGTCAATTTTGCACACTAATCACCTTTTTTTATGACCAATCACCTTTCAAAAAAAAATATAAATCACCTTTTTATTTGGTGATTTGTGTATGTATATTTTACGATTTATGAACAGAAATCGGTGATGTTAGTTTAAATTTTGGTGATTTAAAATTTTCTTAATTTGATGATTCTGGAAGTAGTGGTTATGATGTTGGTGATTTTTATTTTATGGATTTCATGAATTTAGTGATTCTGGTTGTGGTGATTGTGGCAGTCTGGTGATGTAGTGGTAGTATATTGATCAGGGTGTATTAGTGGTGGTTGTGGTTTATTGATAATTGTGGGTTGTCAACATTGTAGTAGGGGTGGTGATTTGGATGTAGTGACGGTGGTGGTGGACTGGTGGTTGTTGTGATGGTGGCGATAAAGATGATGATGACGGTTAATAAAGATGTGGTGGACTGGTGGTTGTTGAATGGTGGTGGTTTTGGTGAGAAATTGACCGGGAATTATGATGGTGATGATGAATGGTGTCGTGGTGGAAGAAGGGAGTAATGATGCATGTTATTTTTGTGGATACATGTCGATATTGGGCTTAATTTATGGCCCAGCATGCAGTTCTCACAATAAGAAGGGGTCTCACCTGTATTACTAGTGATACAGGTGTATCTTTAACTAATTTAGGAACTAAGAGATTTTGAGATCCTGGTTGGGTTTTAGAGTTGTAGTTTTTTTTTCGGGTCAGGGGTCCTGACTTACGAATTCGAGTTTCTTTTACGTCGTGTGTTTTTCTTGTTTCAACTGTTTACTTACTATTGTTTAATTCCGCACTCAGTAGTATTTGCCTAGTTAATTGGTATCAAGTTGGTATCAGAGCTTAGTTCAATTTCCTGGAGGAGTTCTCTGTGATTTATGGTCTTGACTCGTTCGCAGTACAAGAAACTAGGTGAAATTCTCGTGACAACAGAAAATCACAAGAAAGTGAAAACAAAGAGGATGACAAAAACAGATAAAAAAGAGACCGGGGATTCATCTACTTCTCAAAAACCTAGTACATACGAAGCAGTAGGTTTATTGCAGAAGCAGATGGAGTCGATGAATTCTACTCTTTCGATGCTTACCACTTTCATCACCAAAGAGGGGAAGAAAACCAAAACAAAAAAGGAAAGTTTGTTTTCAAAACCACAAGAAAGTGATGAAGAGGATACAGAAGATGAGGAAGAGGATGAAGAAGTCGATAAAACTAAAACTTCACATCGTGGAGGTAGTAATTTTCAAAACCTAAAAATTGATTTTAAGGTTGAGCTTCCTATGTATGATGGGAGTGTTGATGTGGAGAAACTAGATGATTGGATTGAACGTCTGGAAACGTATTTTACTCTTTATGGCTTTTCGTCAAAGGAAAAGATCATCTTTGCGACTCTAAAGTTGTCAAGTCATGCACTTATGTGGTGGAAGTCATATCGTAAGTATTGTAATGATGAGAAAACAGTTTCGTGGAGAAAGTTTAAAGAATTGTTGAAGAAACAATTATATCCAGTAGGATTTGTGGAAGAAAGATGGCAGAAGTGGTACAACTTACGCCAAAAGTTTAATCAACTTGTTCAAGAATATACCACTGAATTTCAGAATCAAGCAATGGTTTTGGATATTCCTCTCGAGGACTATTCGATATACATGAAGTATGTGGCTGGTTTGAATGAGTATATTCGCAAGGAATTGAAGTTGTTTACTATAGAATCTATTCATGAAGCTACTGTAAAAGCTATTGCCTTTGAAGGTAAGTTGAAGAAGAGTGACAACAAGAATAATGCAAAGTAATCTGGAAGTAAATCTAATGGTTCTGGTGCTAAGAAGGATGACTTTAAAAAGAGGGAAAAAGGTGAATCTAATGGTAAAGAAGGCTTAAATTGTAGTCATTGTAAAGCCAGCGGACATGTTGAGGATAAATGTTGGGATAAACACCCAGAACTGCCTAACCTCAAGCTCAAGCTCAATATGATGACATGGAACCCAATAACGGAAGAACAAGATGATCCCAGGGAGCACTTATTTTGTGTCAAACTACAAGTGAAGACAAGTTTGGTGGATGCTATTGTAGATATAGGTAGCCAAAAAAATATTATTTCAGAAGCTTGGCTTGGAGACAGTAAAACACCAAAAACCTTATCAATTAGGATGGATTCAGAAAGATTCTGGCTTAAGCGTGACACAACAATGCACATTCAGGTTTGCTCTTCATGAATCATATATTGGTGAGATTATATCTGACGTAGTTCCCATTGATGTATGTCAAGTAATTTTTGGGAACCCATATTTGTGGGATAGATATGCTCTTTATGACATGAGAAATCGGAAGTATACATTCACTAAGGATGGAGCCCAATTTGTCATTCGAGTAGTTCAACCTCCACAAGGAATTAACCTGATAACAACGGCTCAAGCTAAAAGATTAGTGAATGCTTGCGGGAAGTTTGTTTTGCTGATGGTACGCCAATGCGAGGAACTACCAAGTAAAGTCAGTTTAACTTCTTTATCAACTAAACAAGATAGTGATCTTAAGCAGTTGAAGATACAGTTTGGGGATTTGTTTCAGGATCTTACTGGGTTACCGCCAAGGAGAAGCATAGAGCCTGATATCACATTGGTCGGAGAAAGTTCTTTGCCTAATCTTGGGTTGTATCATACATCTCTACAAGAATCTGATGAGATAAAGAGACAAGTACAGGAACTTCTGGAGAAAGGAGTTATTGTGCCTAGTAGCTCGCCTTGTGGGTCACCGGTTTTACTAGTTCATAAGAAGGAATGTGGTTGGCGTATGTGCGTTGATTATCGTGCACTGAACAAGATAACCATTAAGAATCGGTATCCATTACCGAGGATTGATGATTTAATGGATCAATTAGAGAGTGCCTAATTCTTCACAAAGTTAGATTTGAAATCTGGTTATCACCAAATTAGAATTCAGGAAGAAGATACATGGAAAACAACATTTAAAACAAAACAAGGTCTTTTTGAGTGGCTTGTTATGCCTTTTGGGTTGTGTAATGCTCCTGCCACATTTATGCGGTTGATGAATGATTTGTTGCGACCTTTCATGGAAGACTTTGTGATTGTATACTTGGATGATATTTTGATATACAGCAAGACATGGGAGGAACATCTTGTTCATATTTATAAGGTGTTTGATTTACTCCGAGGCAACCAATTGCGGTTGAATGAAAAGAAGTGTGAATTTGCTAAAACAAGAGCTGGTGTATCTTGGATTTGTTGTTGGTGGTGGGCAACATAAAATTGATCCAGGAAAGGTAGCAGTTATTACCAAGTGGCCAAAACCTCGTACAATAACTGAAGTACTAAGTTTTATAGGTGCTTGCCAATATTTACGAAAGTTTATAAGACATTTTCCGACACTTACAGAACCTCTGCATGATTTGACAAAGGCTGGGAAACAATTCGAGTAGGGTGACAACCATGAGGACGCCTTTAAGTTATTAAAGCGAAAGATTTCAGAAGCACCAATTTTAACATTACCTAATTTACAGCGTACCTTTGAGATTGAGACAGATGTTTCTAGCTATGCTATGTGAGCAGTTTTATTACAGGATGGTAAACCAGTGGAATATCATTCTGAATTATTTACAAGGGCGATAAAGAACTACCCACTTTATGACAAGGAGTTATATGCTCTCTATCAAGCAGTCAAACATTGGAGGGTGTACTTGTTGGGTAAAGATGTGGTGGTTCACTCCGACCACAAGCCGTTAGAATATCTTCATGCTCAAACTAAGTTGCAGCAAGCCAGACACATGAAGTGTATGTCGTACTTGATGGCATTTCACATTGTTATAAAATACAAGAAGGGATCTACTAACAAGTTAGCTGATATGTTGTCTCGTCCACCACTAAATGCCTTATTGGTGGCAATGCGTATATAACCATTAGTTCCTTCCGAATATGTCACATGGTATGTGTCAGATAAGGACTTCAAGGATGTGTATGAAAAGGCTCAACAAGGGTACAAAAGTGAGTTTGAGATACGTGATGACTTGTTATATAAAGGTTCGTTGCTTTGCATTCCTGAAGATGGTGATAGGTTGCAATGGATTCGTGAAGCACATACTTTTAGGGTGGCGGGTCACTTTGGAGTTGAGAAGACTTTATCGAATCTGCGGCGCTATGTCGTTTGGCCAAAGATGCAAAATGATGTTTCTAGGTATGTTCGAGGTTGCAAGTTATGTTTCACATCTAAACCAGCAAACAGGAAAAAAGGTTTGTATCTACCGTTGTCGGTACCTAGTCGTCCGTGGGAGAGTATTTCTATGGATTTCTTGGGAGGTTTGCCAATGGCCAGGTCTGGGAATGACTATTTGTATGTCGTGGTTGATCGTTTCAGTAAAATGGTAGTCCCGATTCCTTGCAAGAAGACAATTACAGGAGCAGGTACAACTAGGCTATTTTTTGAAAATGTGTGGAAGCATTTTGGGCTGCCAAGTTCAATTATATCAGATCGAGATAGCCGTTTCTTGGGACAATTCTGGGATTCTTTATGGGGAATGATGGATACCAAATTAAAGAGGAGCACTACTTTTCATCCGCAGACTGACGGTCAAACAGAGGTGGTTAACATGACCATGGTGCATATGTTACGAGGGTATACTGCTAAACATCGAAAAACTTGGGATGAAAGTCTTCCTTATCTGCAATTTTCTTTCAATCGGGTAGTTCATAGTTCATCTGGTAAGTCACCATTTGAAACATGCTACGGGTACCTGCCTCCTAGTCCATTTAATTTGGCTTTTACTACTAATGAGGTTCAAGGTCGAAAGGGTGAAACTGATAAGCTTCGCGCCCAAAGGTTTTTAGAAAAGATCAGTCAAATTCATGCTACTGTTGAAGCACAATTAAAAAAGTCACAGGAAAAGTACAAAGCCAAACATGATAAACATCGAGTTCCTTGCAACTTTAGTGTTGGAGACCTGGTATGGTTGAAGCTGAGTAAGGAGCGTCTTAAAGGTGAAGGTAAGAAGTTGAAGCCACTGAGATATGGACCATTCAGAATCTTGGACCAGATTGGGGACAACGCCTTCAAACTTGATTTGCCACCTTATCTAGGAATGTATTTGGTCATTAATGTTGAATATTTGAAGTTGTTTGAACCACCATTACTAGACGATGCTGAAGATGACAAAGTGGTCTTACCAATGGTTGATGACTTGTGGTTTGATCGAGAAGAGCCATTGAAGACAGATTGCATCTTGGAGCGTAAAATGACTAGTACACAACGCGGAGATAGAATAATGTTTCGTATTGGGCGTGTTGGTCAGTTGCCAAGTAAAGCTAGATGGTTCAACAAAGATCAGGGAGCGCTGGAGTTCCCTAACCTCTTGTTTTAGCTTAAACAGAAGTTTAAGTTCATAAATGGGGGAGTCATGATACAGGTGTATCTTTAACTAATTTAGGAACTAAGAGATTTTGAGATCCTAGTTGGGTTTTAGAGTTGTAGTTTTCTTTTCGGGTCAGGGGTCCTGACTTACGAATTCGGGCCTCACGTGTGTGAGCCCATAGCTTAACAATTAGCGTTCTACTTGTTAAAAGGAGGAGGCAACTAGGGTTTAAGGGCCAGGGCGGTATTGTGAGGCATAGATTCATTGTAATCTTCATAATACTAATAAAGAAGATAGTTTCTTCTACGTCTGGTGTTTTTCTTGTTTCAGCTGTTTACTTACTATTGTTTAATTCCGCACCCAGTAGTATTTGCCTAGTTAATTGGTATCAACTAGCATCCTTGTTTTACTTTACAGTGTCTTCTTTTAGAGTTCTTGTATATTTTTCTTAAATTTGGTCCTCATAATATTTTAATTTTTACTATGAGATATTACATTGTGTGTGTTTTATTTTAACCTATATTTTTGGTAGTGTTGCACTATGCGTGTGCATCTACAAATATACAAATGTAGAAAACCTGATTTAGTACAACAATATTGTTGAATCGTCAATGTTCTAATTCCGATGAAACACATTTACTAATTCATTTACTAATTTATTTTCAATCACTTGATCGGGATAAACATATAAATTAACAAAAATAATCTTGATCGAAGATATGAGTCATTAGATCAAATGATTCGCACTTTTAACATGTTTTATCTTTATCCAACATTAAAAAAAACTTATTTAGTAGTTCTTGTTCGTCTTGTTTGGTTTGCAAGTATTTCATTGTTTGAACATACAAAATATTCTTAAACCTTTGATCTCGATCAATTATTTACATTTATTGATTACATTTAGGTTCAACAATATGTTTGGGATCAACAAACCTCAATTTCTTTTAAAATATTTTATATTTGTTTATTATACATTTGGGCATAAGAATTTTGGTAAACTATCAACTTGCTTTCGATCTTGTAGATCAATATAAGCTAAGATTGTGAGGCATGGAGGAATTTCAAAATAACAATTCAAGAAATAAAAACAAAAGGATAAATTTCAGTGAATTATTCTACACTACAACCATACATTATTCTTAATGTTATTTAATTATTTTTTGGTATTTGCATATTTTCATGGAAAGTATAATTTTATAACTATAGTGAATTTTATTTCTTATGAATGAGCTTTACCTCATTAGCACAATTACATAAGTATATTTTAATTTGTTTGGGATGTATCATGTGGGTCATTTTCACAAGTAAATAATGGATATATGCATGGTTTTATGGAAATTAATTTAACAGTATTCTATTTAATTTTAATGAGAAGTTATATTTATTAACATATTCAACTAAAAACAATTTTTAATTTGAGATTTATTAGAATAAAATCTCAATATGCACCAATATGAAATAAAATTTAATCGCAGTATAAATAAAAGACATAATTTAAATTATTAAAATTAATTTATATATAATATAAAGATCTTTAATAATAAAAGAGATTGATATTTTAAAAATTATAACAATACATACAAACTATATCTATTTCTAATAATTTACTTGTTATATGTTTAAAAATATATTACTTTTATTATATACATGGACCAAGGAATGGGGAACGGGAAGGTTAAGGGAGGGGGGAGGTTAAGGAAATGGACCATGGTTTGGGGAGCAACGAGGTTAAGGGAGGGGAGGGGAGGGGGGACATGGATTTCGGGGCGGGTCAAGCATGAAAATACTGATTCCCAGCCCTCCTCAATCCCTGAATTTTCATAGAAGTTTCGCAATGCTCGCCTCGAACACGAAAAGAATTTCGAATCTCCACCTAGAATGGAACGGTCAAATTGGGAGCAAGTAGAGTGGGGAGGATGCTCATTTCTAGTGAGATTATTTCAAATAGTTGTTGTGCGTAATTAAAAAAAAATGCAAAACAATTGTTCAACATATTTTCTATATTTTTTTACTCTTAACATTGCATATTTTGCACTTTCCAACATATGCAAAATAATTATTCTCGCGTTTAAAACTTATTTTATATAAAACGCAATCCTATTCACATATGCATCATATCGTTTATTTAATTATTCTTTTACATTAGTAAACTAGAAGCCTCCAACTAAATAAAATAAATTCAAAGCAACTAAACACAATGTATGAGCATTCCCGCCCAACGCCATCAATCCATTAAAACATAAATTTACTTGATAATGTTTGTAAATATAGGTATTTCTTTTGTTTTTTCGTGCGAAGGTTGTAGATCAAAATAGTTGATTAGTCAACAGATCAAGAAATTGATGAGATATATTACGTAACGAATAATTATTGGTCCATTGATTAAATTAATGGTAATCGATCCAATATCAACTCAATGAATTCCTAATGAAATGGCTAAAAAATCAATAAACTTAATTTTGTTGACAAACTAGTAAATAACTATTACATAAGTAAACTCCGTTAATTTTTTAATAAATTTATTTTATTTGATGAATTAATTTTTTTATATTGATAATAATACTCTAAATAAGCCCTAATTAAATATAAATGAATATATAGTCCTAGTTTATATATTTGGCTAATCACTTACAAGGAAAATCCAAAAAACGTCATCCCTTGAAACAAATTCAACTTTAATCAATCTACCATGGTTCATTGTATTTATTTTGTAAGAAAGAAATTTAAAGAATATTTTTTTATTTATATCGTTTTTCAGGATGTAGTTTATAAACTAATAACTAATATTCATTTTTATGTAAATTTCAGTATAAATGAGAACTGAACCATTTCCCGGCAAGGTACAAAATAAGCCTTACCACTAAAGTACGCCAACTTGTTCTTGTTTAATCTATATTTTACCTACATCTAATAAATATAATATTACAAGTGTGTAAATAATGATGTATCAACATGTAAAATAGAGTAGTGCTAGAAACCTCAAAAAAAATCTTGAAAAACTTTCCAAATAACCTGGTACAATTTGATTTGTGGACACATATGTATACAGAAGGAGTCCCATATTTTTTGTAGTAACTTTGCCAATTAATGTGACACATAAGTATTTGGGACAATTTTTTAGGATCTGTGGCCATCTAGACTACAAAATACTGATCAATATTGATTACAGATTAGCATAAATCGCAAAACATTCTAAAATATTCCACAGAACAAAGAAAATAATACTCCCAATGGAAACATACAAAAAAAACGTGTTTAGGGATTTGGAAGGATTGTGACAGTTTTCTACTAATATTATGGAACAACAACTTCAATGCTACAATATTTTCTAATACTTACAGTTTTGTACAAATGTAATACACTAGTATCTGCAAAAGCAAGAATTATTACATTGTGTCGAGGGAGAAACTATTAATTAGAATGATCAAGTTAAAGTGTCAGATAGAAATGTAAGATTTGTTCCATAAAGAGTGGTCATGTAAAATGATTCCATACGATATATGTATGTGTTGTAAGGAGAATTTCGTACAACAGTGTGTTGGAGGTTTATGGAAAGTTGTGGCTGGACTTGTATGATGACTCCGCAGAAAATTGATTAGAGAATGGGTTCTTTCTCTTGCTCTTTGCCGAGTGTCAATTGTGTATCATACAAGGTGCCTACGTACCCCTTTATATAGGGATCAAGCCTCACGTAGTTCTTGGAAAACAAGTCATTGGAGAAGCCCATTCAGTCCAAGCCCATAGAATAGTCAAGATTTATGTTCCCATACACAGCTCAAGGATTATCAATCCACCTCAAGTTCCCATAAATAGTCCGAGGATTATCAATCCACCTCAAGTTCCCATAAATAGTCCAAGGATTATCAATCCTCTTCAAGTTCCCATAAATAGTCTGGTCTTCACACGTTTTCCTACAATCTCGCGGCATCTCCGCATTTCTTCCCATGATTGTAGGTATGTCCCGTGTCAACCAAGAAACATTCCATCAACAAGAATTTCCATATTTTGGGCTTCACCCACGATGCGAGCTGGCCAGGCTCGCATCGCACAAAACATATGAAAATTACCCTATCGTAGTGTAAGTGGTGCGAGCTCACTTATGTTCAATTATTCTCATTTCTGATAAGTAACACGAGCCCATTACTTCATAATGATGAGAGCCCATAAGCTTATGGCGAGGGTTCATAAATAAAGACGCGAGCCCATCAAAGTGAACTTATAAGGAAGAGAGCCCAACATTCATTTTAGCGATGCGAGCCCGATTATGATGCGAGCCCTCGTTAAGGTGGGGGACTCGTAAGGAAAGGGGCTCACTATACGCTAAAGAAGCGATCCCACCATACTTAAAAAAGGATTTTGGGCTCATCATAGCTCACGGTGCGAGCCCTAATTCCAGTTCATACCAATCTTTCCAAAATATAATTCATTCCCTAGGCCCAAATCACTTAGGGACCTGTCTAGGGTCCATTACCGAAAATCCAGTATAACAGTATGTTTGCACACTGATAATAACTTCAATAGAACATATATACATGTATGTGATGCTTCATTTCTAAATTTGCAGCTATATATGAAAAGGTAGCTAATGTATAAAGTGATATCAGGAAAAGTCATTTTGGACTAAGTTAGATCAGTTGTTCTTGTAAATAGTTAAAAATTTGTACCTTGTCATTGACATCCATCTGTAACTGGACCAAGTCCACTTTTGTGACACCGAGAATTTCAGCCATGGTTAAATTCAGTGACCAAGCCAATTCCTTTACTTCCCTGCAAAAGGCCAGAACGAATAAAGAACCATAAAAAGAAAAAGGAAATTAGGTAACACTTATGACTTAACAGATATATATCTTTGTAGAGAGCAAAAGAGTGATACTAAGTTACTAACATACTTTTCAGCGCATGTAGTATTCTAGTATTATGACTTATTTGACACACAAAAGCTGAACAACAGAACATCGGCATGATCATTTCAAACGATATTTGTTTCTGACTTTAGGTATATGGCCATTTATCTGAGAATATGCAATGTATCGATTCTATTTAAAGAGCTAAACCAAGAAAGCTCATACAAGAAGAAGTTTCTGGATATGAGTTTTTTTTCCTTGTGTGCAGGCATCTGCGGTGCGCAATGTGCATGAAAATGATAACAATATGAATTATTCAAAAAAGGGGGGATGTGACTTACAAAGTGTCGCAACTGTGTGAAGGCTAGGCTTAAGTTTTTTGAGAAGTGTGCGTAAAATTTCAAACATTTGATTAAGGCAGTCTTTATGGGTACACACAGTTTTAAGGTAACATAATAAACATAGTACATTATACATACTAATCCGTTCTTCCAAGCATAGCAATAGCTTCACATTAAAATCCAGCAAAATAGGTATTTCATGAATACACAATTTGCATTAAAATTTGTGCACGGCCTATGGAATCAAATATTTATTATATAAAAGTTACTCAAACATCCAATTTCTCCCCGCCCATATACCATATACAGTTAGGGAGGGAAGATTGATTTTATCGAAATGTTAGAAACATTTGCAAATATTCAAGTTCCAAGCACAATCAAATGAATCAGACTGGCTTTAGTACATCCCTATTCCCTAGGCTCCACCAGTCTAATTAATCATTAGAACATTGTATAAAGACTAAACACCAGGTGGGACAAATACATATCTCCACCAAAAAGCAAACATGCAAGTAGCAATCAAGCCAACACTTCCATGTAAATTCATGATATCATCATCTACTTTATGTTATATCTCGTTACTCGTAAAATCTGATAGACTTAAAGATAAATAAATGAAACAGCCTAAGATGACCTTTGAGAGATCATCAGAAAAATGCTTGAGACTATGCATATCAATGGGGGATGCCAGCCAAACTCATATTCTAATTCTACTATCTCCCCAACAGAAGTTTAAAAACATTTCGTAATCTAAAACATCGAAAACCATCCCAATACATTAACTCATTAACAAATACAACAAGCTTATAGTCTTACACTAAATAATCAATAAAACTTTAATTCTTAGCTAATGCAGCTTAAAAAAAGCAAGACATTTATCACAAACAAATGTCTCGACACGGCACGATTATGACATGATCGCAAACATCACAATTGCATAGAATCTAAAAAGTACACGAAATAATTGTCAAGTTTAAATGTCTAGTACAACACAAGTAGCTCGAATTAATTTTAAAAAAATAATAACAAATTGCACAGAATTTATAAAACCCAAGAGTAAAAATTGAACTATTGATCATAACTTTGTGCGTATATACAAAACAATATACTAACTTACAGAGGAGTATGATCATGGTTGAGAGATCGAAAGCTTTCTTTACATTATGAAATTATCGTATCTATCAATAAATTATCATTTATTTGATTGTTTCCCAGAAGCCCACTTTTTTATTTGTAGAGCCTGCAAAGCGGGTTGATGGATACTGGCCCGACACGCATGGTCCAGGATCTTCTGTGAGTTCGTATCTCGGCCCATTTCTTGATCCAGTTGGGTTTGAACTTTTATTCCCTCCCATTCTTAAAAAGTGTTTTCAGCCTTAAATGCCCTTTTCAGAGAAAACATGTTCTCTCGTACTTTTAAAAGAGTGACAAGGGTGATGATAAAAAATATCATTTTTTTTAAATTTGGTGATAAGAATACTCATTTTCGAATATGTTGGTTAAAAATATCAATCTATTACGTATTCAGAAAATGGGTATTATTATTACGCATTTTAAGAATGGGTAACATGTATTTTTTCGAAAAAAAAAGAGTTGAAAAAGGAGATATGCATTTGGCAAATGCGTATTACCCCTTTACTCAAGGTGTTACGCATTTTCGAAATGCGTAACTGGTTAATTTTATTTTTTATTTTTTATGTAATACCCATTTTTCAAATGCGTAATAGTGATACCCAAATTTGAAATGCGTAATAAAATGGTATTTTTGACCAACATTTTTGAAAATGGTATTCTTATCACTTAGTCTAAAAAAATGGTATTTATATCATTTTTTTGAGTGACGACGGTTCCATGTTAATTGATTATGCTTTGAGTGCTCTGCGTATTGAGTTCCAAGTCAGAGGGTTAATTATGAGTTTTGGTTTATTTGAGGAGTGTTTGTTGATTTATTTGGGTTGGTTTTATTGTTGGCAGTTGAATTTAAAGCCCATAATTGAAATGTTTAGTTTTTATTTTATTGTTAGCTTTTTAAACATTGATTTTGGTTGTTAGTGTATTTATTTTTTATTAAAGTAATTTGGTTATATTAGTTTGATTTTAGGCTTAAGACGTTACATTTTATTTTGCTCCTTTGTTGACTATGATTTTGTTTAAGGTACTGAAATTATGTTTTGGTTAATTTTCAAACCTGTCTCTGTAAATATTATTATAAAGTGTGCGATTAGTTGTATGATTATTTGTTAATTTTATACCATATGCAATGTAATTTAAGGCTTAATTAAATGAAATTTGTGTCACATAGGGGTGTAATCGAGCCGAGTCGAGTCGAACACTGCCAGACTCGAGTTTGAACTCGACTAAAAAGCTCGGGCTCGAACTCGATCGAACCTTCAATTTCAAGCTCGAAACTCGGCTCGTAAAAAGTTCGATATATTCGAGCTCGACTCGAAAACTCGAATCGACTTCACCAAATATTGACAAAAGTTCGAATGTGATTGGTTTGGCTCGACTTCGACTCAATTATATGGCTCGAGTTCGACTCAATTATATAATATTATATCTAAATACTAAATATTTATATAAACATATATTTATAATATATAAAAATTAAAAATGATAGAGGCTCTGAAAGGCATATGCTATAGCCTATTTGTAATTCGAGGATCCTACTCAACTTAAACAAGAATGTAATAAGTAAATATTAGATTAAAGGTCACAGGAATCTCAGAGAGTTTTATCTGTCAAGAGAATGGAGTATTAAAGTCATCTACAGACTTGAAGATATTCTACATTGAAAGAAGTTCAATTTATTGTTCAAGCCTCAGTGAAGTATTCAAGAAAGTGGATTTACTACAGTGACAGAGATTTCCAGTTGGTGACAGAAGAAGTACAGGATACAGAGTTTATTCAGAGCTAAAGAAAAGAAGCCACAGCTTTAAATGTTTTAAAGATGAAGAATTATCATTGAAGTCAGTTATTCATGAACCAGACAGTGCATCGAATGACGACATCAATCAGTGGAATTAAATCATCTATATTCAGTGGTTTTCAGAAGATAGAGGAATGCAATGATTTTAAGTTATCTTCTTTTAATTAATTAAATTATTAATCAATTTAATTAATAAATTGATTCTTTTAGAATTAATTAATTTATTAAATTAATTAATTTAGTTGTTTAAATTATTTATTAAATTAATTCTAGAAAAGAATTAATTTAATTCAGAATTTAAATTAACTAATTTAATTAAAGGAAATTAACTTAATGGTATAACAACAGGTCATACCGAATAATTTAAAGGTCATACCGAATAATTTGAGGTCATACCGAGTCATTTATAAGGTCATACCGAATCATTGCTCAGCACTTTGGTAGGTCATACAGAATGATTTCTTAGGTCATACAGAATGATTTCTTAGGTCATACCAACACATTGATTGCTTTTTCTAGGTTCTACCGAAAGTTGGTAGAAGTATGCTAGGTCATACCGGACACTTTTCTGAGGTCATACTGCTGAAGCTTGGTTCTACTGAGCATAATTCCTTGGTCATACAAGTGTATTGATTGTTTAATTAAATCATTTTGATTTAATTAAAAGGTCATACATGCTAATGAATTGTTGGATATCAACCCGAGGTTGGACAGAAAAGTAACAGAAGACTTGTATTATCAAACACACAGAAGCATTTCTCTCAAGAACAAGAATAAAAACCTTTTGATCTCATTTTCTTCTCAAGCAATTAATTCTAGTTTGTATTGTTAAATCCAAACCACTAGAAGTTGATTACTTGTATTGCTTTGATTAACTAGCGGATTTTATCCCTAGAATTTATCTCGAACTTGCTTTTAGCATTCGATCTTTTTATTACAAATATTAGAAAAGTTCATGTCGAATTTATTCTAAATTTGTATTAATTAGTTTGAGATAAATACTTTGTAATCCATATTGTATTTGCAACACCCTTCAAGTTTAATATAAGTTATATTTAACTTGAATCTTGTTTCATTTATTTTCCGCATTAATTTGTTCTTAATTGTTAAATTATTCAAAGGACAAATTCGATAAAACGGTATAGTTTGTATTCAACCCCCCTTCTACAAACTTATCAGGACCTAACAATTGGCATCAGAGCCTTTTGATTGATATACAAATCAAATATCCAATTGTTTGAGATTTTTTTACTCTGAAATTTTTATTATTATAAAAATCTCAAAAGATGTCTACTACACAGAAAGTTGGTACTGTCAAAATCCCAATGTTCAGCAAGGAGCATTATCCTATGTGGAAGAAGAAAATGCTCCTATTTCTTAAGGTTGCAAATCCTAAATACATTGGTGTGCTGAAGAATGGTCCCAAAGTCCCTATGATTATTGAGGGAGAATTGATTGAGAATAATGTTGTTACTAGGGCTGCTAGGATGATCCCTAAAGATTCCAAGGATTACACTCCTGATGAGAAAGAGGATGTTACCTTGGATTCCTGTCTACAGCTGATCCTTATTGAGTGTCTTGATCCTGTCATGCATAATCATGTCCTAAACTGTGAAACTGCCAAACACATTTGGGAAACCATAGAAATAATCAATGAGGGGACAGAGGAAGTTAGGGAGAATAAGCTGGAAATTCTCACCACTCAATATGAGCATTTCAGATCAAACCCTGGTGAAGGTATCTCTGAAGATTTTGAGAGATACAACAAATTAATCAATGATCTGAATCTCAATGGGAAGCGCTACACTATCAAGGAAATTAACAAGAAGTTCCTACTTACACTTTCACGTCATCTGGAGCACAGAATATCTGCCATTAGAGAAGCAAGAGATCTTACCGAGGTTTCTTTGGAAAGACTGTATGGTGTTCTGAAGACCTATGAGCTGGAGCAGATTCAACAGGATGAGTTGTATGGAACTGGGAGGATAGTGAGTACTTCTACTGCATTGGCTGCTGAAGTCCCACGGAAACTGGAAGTGAAGGCTGTTCAACCTTCCAGTTCTAACATGAATGTTATTGATGCTGAATATGGATTAACATCCATTGATCAATCTGGTGGTGACTTCTATTCTTTAGAGGAACTTGATCAGCTGGAAGATGGTGATTTGGCTTTGATAGTCAGGAAGTTTGGGAAGTTCAGATTCAAGAGGAATCCCAATCTTAAGTTCAGGCCCAGATTTCAGAGAGGTGGATCTTCCTCTTCAAGTAGCACAAGGGGTGGCTACAAAACTGGAACTGTGGAAAGGAGCACAATCAGATGCTACAATTGCAATGAGTTGGGTCACTTTGCTACTGAATGTAAAAAGCCAAAGCAAGTGACAAGGAACTCATTTGATTCTAGCAAGAAGAATAAGATTGGGAAAGCTTATGTTGCTGAAGGAAAGAGTTGGGATGACACTGACAGTGATGAAGAAGCAGGTGAGATTGGGAATCTTGCACTCATGGCAATAGGAGACAAACTCTTTGATTCCATGTTATCTTCACCCAACATGTCTGAGGTAAAGTTCACTGATACTGAAATGATTCGTCATCTTGGTGATACTTTAAGTTGTGCACGCACTGAAAATGATAAAATAATTCTTTTGAACACAAATCTTGAAAATGAGATAAAAGAATTAAAACTAGTGCATATTAATCAAGATGAACTCACTAAAAATGTAGCAGTTCTTGAGAATAGGGTTAAATTGTATCAACAACTGGAAACCATTCTCAAAGATCAGATTATTGAGCTTAATACCAAAGCTAATGCCTATTACAGCTCTTGTAAGACGGCTAAAGAGATTCTTAATAAACAAGCTATTGGTAATCATGTCAGTATAGGTTATGATTATAATGAGGCCATTGGATTGCTTGGAATTAATTCCCCTTGTAGAGTCAGATCTGAAGGAAGGGGTGTTCCATATGTGCTTAAGGGTATTGAAACACCCTTCTGTAAGGAGTCCGAGGCAGATCTTCTAAATGAATACTCTATCATTATTGTTGAGGAGATTCGTGAAGAAGATATTGCTTTGGAAGTTGAACAGTCCAAAAAGTGTATATCTGATATTCCAGTCAAAGTTGCTACAACTAAAAAGACTAAATCAGATATCCATAAGTTGGATCAAAACAACTGTAGAACTAACATGCCTGCTGTTAATTCTTCTCATAAAGCATGTGGTGTGATTAATTGCATGTCTTGTGCTTTCAATGTTATGTATGCTTATTTTAATAGTAAGCATGTATCTAGTGATAAGACTGCTCCACGTCAACATGTTAATAATAAGAAGCATGTTAAAGCAGAGACTACTAGTCCTCCTCAGACTAGAGTGGATTCATTTATCCCTAAGCCTACTCAGAAATGTGTTAAGACTTGCTATAAATGGAAATGCTCTTATGTGAAAGAGGTTGAAGTAGTTTTAGTTAAAAATGTTGTTTTGCCTGACAAAGGCCAATTCTTTAAGTATGCCGGACCCAATCAAGTGCGGGTTCCGAGGAAGGACTAATCAATCTGGTATTGCAGGGAGTTAAACAGGTAAACCGTGTTATGTGGATTCTTGACAGTGGCTGTTCAAGGCATATGACCGGAGATAGAGCCCTGCTATCAGATTTGGTTGAGAAAGCTGGCCCAGTAGTTACCTTTGGAGATAACATCAAGGGTATTACGAAAGGATATGGTTGTTTGAAGTATGGAAATGTTATCATTGAAGATGTTTCATTTGTGGAAGGTCTGAAGTTCAATCTTCTCAGCATCAGTCATTTCTGTGACAGAGGATATGTTGTTTCCTTTGAAAGAGAGAAGTGTCAGATCCTTCACAAGAAGAATGGAAAGCCTGTTCTTCAAGGAGTAAGGAAAGGTGACTTGTTCATAGCTGATCTGAACTCGGGATTCAAAGATGAAGTTAATTGTTTTTATGCTAAAGCTTCATCAGATGATAGTTGGCTATGGCACAAGAAAATGTCTCACCTTAACTTCAAAACCATGAACTCTTTAGTCAAGAGGGAATTGGTTAGAGGTTTGCCTCAGATGGAATTTACACAGGAAGGACTGTGTGAGGCATGTCAGAAAGGAAAGTCAAAGAAAGCTTCTCACAAGGGCACTGACACATCATCAATAACTGAACCACTTCAGCTACTACACATGGATTTGTTTGGTCCAGTCAATGTGATGTCTATGTCAAAGAAACAATATGCACTTGTGATTGTTGATGACTTTTCAAAATATACATGGGTTTTATTCCTACATTCCAAGGATGAGACCCCATACCTGGTGATTGGCCACATAAAGTTGATTGAGTTGGATTCTAGATTCCCTGTTAGAGCCATAAGATTAGATAATGGTACTGAATTCAAGAATGCCATTCTAAATGATTTTTGTGCTGATAAAGGAATAACAAGACAGTATTCTGCCCCTAGAACTTCTCAACAAAATGGAGTAGTGGAAAGAAAGAATCGTACATTGATTGAAGCTGCTAGGACTATGTTAAGTGAGTCCAAACTTCCAACGTACTTTTGGGCTGAAGCAGCGAATACAGCTTGTTATACTCAGAATCGAACTTTAATCAACAAGGACTTAATGAAGACTCCGTATGAGATCATGATCAACAAGAAACCAACTGTCAAGTACTTTCATGTATTTGGAGCAAAATGCTTTGTGCTTATAGATGACAATGTGAAACGTGGTAAGTTTGATGCAAAGGCACAAGAAGCTATTTTTGTTGGTTATTCCAGAAGATCTTACAGGGTCTACTTGGTTGGCAGTCACACAGTAAAGGAAAGTGTCAATGTTACTTTTGATGACACTAAGTTCCCTAATATCCAAAAAGAAGATTCATCTGAGAATCTGAAGTTTGATAACTTGCCAGACTCAGAGTCAGATGATGAAGCCCCACCTGAAGTTATTGCTGGTAATGATAATAACAATGATGATAATGATCATGGTGGTGGTGGTGGAAACACTGGTAACAATGGAGATACCATCAACACTGGAGAAGAATCATCAAGGCAATCAAGCAACAACTCAGGAGGAGCAAATGAAGGATCAACTAGTCACTCACAACATCAAAGTGAAATTCAAGGCGAATCATCAAGATCAAATCTTCCAAGACAGACTGTATGGAATAGAGCTCATCCCTTTGAGCTGATCATTGGTGATCCAGATGTTGGAGTTAAAACTAGAAGTGCAACTCAGAATGAATGTCATTTTTAAGCATTTCTATCTAAAATGGAGCCAAAGAAAACCGAGGAAGCACTGACTGATCCAGATTGGGTGATTGCTATGCAAGATGAACTCAATCAGTTTGAACAACAGCAAGTCTGGAAGCTGGTACCCAGGCCAAAGAACAAGAAAGTAGTTGGTACCAGATGGGTATACAGGAACAAGCTTGATGAGGATGGCATTGTTACAAGGAACAAGGCAAGACTGGTTGCACAAGGGTATTCACAAGCTGAAGGCATTGATTATGATGAAACCTATGCACCAGTGGCTAGACTTGAGGCCATCAGGATGTTCTTAGCATTTGCTGCTTATTCCAATTTTAAAGTCTATCAAATGGATGTTAAGAGTGCATTCCTGAATGGTGAGCTTGATGAAGAAGTGTATGTGGAACAGCCCCTGGCTTTGAAAATCAGGAGCTGCTGGACTTTGTGTACTTTCTCTTCAAGGCTATCTATGGTCTCAAACAAGCCCCAAGAAAATGGTATGACACTCTCTCTGGTTTTCTTTTAGAAAATGGTTTTGTTAGAGGTATCATAGACAAAACTCTTTTTTCAAAGAAACACAAAGGTGATATGATATTAGTCCAAGTCTATGTGGATGACATCATATTTGGGTCTACTAATGATGATCTCTGTAAGAGATTTGCTAAGCTAATGCAGAGTAAGTTTGAAATGAGTATGATGGGTGAGCTGAAGTTCTTTCTTGGATTGCAAGTAAGTCAAAGGTCAAATGGTATATTTATTTGTCAATCCAAGTATCTCAAAGAACTCCTCAAGAAGTATCACATGGAGGATTCAGCATCAGCAAGGACTCCATCTTCAACAGCCGTCAAACTTGGAGCTTCTGACAAATCTATCAAGGTAGATGTTACAAGCTACAGAGGTATGATTGGCTCCTTACTCTATCTTACTGCAAGTAGACCAGATATTATGTATGCTACATGCTTGTGTGCAAGGTTCCAAGCGGACCCTAGAGATGTACATCTCGTTGCTGTGAAAAGAATCTTGAGATATCTTAAGGGTACACCTAATCTAGGTATCTGGTACCCTAAAGATTCTGGTTTTAATCTTGTTGGATATACAGATTCTGATTATGCAGGTAGTGTTGTGGATAGAAAGAGTACCTCTGGGAGTTGTCAATTCCTAGGAGGTAGGTTGATTTCCTGGTATAGCAAGAAACAGCAAACAGTTTCCAATTCAACAGCAGAAGCTGAATATATTGCTGCTGGAAGCTGTTGTGCTCAGATCTTATGGATTAGGAATCAATTAAAGGACTATGGCTTTACATTAAACAAAATTCCTATTTTGTGTGATAATACAAGTGCCATAGCAATCTCCAACAACCCTGTGCAGCACTCGAGAACGAAGCACATTGATATCAGGTATCATTTTATCAGAGAGCATGTCATGAATGGAACTGTGGAGTTACACTTTGTACCCACAGAAGAACAGACTGCAGATATATTCACTAAATCTGTTGACGAATCCACATTTATCAAGTTAGTTGGTAAATTGGGTATGTTAAACAGTCTTAGTGATTAACAATATCTCTGTCATGTTTGTTCTTTCAAAATCATTTTCTCTTGCTGATATTGAATGATATATTTTGCCAATTCTTGTTTAGAGTATAAAGCTTGTTAATTTAAATATTCTGAATAATTTATTTTCTTTAAAAATATTTTTCTCATATTTTTTAAGTGGAGAAACTTATTTTTATTGAAAATTTATTTATTTAAGAATCATTTAAGTTAGTTTCAGATTGTAAATATTGTTGTTTAAATATTTCTGCAAGTTTATATTATTTTTATGCACTTCTATAATATTCTGCAGTTTTCTAATGTTTGTGCATAAGTTCCTGTAAATATTTTTCTTATATATATATATATATTATTTTATATTTTAGTTTATTATTATTATTTATTATCTTTTATTTTCTATTTGTCTTAGTTGTTTTTGTAAATATATTGTATATATTATTTCTGATCTAGCTCTTGCTTAGCTGGAAATTCAGTGCCAAATCCAATTCAGGTATTACTTTCTATCTCTCAATACACTTCTTTTACTGTTGCTGAACCCAAGTGGTTGTTAGGGCTGACCAAGGGATTGTAGATCCACAATCTTTATCCCAGGTCTTAGAGCCAAACAATGAGTCTACAACTTAATTACTTGACCTCTCAGCCTAAACAGAAATCAAATGTTAAACAAAGAAGTATTTTGATTGAAACAGTGAGTGATCCCACAGCTCTGCCTCCTCTAAAGAAATTCAATACATACTGAGGCATCTGTCAGCCCATCTGTATCCTCTCAATAGGATATGGACTTTGAAATGGCCAATGAATTGTATCTAGAGACATTCTCTCAACAGAATGAATCTATTGAAATTCGCCATAGGGCCATGGCACTTTGTACTGAGTCAAGCACACTCTCATTACTCACAATGGGAGAAAACAAGTTCATTAGACGAAACTCAGGACACAGTGAAAGCAGAGCACCTGCAACTGGTTACAGTGCCTACCATTGTTACGGTAGAAGTGCCTTCACAGGCATCAGAGGGAAAATCTGATTCTTGCCACAGTTAATAGAATCATTTTCTCCCCTCCCAGAGTGAACATCTCTGGCTCCCTAAGGGATTTTCCACTCGCAGATTTATCTGGAGAAAGTGGAAGGCAACTTGGTCAGTCTATCACTGAAGCAATTCAGATTTCAAATTCAAGTGATTTGATAGACATGATTGAGGATCGGGATTTGCGAACTCCTATTGCACCACCACTGACCTCTCTTGAAGAGGCTAGGGTGAGTTTCAATGCAGGTACTGATCAAAAAGGAGCAAACAGACAGCTAATGTTGAGTGATAAGAGTCAAACACTGAGTGAAACACATGCACGTGAGATGAGTGATACACTTACAAGAGAAATTCAAGGGAGTGCACACACAGACACATACACTGCAATGTAGTTAGCTCACATAGCTGATCTACAGGAACATCTATTCAAAACCCATGCTGATAAAGAAATTTTGCAAGCACAAGTGGTTGAACGGTCTTCTTCTTCCACCTCTGTCAACAATCAGCTGGGACTGCTCAAGGAAATATTGAAGACAAAGTTACTACCCGAGATCAACTCCATCAACTATCTCAACTCTTACTGGCTTCAGATACTCATAAAGTAAAATCTGTAGAGAATTCCTCAACTAAGGGGGAGAATTTTGGTGAAACTAGTAAAAGGGAGCTGAAAAAGATATAAAAGGTAAAGAGGGAGTTTCAGGGGAGTAAAAGAAAAGTTAGCTCTGTTTTGTAAATGTTATATGTATAGAGCTTAGGTAAATCAAGACAGGTTAAATGTTATCATATGTTCAGTCTAGAGGAACATCTGTCTTGTATTTATCTGTACTGGTGAAATCTGGAAATGTCATATTTGATCCAGAACTTTCTAGTATTTACTTAGGTTTAAGAGTCTTATCTTTTTCTTGGTTTTAGTTGAGTGATCCTCTAGGTATTTGGTTGTTATTCTCTAACAAACAAATAGGGGGAGATTGAAAGGCATATGCTATAGCCTATTTGTAATTTGAGGATCCTACTCAACTTAAACAAGAATGTAATAAGTAAATATTAGATTAAAGGTCACAGGAATCTCAGAGAGTTTTATCTGTCAAGAGAATGGAGTATTAAAGTCATCTACAGACTTGAAGATATTCTACATTGAAAGAAGTTCAATTTATTGTTCAAGCCTCAGTGAAGTATTCAAGAAAGTGGATTTACTACAGTGACAGAGATTTCTAGCTGGTGACAGAAGAAGTACAGGATACATAGTTTATTCAGAGCTAAAGAAAAGAAGCCACAGCTTTAAATGTTTTAAAGATGAAGAATTATCATTGAAGTCAGTTATTCATGAACCAGACAGTGCATCGAATGACGACATCAATCAGTGGAATTAAATCATCTATATTCAGTGGTTTTCAGAAGATAGAGGAATGCAATGATTTTAAGTTATCTTCTTTTAATTAATTAAATTATTAATCAATTTAATTAATAAATTGATTCTTTTAGAATTAATTAATTTATTAAATTAATTAATTTAGTTGTTTAAATTATTTATTAAATTAATTCTAGAAAAGAATTAATTTAATTCAGAATTTAAATTAACTAATTTAATTAAAGGAAATTAACTTAATGGTATAACAACAGGTCATACCGAATAATTTAAAGGTCATACCGAATAATTTGAGGTCATACCGAGTCATTTATAAGGTCATACCGAATCATTGCTCAGCACTTTGGTAGGTCATACAGAATGATTTCTTAGGTCATACAGAATGATTTCTTAGGTCATACCAACACATTGATTGCTTTTCCTAGGTTCTACCGAAAGTTGGTAGAAGTATGCTAGGTCATACCGGACACTGAAGCTTGGTTCTACTGAGCATAATTCCTTGGTTATACAAGTGTATTGATTGTTTAATTAAATCATTTTGATTTAATTAAAAGGTCATACAGGCTAATGAATTGTTGGATATCAACCCGAGGCTGGACAGAAAAGTAACAGAAGACTTGTATTATCAAACACACAGAAGCATTTCTCTCAAGAACAAGAAGAAAAACCTTTTGATCTCATTTTCTTCTCAAACAATTAATTCTAGTTTGTATTGTTAAATCCAAACCACTAGAAGTTGATTACTTGTATTGCTTTGATTAACTAGCGGATTTTATCCCTAGAATTTATCTCGAACTTGCTTTTAGCATTCGATCTTTTTATTACAAATATTAGAAAAGTTCATGTCGAATTTATTCTAAATTTGTATTAATTAGTTTGAGATAAATACTTTGTAATCCATATTGTATTTGCAACACCCTTCAAGTTTAATATAAGTTATATTTAACTTGAATCTTGTTTCATTTATTTTCCGCATTAATTTGTTCTTAATTGTTAAATTATTCAAATGACAAATTCGATAAAACGGTATAGTTTGTATTCAACCCCCCTTCTACAAACTTATCAGGACCTAACAGGCTCGATTAGGCTCGCGAACCTTACGAGCCAAGTAATCTGAAGCTCAAGCTCGGCTTGGTAGAATATTTGAATAGCTAGAGCTCGAGCTCGGCTCGATTATTACCGAGTCAAATTCGAATATTTTACGAGCCAAACTCGAGTAGTTCATGAAATGTGTTAGATCAGAATTCAATGATCGTCAGGAGCTAGACTCAACTGATCAGGATTGCTGACGTCATCAGGATTACATGGTCGTCAGGATCAGAATGTATATCAGGACTGGGATCAGGATTGATCGTCAGGACTGGAAGCTGATCAGGATTCCTACTTCGAGTTATATTTGGAGTCTAGTTAAACATGGAAGTTTATTCTGTCGGTTCCTGGTTTGTAGTATGTAGCTATCAATTATGGATAGGTTTCAATCTTTGTAATTGATTAGGACTTATCATTGATAGAGAAGCTGTGTAGTATATAAACACAGTCTTGGTTTCGATTTATGGAAGCGAACATAATCGAGTATTTGAGAATCAAGATAGAAGCTCTCGAGAACATAGAATTTCTTGAGAGAGTTTTTGTAAGCTAGCAGCTCTCAAGAACATCAGAATTTCTTGAGAGAGTTTGTAACAGTTTTATATCAGATTTAATAAAGCTGTTATCTTTCTTTTCATATTTGTGATATATACATTAAAAAGTCGATTATCTTACTCTATTGTATTCAACCCCCCTTCTACAATAGATTATTACTGGGCAACAATTGGTATCAGAGCAAACTGGTTTATTTGTGAATCAGAGACGATCTAAGATGTCGACAACCAAGTATGAAAGCATGAAGATTCCCATCTTAAAGATATCAGAATACCCTACATGGAGGGTAAAGATGCTGATGTACCTGGAGGCTATGGATCCTGACTGCTTGGACAGGATTCGTGATGGACCATATATACCAACAAAGTTCGTAGAACGAACAGATACTGTACCTGAACATTATGTGGTCAAAGCTAAATCTGAATGGACTCCAGAAGAAAAAGCTCATGTACTCAGGGAACCAAAGATAAAGAATATCTTGCATAATAGTCTTGACGCTGTCATGTCAAACAGGGTGATTGCATGCAAATCTTCAAAAAAAATCTGGGATACTTTGGAAACTCAGTGCCAGGGATCTGCATCTGTTAAGAAGAACAGAAGGGCTCTTTTGATTCAAGAATATGAACAATTCGATGCAAGACCTGAAGAGAGCCTGACTGATCTATATGATAGATTTCTGACACTATTGAATAGCTTATCTTTAGTTGACAAAGTATATGAAACTGAAGATTCGAATACCAAGTTTCTAAGAGCTTTACCTGAAGAATGGGATACTCAGACCTCAATCATCAGACACCAGTATGATCTAAACATTGTGTCTCTTGATGAGATCTATGGGATGCTAAGAACTCATGATCTTGAAGTTCAACAGAGAAAGAACAAGAAAAGCAGCAAGGCAAAATCAATTGCTTTGAAAGCAGAGGCTAAATCAAAAGGAAAAGCTATGGAGGTCTCTAGAAGTAAATCAAGAGTAGCTGAGTCAGATCCTGACGACTCTTCATCAGATACTGATGGTAATCCTGATACCAATATTGATGATGATTCTTCTGATTCAGACATGGAAGAGATGGTTGCTATGATTGTCAGAAACTTCAGAAGGATGAAGTTCAGGAAGAATAGAAGACAAGGCAACTTTCAGAAAAAGACCTTCAATGCAGACAAAGACAAGTATATCAAAAAGGACAGCAAGGGTAGCAAATTTAACAAGTCAAAGGTTAGATGCTACAAGTGCAATGGCATGGGTCACTTTGCTTCTGAATGCAAGAAGACAAAGGCACTTATCACATCAAGCAAGGACTGGATGGACTCTTCCTCAGAATCTGATACTGAGGTGGTCAACTATGCTTTAATGGCTAATGCTGATGTAACTGCTGCTCCTGATGATAAGGTACTAAATACTATCTTTGATTTTGATACTGATAATGCTTCTGAGTTAAGACGTTTTCTAAAGTCATTACATATTAGCTTTAGAAGTCAAACTGCTGAGAATACTAGAATCTTATCTGAGATGTCTGACCTTAGAAAAAGGAATGAGATACTAGAAGTTGAATTTTCTCGTATGCAAGAAGTACAGAAAGAATGTGATAATGCTAGACACATGCACTTAGAGATGTTATCTAAATGTACTTCCCTTGAAAAAGAACTTGAATATGCTAATGAGAAAATCAGAACCTGGACAGACTCAGGCAGGAAATTTCATGAGATTAATACCTCTAAGAATTGGAAAGAGTGTCTAGGATATAAGTCAGATGAAGATAAGAAATTGAAAGAGAAAATTGTCATTGATGAGACAGTCAGTCCAAAGACCTATAGACATGTTTTAGATGCAACCAAATCTAAGATTACTCCTGTTAATTTTGTTTTTGGTAAGGATTCCAATTCTACTTTTGAAAAGGGATCTACTTCTACTCAAGGAATTAAAATTATAAAGTCTAAACCTGTCTTGAATAAAGTCATAAAGAATGTAGGTCTATTGTCTCAGAAACAGCTTAAGGATAAAATCTGTGAGGTTACAGATAAGAAAAAGGAAGCTATTGTTAAAAGAAACAGGAATGGTAAAGTTGGGATCAATAAAGAAAATGGTTATAAATATATCCCAAATGCACCTAGAAAGAGTTGTTTTAACTGTGGTAACTCTAATCATCTTGCTATTGATTGTAAAAAGAGTAAGAAGAAAATTCCTGAAATTCCTAAGTCTGATGTTAGGAATAGATCAGTATATTATAAACCACAGAATTCCTGTTTTCATTGTGGTAGTCTATGGCATTCTATTTATACCTGTAAAGAGTATCATGATTTGTACTATAACTTTTATGATCCATTGCCTAAGATTGAAAGTAGTACAAAGTCTGAGAGAACTAAAAATGTCATAGTGAAGCATGCTTTTGTTAATACTGATGCTGACAAAGAAAATCCTGATGGAGTAACACCTGTCAGGACTGCTAAGGTCAGAAAGTCTTCTGCTGTGAAAATTAATAAATTGCATGAAAAAGGAACCCAACATGTATGGGTTCCTAAGTGTTCTAACTAGTGTGTTTCTATTCTGATGCAGGGTAAAAAGAAAAATGTGTTAGTCATGGATAGTGGATGTTCTGTGCACATGACTGGAAACAAAGCCCTGTTATCAGAATATGAGGAAAAAGCTGGCCCAACTGTGTCTTATGGAGATGGCAACATTGGACAAACCTTGGGATATGGCAATATAATCATTGGAAATGTCATCATTGAAAAAGTAGCTCTAGTGAAGGGACTAAAACACAACTTGTTGAGTATTAGTCAAATCACTGACAGAGGTTATCATGTCAATTTCTATTCCACACATTGTGAAGTAGTCAATAAAACAACAGGAAAAATAGCTCTAACTGGCTACAGGCATGGTAACATATATGAAGCCAACATTCTCTCAAATACTGATGGCTCCCCTACATGTCTCATCAGTAAAGCTTCAGTAGATGAAAGTTGGAATTGGCACAAGAAGCTTTCTCATCTCAACTTCAGCAACATCAATGAGTTGGTAAAGAAAGATTTAGTAAGAGGATTACCTAATGTCTTGTATACACCTGATGGACTCTGTGATGCATGTCAAAAAGCAAAACAAAGAAGGACATCATTCCAGAGTAAATCAGAATCCTCTATTGGAGAACCATATCACATGCTACATCTTGATCTATTTGGTCCAGTCAACATCATGACCATCAGTAAGAAAAGGTACACTCTTGTAATTGTTGATGAGTATTCTAGATTCACCTGGGTGTATTTTCTGCACAGAAAAGATGAAACTCCTGAAGTTCTGTTGGATCATGTGAGAATGATTGAGACAACCACAAAGTACAAAGTCAAGATTCTGAGAAGTGATAATGGTACTGAATTTAAGAATTCAAAGATGGAAGAGTTCTGCAAATACAAAGGAATCATTCAACAATTCTCTGCTCCTGGCACACCTCAGCAAAATGGAGTAGTAGAAAGGAAGAATAGAACTCTTATTGAAGCTGGCAGAACTATGTTGGAAGAAGCTAAATTACCTACATATTTCTGGGCAGAAGCAGTCAACACAGCTTGCTATACACAGAATCTCACATTGATAAACAGACATGGTGTTACTCCTTATCAGTCACTCAAGGAGAAGAAACCTAGTCTGAAGCATCTGCATGTGTTTGGCTGTAAATGTTTTGTTCTCAGAACTCATCCTGAACAGCTAGGAAAATTTGAAACAAAGGCTGATGAAGGAATTTTCATAGGCTATCCTGCATCAAGAGCCTTCAGAGTTTTTAATTTGAGAACAAGGACTGTCATGGAGTCAATACATGTATCTTTTGATGATAAGAAGATAACAGGAATCAATGAAGACTCTCATGATAGATTGATTTTTGAAAATGAAGCTACCAAGGAACCTGAAGGAAGTGAATCAGAAGCTGTCAATACATCAGATCCTGATGGGTCACCAAATCCTGATGACACACCAGATACTGATGGTGCTAATACTGATGATGCAATTAATAGTAATACAACTAGTAGTGCTAATGTTGAGGGGGAGCAACAACATTCAACTACGAGTTCAGAGTCAACTCAATCATCAAGACAGAATTCTTCAGATACTGATTCAAGTGATGATCCTGATAATACATCAGGAGGACTGAACAATAATTCAGGGAGAGCTTCAAATCAAGCAAATTCTTTCAATCAAAATAACACCAATCCAGGGGGAGCATCTACTTCAAGGAACAATTTGACACCAGCAAGGAAATGGACAAAAGATCATACTCCTGAATTGATAATTGGAGATCCTGATGCAGGTGTTCAAACAAGAAGTGCAACTCGGAATGAATGTCTATACAATAACTTTCTGTCCAAGGAGGAGCCAAAGAAAGTTGAAGATGCACTTAAAGATGCTGATTGGGTAACTGCAATGCAAGAAGAATTGAATGAATTTGAAAGGAATGAAGTCTGGAAACTGGTACCAAGACCAAAGGATAGATCAATTGTTGGTACAAAGTGGATTTTCAAGAACAAGACTGATTCTGATGGTGTTATAATCAGAAACAAAGCAAGGCTAGTTGCAAAGGGGTATTCCCAACAAGAGGGAATTGACTATGATGAAACTTTTGCTCCTGTTGCAAGACTAGAAGCCATCAGGATATTTCTTGCTTATGTAGCACATAAGAAATTCAAGGTTTTCCAGATGGATGTTAAAAGTGCTTTCTTAAATGGAGAACTGGAGGAAGAAGTCTATGTTGAGCAACCTCCTGGTTTCATTGATCCTAAATATCCAGATCATGTCTATAGACTGGATAAGGCACTTTATGGACTAAAGCAAGCTCCAAGAGCATGGTATGAAACCTTAGCTCAATTCTTACTGGAAAGTGGATTCAAAAGAGGTGCTATTGATAAAACTCTATTTTATTTGAATCATGGTAAGGATTTGCTGTTAGTTCAGATTTATGTTGATGATATCATATTTGGGTCAACAAACAATAAGCTGTGTGAAAAGTTTTCTAAGCTTATGCAGTCAAGATATCAAATGAGCATGATGGGAGAAATGAGTTACTTTCTTGGTCTTCAAGTTAAACAGACTGATGAAGGGATTTTTATCAATCAGTCTAAATATACAAGGAACTTATTAACAAGGTTTAACATGCAAGACAGTACTCCTGCTTCAACTCCCATAGCTACAGCTACCAAACTTGATCCTGATCAAGGTGCTGAGGTAGATGTAACTCACTACAGAGGAATGATTGGCTCTTTATTGTATCTCACTGCAAGTAGACCAGATATCATGTTTGCAACCTGTCTGTGTGCAAGATTTCAAGCAAAACCTAGAGAACCCCATCTGATTGCAGTCAAAAGAATTTTCAGATATCTCAAAGGCACTTCTTCACTTGGCCTTTGGTATGCAAGGGAATCAGATTTTGGGTTGTGTGGTTATTCAGATGCTGATTTTGCAGGATACAAAATAGACAGGAAAAGTACTTTAGGATGTTGTCAGTTTTTGGGTGGAAGACTAGTTTCATGGTTCAGTAAAAAGCAAAAATCTATTTCCACTTCAACTGCAGAAGCTGAGTACATTGCTGCAGGAAGTTGTTGTGCTCAGATCATGTGGATGAGAAATCAGTTGTTAGATTATGGCCTGTCATACTCAAAAATCCCTATTTATTGTGATAACCAGAGTGCTATTGCAATGACAGGAAATCCAGTTCAGCATTCTCTTACTAAACACATCAGTATTCGATATCACTTCATAAGAGAACAAGTTCTGGAAGGAACAATTGAACTTCACTTTGTTCCTACTGATCAACAACTAGCTGATATATTCACCAAACCACTACCTGAAGCTACTTTTAATAAATTGGTGAATGAACTTGGAATGATGAACTTTGAGAATTTCTGAGGAAAGTTACAGAGAGGAAATCCTGATAACTGTCAAATCCTGATGGTTATTCAGAAAGGTATGTTATCCTTGATCAAATCCTGATAGGATGGAATCCTGATAGGAAGTCAACTGGTCAAATCCTGATGCTCAGATATTGAAGCTGGTATGAAAACCAGAAGTTCCAAGTCAATTTGTCCACAACACTCCTGGTAAACTCTGACAAATAAGATTATTACTTAGTCTTTGATTAAGTTATTAAGTCTTAGTTTTCAATTACAATTATATTTTTGTCAGAAATTACTATTCATTATATTATGTATCAAATGCAGTGTTACTAACAAATTGTGCAGGAAAAGTAAGAAGGACAAGAACAATTGAGAAAGTTGATAGTTTTCATTAAATCTTGAAGATTCTTTACAAATGAAAATGAAAATTACATATTCTTTTCCTAGTCTACTTTTCTACTCAGGAACACGTGCCCTACAGATTAGCATGAATGCTCCTGAGCATCTTCACAGTCCATCAGGATTGGAAGATTTCTATGTCCATCCTTAAAGGACAAGAAGAGGAACTGATGCACTTGAAGGCGGATCGTCATCGTGATCACTGGGATGCTTCCTTGCCTCCACCGTGCATGAAGCACTTGCATCAAGCACTTTCTTTCTTCTCCTCTCTCGCTCTTCAACGAGATCCTCATCCTCTTCATCATCCTCATCGTTTTCATCCTCTTCATAGATGAGATTCTCAAGAGGATTCCAGTCAGGATTGGCTTGCACAAAGTCGTGCCACACCACATCAACCATAGCGTTTATAAACGCTTCATATTCCTGAGGGTCAGGAACTGGTTGTGGCTCCATCTCAGCAAGAGCCTCCTCCATCTCCTGCCAAATCAAGTCAAGCTCTTCATCAGGTATGTTGTTTTGATTGTTGGCAGCCATTGAAAAATGAAGAAGGTGAAAAGTTTTTAGTAAGTTTTTATTCTTTGGAGAGGGTTTTTGTTAGATAGATGCTGTTATGATTAACAGTTCTCTTTTATAGAGAATGTGTTTTAAGAATGCAGGTCATTTTTACAATCTCAAGGATACGGTTCGGTTTTCCATAAATATTTTTGCCTCGTTTGATGGTCAGCGTGTTTTAATGATATCTATGCCATTAATTTGGTTATTTTTTTTAAAAAAATCGTTATTCAGGATTGTTAAAATAAATTTTGTTTTCTTAAATAAAATTTTATTTTAATCTTATTGACTATATTTTTCAATCCTGATATGGCAAATGATTTTTACGGCAAATGGTTTCATAGGAAATGCTTTTATTCCTGATGAGGTTAGGTTTTTCTTACATCAGAAAATGCCTACTTGTTATGGATTACTTTCTAATGCTATGGGGCAAGGCTCAACCCACCTTGTTCCTGACACAAGCATTCATCCTAAACAGTCTAAACAGTTAACAACCTCCTCTAATGTCTCTCAACAGACTTTAGTTGTAAAAGCAAAGAAGTCAGCTAGAACTGATGTGTCAGGAAGGCAATCAGGTTCAAAGGACTTTTCCTCTACACCACTCACTAAAAAGAAGTTACAAGGGGGTGTACAAGGGGTCCTGGTGAAGAAAGCTGCAAAGGGAAGTGAGGTTGTTTCTGTAAAAAGAAAGTTAGTTCTCAGGGATGAGACTGATTCAGAGGATGATTTACATATATCCTCTGTGATGAATGTGAACAAGGAAGTTGTTGATACTGCTACTAAAGTTGTGGTACCTTTGTCAAAACCACAAAAGAAAAGGAAATTATCAAAAAGCAGGTATCATATTCCTTTGACAGTGCAAATGAAGGATACTGATATTCAGACATCAAATCCTGATGAGTCATCTACTCCTGATGCTCTAGCAAATCCTGATGCAACAACAAAAGTGGTCTCTATATCAGACTCTCCAGCCTCTCCATCTCAGTTTAGAGAAATTTCTTGGGAGAAAGTTTCTAAAATTGCTTCCTTGGTTGGTCTTACACCAAACTCAAAGAAAAAGAGGAATGCAGAGGAGTTAGTCTATCAGAGACAAAAGAAGCTGAGAGGATCAAGCCCACAAGAACCTGAATTTCAGAGTAATTCAGCAGCTACTGTTGATCCTGCCACACAAGAACCACTCAATCAAAGTTTGGGTGAAGGCTTAGCTAGTGGAATGGTCACACAAGAACCATTTTCTCAAAGGGAGAATGAAGACATCAACATTTCAGCTACACAAGAACCATCTTCTCAAAGTGAAGATGCGGGCAAAGCTACAACTTCTGTTGAAAGATTGGTCGAGAACATTGTCAATGAGGGAAGCACACAAGAACATTTAGCTCAAAGTGTTGAAGCAGCTTCTGAACCTCAAGCTCCACAAGAACCATTGGTAGAAAATACTGATGCCAGCATATCAAAACGTGACGATGTTCATCCTGACGCTAGTGGTGCTCCTGATACTGAGCCTATTTTGATACAGCCACTTCGTTCCAGACCAATGGATCATCCTATCTCAGAATCACAGGATAAACAGAAAGGTATTGCAATTCCTGATCCTGATGTTACTCATAGTACTGATGATGATGACTCAGATGATAGTGATGATGATGAGAATCGAAAAGAGAAGGAACAGCTTGCTACAACACTCAAAATTAGTCTTGGAACTAATTTTGGTTCATCAAGTACATATATGGCTGGCAATGCTTATACTGGGAAAGATCAGAGACAAGATTTTTCTATTCCTTCCTTTGATCCTGCTGAGGCATTTAGACAGAATGAATGGAACAATTCATGGCACAATTCTGATGAATCTATCAGTTTTTCTTCTGCTATTGGACATGCCTATCATGCAGTGAAATCTATAGAGAATCAAGACTTGAAGAATCATCTGAAGGCTACAACTCTGTTATCCAAGAGCCTGAAAAGTGAGATTGATTCTATCAAGGGTTCAACTGATAAAGTGAGGACTGATATCTTTAATAATTTTACAAAGGTGCCTACTGCTTTACAATTGAGGGTAGTAGAATCTCAAGTGAAATCTGTTGTTTCAGAACAAACCTTAATCAAACAAAGAATTGATTCTCTGGATAGTAAGGTAACTGACATTCAAGCCTCTCTTTCCTTAATTTTGAATTTATTGTCAAATCCTGATGTCAAAAAGGGGAGAAGGTTAGTCGGACAAAATGTACACCTGATCTAGTATTAAGGAATAATGATGATGATACTGGAAATGATGGTGGTGACAAAGTGATACAAGGAGAAACCTCTGATGCTGCAGTTTTGAAGTCTACAATTCAAACTTCTCAAAGTCAAACAACGCAGTCAACTCATGTTTCTGATTCTGGAGTTAAGACAGTAAGAACATTGATGCAATCTCAGATCCTGACGGAAGAACAAATCCTGACACCTGGTCATGGACACACTCTTGCTACAATTCCTGAAGGTGATGAAGATGTGATTATTGATAATCCTGAAGATGCATCAAATTTATTCCAGAAGTTTTCTACAAAAGATGGCAGAATTGTTACTCTATATCACACTGATAAAAGAGTTCAACAATTATATGCAAGAAAAGCTCTCTCTACAGCAAGTGAAGAATATCCAGATCTCTCACATGAAGAATTTTTGAGACTACAAAGAGAGACAATGGAAAGCTATACTGCTCCTGCTAGAGGTAGAGGAAGCAGAGGTAGGAGAGGTGCTAGAAGAAGTAGAAGAGGTTCTTCAACTCAAACAGTACCTAGACAGACAAGGTCTACAGGGTTAAGAATTGAAGAAATTCCTGAACCTACTCAAATTCTAGTAGTTCCTGACAGATCTACTTTTGGTGATGATGGAAATATTGAAGAAGAACCTGAATTGAGAAGAAAATCAAGAAAATCAAATCTCTGCAATACAAATCAAATTGAAGAATCTAATCCTGATGTTGTTCCTGATAATATTCAAGATCCTGATGATTCTGAAATTCTGCAAGAGATTGATTTAATAATCTTATCTACTGTGGTTGATTCTCACAACAAGGAAGTAGATGAAGAAGAAGAAGCCGGAAGAAGAGAAATTACAAGAAGAACAAGTAGAGATTTCAATCTCTATTTACAAAGGCTTAAACTTTCGAATGAAAGAAAGTGGAGGAACCCAAGTAGACAAGAATCTTCACTGACAAGAAGCTATGCCTTTGAAAAGGAAAAAGACAAGAAGTGGAAACACATAAGTACACTAAGGTGTGATACACCTATCAATTTTCAGTATGGTGGAATTATTACAAGCGCTTCAAGTGTTGTTGATTTATCTGATATAGTTAGATCAAAAGCATTATGGTTAAAAATGTTTTCAAATCTGAAGCAATTGTCAAGCAATTCAAGAGGAGGTATTGGACACAGGGATGCTGAATATCTAAATATGTCATATGTTGATCCTTACTCCTTGACTGAAATTGGAGGTACTTTAACTTCTGAAAACCTGAACAATTTAATAGTTGTTGATATAGTTATAGATTGTCATGATGGTTTTGACAAGAAAGAAAAGCTTCTGTACTTCATGAAAGATGGTAGTGTGAAGATTTTATCTATTCAAGATCCTGCTGATGAAAACTACACAGGAACAGAAATATGTTCATTATCTTTTGAGATCGAAGAATCAAATATGCAAAGAATGGAGTGACATGATTTTGTCAACAATAAGAAGAAGACTGGATGGAAATAGTAATTTCAATGGTAATTATATTCCCATGTACTTAAATCAAAGAGGTCAGGATGTGGAAATGCAAAGGGGTACTGCTGTTAAAGAAGTAAATTTTGGCATGACTCATCTTTCTCTCAGTCCTGATGGGAAGGAAATTGCTTATCTTATGCTAGAAGAGCATAGTCTTCAAAGAAACTCCATATTGAATCTCAGAGCAGCTATCTACCAGATTAATGAGGAAGATGAAGAACTCAGAAATCTTAAGGAAAGACTGATTCAAATTCTTGAAGAAAAAGAAGAAAATCTGTTATCCAACTTCTTGAAGATGAATTTGTTCTATCAAAGAGTCTAAACAGATAAGTTGTTGCTGCAGATTCTGTACATTTTGTATATATGTTTTGACATCATTGAATATTTGGAATCTATACTTTATTTCACAAAGTATGAGATTGGGGGAGATTGTTAGATCAGAATTCAATGATCGTCAGGAGCTAGACTCAACTGATCAGGATTGCTGACGTCATCAGGATTACATGGTCGTCAAGATCAGAATGTATATCAGGACTGGGATCAGGATTGATCGTCAGGACTGGAAGCTGATCAGGATTCCTACTTCGAGTTATATTTGGAGTCTAGTTAAACATGGAAGTTTATTCTGTCGGTTCCTGGTTTGTAGTATGTAGCTATCAATTATGGATAGGTTTCAATCTTTATAATTGATTAGGACTTATCATTGATAGAGAAGCTGTGTAGTATATAAACACAGTCTTGGTTTCGATTTATGGAAGCGAACATAATCGAGTATTTGAGAATCAAGATAGAAGCTCTCGAGAACATAGAATTTCTTGAGAGAGTTTTTGTAAGCTAGCAGCTCTCAAGAACATCAGAATTTCTTGAGAGAGTTTGTAACAGTTTTATATCAGATTTAATAAAGTTGTTATCTTTCTTTTCATATTTGTGATATATACATTAAAAAGTCGATTATCTTACTCTATTGTATTCAACCCCCCTTCTACAATAGATTATTACTGGGCAACAAAATGTTTGACTCATTTACACTGCCAGTGTCACATATGTGACTGTTTGTACATATACGGGAGTGCCATATATGATGGGCTGATGGCTTTTTGAACTATATATGGTGGTTGTTGTGTATCATTTTGGTATCTTTGTGCCATACGGTATGACTGTTATTTTTAAAAATTGAGAATCTGGTGTCTTAAAATAAATGTCAAATCAAAGGGATTCTTTTGGTTAAATTTTTTTATTTTGTTAAATTTATAATTTTATACGAGTTATTTTACTTTTAAATCGGTATATTTTATACGAGCTAGAATCAGTATATTTTATACGAGCTAGAATCAGTATATTTTATTATTGATTCTTTTACTGAAAATTGAAATCTGAATTCTTTTTATATATACATATGTTATATATTTATCTCATGGAATTGTGTTAATTATGATGAAATTTTGTGTCCTTGCGAGGTAGTGTCATATATGATGGTGTTTTGACCATTTATGATGGTGTTTTGTGTCATTAATGACAAGGTGTGTCATCTTTGAATGACTATTATGTTTTCTTAATTATATGAAGAATAACTTTGATTTTAATGTATGCTAATAATTATTAGAAATTGTGATTAAATTATATTCCTAAACTAATTTAGGTTAAAAATAATTTAAAATTTTGTTATTTAATTCAAAATATTTCCCTTTTGATATCTCAATTATATTTTAATCTGGTATTTAACTAAAGAATCCCATTTGGTTAGATTTTTATTTTGTAATTTTATACAATTTTTTTTTGTTATGATTTTAAGGTGTAACCTTCTAATATTATTAATATTAATGTTGTTCAATTTATTGTCTTTTCAGCGTGCAGACTTAAATGTTCTTTTTCAGCATGATCAATCTCTTTTTGTTATGATTTTTAGGTGTAACCTTCTAATATTATTAATATTAGTGTTTTTCAATTTATTGTCTTTTCAGGTGTGCAGACTTAAATGTTCTTTTGTCGTATACCAGGACCAACCGAGTGTTCTCTTTTCAGACATTAAAATTTTATTGTCTAAATTTTCGGGGACATCTTGCATGTTTTTCGGTTAGATGATAAACTTCTTGAATGAAAGAAATATCATTTTCTCGAATATTGTATTTTGGTACAATTCATCTGCGTAGAGTAAGTTTTGTCAAAAAATAATAATATTAGTTTCAATTTTTGAGAGAAACGGATATTGATTACATTATTAAACCTCACCTAAAAAATTAACTTTCTAATATATATATATATGATCAAACATTTACCAAATTTTTGTAACATCACATTTTTATCAGCACTTTTTTAATAGTTCAATAATTTTTAACAATAATCGTAAAAAAAACTTTATTTTTATCATGAACATATATTTCAAATTTGGTTTGAACACGAAGTGTATGTATATATGTGATGTCGGTAAAGAATTTTAATCATTATTTTGCATGCTCCTTTTCTTTAAAAAATGAATAAGTTGTGTAGTTTTAACTTAGTTTTCAAACTGTATACGGATTTTGCAAAAAGTGCTCTAGCACTTTGTCTTATTTCTCATGATTGTTATTAACTAATAAATTGTTGTTAAACTTATGAATCGCTCTTGAATAGTTACGTGATTGATAATTAGTTGAAATATTTGACTTAACATCCATGAATTCTTCAAATACAAATTAATTCTCATTTCACTTATGAGAATTTGAATTTTCAAATATTTATAATTATGATATCTTATTCTTCACATCCGTTGATGATTTTCTCTAACTATTAATTAACTCCATTTCTTTTTTGTCAAGTGAGTCATTCACACATTATCAGTTGATTACATAATACTTCAACTAATATGGATTCACACAACTTATTATATAAAATCCTAACTACAATCTAATATTACATATAAAAAGTTTCTTAATTAATAAAAATTTCACAAGAATGTTACCCATTAACTAGTTATAAAAAAAATATGTCTAATTTAAGTGATTGTTATCATCATATTTAACACTTAGTTCTTAATCATAGTATATGTATTTGAAATTTATATTTATTTTAATTAGTCTCCAAAGTGGTTTGAAAATAAGTAGGTCCAAAATATTTATTTAAATTAGATGAGTTATATGAAGATTTAAAATATGTTTTCAAACACTACTAAGATTATTAAAATAAGTTTATAATAATTTAGTTTGTAAAATAAGCGGGATGTATTCAGTTGAGTTTTTTTTTTAATTTTAAAAATGTAAAAGTATTGAATTTGGATTAAAAGAGATATATTAAAATATAGTGGTAATGAATTTGGATATTGAAATGTCTTCTAAAATGTGGGTGTATTTGATTAAGATTTTAAGATGTTTATTAAATTTTACACGTATTCAAATTACATTTTAAATAATTCATTAAAATCTAATGGTATTTAAAAATTCATGTTTTTTTCGGATTTAATAGAAGAGTGAATTTTGATGAATTGTTAGTGTATTCTGTAATTATGAAATCGAGCTAAAATCAATGAGATTTTGATGAATTTGTCATAAATGTTCCTAACTTTATAAGATTTTACATCAACTATACAATATTTTATATTAAGAGCACATGCATAAACTTAAAATTTAACAACAATTTTTTTAAATTCATAAATTATTATTAATTTTTTAAAATCTATGTTAAAATATCTTTTAATATAACTTAGTCCCAAAAGCCGACCCAATTACCACGGCTCAACCCACATTTTTAATATTATAATCTTAATAAGATAGTTTTGGTTAAAAAAAAATAATTCATTTAAAATAGATATCACATTTATTTTTAAAACTACCAACGTAGTTTTAAATAAAAATAATATTTAAATAAGTTAAACGAATGTTAACAGATATCTATGATATCTTTAGACGTGTAATATCATCTTTTTAGTAACGTAATAACTTTTGGACACGAGCGATTTTAATGTTAGAGAGTATAAATAAAATTTATTTTTTATAATTTATTTACATATAATGCATTATCAGTATCTTTTAGAGAAAAATTTTTAAAAAAAAATATAAAACAAAAAAAGGTCTTACAACTTTCTATGAAATTAAATAATATGAAAAAAACAATTAATTATACCTTTTTTTTACTTCAACATCATTTGTTTGAAATTGAAATATTATATCTTTTTCCAAAAAAATATATTTCACAAAATCTTAATTAAATGTATCACTTTTAATATGGTTCTAACGAAATCCATCCAGATTTTTAATATCCGAATATCTTGATTTTCATTGAATAATATGCATATTGAAAATACATATTTAGTATTTGTCAAGTTTCGGCTCTCTCATCTACAGAAGTGACGAATATTTTTTCATTGTGAAGATATCTATAGTACAAAAGTTCAGAGTGCAAAAGAAATGCGAAAAATGGAGGTATCGCGTTATAGTCTTACATTATTCTTGATGTTGTTTAATTACTAGAATATGGTTTAGTCATGTTTTCATTGAAAATATAATTTTATACCATTGTGTATTATTGTTATGTGAGTAGCACAATAACATAAGTGTATTTAAATATGTTTTGGTTGTATCATGTGTGTTAATTTTACAAACAAACATTCTATGCAACATTTCACAGTGTTTGGAATAAAAGTGTGTTGGCCTTTCATAAGTATAAATTTATTATTAATGAATGCTAATTTGCTAGTACTTTTGGATTGATTTCTGATAAATTATTGGGTTCGATATAAATTTTATAAATGATATCATTATATCGGATTGAAAGTGCAAAGAAACTGTTCGGATTCCGTTACTATGTTTGTGGTTTCAACGATGACGTCGACCTAAAACAATAGGGTATTTGTAAGTTGTAACATCTAAAATAATACTCTCTCTGTCTCACTCATTTCTATACGGTTTTTTCTCACTGCTTGACACGCATTTTAAGGTGTGCATAAAGTATAATTGTATAACTTATATTTAAATTATTTTTCTCTAAATAAAAATTTAAACGTTAAATTTTAATTTAGAAAAAAAATAAAAAAAAAATATGAAAATATATTTTATAGGAGTCTTAATAAAATACGTGTCGAGCTCCGTTCTCAATATATAAAATTGGATAGGACAGAGGGAGTGTTTAGGGTTTTTTTAAATACAAATTTATTCAAACCCATAACCCAATACATATTAGACCCAATAATCCATTACAATTTACAAGATCCAATAATCCATTACATGCGTGTGTCCAATCCTCTGCCCATCTCGATCCCAAATTTTTAATATAAATTTTTTCTGACTATTTCGTATTTTCCTTATAAATGCTAAGTTGGTAAATAATAATCCTTTGACATGTAGTAAAAGATAGGAGTACATCTTACAATTTCATAAACTCTATCTACTTTATTCATCCACCTACGAGTAGGATATACAATACTATTGATTACAGATAAGCATAAATCCCAAAACATTCTAAAATATTCCAAAAAAATAAAAAACATCCTCTCAAAGGAAACACACAGGAAAAAAATAATAAAAAAAAAATAGAAAAAGCGTGTTAGGGATTAGAAAGGATTATCCAGAATAAAACCCCAAAATATCGAAAAAAATAAAAAAAGGAAATGAAATTCAAGAAACAGAGAGCGGCAGCAACAACAACAACAATAGCTTCTTCTTCTTTTGATTTCTTAAACTCTTCAATTACAATCTCATTCTCACTCTCACATTACTTACAATTATGCCCCACTTAGTAAGTACTCTTATCTCTTGTTTTTTAATTCTTGGGTTTTGTACTGCTCTTGTGTGCGTTTTAACTGTGTGTTTTTCATTTCTGTTGTGGGTCTTTGTATGAAGTGATTGTAAATGTGTAATTTGTTAATTAAGTGGTGTTTGTTAATGGGGTTTGATTTATTTGGGGGGTTTTGTTTTGTTTGATTGAAATTAAGGGTTTTTAATTTTACATTGCTGTTAGCTTGATTTTGGGTTATTTTCAGCTTTTGATTCTGGGTGTTTTTAGTTTTGTGGTTGTGTGTAATGGGTATTTCGTGTTTTGTTATGATGTGTTTCGTAAATTAAGTTGATGATTTTTTTGGTTTTTGTGTTGATTTTGTTGTGCATTTTAGACTATGAAGTCTTACATATGGATTCAAACTTCGGATGGTACTGTGCAAGAAGTAGAACAAGGAATTGCGATGTTATGCCCTTATATAGCTCATGAAATGAGCGCGGGGCTTGGGTCCTCGAAAACCAACCCCATTTCTTTGTCTTCTAGAGTTAAGCCTAATTCGCTGAGTTTGATTTTTGATTATTGCCGGTTTCATGGACTACCGGGGCGCTCTAACAAGGTTAGACTTGTTTTTACTTTTTGTTGTTTTCGCTGTTTCTGTCGTTTCATTGCTTTAAGTCTGTTGGCAAGGGGTTTATGCATGTATATAAAAGTAGAGACTATTTGTTTTCTCGTAAGATGTAGCATATGTAACACATTAGAGTGTAATCTATTCAATCTCTGATTTGCTAACAAATGAATATAAGGTTTTATATCTGGTCGAAAAGCATTTACTAATGAGCAGCAGGGGATTAAGTTTATTTATTCGTGTTGTATTCTGTTGCAAATGGAATTGGGAGGGGAGGGGGTGTACACTTGATTATAATTGTAAATACGTTTGTGGATATTAATGCATGATAGTGATTCTTTCCTCCATTCTCCTTACACATACATACACTAGATTTGTAACATACTAGTCTACGTTTGAATGCTCAAATCTCATTGTAAATATTTGGTATTCTTGCAAGGGTTTTTTTTTTTTTTTTTTGTAGTGGTAACTGCCCTCTCAAAATTTAACTTGCACTTGATAATTGTTCTCTTCCAAGTTCAAGTTCCACCTGTAATCCTTTTTGCATTTTATTTTATTCTATTACCATCTCGTCCAGTTGCATCCAACCGAAAACAACCTTGGAGTAATACAGCTAGGGAACTTAGGTTTACTTTGTGACGGAAATATATATGCAGCAGCATCTGATAAATAAGTTGCAAATGTGTTTGATATCTTTTTGTTCTATGGTAGGAGCGCAAGACTTTTGACGAGAACTTTCTCAGGAAGGATACGTCGAGTCTTTGCGAGTTGGTCAATGCTGCACACTACTTGCAGTTGAGACCATTGTATGAAAAAACCTGTTCAGCTATTGCCCGGAAGATTGAGGATGAATCTCCAGAGGAGATACGCCGTTTATTTAATTTTCCTGATGATCTTACTGAGGTATATTTTATTTCATCCAACATGCTTAGTCTCTATACCAGATTACTTATGTTTACTGATTCAACTGACTCAGGCTGAAAAGTTGGAGCCTTGGAAAAACGCACCTGATGATTCACGGATTAGGCTTTTAAATAGACTGTATGCAAAAAAGAAAAAAGAACTTGAAGAGGTAGAAAATGTGAAGGTGAGATATCTGGCAGTTTCATATTATTACTCTTTCAATTTTGAACCTGAAATTTGGTGTTTTTGTACTATTGTTGATTTGTTGAATTTTACCATTTACAGAAAGTAGAGGCTGAAGTTGAGGTTCAGGAGCATAAAGATGACCGTTCAGTGGATGACCTCGTCTCTTTTATTAATGGAGGACATGGAGGTATCTTCACTTTTTCTTCCTCTCCTTTCTCTGCATACGGTTTATTGGCTGGGCAAAATATGTACCCAGAACTCTTTATATACTTTCACATCATCAATCAATTTTGCAACTTCTCCTGCTTTTTCTTTTCACAAGAGGAGTATGCCTTTACCTTTGGGAGAATTCTAGTCTGTGTGAATTGTTTCTTTGATGCAATAGACCGAACAAAGTATTGGTCTGTAAGATTATTTTGAAGCTAAATGATGGCTAGGCAATTCTTAGATATTCCAAAGAGAAGCCAAGACGTTGACATAATCGACCATTGGATGCTTCCTGAGAACTCCAAAAAGAAATGCATTATAGTTGAAATGGAAATACAATTCTGTAAAATAAGATCCAAGATTTGATTCTCAATTTCGTTATGGAAAATTAAAGTATATTAGAAATCTGAAGGATTAGACTGGGTTCACCATTAGAACAATAATTATTCTCGATAGGTACTCAATAAGCTATATTTACTGACGTAGATTTGGGAGGTTGTAGACTGTTGAGATAAGTACTCTTAAAATTTCACCGTGATAGAAATATTGATGAATATGAGGTCAACAACTTTTAAGCGTGACTGCGTGAGAGGCAATTTACCTTCCTAGGGTGGCTTGCATGTTGTTAGCAGGGAATTATACCTTGTGAGTGTGATGGAGATCCACAGTTTATGACTGTGAAAAACAATAGTCCACATCTTGTGTGGAGTTTTTCTGTACTGTATGCCTTTTAGGTTATATACAGAATAATCCTTGTGATCCCATAATTTGATGCAGTGAAGAAGAGTTAGGCTAGAATGGTTTTCTTTTTATGTGAAATAATTTTACTTATTGAAATCCTACTGTTCTTTACTCCCAGAGACAGTTGGAATGGTTCCATTTTATGTATAAGGATTTTACTAATTGAAATCCTACTGTTCGTTACTCCCAGAAATGTTCTGTTTTACTCTTCAATACAAATTTGGTCACTTTATTATTGAAGCAGCGCACTGTTTATAACTTGTTCCAAATTTTGTAGCTGTAAAACCTCTTTTTTCCTCCTCAATTCTTTTCCCTAGACTTTAGACTACGTTTTACTGATTCATATATTTTGAGGCATTAATGTATGTTTGGAATGAGTACGTGAGCAAAAGCAAATCCCACATCCTTAAAAGACATTTGGAATAGACTGGCACGTTTGTAGTAACATATGGTTGGGATAACTCCAGCTACAAACGGATGTTAGATCGATAATTTCATTTGACAGCTAACTACTTCAAATCTGGTAAATCTTTAATGGACTTTTGTCTAATCATCTCATGGTTCTCTGTAGTTTGTAATTATACATTTTGAAAAATGCATGGCATTGCTTAATACCATCTAGTCAAGTTCTTTATCTTGCAAAAACACAGATTTTGTAGATTTTAGTCTCAATTTCTTTTGTTCACTATTATCTACACATTAAAACGAAAAATAAAAATAAATATTGTTGTTGCTATCTTTTGCAGATAATAAGGGAGTCCGAACTTCCAAGAAAAAGAAGAAGATCCGTAATAGAAGGGAGGAACAGAAGAATGCTCCTTCCGGTTGTGGTTCTTCAAATGAAGCTTCCCATTCCAAGGATGTCCTTGAAAACCATGATAAGGTCTACCAGCACCTTCTTCATTCTGTCTTGTCGGTTGTTCTTACTTCTATTTCCCAGTAGATATCGCACAATGTTGCACTTTAGACTAAATTTCAGGTACATAATAATCAATTTGTCTTTACTTTTTTCAGGATTCAAATGCTTCTGAGGCATCATACCATAGTGTTCAGAGTACTGGTGATTTATCATCCCCTCTCCATGATACATTAAACTTACCGAACTTGCGAGATGACAGCTTTAATTTTGAGGATGAGTTTGATGATGATGATGATATAGATCCTGTTTTGAAGGAAAGGATTGATAGGTTCGGTTTCTTCAAACTTGCAGTTAGCTACACCCATAGATGCATGAAACTATTTCATTGTACTTAGTTGTCTCCCGCTGCCTTATCGTGTTCTCCTTTCTACCGTTCTACGTAGTAGTTAGCTATGCCTTTTTTTTCCCCACATCTCATTCCTTCTTTGTTCTCTATTTACACAGGGAAGTAGAGGATTTTGCTCGGATTATAAATTTAAGTTTGCCGGATAGAAAGCAGGAGATATATTCGAGTTTTGAAAATAGACTAGCTATAGAAGGAAATGGTTCTAGAACGGAAGGTTAGTTGGTGCTATCAATATTTAGAGAATATCTAATAACCTCAGATGACCATTCTGATATTTTTTTAATTTAAAAAACGAAAATGAGATTGCTCCATATTGTTCAAGCATATAGTTGTAGTAACAAGCATAAAAAATGGTCATTGTGGCTTATTTCGGCTTGATAAGCCAACATATTTATGCTTTTTGTCTCTGTAACATGCATAGGTAGATAAATGCATTTTATCTATGTAGAATTACAATATAGGATTCAGACCTGAAATTTGGGTTTTGTTCATCAGATCTAGAAATAAACATGACATTGTGTAGTGAATTACCTTCTCATCTCCGTAATTTTCCATGTTTTAAATCTAATAAATGGTTTAGAACTGTAATGACTTCTCTTTTTATTTATTGTAATGTTTTTCTTTCTTTTTGGTTTGCGATATTATGATCCTTGCCATCATACGATGCTTGCATCGACATATAAGATATCAGGAAGTCTTCTTAGCAATGGCATAAGTATTATAATGTATTGTATTTTTGTTCACTTTTTTTTCCCTGATTGACAATTGCATTTCATCATTATAGCAAATGCATCTCAATTGCTGCAATACAGTTTTCGATCTTTGTTCTCTAGGTCATCATGCAAAGTGTTTGTTAATTTACCAACATAAAAAAGACTCAGGGAATTGTACAATTTTAAACCAAAGTCTGCTAACTCTGCTTTTGTTTACACGCTAATGTTTGCAGATGGAAATTGAGTTATCTGTGTACGTCACTGCTGCATTGGAATGGCTTCTGGACGAATGCTTCTGACTGTAAAGAGTTGTTGGCGGTGTTGTAAACTAGTTATGTAGTTTCATTAATTTATTTCTTCTCTTCTCTACATTTGACAAGTACCGCAGTTATGTCATACAACGATCAATCTACAGTGTTTGTCAGTTTCTTGAAAGTGGAATTTTGTTCTTGGTCAGTTTCTCGGGATTTGTGGGGAATTTGAGCCCAACATTATGTGGGTGTTTGGTTAAAAAGCCGGGGGAACAATCAAATGGGAGAGTTTGAGTGGAATTAACAGTACTTAGAAGCAAAATGGCCATTTTGATCCTCATGCTCTATCTTTTTCCCTTTTTTACTGTTCATAAAATAAGTTAAAGAAAATTCAGTGGCTTTTGATAGCAATGCATGTGGTGGCTGTGTTAGGTCAGAAGATATGAATGTGGGCAGGTATGAGATTGAATTATTAGACCACATTTAACTTTTAAGCAAACACCAGTAAGCTCATTTTTAATGTTCTGAAATGAATATACTGTGTGATCTGTGTCATCTTTTATTAGAGCTTCACCCATTTGGCTCTACTTGATAACCCCTTTGTTTTATTTTGTTAGAATATAGTAATATAAGAAATATCAACAAAATGATTTTTAAATAAGGGGTAGTGTTTAAATATCCATGTATTTGGATATTTCCCTTGAACACTGCAATATTATTAATATAGGGCCAAGACAAAACATTTACGGTCACAACCAGCCTTCTGATGAGATAAGCGGCCGATGATTTCATTTCAGAAACAGTACTTTAAATCAGTCAATGTACAGGTGCCCAGCTACAGGTTTTGACGTTTTGTAAAATTAAATAAGGGCTGTATAAACAGTTGAGGGTTTGTTGGTGGGAAGATGTATCCATTTCCTAACAACCTATGCCTTTTAATTTTTATACTACATCATTTACTTAGAATATTATTTTTTTTATATTTTAACTTGAATCATGTATATATTAAAAATATTTTCAAATAATTATCTGATTTTCATAACAACAATATTTTTTTCAACAACATAGCAATTTTAGCCCGTGGTATGGTCAGAAAAGTAATTATAGAAATATAATTGACAAGTCAATGGAAAAACCGATATTTAAGGCCCGACACCCTAATTATTCATTAATTTTGTAATTAATGAATAGGGAAAATATACAGCTCATAAAAAGAGTCCAAAATATGGTAAATTCATCAAAGAAGGATCTGGAATCCCAATTAAAGGCAATTAATGAGTCATAGCCTTTATCAACAAGGAAACGAATTCTCTAGCAAGAAATACAATGTTTATCCAATATAAAAAAGGAGACTTATTCGCTAAGACTCCTAAACACATCATAAATACTAGGCTCTAGACGCCTATATAAGGACCCTGATCCTACAATCAGAACTACGTTTTAGACTTCATCCTCGAATAAGGACATACAAGTCACTACGTCCTTGGTGTGCCCCTGCCGCCATAGCCCCGAGGGCAACACCAAGAACTACGTCTTTGGCTTGATTCTCAATATCGAATTGAGATACGTAGGCATCTTGTGAGAACCGATTTAGTCTTGAAACACAAGTGCAACCATAAAAGCTCGAAGCTCATTAAACCCTCACATTAAATTCGTAAGCTCAGATTTTATTCCACAACATTTGGCGCCGTCTGTGGGAAGACAACATCAACCATGGCAAACACACGAAGAACAACTCGAGATACTCAAACTCCTGAGGATCGCCCTGTCACCTCTGAGGCTGATACTCACGGAAATCAACCACCGCCAACTACTGGCACTCAAGGGACGAATATCCCCACCAACACTCAAGGACCGGAAATCCCAATTTCGGTTGAAGGGACGAATCCCCTGCAGATGGTCATTCATGGATCTAATCCACAAGAGACCGTTCACCAGCAACCAATCTCGACTTCTCCACTCATCATGAATGCACCGAGAAGCCTTTAACTCCATACTACTGATCTCCCTCAATACGCGAATCAGACTTTGGGGATGCCAAGCTATGGAATGCTCCCTCGACCCATGGCGGGCGGTAGTGGAACTAATCCAATCTACCATGAAGCATATGTTCCCTCTTATATACAAGGTCTGGGACCCCAAAACCAACAAACTCGAATGACCCCTTTGATTCAAGACTACTCGGGTCCCTATACTGAGGACGAGAATTATTCATCTGGAGAAGAGAGGGATGTTGCCCCAAGGAGGAGACGTTCTTCCCAATCAAATCGGGAACAACCCCAAACTACTAAGGAAAAGATTGCAGCCCACGAGGCAGAGGCTGCAAGGCTCAAGAAATTATTGGCAAAACAGGAGGCCGCAAAAGCCCAAAGCCAAGCAACTGGAAGAGTCCCGATAATCAACCTGGACCCAACACCAAGAAGAACCAAGAGGGCTGAAGCCCCAAAGGGTGATCCTAGTATTTTGTTGCCCTTAGGAGATCCTGATGATACTACACCACCATTTACTCAAGACATCATGAAAGCTACCATATCTAGGAAATTCAAGATGCCAACGATTAAAGCTTATGATGGAACAGGAGATCCCGCTAATCATGTAAGAACATTCTTCAATGCACTGCTGTTGCAGCCAACCAATGATTCTGTCAAGTGCAGGGCGTTTCCACAAACCTTGGCAGGCATGGCCCAACGATGGTATAGCCGTCTTCCTCCCAACTCTATTGGGTCTTTTAAGGAACTGAGCAAGGCGTTTATCAACCAATTTGTTAGCGGAAGGGTGCATGAGAAAAGTTCTGTGTCTCTCATGGGAATCCAACAAGGAAGGAATGAGGCCTTGATGGATTATATAAATCGATTCACCAGGGAGGCTCTGAAAGTCCCGGACTTGGAGGACAAAGTAGCTATGATAGCCCTGCAACAAGGAACCACTGATGATCACTTCAAGAGATCTTTGGCAAAGCATCCACCCAAGAGCATGTTGAAGCTCCAAGATAGAGCCGGAAAGTACATCAAGGCTGAAGAAAATATGAGAAAGTATGAACCCGCTGCTGGTGGCAGTGGGAATTCAAAGAAAAGAAAGGAAACTCAGGAGTATGACATCAAGGAAAAGTTTCCTATAACATCAAAGGATTCTGATTCTCCACCCAAGAGGAGCAATTTTGGGCCAAAGTTTACGGAATATGCAAGATTGAACACTCCCAGGAGTCAAATTCTGATGGAGATAGCTAAGGAAGGAGATCTCAAATGGCCGAAGCCAATGAGGGCTGACATGTCCAAACGGAACCAAAATCAGTTCTGTCGGTTCCACAAAGAAGTCGGTCACGACACCGACGATTGTAGGCAATTGAAAGATGAGATCGAATTTCTAATACGAAGAGGAAAACTCAGCAAATTCACCAAGGATGGAAACCAAGGGAGTCAAAGAGGAAACTATGAAAGGAAGGATTATGACAGAAGGGACAACGATCAAGATCGAAATCCCAAGCCCCGAGGGCCAGTTATCAATATGATATTCGGAGGGCCAACTGCTGCTGGGTCCTCCCGAAACTCGAGAAAGGCTTATGCTCGAGAAGTAATGACTGTGGTAGGAGAAGCACCGAAACGTGCCCGAACAGAAGTATCAATAGGTTTTGATGATTCAGACCTAGAGGGAGTGAAGTTTCCCCACGATGATCCCTTAGTCATCGTTCCTGTGATAGGAAATTCTGAAACCAAGAGAGTTTTGGTCGACAATGGAGCCTCAGTGGACATCTTGTTCCATGATGCTTTTATCAAGATGGGCTACACTGACTCTCAGTTGACACCCTCGAATATGCCCATATATGGATTCAATGGAGTGGAATCAAAGGTGGAAGGCACTATCCAACTCCCAATGACAATGGGGCAAGGGTCGAATACGCCTACTCAGATGTTGAATTTCATAGTTATAAAGGCAACTTCGACCTACAATGCAATCCTGGGGAGGACGGGTCTTCATGCGTTCAAGGCCGTTGCCTCATCCTATCATCTGAAAATCAAGTTCCCAACGAGGAATGGGATTGGTGAAGAACGGGGAGACCAAAAGATGGCTAGAAGTTGTTATGTAGCCGCGTTAAGGCCTGATGGAATTGGGGGGCAAGTTCTCCCAATTGAAGACATGGATACTAGTGACAATGAGGACCGAAGAGGGAAACCAGCTGAGGATTTAATCCCCATTCCCTTAGTCCCTGGTGAACCGGAGAAGGTGACATATGTTGGGGCACTACTACCCGAGCCATTGAAAAACAAGCTCATATCTTTTCTTCAAGAGAACAATGACGTTTTTGCTTGGACAGCGGCTGACATGCCAGGGATTGATCCCCAATTGATAACTCACAAGTTGAATGTGGATCCTGAAAGAAAGACGGTGAAACAAAAGAAGAGAAATTTTGCTCCAGAAAGGCAAGAGGCCATTAAACAAGAAGTTGAAAAGCTTCTAGAGGCCGGATTCATTGAAGAGATACAATTCCCGGAATGGTTGGCTAACCCCGTAATGGTCAAAAAGGCCAATGGAAAATGGAGGATGTGTGTGGACTTCACTTACTTGAATGATGCATGTCCTAAGGATTGTTTTCCCGTACCAAGGATTGATGCATTAATAGATACTACAGCTGGACACGAGATGCTCAGCTTCATGGATGGCTTCAGTGGATACAACCAAATCAAAATGCACAAGGATGACATCTCCAAGGAATCATTCATCACTGACTTTAGCGTTTTCTCTTATCTAGTCATGGCATTTGGACTTAAGAATGCAGGGGCAACCTACCAAAGATTGGTGAACAAAATTTTTGGACACCTAATTAGAAAAACCATGGAGGTCTACGTAGATGACATGTTAGTCAAGAGCCTCGATAAGGCCGATCACATTGAGCACCTCCGAGAGGCATTTGAAGTGCTAAGGCACCACAAGATGATGTTGAATCCAGCTAAGTATGCCTTTGGTGTAGGCTCAGGAAAGTTTTTAGGCCTAATGGTTTCCAAGAGAGGAATCAAGGCCAATCCCGACAAAATCAAAGCAATTCTAGACATGGAACCACCAAAGACTGTCAAGGATGTCCAAAAACTAACGGGAAGAGTGGCAGCATTGGGAAGATTTATCTCCAAGTCAGGAGAGAAGTGTTTATCTTTCTTCAAAGAACTCAAGAACGTGAAAATTTTTGAATGGACAACGGAGAGCCAAGAGGCCTTTGAGGCCCTGAAGAAATACATGGCTGAGGCACCACTGTTGGCAAAGCCCAAGCCAGGGGAAATTCTCTATTTGTACTTGGCGGTTTCTAGCACAGCCCTTGGAGCCGTTTTGGTAAAAGAAGAATTGAAGGTTCAGAAACCCATCTACTATGTGAGTAAGATTCTACATGGGGCAGAAATAAACTACTCAACGATTGAGAAGTTTGCCTTAGCCTTGGTAATGGCCTCAAGAAAGCTACGCCCGTACTTCCAGGCTCACAAAATAGAGGTCTTGACTGATCAACCTCTAAGAAACATCTTGCATAGCCCTCAAGTTAGTGGAAGGTTGATCAAATGGGCCATTGAATTGGGTGAATTTGACATCAAGTAGAAGCCTCGAACGGCCATAAAAGCTCAAGCACTTGCTGACTTCATGGTTGAATGTACCATTAACAACCAAGAAGTCGGGGGGCGGGAAGTAATAGTGGAGGATGAGAAAGATCAAGAGATGGATTTCAAAGAATATTGGGTGCTCTATTTTGATGGAGCATCAAAAACAAAATCAAGTGGAGCCGGTTTAGTGCTACAAAGTCCTGATGGATTCCTCATAGAGTATACACTAAAACTTGACTTCCCAACGACAAACAATGAGGCCGAGTATGAAGCTCTGATAGTTGGCTTAGGGCTGGCTGGAGCCTTGAGAGTTAAAACTCTGAAAGTATGTGGAGATTCGAGGCTAGTGGTTTCCCAAGTAGATGGGGAATTTGAGGCCAGAGATGAAGTCATGGCCAAGTATTTGAAACTTGTCAAGGCCATCATGACTCAGTTCCACGAATGTTATGTAGAGCACATTCCAAGGGAAGAAAACATGAAGGCTGATGCCTTGTCTAAATTTGCTTATTCCGAAATTGAAAACTATGCAGGGAGTGTATACTTCCAAGTCCTGAGGACCCCAAGCATCAACGAAAAGTTGGTAGCACCCATTGATGTTGCTAGTTGTTGGATAGATCCCATCAAGGCTCATCTGGAAACTGGGTGGTTACCCAACGACACTTCAGAAGCACGAAAGCTGTATGTGAGAGCACTAAGGTATACCCTGATTGAGGGAATCCTATACAAGAAGTCTTTCATCGTTCCATATCTGAAATGTTTGAGACCTCAAGAGGCAGAATTGGCCCTGAAGGAAGTACATGAAGGAATTTGTGGGCAGCACTTGGGGGGCAGAGCCCTTGCCCATAAGATCACTCGTCTAGGTTTCTACTGGCCAAGCATGCTAGCAGATGCTAAAAGCTACGTGAAGAAATGTGAAAGGTACTAGAAGCATGCACCAGTGGTTAGGCAACCACCAGAGATGTTGACATCCATAAACTCACCAATTCCATTTGCCATGTGGGGAATGGATATACTTGGACCTTTCCCAATGGCAAGTGCACAACGAAAGTTCTTGATAGTAACAATCGACTACTTCACCAAGTGGATTGAGGCTAAGCCATTAACCAAGATAACCACCAAGCAAGTGATGCATTTCTTCTGGGAAAATGTGATATGCAGATACAGGATTCCACGTATCTTGGTCACAGACAATGGAACTCAGTTTAACAACGATGAGTTTAAGAAATATTGTGATGAGAACGATATCAAGTTGCGCTTCACTTCTGTCGCCCATCCTCAAGCAAATGGGCAAGCTGAGGTTGCAAATCGAATTATCCTAGATGGACTGAAGAAAAGAGTTGAACGCTCCAGAAACACTTGGGTGGACGAATTGCTCCCCATACTATGGACATATCGTACTACCTGCAAAGTCACCACTGGAGCTACCCCCTTTCTGTTGGCATATGGGGTAGAGGCAGTGGTTCCAGTGGAGATTACTCACACGTCTCCAAGAATTGAGGCTTATGAGCCAGAAACAAATGAGGAAGGCTTGAGGCTGGCCTTAGATTTGATTGATGAAGTTAGAGATGAGGCAAATGCCAAGATAGTTCAGCATCAGAAACAAGCATCTTTCTATTACAACCTAAGGGTTAAAGAGAGATTCTTTCGACAATGAGATTTAGTCCTCCGAAAGATTGAGGCATCCGGAGTTGGACAAAAAGGCAAGTTGGCCCCAAATTGGGAAGGACCATATCGCGTCAAGAACATATTTGGTCGAGGCTCGTACAAGCTAGAAACCCTCGAAGGGCATGAGGTGCCAAGGACTTGGCATGCCTCAAATTTGAAAGTCTATTATGTTTAAAGTGTGTCCTGATTGGACTCACTACTAGGACAAATAGAAATAAGGTTCGGTGAAATCACGAGCTTCCTAGAAAGCAAATGAAGGGTTGAAACCCCAGAAACCTAAGACATTCAGTCCAAACCCCATCATTCGATATGCTCAATGAAAGGCTTGAAGCCAAAACAAGATGGTATAAGACATAAAAGGCTTATGCAAATGTCAAGTTAGCCTCGAATAAGGCAAAATCGTCGTAGATGTGTAGGTCGCTCCACACTTTACACCAATACGATACTCGTGAAACACTAGTGTATATTAAAATCCCCAAAAAAGGGTAGTAAGTCCCAGGTAGGGGATAAAAAGACCCCAAGTCTCGAAAAAGACCGGTATAACTTCTATGAAATCCTAGTGCATTATCATAGACGTTGGGAAGCGCGATCAGCCATTTTAAACCCAGAATCTTCAAAGAAATCCTAGAATCTTCAAAGAATTCTTCAAAACTTCAAGTAAGAAACCCAGAAAACGATGAGATTTAACAAAAAATCTCGCCAGGAATCGCCTAGTGACTGGAAACCCAACCGGTTAAGGAAGGGCAACCGTCTATAGCCAGTTAAGGCCCACAAATCCATTTATGGATTATAGAGATTAAAACCCAAATAATTTGGGTCTCAGGCAAATTCGAGCCCAAACAATAAAGGCCCAATAAGGCCCAAGGCTGGAATAATTTAAGTCCAATTAAAAATTGGGCTAGTTAAGGCCCAAGAAAAAAATGAAATTTGAAATATAGCCAAGGCAAAATCAAAGATTTAAGGTCAAAAAGACATTAAATCGAAATCGTACGACCGAGGTCGATTCCAACGACCTCGCTCCCAAATAAAGTCGAAAAATAATGAAATTGAGGTCGAAAAAACCTTAGAACGACATCGAAGGCTCGAAGTCGAAAATATACGAGGAATTGAGGTCGTGTCCATCGACTTCGCACAAAAAATATAGTCAAAAAATTGAAAATTCGAGGTTGAAAAGACCCTAGATCGAAGTCAATTGATTGAGATCGAAAATACACTATAAATCGAGCTCGAACCCCTCGACCTCACACCCAAGTGAGGTCGAAAACAGAAGGATTCAAGGTCGAAAGAATGAGGTCGAATATGACCTAGAAAATGAGGTCTAAGCGTTCGACCTCACGCCAAAATGAGGTCAAAAATGACCTAGAGATCGAGGTCGATATTGACCTAGAAATCATGGTCGAAAAAGGCTGGAACGAGGTCGAATGACCCAGGTCGAAAATGACCTAATTTGAGGTCGAAAATGCCCTTAAAAATGGAAAATTTTGAGGAAAAACACGTTATAACTTCTACGAAAACCCCAAGGAGATTTTCCCAGAAGTTGGGGGGCAAATGATATGGTCAGAAAAGTAATTATAGAAATATAATTGACAAGTCAATGGAAAGGCCGATATTTAAGGCCCGACACCCTAATTATTCATTAATTTTGTAATTAATGAATAGGGAAAATATACAGCTCATAAAAAGAGTCCAAAATATGGTAAATTCATCAAAGAAGGATCTGGAATCCCAATTAAAGGCAATTAATGAGTCATAGCCTTTATCAACAAGGAAACGAATTCTCCAGCAAGAAATACAATGTTTATCCAATATAAAAAAGGAGACTTATTCGCTAAGACTCCTAAACACATCATAAATACTAGGCTCTAGACGCCTATATAAGGACCCTGATCCTACAATCAGAACTACGTCTTTGGTGTGCCCCTGCCGCCATAGCCCCGAGGGCAACACCAAGAACTACGTCTTTGGCTTGATTCTCAATATCGAATTGAGATACGTAGGCATCTTGTGAGGACCGATTTAGTCTCGAAACACAAGTGCAGCCATAAAAGCTCGAAGCTCATTAAACCCTCGCATTAAATTCGTAAGCTCAGATTTTATTCCACAACAGCCCGCAATCCCAAACGGAGCCTACATCTTTTACTTGGAAGATAAAAATCACTTCCTCCGTTCTTTTGTAGAAGGGGAATATGTTATTGTTAGGTATTTTTAGGTGTGTTTCGGAATTTATTGTGAAAAGGAAGAGAACATTTGGAAAAAAACATATGAAGGAAATTGTTTAAAAAATGTATTAAAATTTCTCTTACAATCATCTCACTTCTCCGAAGAAAATTTTGGAAGAAAATTGCTAGAAATTTCTTTCCAAACCTTTCTGTTGGAACCAGTTTTCCGTCGGGTCAGACTCCGAGTATCTCTTCGGGTTAACCTGTCAAAAGAGAAGAATGCGAGGGGTTTGGCCCCCGATTCACCTCCGGTGTGAGAATAAGTTAGAGGTTCCGGTAAGGTTTAATTGAACGTGTAAGTGTTTGTGAATGTGAAATAAGTATTAACCTTATACTGAAACCTGTTATGTGCTTTTATAGGCGTTCTGATAACGGCTCGCCCGAATCTCTCGGGGGCATTCGTCCACGTACTTTGTCATATTCTTCCGCCTAGGAAAGCGGAAGACTCGGTCATGCAACGGTTATCTGCAACGGACCGTCCCAACGAAGTGGGCCTTGACCGTTCGACCCGATCGTTCGGCCCGATGATAATTCGGCCCAGACATCATTCGGCCCAAGAGCTGTTGGGCCCCCAACATGTCCCTGGACTTCGGTCGGATGTCCAATGCGTCCGAAGTCCTCATTTTTCACTTCTCTTCGGGAGAACCTCCAAAGGCCTCGTGTCTATCCATTACGACACGTCACTTGGAAAACCGTGTCGTAATTAATAATGACAGCCGTAATTACTTGAGATTAGTGCTGAATCAGAACCGTTGAATCCCAATCGTCCTTAATCGCACGGTCGAGAATAGACGTGCACGTTTCAACTGTCCAAACGTCACATCCTTTTCCTTATAAATGCTAAGTTTCCCCCCAAACATTGTCACTTATACATTCAAAAGAAAGAAAACTCTGCCAATTTCTCTCCAGCCTTATTAGTTGCAGTTATCAGTGCTTTCCTTTGCCCCGAGTTCAAGCCCATTCCTCGTCTTCATCACAAGTAAGTTTTTTGATTTTCCTTTTTTTCATAACGAAACGGCTTTTAATCGGCCTGCTCATCTCTCTTACTGAATGCTACTGTATAATCGTCAAGTATTTTGTTTTGGAGTACGTGTTTTTATAAATGTGACCGTAGTTGTGCTGGTAGACACCCTTGTAGATTCATAAATTTACTATTAGAACAATTATCGGGACACATTTGTCCCTAGAACTATCTTCGGAATAGGTTTGGCCTTAGAACAATCTTCGGGATAAACTGTACTTTTAGGGATCCCTCTCTATTCTCCGACTTTAGACATTAGATTCCCCGACCGGTCCAAGCCCTATGTACTCGACAATTCTACTTTTCTTTTCTCCTTTTCTTGCTCATGTCCGAGTACACGGCTAATTTCTTCATATTAATGCAGGAATTATGGATCGGTTGGCTTCGGGATCGGGACGGTCGCCCAGATCTATATCCCCGGAGAGATCTCCATTTTACAACGCCGATGAGTTTCCTGCGGCGAATCACTCTACTCGGCTATCCGAGGATCGTGTAGTCAAGCTACCAAAAGAGTACGAGATCCCGACAGGCGCCTGGCATACGTACCAGCCAAGGGCTGCTGACCGTATATGGCATAACCCGCCCGTCCCGAAGGGCTACGAGAATGTGGCGACAGGGATTTCCGAGGCTGCTTTAAAATGCGGCTTTCGGGTCCCTATGCTCCCGTTGGTGAAGCAACTATTCGCCCAAATGGGAATCGCCCTGGGCCAGATGGATCCGAACGGATTCCTGCATATGAACGACTTTCAATGCCGGTGCTTGGCGGCTCATGTCGATCCAACTCCCGCCTTGTTCTGGCACCACCACGACTTTCGGAAGAATGACAAGAGCAAAGGCTTTTACTCCATCGCCCGTCGCACCAACAGGGTTGAGTGGGTAGAAACCAATTCTAACAATAAGGGTAGCCACGACAAGTGGTGTTACATCTCGGGCCCGAAGATCGCTGCCGCGTCCCAATGGCGTGTGGTTGACCCATCTGTATAGGTGGTGAAGCCTACATTGTCAGGTGCGGAATTGCATGAGTACGAACGGCTATACCAATTTGACATGGGTCGGATTCCTCTCGATGATCTTCGGGACCGACAGTGGCTCTTCGCCCTATGGGGTAATGGTAACATTCTTCATCCCCTGCATTATTTTTCTTTTTATGCACCTCTGACTTCATGTTTATTTTATCAAATGTCAATGTTAACTCATTTCCCTTCTTCTTACAGTGTCTTCTCGCCAAGCCATCATCGAGAGGAAAAGGGCCAAGTTCGAGGCCGAGCAAGCGGCTCTAGAGGCCAGGGCGGCTGAAGCTGGCGAGGCGTCTCGTGATAGTTGCCCAGAGGGGGATCAACGAGCTCCGGATGAGTCGGTCCCGACATCTCCTCCACCGGCTAATAAAGCGGAGAAGGCGACTGGCTCTCCCTTGGCCAGAAAAAGAGCCCGCAGAGGGGAAGTTATAAAAACATATGTCCCTCAGTTGGCGGTCCTGGAGTCCGATGCCATCGCCACGGCCGACTCCAAGGCGATCAAGGAGATAGCTCCTGACTTGTGCCGAGCTTTGGTGCTTCCGGCTGATCGCCCTACCTACGATCAGTTGGGCATCGCCGATGCTTGTGCCGATCTGATGGCCTTCCTTTCCAAGGTAAGTATAGTTAATTTGCCTTTTAATTTCCTTTTTCTTTTCAGCTTTTTAACCAAGTTCCCTTTCCTTGTTTCAGGCGACGCCGATGGTTGCTATCATCACCGATAAGGTGAAGGATATGCAGGGCAGCTTCAACCAGATTCAGGAACTGGAGGTCCGGGCAGTGAGATCGGAGACTGCTCTTCGCCAAGCTGTCGGTGATGTGGAGACTGGAGAGGCTGGAAGGCCAGTCTACGGCGCTGAGGGCTGACCGAGAGGCCATGCAGAAAGAACTTAACGCCCTTCGGGCCAGGCTGACCCAGCGGAATTTGTCCCTCAAGGCTTCGAGGAAGATGGCCCGCAAGGAGACGAAGCTGTGGCTGAACGCCGAAGAACGGTGTTATCAAATGGGTCACGACGAGGTCGTGAGGAGGGCGGCTGCCATGGGCTTAGAGTATCAAGCCTTGATAGAGCCCGGCTTCAGCGATCCCGTTGGCCGCCCAGATGATGACGAGCCTCCGGTCGTTTCCTCTGGCGAGGACGAAGAGTTGTCAGATTAGGCCTCCGGGCATTGAATTTTCCTTTATATATATTTGTACTTCATTAAGCCTTCGGGCCTTGAACTTTTGTAGCCTTCGGGCACTATGGTATTTGTTAATGAATTTTCTCTGTCTTCTTCGTCCATATTTGCTGTTTATTTATGTATTTTTGGCTTCTAATCTCCGTCTTAACATAATTGAATCAGTTTTATGTCTCTTCGGCTTCATTTTGCCTCGACATAATTTTATCATTTATTTATGTATCTTCGGCTTCATTTTGCCTTAACACAGTTTTAACAAAATTTATGTATCTTCGGCTTCTCTTCTATCTTCACCTTAACATAATTGAATCAGTTTTATGTCTCTTCGGCTTCATTTGCCTTGACATAATTTTAACAACATTTATTTATGTATCTTCGGCTTCATTTGCCTTAACACAATTTTAACAAAATTTATGTGTTTTCGGCTTACAATCATCGCCTTAACATAACTGAAACAAATTTTATGTATCTTCGGCTTATAATCTTCGCCTTAACATAATTAAAACAAATTTTAAACAAACTTATGCGTCTTTGGATTTGAATTCTGCCTAACATAAGAATTGTTTTTATGCATCTTCGGCTTTCTATTTCGCCTAAACATAATATGGATTCCCCACAGTTTGGCTGTTTGGCTAGCTAATCGCCAAATTTATGAAATAATATTCAAAAAGTCTTGTGACATTTATCGTTTTTTGATCGTTCCCAGATAAATGTTCGACTTGTAACATTATAAAGTGAAACTGATAAAATAAGTAGAAGTGGGGAACATGCATTTTATTGATGGACTTATTCAATTATACATGCTTTTGCTTAAAAAAGAAAACTCAGTACAAGAATAAAATAACAGCTTGAGTGACGAACACCTTTTGTTCGGCGGTATTCCTTTAGGCTGGACGAAGGTTACTGGTAGTACCTTCGTAATCGGGAGGCGTGCCATGTGTTCTTGATCGGATCGCCAGACATGGTTGTTAATTTGTAGGTACCGGGTCGAATCACTTCAGTCACTTTATACGGGCCTTCCTAGTTAGGCATCAATTTTCCCTGCTTAGCTGGCATAGAAGTCGCCAATTCTCGCAACACCAAGTCTCCTACCATGAAGGTCCTTTTCCTCACCCCAGCGTCGTAGTATTGGGCCGCCTGAAGTTGATATTTCAAGTTCCTTAGGTGAGCCGCTTCTCTTTCTTCTTCCAACAAATCCACATCGGCTCGAAGGCCAAATTCATTTGTCTCAACATTGAACACCTCTGTTCGGTAGGAGTCCAGTCCGACCTCTACAGGAACAAGGGCGTCCGTCCCAAATGCCAACTTGAAAGGCGTTTCGCCCGTTGATGAACGTGGGGTCGTTCGGTATGCCCATAGCACCCAGTTTAACTCTTCTGCCCAAAGTCCCTTGGCATCGCCCAGTCGCTTTTTTATCCCATCAAAAATGATTTTGTTTGCAGCTTCAATTGCTCCATTTCCTTGAGGATGACCGACCGAGCTGAATTTCTGTTGTATTCCGAAATGTGTCAAGAACTTTCGGAATTTATTTTCGATGAATTGAGTCCCGTTGTCGGATACAAACACCTTCGGAATCCCGAACCTGAGTATGACCTGCTCCAGCATAAACTTCTTTGCTGCCTCTTTGGTTATGGTCGCCAAAGGTCTTGCCTCAACCCACTTGGTCATATAGTCGATCGCCACGATGCAATATTTGGCTTGTTTGGGGCTTTTGGGTAAGATTCCCACGATATCCACAGCCCACATGGCGAAAGGAATTGGACTTAGGACTGATGCCATTTCTTCTAGTGGTTGCTTCGGGATTGTGCTGAATAACTGGCACTGTCGGCACTTTTTTGCATAATCGGCTGCATCTGCTCGCAGAGTCGGCCAATAAAACCCTTGTATGAGGATTTTAAAAGCAAGTGACCGACCGACGAGGTGTTCTCCACATATTCCCTCGTGAACTGTTTCCAGAGCCAGTTGTTGTTCTTCGGGATTCAAGCATCGAAGAAGAGGTTCTGTCGCCGACCTTCTATACAGCTTGTTCTCGACAATGGTGTAGCTTGCTGCCCTGTACTTCACCTTTTGGGCTTCTTTCCGGTCTAGGGGCAAAGTACCTTTTTCCAGGTAGGCCCTGATCGGAGTCATCCAGTTGATGCCTTGGTGGATCTCCATGCATTGTTGCTTGTCGACTGAAGGGATCCTTACTTCGGTCAAGTAGATGGATCCTGTGAGATTGTGAGTTTCTGCCGAAGCCAGTCTTGACAAAGTATCGGCTCGGCTATTATCTTCCCTTCCCACTTGGCTCAACTCGAAGGATTCGAATGAGGCCGATGAATCCTTGACCTTTGCGGCATAAGCCTTGATCTGGGGTTCCCTTTGTTCGTATTCTCCTGAAAAATGCTTCACCACTAACATAGAATCACTGAATGCTCGTAAATTTCTTACCTCGAGATTCTTAGCCAGATTTAATCCAGCTAGCAGCGCTTCGTACTCGGCCTTATTATTGGTTAACGGGAAGGTGAATTTATCGCCTGGCAAATATCGAAACCATCTGGGCTGGAAAGAATTAAACCTGCCCCACATTTAGATCCGACGACCGACCCACCTACGAACAATTTCCACTTGCCTGGTGATTGCACCAACTGCTCTTCGGGAGCTAGATCTTTTGGCCCTAAAAAATAGCATTCGACCATGAAGTATGCCAATGCTTGTGCCTTAATAGACGTTCTGGGGATGTACTCCAGATCATACTCTCCCAACTCGATGGACCAGGCCACCACTCTTCCAGACGCTTCCGGCCTTGTCAGAATCTTCTTCAGGGGTTGAGAACACTGGGTGTTGAGAACCTTTATGCTCTTTCACTAATACTGCACCAAGTGTCCGGTCGCTCACCGCCAAGTATAACTGCAATGTTTCTTTCGGATCTGGCCTCATCAGGAGAGGCACCTTGGTGAGATATTCCTTCACATCTTCAAATGCTTTCTGGCACTTCGGCCCCCATTCAAAATTCTTTGATCCCCGGAGTGCTTCAAAGAAGGGTAGGGCTTTTTCTGCAGATCGGGAAATAAATCTTCGCAGGGCGGCCATTCGACCAGTTAATTTTTGTATATCCCGAACTGTCTTCGGCTGTTCCATGTCGATTACCGCTTGTATCTTCTCCGGGTTCGCCTCGATCCCTCGGGCACTGACCATATACCCCAAGAACTTTCCACTGGAAACTCCGAATGTACACTTGTTCAGATTAATCTTCATGTTGTGCTTCCTTAGTGTTTCGAAGCATTCTTTGAGATCCCACATGTGATCTTCGAACTGGGACTTGACAATCATCTTCGTAGCATTCCATATTTCTTCCAATTTGTTTGTGGAAGATCCTGTTGACCACCCTTTGAAATGTGGCCCCTGCATTTTTCAGGCCGAAAGGCATTTTGATGTAGGCGTATGTTCCTTTCGGGGTGATGAATGCTATCTTTGGAATGTCCTCGGCATTCATTGTTATCTGGTGGTATCCTGAAAAAGCATCTAAAAAACTAAGTACCTGGTATCCTGCCGTTGCATCCGTCAGTTGGTCGATACTAGGTAGCGGGTAGTGGTCCTTCGGACAGGCTTTATTCAAATCGGTGTAATCAACACACATTCACCATTTATTGTTAGCCTTCTTCACCACCACTACGTTGGCTAGCCAATCCGAATACTCAATTTCCTCGATGAATTTTGCCTCCAGCAACTTTTACACTTCGGTTTCGATTATTTTCTGCCTTTCCATGGCGAAAGTTCTATTTCTTTGCTTTACGGGTTTTGCCTCGGGCTTAACATTGAGGCAATGCTTCGCCGTCTTTGGATCCAATCCAGGCATGTCCTCGGGCCCCCAGGCGAAAACGTCGTGGTATTGTTTGACCACTTCAATCACTTTCTTCTTGAGATCGGGCTCCATATTTTTCCCAATTCAAACCATCTTTCCCGAATAGCCTGCATATAGCTCCACTTCTTCGGTTTCTGCTGCTGGTTCGGCAATCGGGCTGGACAGGTCTGCTCCAAATTTTTCTAACTCGATGTTCAGAGTTTGGCGACTTCCGCTAGCTTCGCCTTCAGACCTTTTTCTCTTGCCTCCTTCGGTCAGCTCAAAATCCTGATCCTTGTCTAGGTCGTCCAACATGATGATTAAGACAGTTTTTTGATCGCCTCTCATCTCTCCGATGCCATGTTCGGTCGGGAACTTCAATTTGAGATGAGGGATTGACGCCACCGCCTGGAAGGAGGTGAGGGCTGGCCTTCCGAGAATGGCATTGTAGGGGCTTTCCACCCGAACCACATAGAATTTGACCTGCTTTTCCACAGTATATGGAGCTTTACCCAAAAGAACAGATAAAGTGATTGTACCTTCAATAGGGACTGGCTGATTGCCGAAGCCGTATAGGGGAGCTTCATGGCAGGGCTCTAGCTGTTCGCATCCAAGGTTCATTTTGATATACGTTCGATGATACAGAATGTTCACCGAACTTCCACCGTCTACCAAAGCTTTCCATATTTTGTTTTGGCCGATCACCGGGTTGATGAACAAAGGGTCTTCCTGAGGCCAAATCACATCCTCATAATCATCCTCGGTGAACATGATCGACATCGCCTGTTTGGCGGATTGAAACTGGTATAAATTGTAAACTTGCTTTGCGTACCTTTTCTTTGATGTCTTGCTATCTCGCCCCAGGGTGCTTCCACCGAATATAGTCTTTACTTCGCCCCTGTACCTTTCGACCTCCTTGGGCTCTTTTCGTTTGGCTTCCTTCGGGGCTAGTTTATCCCTCAGATCTTTGACAAATTTATTCAGCTCTCCCTCCTTTATCATCTTCTCTATCAGCTTCTTCAAATGGTAACACTCGTCAGTGTTGTGACCCTTGTCCTGGTGGTAGTCACAGTATTTGTTGCCATTCTTCTTGTAATCAGGCATCTTCATTCTGGCTGGGCGAACGAAACCAGGTTTTCCTTTAATTTCATGGAGAATTTTTGAGATTGGTGCATTCAGAGGGGTGAATGCTGTGCCATCTCTATCTCTTCTTCGTTCGGCACCCTTGTCCTGGGCTTTCGCCTCATCTCGCCTATCATCATATCTTCGCCCAGAATCGTGTCTGTCACTCCCCCTTCTCCCCCTGTCTTCTCTCCTGCTTTCTTTATACCCCCCGATTGATTCCATCTTCCTTCGGATGCTTTCACCCCTCAAGTATATATCATTCAGAGATTTAGGGGGAATATCATAAAGAGAAGATCAGAGTTTTTTTTACCTTTGATAGGGTCCAATCCTGCTGACAAGAACCCAACGACCTCTACTTTGTCCAAATTTGTCACCATTCCAGCCTCTTCTTTGAACCTGGCCAAATAATCTCCCAACTCTTCGTTCGGCCTTTGCCGACAATGGATCAAAGCTTCCGTATCCTTCTCTCTTCGACACAAATGCAAATAGTGCCTCAAGAATTTCCTTTTTAGTTGGTCGTAAGAGCATATTGACCTTGGTTTCATTGACATGTACCACATGGTTGTTGGACCCTTCAGATACGTCTTGAACATTTTACAAAGCATGATGTCACAGTGTCCCATTCCCGTCATTAGGGACTCATACTTCTCAAAGTGGTCCTCAGGATCACCTTTCCCATTGAACTCGTTCATCTTCGGGAATTGTCCCCCGTAGGGGGGTCTATACTGCTCGATTTCTTCCGACACGACCGGCTCATGACTAATTCTACGGTCGCCAAACATCGCCTTCTCCATTCGGCTTAGCCTGTCTTTCATGCGAGGATCCCCCTCCTCGTCAGTGTTCGAACGGACTGTAACTTTTGAACGGATCCTTCGGGGGTGTGATTCAGAGTCCGAAGACCCATCTTCATCATTATGCACCTTTTTTTCCCTCTTATGACTGGTCTGTATCAGTATCTGCTCTCCGGTCTCCACAGCACCTTAAAGAGCTTTCTCCTCAGCATCTAGCTCGGCTCTTCGCCTCTTGATCGCTTCCAGCTTAGCAAGATCCTCCTCCCTCTTCTTCGCCCTAGCTTGGGCTTCGGCTTCTAGCCTATCCTTTTCTCTCTGCTTCCCTTCTTTGGTAGCAGTTTCCTCACGCCATTTAAGAATCATGGTTTTTTGCTCTTCGGGAGTAGGCATTGGTCCCTCCTCCAACTCGTCATCAAAATTGAGAATTCGATTAATAGGAGGCGTAGTCGTAGAGGGACCTTGACGATGAGTCTCAGCGAAACCCAATGCCCTATCTTCAGAACTATCCACTGCCATCGTTCTCAGCTAATGTCACAAATTTGCTTACACGTTTCCCACAGACGGCACCAAATGTTGGAACCAGTTTTCTGTCGGGTCAGACTCCGAGTATCTCTTCGGGTTAACCTGTCAAAAGAGAAGAATGCGAGGGGTTTGACCCCCGATTCACCTCCGGTGTGAGAATAAGTTAGAGGTTCCGATAAGGTTTAATTGAACGTGTAATTGAACGTGTAAGTGTTTGTGAATGTGAAATAAGTATTAAACTTATACTGAAACCTGTTATGTGCTTTTATAGGCGTTCTGATAACGGCTCGCCCGAATCTCTCGGGGGCATTCGTCCACGTAATTTGTCCTATTCTTCCGCCTAGGAAAGCGGAAGACTCGGTCATGCAACGGTCATCTGCAATGGACCGTCCCACCGAAGTGGGCCTTAACCGTTCTACCTGATGATAATTCGGCCCAAACATCATTCGGCCCAAACATCATTCTGCCCAAGAGCTGTTGGGTCCCCAACACTTTCCTACTCTCTTCCGGAAAAACTCCGAAACACGATTTGCGAATTTTTTCTGAACTATTTCCCGAAGTCGACAGTCATATTTGACAAACAGGTAGTAAATGTGAGTGATAAAATACTGGGATTTTTTTTTTTTTTTGCTAATTAAATTCTGGCAAACGTTGACTATGGGTAATACGAGCATTCCAAGACTATTTTCTGGAATTTGGTCCTGGGGTTCAGAAGTGTTGATGAAATTTGACCTACGATGTCAAGTGAAATTATTTTCTCAAATATCAAATAGCAATAAATACTAAATTCCATCATCGAATTAAAATATTTTATTCTATTAAATTATCAAAATTTTAAATCTGCATTTAAATGTCCGTCCTATAGGAATAGAATTTATACACTTTAAATATTTTCAAATTTATATATCAATGACAAAAAATAAGTTCTTATCATTTGAATTATCCCGTAATTTGTGATACACAAAGAAGAAGAGCAGTGCACGTGAAATACGCAAAAACATGACATTATTGACAGGTGGTGCTTAATAGACAGTTATAAAGATCACCAAACTTTACCTACATTAATAACTCTCCTGTTGAATATGAGGACATCCGTATGGTACAAACTGCGAACAACATAATTTTAAGGCAATCTCTAAGTATAAAAGAATAAAAATCCTGTAATTGTTAGGGCATGTTTGGCTACAACTTAAAGTTGCAGCTTATGGCTTATAAACCCAAAAATGCTTATTGGGGGTGTTTGCTAAAATAAGTGAAAGCAACTTATGGCTACTTAAAATGGATAAGTTGAATGTTAAGAATCCTTAACATTCAACTTATAACTTATTCTCGATACACGCAATATATAATATCTTTCAAATCTTCAAAACCATATATCTTTTGATCCGTTCATTAAAAAATTGATATGTATATATCAAATTTCTCTACTCATCGAGATCTATTCATTGATATCCATTTATATATATTAAAAAATAAATATTTTAAAAATAATAAAAAAAAGTTAACTTATAAGTTCTGATTTACTCAAACACTCTACTGCTTATAAGTTCCGATTTACCAAACACTCTAAGACTTATAAGTTCGGCTCTACTTATCACTTATAAAACACTTACTCATTTTAAGCTATAAGTCAACTTTTTCTTGATACCCTAAACGCCCACTTAGTAATACGTGATTTTAATAGTAATTATATATATATTTTTAAAATGATCTTTAACAATAGTTTTATGAGATGACTATTTTATTGACAATGTTATTGAACAATATATTTTGCAAGCTTGCACAATATTTATCATTGTTAACTAAAATTATTTTGTAAAATTTGGATTTTAAGGCTCCGTTTGTTTGGAAAAAAATAACTTGATTTTGAAAAATAATTTTTGTGAAACATATTTTCCTGAAAAAGATTTCTCATGGAAGCTATTTTTTTGAAAAATATTTTTTCCAAAAAACATTTTTCAAAACAAATAAATGCTCAAAATATTTTCCCCAAAAAGTTCTTGAAAAGTTTTTCTTGAAAAAAAATTGAGCCCGACAACAAGTTTTAAGAAAAAATATTTCTCAGAATAATTTCTCGAGAAAGAGTTTTTGGAAAATTTTCCCGAAAAAAAAAATCTCGAGAAAAAATGTTCCCAAGAAAAAATTTTGTGTGAAAAATATTTCCAAAATAAATTAAAAAAAAAAACTATGAATAACAATGAGAAATAGTTAATTTTGGAAAATGTTTTCCGTTCTGAAATCGGAAAGTCATTTTCTAAAAAATCATCACTTTCTTAAAGAAATTTTCTTTTATTGAAAAATATTTTCTTTTCCTGAAAACGAAACAAACACAAAAAATTTGGAAAATATTTTCCAAAACGCCAAACAAACACACAAAAAATATTTTCCAAAAATCAAACAAACGCCGAAAAATTCATAAAATATTTTCCTGAAAAATGTTTTGCACCAAACAAATGGAGCCTATGTAAAATAAATTAACCCTCTAAATATATTTGCTCGTCAATATAATCATCTCTATTGATGATAACTAAAATAAAATAATGTAACAACGATGTAAACTGAATTTGCAAAACAATAATGCTATGTATACCAAATTAGTTCCATCCAAATACCACATGTTATGTTTTGATTGACTACAATTCAATTAATAATAATGATCTCATATTCACATTAATTTTCTTAATAAAATCATTCTAAATTGTTATATCACCTATTTTACATCATTTAGTACCAAAATTTGATATCTAATTCAGTAGCATTACTCTTTATAAAATATTTAATTCAATGACCACAATCACATTAATTTTCTCAATAAAATCATTCTAAATTGTCATATCATCCATTTCACATCATTTAGTACCAAAATTCGGTATCTAATTCGGTAGTATTACTCTTTATAAAATATTTAATTTAATTCAATGACCACAATCAATGGGATTAACTTAAATTCCAGCTAATAGAAAGGTCATTTTTTTAAAAAATATTCTATAATTTTCACCTATGACATGTTAAATACACTTTTAGTTACTGTTCTTTTTTATCACGCAGAAAAGAAAATATATTAAATTTTAATCACACATATAGGAAAAGAAAAATAGTTGAACCATAATATTGGTGTCTTAACTTCCCACCCACCTGCAAATTACAATTAAATTCCAGTTCCTAACTATTTCATTCATATTTTCATCGTACAATCCCAAAACAAGAAAATAAATGGCGTAATAACACTTCTAACAAACATGTGGGTATTTAATTAGCCTCCAGATGAAATGCAAAAATATCGCTGAGATTTATTCAATGAATGAACCATCTTTTCTGCGGTTCGGTGAAGCATCATTCACAGTTATAAATACCACATGTTTCTTTCTCTCTCTTTTTTCTCTCAAATAGCAAGATAAGGTTGATAATTGATAACCCTACTCAAATTCTATTTCTATTTACGTTTATGAAAATATTATTTAAAGTAATGTTCTCACTGATGTCGGCATGAAACTGACTTCTTTTATTTTTTATATCTAATAATTTCAAATATAGATGGATCTTTCACATTTTTATTTTATTTTAATATATGTGCTTATAATTAATTCTCATAACGTTAATCACATTTATATTTCTTACAAACATAAGATGTCCTTGAATTAAAATTTAACACATTCATAATTATTACAAACATAACATGCCCTTGAATTAAAATCTTAATTTGTCAAATAGTAGAAATAGATGTTGGATCTATATTTATTGTGCTGAAAGTTATATGCACATATAACATTAATTTATTTGTATGAAATAGTTTTCTAATTTTTTTTTAAAGTTTGATATTTAATTTTTTATTCAAATTTATCTTTAAAAAAAATAATCTACAACTGCATCTTGTTTCTCATACCAAATCACATAAACAATTTATTTTTTTTGATTAATAATTTATGCTATTTTTGGTTTTTTCCCCTCAATTTACCTTATTTCCGGAAAGTAAAACACAAGGGCATAGTCGTCATTTTATCAAACCGTCCAATATTCCCAACTAAATTCAACAATCCAGCTGAGGGTCAAACCCGTAATTCACCACCCAAACCACCACATTTAAAACCCACCTCCTTCCCTCCCTCTATACATACACCTATACACACAAATATTCAGTTACAAACATCTTCACAAAATGTCCCTCCCAAAGCCACCGCCGTTAACCACCGTCGGAAAATCCTTCCCCACCGTAACTTCCTGCGACACCTCCACCATCTCTCACAACTCCATCGCCGCTGACTTGGACGGCACGCTTCTCATCTCCACGTCAGCTTTCCCTTACTACATGCTCGTCGCTATCGAAGCCGGTAGTTTCCTACGTGGCCTCATTCTCCTACTCTCCTTTCCGATCATTGCTATAGCTTATGTCTTTGTTTCGGAAGCGTTGGCTATTCAGATGCTGATTTTCATCTCGTTCGCTGGACTTAAAGTTCGCGATATCGAGTTAGCTGCACGCGCTGTGTTGCCGAGGTTTTACGCGAGTGATGTGAGGCGTGAGAGTTACGAGGTGTTTGAGAAGTGCGGGAGGAGAGTGGTGGTGACGGCGAACCCGACGGTGATGGTGGAGACGTTTTGTAAGGATTATTTGGGAGCGGAGAAAGTGTTGGGGACGGAGATTGAGGTGAATATGAAGACGAAGAAAGCGACAGGGTTTGTTAAGAAGCCGGGAGTGTTGGTTGGGAAGTGGAAGAAGATTGCGGTTGTTAAGGAGTTCGGTGATGAGGTTCCGGATATCGGAATTGGTGATCGTGAGTCTGATCATGATTTTATGTCGATTTGTAAGGTATTTTTCGATACTGATTTTTTAGTGCTGTTTCCTGATTTTTTAGATGTTATGTTATTCGGAATTAGAGTTGTTAGTACTCTAGTTCCTATTTTTGTAGCTTTTATGTTAACCGGAATTAGAGTTGTGTGTTAGCTGGAATTAGAATTGTTAGATATGCTCTGTGTTGAAGTATGTGTTTGATTTTTTAGCTGTTACGTTAATCAGAATTAGATGAATCGTTAATTATGCTATGTGTCTGCGTATGTCTAATTTTCAGCATACTTGATATACTAGTTGAATGTGTATGATTTGGTTTAATTGGATTCGTACATGTTCTTGCGTTAAGTACCAGAGAGAGTTAGGGCTAGTTTCTGATAATCTATCTTAGTGGAGTCGTGTATTAAATGGTTCATTGAGAGAGAGAGAGAGAGAGAGAGAGAGAGAGAGAGAGAGAGATCTGATATTTGGCCTTGAGAACCAGGATGATGATGATGATGTGTGTGTGTGTGAGAGAGATAGAGAATGAGAGAGAGAGAGAGAGAGAGAGAGAGATTTCTTTGTGTATATATATGCTTTTGACAATGGAGATGTAAAAGTATAATGAAGTTGCAAAGTTGAGTATATTGTGAGAACATTGCAATATGTTTGTTTTATAAGTAGAAGGTATTCCATTTTGGTGTTGATGTGCAACATTAGCTGCTTAAACTCGAATACTTATCTTGCTATTGAATTGTTTTGATATGAAAAAAATGTCTAATCTGAGGCAAAATTGCAGTATAGACCAGAGGACCTAATATAGCAGTCTTGTTGATGCGTGTGGTGCTTTCGACACAATTTCTAGATTGTGTTATCTAGGACCTAATTTTCTAGATTGAAGTTTTTCTGTCCGACACCCTTTGTTAAGATGGGTTTATACACAATTATAAAAGTTTAACTCACTTAATGAAGCAATTATCTAGGTTGTTAGATTACCTCTCTTTCTCTCATTTCTTCCCATTTCCAGAAAACAAGCAGAAATAAAAATTACAGGATGCTGAAAGCCTGAAAGTGTTTCACATCTTTTTCTAGCTAGATGTCTGAGAAGGCAAAAAAGCTTTTAATGCTTACAACTGGCAGACTTTTTTTATCTGCTGCATTGATCAGAATGTTAAGGGCACATGGCACCTTCTTTAGATCAGGGGTCCCCTGCCTTGCATTTGTTTCATCACAACTACCTCCCTGTTGTAGAAACAAGTGGGTGAATTTTTCTCCATTTCTGGAGTTATTTGTGTTTATAACTTATACTTGACAAATTTGTGCTGGTAGGTCCGTTTATGGAGTGGATGCTATTTATTACTCAGTGTTACACTGACTGGTTGTTGATGTACTTGTGATTTTACTGTGTTTAATGAATCATGACAGGAGGGCTACATGGTGCACCGTAGCAAGTCTTCAACACCCCTTCCCGTTGATCGTCTGAAGAGTCGTTTGATATTTCATGATGGCCGTTTAGTTCAGCCCCCGACCCCGTTTAATGCCTTGATCACCTTCATGTGGATGCCATTTGGGTTCATTCTGTCCCTCCTCCGTGTTTACATCAATCTCCCCCTTCCGGAAAGAATTGTACGTTATACTTATGCAATGCTCGGAATTAAACTAGTGATTCGTGGTACAGCGCCTCCTGCCCCTGGAGCTAATTCTCGTGGGAACCTCTATGTGTGTAACCACCGCACAGCCCTTGATCCAATCATCATTGCAATTGCACTTAAACGTAAAGTCTCCTGTGTTACATATAGTGTCAGTCGCCTTTCAAGGCTGCTATCTCCAATCCCAGCTGTTGCTTTGACTCGTGACCGTGAAGCTGATGCAGCCATGATCAAGGCACTACTTGAGAAGGGTGATCTAGTGGTGTGCCCAGAGGGAACTACATGTCGCGAGCCTTTCCTGCTACGTTTCAGTGCCTTGTTTGCAGAATTAAGTGATAGAATCGTGCCAGTTGCAATGAACCTCAAGCAAAACATGTTCCACGGCACCTGTGTCCGCGGAATAAAATTCTGGGACCCTTATTTCTACTTCATGAACCCAAGACCAACCTATCAACTTACATTCCTCGACCGATTGCCTGAGGAAATGACATGCAAGGCTGGGAAATCTTCAATCGAGGTAGCTAATCATGTTCAGAAGCTTTTAGCCGGAGCACTCGGGTTCGAGTGCACTCAATTGACAAGGAAGGACAAATATTTGCTGCTTGGTGGAAATGATGGTAAGGTGGAATCAATGTACAACAAGAAGTGAGATAATTTTGTGATGCAACAGCTTCTAGCTATTTGGGGATTCAAACTTTATTAATTGTGTAGTACTGTTCGGGGTTATCTGATAATGATCTCCCCCTCCCTCGTATTGTTCCAAGGTCTCTGTAACTTTGATAATATTGTTCTGGTATATTAAGGTTTATGTTATATTAAGGATAAAATTTCTCATGAATGAACATGAACTACGGTTATTTGGTAGCGGGCTTTGGAGCAGTAGCAGAGATCAGTATATACATAACCAATATATGAAGGTTCGATGTGTATTATATTTTTCTTTCGAGTTTTATGTGTACAAAAAATCATATTTCAAGATTTATGTTATAATTAAGCCGTATATTAAACCTATAATTTCATCATCTAGTGTATACTGATATTGTTCATAAACCAGGCTGGCGATTGCTTTCATCAGTCCAGTATATGTGTCTTGAAATATGATTTCAGTTTCAGTTTAAAAATATAAAATTTCTCCACAGTAGCATTGGCTAAAAAATAAAATAAAACATAAAATGATAAAATAAAATAGTAGAAATATATTCCAGGTGTCAAATTGATAGCCCACCTGTTGCTATTTATTTTGCTCCACAGAGATATTAATCCTCTTTTTTCACATGGATATAATTATTAATTTTTATGTAAAATTATAAAAATATCACTTGCACAAATTTCAAACAGACTGTGTGTAATAACACACACACACAGAAGACAGAACTAGTGAAGTGGTGATATAAACGAGGCTTATCTTTAGTTCTGCTTCATTTTAGCTCTACACTCGCCGGAAACTATGGCTATCGGCGCCGTCGTTTCTAACCGGAATTTCGGTTCCTTCATCGGCTCAGGTATCCTTTTTGCTGCATTATTTGAATTGTGTATTATTATTTTTTTGAATGATTTTCGAGCTGTGCTGTAGTTATTAAATTTTTGTTGTTTTGTTTTTCTGCTATATCAGATAAATGTAATTTGTTAGAATATAATACATGATCATGATAAGTACTTTCAGGAACATCTTTAGTTTTTGAGAGAACTGGGTACTTAACTTCGTATCAGATTGGGAGAGGTGTGCACTTGAAATGTGCCAAGTATTAATGGTACAAAAATGAAAGAACTTTTCGAAACTTACAACTCAGCCTCCTAATATCTCTATAAGACTTTTAAAAAAAAAAATCTCTAGAAGACATGTTTAGAACATTATTATTGCTAAATAAAATCTGCATTGTTTTACATTAAAGCAATATGAACTGTAACTCCCTTTTGGTCATTTATAGTAGCTGCACCTTCTATAGCATGGTTGTTTTCTTATGATTACAGGTAAAATATATCACGAACATGCTTCAACGCCTCTACGGAGCTGTTCTGCTGCACAGTGTGTGCAAGGAATTGTCTCTTGTAAAAGAAATTACAGTTTAACAGAGCCTCTATTTCCTGGACGAAGATTCTTGTATCAGAATTTCGTCAGTCCTTTTAACATTAAAACTCTTGGATCAAGGTCAACATTCCATGATGAGTCAGATCTTCCTAATGCATTACACCAACCATTTTTTCACTACATCAAGGATCGTCGAAGAACAAAAGGAATTTGTGAATGCCACCTTTCGTCAACTCCCTCATATAGCACTTGGATTCAACCAAGATATCTGGGTAAATTCGGGATAGTTGATAGCCAATTCCAGCAATTGAAGCATGCTAGAACCCAACTGAATTATAAGTCCGAAGAGTATGACATAAACGCAGGGGGGTTAGATTCACTTGCATCGCCAGATGGCTCAGGTGAAGCCATTGTAGCAGAGACTCTGCAGGAAACTAAACCATGGTGGGAGCTGCCAAAACGCTGGGTGATAGTACTGCTTTGCTTTACTGCATTTTTGTTATGCAACATGGACCGTGTGAGTTATTTTTCTATTCAAGCTCTTCAAAACTTTATCGGTGTTAATTAATCTGCAAATCTTGGCGTGCGATATTTGTGCAAGTAACTTTTGCTAGTTCACCACAATCGTCGCACGATTGTGGGACCAATCACAGTCTTGTGAGTTTCTAATTGGAATAGCACACTGAAGCAACAGTAGGCTGCCTTCCCCTAATTTTTATTTTTTGTGTGCGAGTGTGAAGGGGGGGGGGGGGGGGGGGGGGACCTTGTTGGTTTATCTCTGTAATCTTTTTTTACTTACAAAGTTATACTTAATAGATAGATAAATCTGATATTATGTTTAGAAATTTTGTATCACAATTATATCAGCTGTTAATGAATCTATTTGCTACATTATAATGACCAGTTGCATGGTAATATGTTTGAAAAATGTTTTGACTTATTCCTGAGTGATGATCCTGTGTTGTATTGTGCATGAATAGTATAGCCTTCTTGGAGATCACAAAAAAATATAGTAGTATAAATAAATAGGCGAACGATGGAAAGTCTGTATACTACCCACCCTGAACTTGTTCCCTGGCTTTGGCACTGATAACAAGGCGCCTGCAAACGCAATGAGCTATATTTGGATACCATTTCTTATGATATATTGACATTTCTATGTTTTTTCATTTTTCCAGGTCAACATGAGCATAGCTATACTTCCCATGTCAAAGGAATTTAAATGGAACAGCGCTACTGTTGGTTTGATTCAATCATCGTTTTTCTGGGGATATCTTCTCACTCAGGTTTACACTCAACTATTTGTTTTAAATGCCGGCTGAAGAAGGCTAATGCCACGTTTGTTTAGAAGATAAGAAATATAGGAACTCAAAATACTCACTTCACTTTAGGTATTGTTTGTAATAATCCCATTGACTATTTTTCATTTGTGAGAGATTATTTAATCCTACCTTTATGTGTAATTTACCCCCCCTCCTGAAATGAACTAAAAAGTGTAGTACATCAAATAAATTAAGTATCAATGTGTGCAAACGGACCGCTGACAGCACCAAACAGACATTAATTTAAATACTGGGGGTGGGAGGGGCCGGTACCCCTCTCCCTAAACCTGTGCTCTACCATGTTAATAACTAGCTCTCCTAAAACTTAAGGTGTAAGGAGAAGACCTTAATTAGTTCATATCTTATACTTAACACAAACATGGCCTAATTAGTAGTTATTATCTTCTCTTCATATCATATGTTCTTGGCCAAATGTCTCAGAAAAATGTATGCTGCCCTTAAGGATGTAATTCTCTTTGTTTTAGCTTAGCCCGCTATAGCAAATATGGTCCTCAATATTCACTTCCCAAACCCCACAGAATTTTACTGAAATTATTTTACTAATCAGTTCAACCTACTTAGGAAACGGTTTGCACTTTCTGGTGAACTATATACAAGTTACAACGGCATGTTACCTGTTCTTTTTTCTTTAGATCGAACCCCACTAATTACCTTTATTCTTATTTATGCTTTACTTACAAAATGTACTTTGCAATCACTATGCTATTTCTAAAAATAAAAAAAAATCATGGCAAAACCTAATAATTTATGTCTTATTTAAATGCCTTTAATTATTTGTTAATTTGAGTTTTAGTTCTATGACATATTTTACTGAGCTTCTATTTCTCTGCAAACTAGATTGCTGGAGGCATATGGGCAGATAAAGTTGGTGGCAAACTAGTCTTAGGTTTTGGAGTTGTCTGGTGGTCAATTGCAACAATTATGACACCTATTGCTGCAAAAATCGGACTTCCTTTCTTACTTGTCATGCGTGCCTTTATGGGGATTGGCGAGGTCGGCCTCTTCTTAAACTTCAGTCTGCAGTCTGCACTATACTTCTCTTCACCATTCATCTGACTGAATTGTTATAAATTACATGAGTAGCACAGTATGAAAGACTAACATTTAGTATGCCAGTTCCAATGGAAGATCTTCAATCTCGTTGATTCCAGAAGCTCTGACCCATCCTCTAGGCACCGAGTCATATTTGGTTATTGTCTGCGTGTGTTAAGTTCTAACGATGACCAACTAAACTTCTTTTCACATGTTCAGAACATGACAGTTCTTGCAGTATTATTTGCATTATCTATAGATATAAGATTAAAGTAATAGAAAAATAATATTTTAAATGCTTCAGCAATGAAAACTGCATCAATATAACTTTTAATTTGCTTTACATGAACTGGTCATTACAGGAAGCAGACCTCTTATATTCCATGCAGCTCTATTATATTCATCTAGTTTCTAAAAACAATCATTTAATCTTTCAAGTTTCCACTATAGGTTCCTGACATACTTGTACAGAAACTCTATTAGATATTCTTCCGGTGGAAATCCCAGTAACTTAGTTCATTTGAGGACAGAGGAAGTATAAATCTTATCTGCAAAGCTTAGCCTAGTGGACACCCCTCTCCTCCAGGTAGTGAGAGGTTGAGGCTTCAAGTCTCAGTTTTTGTGATTGACCTAAAAAAATATTATAATGCTTCTCTATATAATTGTCAGATTGTACATCCAGTATGTCTTTCCATTAGCTACACCTCATTTGGACCTTCATTACTAAATATTTGTGATCCCCTAAAGTTATTTTGCTAATCTCTTTGTTCCTTTCGACCTTTCCCCTCCCTCTGCCACCCAAGCCCCAAAAAAATTTCTTAGTGCCTTCTTATCGCATCCTAATTTAGTGACCTTGACTTGACAGGGTGTTGCTATGCCTGCCATGAATAATTTACTTTCAAAATGGATCCCTGTGTCTGAAAGAAGCAGATCACTTGCACTTGTATACAGTGGCATGTATCTTGGTTCCGTTACAGGATTGGCTCTCTCTCCTGCTTTAATTCACAAGTTTGGATGGCCGTCTGTTTTCTACTCTTTTGGTTCCCTCGGAAGTATATGGTTTGCATTGTGGCTTAGCAAAGTAAGTTTCTTTCAATACTTCTGATGATAATAATGTTACTTCACTAGCTCATTATATCTTGTGCTCACTTCTCTCTGGAACACAGAACTCACTGCGAGTCTGCGACATTGAACAGTTACATTTGCTCATCTTAAAAGAAAAAAGATATATGTTTATTTATTTATGCTCATCAATTATGAACAATGTAAGATGTTAATAAAATACTACTAATTGCTTTCTCCAGGCCCATAGCTCGCCCAAAGAAGACCCGGAACTCAGTGCAGAAGAAAAGAGGCTTATCCTGGGAGGCAGCATCTCAAAAGAACCTGTCTCTGTCATCCCATGGAAATTAATTTTATCAAAGGCACCTGTCTGGGCTCTCATCATTTCCCACTTCTGTCATAATTGGGGAACTTTTATTCTTCTAACATGGATGCCCACGTACTATAACCAGGTCTGTGAAAATGTCTAAAATCTAGAAATTAGCTGGGGCTTTTGGTTTTTTAGTTGTCATAAGCATGAATACATAGACAAATGATGGTTCCACAAAATCTTTGCTGCTCTACACGCGGAGTAGCCAGTTCAAAATAGACTGTAGTGTGTCATTAGCTTTCAGTGCAGTCTACAGAGGGTATAATTATCAGATAAGAAACTCATTGGCCGAGTTATATGCCTCTAAGATCTAATAAGATCAATATTAAAAAATTTAAGATACTACAAATCTAAAAGGTGAACTTGATTACTAATCATTGTTAACTGTGATTATTTCTCAGGTGTTGAAGTTTAACTTGACTGAATCTGGGCTTGTTTGTGTACTTCCATGGTTAACTATGGCCGTTTTTGCAAATATAGGAGGTTGGATTGCGGACACCCTTGTTAGTAGAGGTCTCTCGATTACAGCGGTTCGAAAGGCAAGAATAGTTCTGGCTCGTACATTCGTCTGTATAAGTGAATAGTTAGTGATTTTCTAATGCTGACATCTGTTATATTATCAAAAGTGTTACTGAAGATGATGATTACTTTTTAACTCGTTCAGAAATCAGATGTGATACTTTCACATGATTTACTCTGCACTCTTGAATAAGGCATGCTGTATCCAGAGGTAACAATCTTTATCCTTACCTGCTGCAGATAATGCAATCAATAGGATTTTTGGGACCTGCTTTCTTTCTCACGCAGTTAAGCCGTGTCAGGACACCTGCTTTAGCGGTACTATGCATGTCGTGCAGTCAGGTCTGAACTATGAGTTTCTAAATCATTGGGCATCATTTTACTTTAATTTGTTGTTTGTATATGGAAAGATGAAGTTGTAACATGTCCGAATCATCCTTATATGGTTGTGATACTGTTTTGATATGAACATAGCGAAACATAATTTCGGACCATAGAATTGCTGATCAAAATTTTTCCTTTATATATTTTTCCACTTCCCTAGAATTTTGCTTTAGGATGCTAATAGTCCTTTATTTTTACCATGATTTCTTGGGCTACATTATATATACAAAAGCAAATACTTAAGACAATTTAAAGTGGAAAACCACGATTGTGAAAATACCTCAAGGGAGATACATTGACAAATACAATGAATGCAATGTAAGAATGGGGTCGCTCCCCCCCTCCCCCACCCACACACACACATCGTTTCTGTCTGTGGTATTTCTAGGATCATTGAGCAATTAGGTGATAATATCAAAAGAATATCCCAGAACAAAGTATTAGAATGGTGCAGTTGTGAACTTTTAGACAACATTTGAATTTTGCATTTGAACTAGATGCTGAAGTAGCTGAGTGTATTGGGGAAGATAAATTCCTTTCATTTTAAAGATGTCGTCTATTTAAGGGATGCAAAAGTCAATAAGTAGGATTTGTTTCCAGCTAGATAATGCAAATAGGTACAAGTGCATCTGATGTATTTTTTTCTATCTCAATAGGGTTTGGATGCGTTCTCCCAGTCTGGACTCTACTCCAATCACCAAGACATTGGGCCGCGCTATGCTGTGAGTACATGTTTTCCTTCCTCAACTAGTTTTAGGATGGTCAAAATACATCATCATCATCATCATGTAGTATTCCAGATTTTCGACAAATAAGTCAACATAAGTCAAAATCAATTTCGACAAATAAGTCAAAATACATCATGTAATATTCCAGCTTTCTGGTTGCTATTTTATATTTGATTCTCGTAACAACTGATGTTGGGCCTGGGCTTGTGTTTAATCTAAACATTGTCGTTTGTTTTAAAATAAAGTAATTGTTTTATTTCCGTTTATTCAGTAGTTAGACTTGGTCTAGGTAGTGGAGTATTTCTAGGAGTATGTTGAATAAGCAGTGGGCTTTGATCAGGAGTAGTGGCTAAGTAGTTGCTATTTTTCTTGCAACCACTCTAGTGCTAGGATCTATTTATTCTGTATCCGTTGCTTTCATTTGATTATCACGTAATGCAAAAGCTTTTCTTTCAGTTTACATATTAAACACTCTACATATAGTATATACATAGCAGTAGTCTGATAGTTCTGATTCTACACTTGGTATCAGAGCTCAAGGTTCGAGTAAGCAATGGCGGAACAAAAGACTGAAACAACAAAGGGATCGATGGGACTCAGTTATCCCATGTTATCAAGGACAAACTACACAGCATGGTCAGTCAAGATGAAGGTGTATATGCAGGCGCAAGGTGTATGGGAAACGATCGAATCAGAAGACAAGGCGAAGGCTGAGACGAAGAAAGATAAGATGGCGTTGGCAATTATATATCAAGGAATCCCAGAAGACATGCTTCTAATTGTGGCTGAGAAGAAATCTGCAAAGGAGGCTTGGGAAGCAATTAAGACCATGAGTGTTGGGAGTGATCGAGTCCAGAAAGCTAAGGTGCAGTCTCTGAAAACGGAACTCGAAATGTTGAGGATGAAGGACACAGAACAATTGGACGAATTCTGCATCAAACTGTATGGGATAGTGACAAATATTCGTGTACTAGGAGAAGAGGTGGAGGAGGCATACGTGGTGAAGAAGCTGCTCAGGGCTGTACCATCGAAGTACCTCCAAATTGCTTCAACGATTGAGCAATTTGGGGACTTGGAACAGATGACAGTAGAGGAGACTGTTGGGAGATTGAAAGCTCATGATGAGCGAATCCGTGGACAGACTGACAGCAGCACGGGAAATCAGTTGTTATTGACTGAGGATGAATGGGCTAAGAGAGAAGCTCAGGAGGGAAAACTACTGCTCACAAGAGAGGAGTGGATTAAGAGGTCTGGCAAAGGAGTTTCAGACCAAAAGGGCCGACGTGAGTTCGAAAATCGTGGGCCTCGTGGAGGTCGAGATCGAAGCAAGATTAGATGCTTCAGCTGTAAATTGCTTGGGCACTATGCATCGGAGTGTCACAGACAATCTAAAGGAAAGGAAACTGAGTTGGAAGCAAATTTGACACAGATTGACGATGAGGAATCTGCACTACTCTTGGTTGAAAAAACAGTTGAAGAGAAAGGTACCGTAATGTTGAATGAAGGAAGTGTGTTTCCAAAGTTGGGCTCGATTGTAGACAAAGGAATAGAGACGAATCTGTGGTACTTGGACAATGGTGCAAGTAATCATATGACCGGGATTCGATCAAAATTCAAAGACTTGGACGAAAGTGTGACAGGCCAAGTCAGGTTCGGGGACGGTTCAACTGTTAACATACAGGGCAAAGGGTCTATGGTATTTAAATGCAAAAATGGAGAGAATCGTGTCCTACGAGAAGTGTATTTCATACCTACCCTTCGCAGCAACATTATAAGTTTGGGGCAATTATCAGAAGAAGGAAGCAAGGTGGTGCTCAAGGGAGAATACTTATGGGTATACGATGAGAAGGGGAGGCTACTAATGAAAGTAAAGAGATCAAGCAATCGACTGTACAAGATTATACTGGAAGGAAGCAAAGACGTGTGTTTATTGGCTAAAGCAGAAGAAGAATCGTGGTTGTGGCACAATCGTTTGGGGCATGTGAACTTTAGAGCAATGAATTTGATGTCAAAGGAAGGAATGGTTTCTGGCATTCCAAGATTAACGACATCTGGAAATAATTGTGAAGGATGCTTGATGGGCAAACAAGTCAGGAAGGCATTTCCAGGACAAGCGAATTTCAGTGCAAAGCGGGTGTTGGAACTAGTGCATGGAGACATCTGTGGGCCAATCGAACCAGCTACACCTGCAGGAAATAGGTACTTCTTCTTACTTGTCGATGATTTTAGTCGAAAAATGTGGGTATACATGTTGAAAACTAAAGGGGAAGCATTTGAAGTATTTAAGAGTTTCAAGGCCATGGTAGAAAACAAAACGGAGTGTAAGATAAAAACATTTAGGACAGATAGAGGAGGTGAGTTTTGTTCAAATATTTTCAACAAGTTCTGTGAAGAATCTGGAATAAATAGGCATCTCACAGCTCCGTACACTCCACAGCAAAACGGGGTGGTTGAGCGTAGAAACCGAACTGTTGTGGCTATGGCAAGAAGCATGTTAAAGAGTATGGATATGCCATTGTATTTTTGGGGGGAGGCTGTAAGGCACTCTATTTATTTATTGAATCGCTTGCCAACCAGAGTTCTGTCAAAGAAGACTCCTCAACAAGCTTGGACTGGGAAGAGACCTAGCTTAAAGTATTTACGAGTCTTTGGGTGCACTGCATACATGAAGGTTCCATCGGTTCACACAAAGAAACTTGATGATCGTAGCAAAATTGTGATCCATCTTGGAAAGGAGAAGGGGTCAAAGGCATATAGGTTGTATGATCCAAGTACGAAGTCTGTGGTAGTGAGTCGAGATGTGACATTCGATGAGAAAAAACCATGGGTGTGGGAAAATTCTCACAGTGGCAGTTCAATTGTCACATTTGATGTTGGTGATATGGTGTCAGATTTGGAAGGAAATTCAGAAGGAGAACAAGACATTATCAGGACGCCTGTGCAGTCTCGAGAAGGTGCGTTTAATAACATGTTTCATGACACTCACGATGAGAGTGGAGAACCCAGGCGTCTAAGATTGCTGAGTGAGATGTACGATGAGACAAGTGAAGTCGAGATGGATCATGAGCTAATGTTGTTAAGTGTTGAAGAACCAGCCACGTACAAGGAGGCTGTGCAAGAAGGAGAGTGGGAAAAGGCGATGAGAGCTGAGATCGAGTCTATAGAGAAGAATGAAACTTGGGTTTTGACTGACTTACCACAAGGTCACAAAGCAATAGGCCTTAAGTGGGTTTACAAACTCAAGAAAGATACCGATGGGAAGATAGTAAAGCATAAGGCACGACTAGTCGCCAAAGGATATGTACAGAAATATGGAATAGATTTTGAGGAGGTGTTTGCACCTGTAACTAGAATGGAGACTGTGCGTCTGTTGCTTGCTCTTGCTGCTAAAAATGGCTGGGAGGTTCACCATATGGATGTAAAGTCAGCGTTTTTAAACGGGGAAATTCAGGAAGAGGTATATGTACTTCAACCTGAAGGTTTTGAGAAAAGAGGTGAGGAGCACAAGGTCTACAAGTTGTTGAAGGCGCTGTATGGTCTACGCCAGGCACCACGGGCCTGGTATGCTCGACTGAGAAGGTGTCTCGAAAGTCTTGGGTTTGAGAAATGTCCGTACGAACACGCAGTATATGTGAAGCGTGAAGGAAATGAATGCTTGATTATAGGTGTTTATGTGGACGATTTACTGGTGACAGGAACAAGCATTGAAAACATAATGAAGTTCAAGGGACAGATGAATTGTGAGTTTGATATGTCTGACTTGGGAAAGTTATCATATTATTTGGGTATCGAAGTTGAGCAGGGTCGTGATTACATTGAGTTGAAGCAGACAGCTTATGCTAAGAAGATACTTGACAAGGCAGGCTTGGGAGATTGCAATCCAATTAAATGTCCAATGGAACCGAGAGTGCAGCTTGACAAGGATGAACATGGAAAGGCAGTGGACTCTACAAAGTACAAAAGTATGGTGGGTGGCTTGAGATATCTAGTGCATACTAGACCTGATATATCGTATGCGGTTGGGATAGTGAGTCGGTTTATGGAACGTCCTACAGTCGCACATCAAGGAGCAGTCAAGAGGATTCTAAGGTATGTAAAGGGTACTTTGGAGTATGGCATTGTGTACAAACGGGGAACTGGTGATTATTTGCTAGCTGGGTACTCAGATTCTGATCTTGCTGGGAGTCTAGACGACAGGAGAAGCACAGGAGGAGTTGCGTTTTACTTAAATGAAGGACTGGTTACGTGGATATCACAGAAACAGAGGTGTGTAGCTCTTTCAACCTGTGAAGCTGAATTCATGGCGGCAACAGCTGCAGCATGCCAGGGAATTTGGTTGAAGAATTTGCTGTCAAAGTTGTCAGATGTTAAGACTGGTCCAGTGGTCATTTATATTGATAATAAATCTGCGATTGACTTGGCTAGGAACCCTGTATTTCATGGTCGAAGCAAGCATATAGGGATACGCTATCATTTCATTCGTGAGTGTGTTGAACGGGGTGAAGTTGAAGTGCGACATGTTCGATCAGAGGAGCAAAAGGCTGACATTCTAACCAAGCCATTGTCTACAGTAAGGTTCGAGAAGCTAAGAGAGTTGATCGGTGTTAAGAGATTGAAGAATGATGTTTAGATTAAGGGGGAGTTTGTTGGGCCTGGGCTTGTGTTTAATCTAAACATTGTCGTTTGTTTTAAAATAAAGTAATTGTTTTATTTCCGTTTATTCAGTAGTTAGACTTGGTCTAGGTAGTGGAGTATTTCTAGGAGTATGTTGAATAAGCAGTGGGCTTTGATCAGGAGTAGTGGCTAAGTAGTTGCTATTTTTCTTGCAACCACTCTAGTGCTAGGATCTATTTATTCTGTATCCGTTGCTTTCATTTGATTATCACGTAATGCAAAAGCTTTTCTTTCAGTTTACATATTAAACACTCTACATATAGTATATACATAGCAGTAGTCTGATAGTTCTGATTCTACAACTGATTGGCTTTAGGAAAGGTTTCATTTTTGTATCGTCTATTAGAGTTCTGATTCTGAATACTTGTATGGTTCAAGAAAGATTTCTGAAAAGGTTTTTCGCTACAGGGAGTATTGTTAGGGCTATCAAACACTGCAGGCGTTCTTGCAGGGGTCTTTGGTACTGCTGCAACTGGATACATCCTCCAAAAAGGTAAACTTAAGTTCTCATTGCATCATTGAAAATGTTACTCAATGGGTTTCAGAACTATGTATCTAAAATAATATTTTTGCAGGTTCCTGGGATGACGTATTTAAGGTCTCTGTTATACTATACCTCATTGGGACACTAGTGTGGAACTTGTTTTCAACCGGAGAGAAAATCCTAGACTAATTCTTTTAAATAGAGATGCAGCTTATATAGATCAAGTGGTGAAAAGTGAGATGGAAAGTTAAGAAACAGTTACTAGTTTCCAGAGGGGAAAGATAAATTTGGACTAAACATGGTAAAGACGCGATCATGTCATCAGGTCTTGGACAACTAAGTTTCTGCTCCAAAAAATTATGGGGTTGGCTTATTAAAATATTACCTTCCCCTTTCAGTTTGTGTAGTTAAAAATATGTGATTATAGTTTCTGATTAGTTCTTGACTATAATCTCATCCGCAGCTTACAGTGATACCTTTTAGTTCACATATTTCCGCATAACAAAGCCATTTGATGTTAGAAAAGTTAACATCATCATGTTCTGTTTTATTCAGTTTTGTTAAAGGAGTTTAAGATAGCTTGTATTATTGAGATTGTCGAGGTTCATGCTTGTAAGCTCTGTTCAGCTCCACCCTAGTGCTGGCGTCTGATTATACTCAAATCGATACTGACCAGCGATTTCTTGTTGTAATTTTTTAACTGAGTTAGAGTTATCTTTTATTCATTAAAACAAAATTAGGGTGGCTAATGGGCATAAATCACAGTATTACTATACACAAAAACATACTACGTTTTCTGAACCAATTGTATACTAGCTATAACTTGCTATGTCAGTTGGCCACACAAAAATTGGGGGAGCTGGAAATTTTGATCAGCTCTACGAAGAGGATTATAAAAAATAATGTACTGTCACGACACAAGAACCCATTTTCATCAGGAATCAAAACATAATTGGTTTCTATTTCATTACAGCGATATATCTGACCGAAAGAACTGAGCCTTCAGCTACAGAAACTCCGACCAGTCCAAAATTATATGACGACTCCAGGATTAATGAGTGCAGAAACGAAATGGCATTTTATGTTGAATTTAATCAAGGTAGGGACTCGGCACTAAATGAGGTGAGCTTGAATTTGAATAATTTATCGAATCGAATCTGATGTCTAAACAGTCGTTAGTTTACATTTGAGAATAGTAAACAAAATAAATTTTTAATGAAATGGTAGGGATAAGAGCTAAACAATGATATTTGAAAGTTATGACCAATACATGATGTAATAGTGTATGAACGCAAGAAATGGTACAGTTTAGATATTCAGCCATCACAAAGATGGCAAGGAACATTTAACCAACTGCTTTACAGTTCCAGTCCCAGCAGTTTAACAATTGACACTGGCAACTTCGTCATTAAATTATTTTATTCGAAATGTTCTAAGTTATAGCTACCAAAAATGACTGATGCAGAATGTCCCCTTTCGTCTCAATCGCGTTGTAAAACTCAGATTACATGTGTAGATCATCAAGTAGCTTTGCACGTTAATTAGTTTCTGTATAAGTACTTGGAAAGAGGAAACTTCATGCTCCTTGCCACCTATCATTCATTTTAGAAGACTGTAAGAACCACCAGTGGGGAAAAAAAGATGGAAACTGATATACTTATAAACAAGAAAATATTAACGAAAACTGAGGAATTTAGAAGATTACCTTTAAAACCATATTCTCATCCACTGTACATCTGTAACGAGTTGAACCTTCCAAGGGACAGCTGCTGCCTTTGCTTATGAAGTTTGCACTGCAAAGACTGGATAGTTGCAAAAGTACATCAGACATCAACCCCCCATCCCCAGCTCCACCTCCTAACCCTCCATGACCTAGTTCTTCTTCCTCAGCGGAATATTCTGCAACCGATGTGATGCATTGAAATATAGCCAATAGCCTTTCTAAAGGAAAGGTTCCAGGCCCTTTCATGAGCAATTCCTGTTGTGCAATATCTTTCTGCTCCATAGATTTTTCGGAGGCCCTGAGAAGGTTTATTACATACTAATCAGAGGTAGTAATATTATCTGTAAATAGAAGTTATCAGTTTCTGCTATTACAAGTTAGCACAACTACATGTTAAAAGCAGATAAAAGGTAAAGTAAAATAACTTAAACTGGAATATTGTAGAGCTTGGAAATTCGAAAACAGTTTTTAAAATATCAAACAGAAGCAAGGAATAGGCATACTTGTAATGCATTGCAATAACATACTGTTAGATTCAAAAGCAGAAAAGGTAGGTAATGAGCAATTAAAACATTAGATACTTACTTCCTCTTCCGTTTCCTAGTAGCAGCGCCTCCGGTTGAATCAAACAGTGAAGCATCAAGGGTAGCTGGATTTCTAGAAGCAAGGAAAGCAGAAATAAGAAGGTACTTTGCACAGACAGACATATGAAAGTCCATCTCATCTGTGATATCAGAAACTCCCAATTTGTTTCCACTGACTTTCCTCTTAACCATGTCCTTGTTGGCCCCGTTTCCACTGCACGCAGAGGGAACTCTGAATATCTCATTCAGAGAAGGAGCTATATGTGGCTGAAGATGACTAAATAATCGCCTTTTAGTTTCTTCGTTAGGCACAATTGTCTGATCTTGTAAAGGTTCACAATATATTTTAAACAAATGAGAAAAAGCTGTTGATATCTCATCAAGACGCCTTGTAACACGAGAAAAAGGCTTTAGCACTACACTGTTTAACGAGAAACAAAAAACAATGTCATTTAAGAGAATTATGCAAAACAAATTATTTAACAAAATACTCACATGTGCTTACTCAAGAAATGATGTATAAAGCTTTGGGTTCGACTGATTTCTCAAGAAGATCTGACGAAGATCTTCCTCTGAATAATCAGGAAAATACAAAGGAACAGGCTCTGAGTAACCAGTATCTGAGTAGTAAGTATCAGGAGAGGCACTACTGATAAAAATTAGACCCAATTCAGGCATCTTCAAGAGATCATACAGCTTGAACAGAAAAGGCAATATGCTTAAACTCTTGTCCCAGTCTCGAACAAGCTCTAAATTATCAATTATCAAGTAAACCATACTCCCCTTTACCCATTTCAGAGACTTCTTTGAGCTTGATTTCTCCGTCTTCTCCTTAAAACCATTAATTACATTAACAAGAGCATCTTGCAAATAATTAACAAAATCAGACGGTTTCTCACACCGCTTTGCACTTGAATAACCATTCCCTTCATTCTTACTATGCAGAAGAAGCTGATTAATAATACTCTCAAACAAAATCCGGGGACTGTAACAAGTACGACAACTTACATAAACAAACGGGCGTTTCAGGTGTCTAAATATCTGCAAAACAGTAGTAGTCTTTCCAGTTGAAACACCTCCATACAAGAATAACGGAATCATTTGACTATCGATAGGACCTAAAAGGCGTATCAATTCAAGAATCACTCCACGCCTTCCCGGAAGACTAGAAAACAAATCCTCCGCATTAAAGATTTCACCTCCAAACACAAGATCACGAAGACTAAGAGAATGAGTAGTACTACTACATTTCGCTAATCCAGTAGCAGCATTGCTCAAATTAGGAGACGAAGCGGATAATCTAGTAGTTCTTCTAGTAGTTTGCGGAGTTTTGTCTTTACTCATTTCTTGTCAATTGGAATTGAAAATGCACAATTGCTGGTCAATTAAAACTAATTCAGGATTAAATTATCAAAAGCATTACTTAAAATAAATTAAAAGCACAACAATTACGAAATATCGAAAGTAGTCAAAAAGGATAATTTCACAAAATGCTACGTAACAGATGTTCAATTTGTGTGTGTACACATACGCATAGAGATACAGAGCAACAAAGATGTAAGCATCAGTAGACAAAAGTTTAACAGATTTGTGCCGATTCAAATACGGCCAAGGAGGGAGGGAGGGAGAGAGAGAGAGAGAGAGAGAGAGAGAGAGAGAGAGAGAGAGGGAGGGAGGGAGAGAGAGAGAGAGCGAGAGAGAGGGAGGGAGGGAGGGAGAGAGAGAGAGATTAATAACCTGATTGGGAACTTCAATTGGTTTGGGATAAATGATCTGGCTGATAACTTCAATTGTTTTGGGGATATAAATATATAGATCAAGTTGATGAAATGGATATTAGAAATTGAAAACTCTAGTTTTGCAGGACAAGAGGGACGGTAGATTGGATATTAGATAGATTGAGAGAGAGAGAGAGAGAGAGTAGGGGGCGAGGGAGAATACAATTTTATTTCCCGCCCAAACCAGGACTGCGCTCTATTTTTCTCAAAAATTATTTCCCTTTCGTTTTTCTTGATTTTTTAAACTAATTTCTTGTTAGTCTAAGATGTAATATAGTAAATAATAATAGGGCATTTTTCATAAATACCCACCCCTAAATGTTTTTTTTCAAAAATACTATGGTTTTTTGAACTTTTTGCAAAAATACTATCTTTTTGAAATTATTTTCAAAAATACGGTCTGCAACTAGATGCAACCACGTGCAACTTTTGCAATCAGAATCAGATGCAACCATCTGCAACTTTTGCAACCAGAATCAACCTGATGCAACTTGTTAGTAATGATGTTTTTCCGGCGTCCTGATTTTAGGGTTGTAAACAACCCTAAAATCAGGGTAGGTTAGGGTTTAGAGTCTAGGGTTTAGGGTTGTAAACAACCCTAAACCCTAAACCCTAAACCCTAAGTCCGTATACGAATTATTCGTCATTCTTAATATTTTTAAAACCCAAAATAGAAATATTGAACCTCAAAAGTTAACTATTGAACCCACAGGGTAAATCAAGACCACAAATTTACCCCTTTTATTAATATTTTTTTTTGAATTCTTAGCTGTTTTTTCAATTATTTTTTTAAAAAGTTGCATATAGTTGCATCTGGTTGCTTTGGTTGCATCTGGTTGCGTTGGTTGCAGACCGTATTGTTTGAAAATATTTTTTGGTTGCATCTAGTTGCATTTAGTTGCAGACCGTATTTTTGAAAATAATTTCAGAAGATAGTAAAATTGAAAAAAAACTTAGAAAAAGTAGTATTTTTGACAATTTCTCATAATAATATCCTATATAACGCAAAAGAATTAAATTCCAACATTGAAGATTAAGTATTGCTATCTTTAACTTCTTATGTATAAAATTTTAAAGTTCAAAGTTACATCAAAAATAAAAAATACTATGTTTACTTAATTTTATAATTTTATTTACAAATACTGAATTTATACCGTAGGCAAAAGGATTTTACTGTATAAAGAATCATGTCAATTGTCATCACATTCATCTCTTTTTTTTTTTTGACAAACATTATCTCATTTTCAATTGGTCCATCAACAAATTAATTTATATACTAAAGGAAAAGGGTTTCACTAATTTATATAAACCAACTTATATATAATGCAATATCGATAAGGTATTGATTCATACTACATTTACATAATTTATTATTCCCATGCAGAGTTTAAACTTTTGTTTAACAATTGGAGAAAAATAAATCAGTAGTGTTACTATTTCCAATATCGAATCTTTACCTTAACAAATGAGGTGTATTGTCATTGTTATTGTTTCTGACAAGGCCGTAAGGTGTTACTCTCCCATCCATTTCTTTTACGGTACCATTTAATTATCTATAATGTTCATTCAACAATTATAGAATAGAGGCTTGTGATTTCATTTTCCAATTTTTTTTATTTTCTCAAGTATAATGTTTTCCAAACATTTTAACTGAGACGATAAATCTAGTATTAATCAAAAATTAACTATGCATTCATTTACAAAAATCATACAGGTCTATTATCTATAGAACAGGCGGCCACTGGTCACCATGGTGGCAATATAACAGCTTCCAACAAATTTCAAATTCACTAAGCTGCTTATGTAGTTGTGTCACGGCCACCTATACAATACTTAGTCAAGCAATGCACATAAAAAACAAGCACAAACATAGGCACATCTCAAACATAAATCATAAAGACAAGAAAATACTACAGAAATTAGCATGACAATTCATCTCCAGTTCCCGCATGAGCATTTAGTTACCAAGCAATACAGTATTGATACCATAGAAGTTTTAATCCAATTTACAATGCCGGTATTGACAACTTCTGTAAGGGTGCAAAACCCAAAACCATAGTTATTGCCGATTAGCAGGCAAATATAAACAAGTACATGTAGCTTTTCTCGTCTTCACACGAAATGGATGTCAGGTTTGCTCGCCAGATCCTTGAAACCAAAAGCTAACACATCTCATTTGTTTAGCCCTGTCTTTGTTCTAATCTTTTTCGTCATCATCTTTAACGCTGGGCCGTGGTACTGCTTCTGATAACTGAACCACTTCGCTGCCCACCCACTATCACATCTTTTAATCGGGACAAGGGGCCCAGCATCTTGCTCATCTTCTGCAGCTTTGCAAAGAGAAGAGTTCAATTACTAGATAGCCATTTATTTGCTAGTATAACTAGGGTGACAACTGAGACAAGAAAAAAAGTCTATGTACACTTAAGAATCAACCTCTCCCTATTGATTACTATAATACTGTTGCATCAAAGAGTTTTAGAGATGTCACTTGTGCATCTAAGATATATCATTCTCCAAAAAATTAGTAAATGTGAAGGACTTGCAAGCATGTTGTTATCTCATGTGCATAGGGCTGAGCAAAAAAAAACCAAACCGGCCGAATCGGACCGGGTCGAACCGACCAAACCGCATTTTACGGTTTTTTTGGCGGTTCGGGTTTAGGTTTGATATAAATAAAAACCGTTATTTAATGGTTCGATTCGGTTTTCATATTCAAACCGGACCGTTAAGACCGAACCAGACCGTTCCATTTTATTATATTATAAAATAATATATTTATTCATTTTATTGATATCTCACATCTTACACTTTATTAAATGTATTTCTATCTTAAAATCCTAAGTAAAAAATACATATTTTTTATACCTCATATCTTGCACTTTGCAATTTTATTCGGAAAGGATGTTATTTATGCTTTAATTATTAATATCAATATATTTTTGTGTAGAAACTACCTATCAAATTTTAGTAATATTATTAATTTTTTAGTTCATTTATCTTCGAATGTCTAGTTAGGTTTAAAACCGAACCGCCCAAACCAAACCGTTTACTTCAGGTCTGGTTCGGTCTGGTCTCAATTTTTAAATGGTCCGGTCCGGTCTAGTAATTTACGAAACCGCCAGATACGGTCCGGTCCGGTTTAATCGTTAAAAACCGACCGAACCGACCGTTGCTCAGCCCTAGTGATGTGCATACATCATAAGAGAAGAGAAGGATGCTAAGATAAACCAAATAAGAAAAACCGCTACCGAGGAAATATTAACAGCTTACCTATTTGCTGTTGGATGTAACATGATCTGAATGTAATATACTTTATTGTGCTTGCAAGCTCTAAAGTTGGAATTTGTACAACATTTTGTATGATATTACAGATTAGCCAACCTTCTAAACAATACCAACAACTATGTTATCATATATACTACATACAAAAATTAATTTTGTAGATGTAAATTGAAAAATAGGAATCAATGCCAACAAAGAAAATGATGAATGATATGACTTTTTGGAGACTCTATAGGTAAAAATACATCATAGTCTAGAAACTTGCTGATGTAATATTGATTTCACCAAAATAGTCTTAACAAGTCGACATTGGTTAAATAATGTACATTTGGGGCACTATGACTATAGTCAATTAACTGTGATGCCATTAGGCCTAGCAAATTCTCCTACAACTTTACAACCTCAAGAAGGTTAACTAACTAGAGTTTTTGGAAGGCATCTCAGGAAAGTTTTGCTGTTATTCTCTGATGATATCTGAATTCTGATTATTCAAGGTCTGGAATGAAAACATTTGTAAATCTAAGAAAAGAATTTGAAAACACTCTGCGTTTTTACTCCGTATCTAAGTGTATCTCTCTCCAATCCTCATATCTCAATCCTATATAACTAATGCTTCTATATAATTAGCTTGCGATTCCTAACATATAGTCACATAGTTACCTATCATTTAAGTTGCAATGTAATAATGAAATAGCCAAATTGTCCAGCAATTGGAGTTTAGTTGTTTCTCATTTCTAAAATCACCAAAACCATACCTCATCACCATACGGCCACTTGTTTTGCAACACCTGCCATCTCTGACCAATTATTACAAGTCCCATGACAGCTGCAGCAATGAAAATAGACCAGACAGCGTTTGCTTCTTTTGCTTGAGCATACAAAGAAAGAGCTCTCCTCTTCCACCAAGCTTCACAGGGAAGGTCAGAACCATCATCTTTATCTTCATCCATGTTCTTTGGTGATCGAGATCCTTCTTCAGAAGAATCAACTGGTTCAGCAAATGCTTTGTTCTCCTCAACTTGGGCAGATCTACCAATAGTGGCTTCACCATGGTCAGAAGTAAACTTAGTGGTACTGTATGAACTCTGTTCTTTATCCACCAAAGTTAATCCATGGCGGACTATGCCTTCTTCAAATTCTGTACCACTCACAGACAAACTTTTACCCTTCTCATCAACAAACTGCATTCCAGGAAATTCATCTGACATACTCAAAGCTGTGGCATCCCAATTTTCTCCATCTTTGGTATTCGATATACCTCCTTCCTCTGCAACTAAATCAGGGGCATCATTATTAACCTGCTCAGCCTGTTCACTGGGGATTTCAACCTTTTCTGGGACCAAAGGCAAGTTCTCATGCTGACTTGGTGGAAAGACAAAGTGACGCGACATAAACATTGCTTCAGAAGTACCCTCCTTATCCTCATCAACAGGGTGTCCATGGTCGTCATCCTTCAATTTATCTTGCTCTGCACCAGGAGAAGCAGCATATGCTGATGCACTAAGAGATACAACTTCCCACTCATTCCCATGTGCAGGAACTTCTCGGTTTTCCTTGTTATCTGCCATGCAACAAAAAGTATAGTATACGAACTTTGCCTAACGAAAATAAGAGAAAGAAAATGGTTAGATCCTTATGAACACAAGTACACAACTAGTACTGAATATCTTAGGTATACAAGTGCTTGTAAAAAACTCACTGCAACATAAAAGCCAGTATAAGAGCATACGGGGAACAACCTCAGAAAACCAGTCCTGATCCTAATACTTGGCACCAAACATGACTACCAAGAAATGACCAAGTCCAAATTTAAACCTTGAGATGCTTATTATAAGAATGTGGAAATATTTCATAGGAAAGGTTTAACGATTTCTCAGAACATTCGAAGTTGCTCCTTAGATTAACTTCAATGTTGGCCGTGGCTTAGAAAATTAGAAAAACAACTAAACTGAAAAAAAAAAACTAATGTTGCGTTTTGTTGGGATGAGTGAAAATGGAAGCAAAGGAACAAAATTTGAACTATAATATATGTAGTTGGTCCTATTTTTTATTCCTTCCTCCATTCCCACCTAAACTAAAGCTCAAGCACCCCATTTTGAGAAGGAATGTTCCATTCCTCCCCATACCCATTTTCTTCATGATTTCTATCATAACAAATTTGCACTCACTCATTTTTTACCAAATCTTCACTCCAAACTACATCGTTACACATTAATTCTACTCATTCCATTCCAATCCATTCTCCCCAACCAAACACCACATAAAGACTTTTAAGTATGAAAAAACTGATACAAAAATAACAGTACAAGGAAGTAGGAACAATCTAATTGAAATCTATAACTCTTGGAAGCTTTACTTGGTAGAACTTCGAGCATATGTTCCAACTAAATTCAAAATGCTTGCATTAGATTTCAATTTAACTAAGTAAGTCTGTACAACCACTAATTTTCTTGTCAGGAAAAAAGTCGCTACAAGTTAACAAAATAATATATGTTATATTATCAAATCCAGTTAATTAATATATTGAATAATTAACCGACAAGCATGTACACTTTGTTTACAATAAATCGTCGGCCAGTGAATACCAAATTCTGGCCAGTGGCCCGAACTGGCGGCTATTATTCTGCTGTTAGCTGTGGACATGGATGAGCACAGAGGGGACAAGATTAACCTTAAGCAGTGAGTTTGATGTATATAATATCTTCAATATTTTGCCAGACAGCAAAAAAAAAATTTAGCAGCATTTATTTGTTTGGTTTTTGTTGGAACTCTAATAAGAACTAATAACCAAGGAATCCTCCTCTTATTATCCAGTTACTTATTATTGATTGAATAAAACAAATAAATAGAAATCTGATATTTTTCTCCTACTTGTTTGTTCAGGAGAGATTTAGTCTATTCCACAATGTCTCAACTGGGTTATGTAATGTTAGCTCTAGGTATGAGGTCTTATTGAAGTGGCTTTATTTCATTTGCTAACTCATGCTTATTCAAAAGCATTATTATTTTTAAGATTTGGAATTTTGGATAGAAAATTCAAAAGATGTCAACTGCCTAACTTGAGTACCGATCCAAGATGATAACGGAGTATTAAAGTAATAGGTAAGTTAATCATCTAGCAAAAGGAACTGTATATATTTGTAACATTAGACTAAACTAAAATTACAATATTTCAACTAATTAGCAAAAAAAAAAAAGATTAAAAAAAGAAGAAAAAAAAACTATAGCTAATTAGCAATATATATCTACAACCGGATTGACAAGCACAGCTTTACAAATTTCATCATCCATTGCTTCACAAAACTTTACACCGACAACTACACCTCTATCAATCAATCATTGATTTATATACAAAAATATCCTTCAATTCATCCAAAACCACTCAATATTGCAGTAATTTCAGAAACAAAAAAGCTTCAGCTTCTATTGTTACACAGTTTCAGACCGAAATTTGACATCTCCGAAACATTCATTCACATATAAAACCTTTCAAATTATTCTAAACAAGCTCATATCACCATAGCTCTCAGGAACCGGTATCCTCAACTTCCATCCTTTCACGCAATTCATAACTTGACCTCTCCAAAAATATCAATATTACACAAACAGACTATCCTCAAAATAATCCAAAACTAGATTACATAATCTCATCCAAAAAAATAATCATCAACACAATTATACAAGTCAGAATCATACCAAAACATCAGTTAGACACACACATATACCTCGACTAAAAATCTACCGAAAAACAAATCAATTGCAATAAATCATTAAAAAAACAAAAAACATTCATACATTAGTTCAACACAACAAATTCAACCATTTTATCTCACAATTTTCACACTAACAGCTTTACCTCTCTCACTCGATCCTTAACATACACAAACTATCTCAAATTACGCAAAACTAGTTCATAAAACATAACTTTACAATTCACACAAAAAATAACTAACAAAATCAATTCAACTACAACTAACAGCTCCAATCACACCAAATCTTCATCTAAACACTACGATTAAACTCGTTCCCAGTAAAATCACGATAAAACAAAAATTAACCAAAATCATCACAACGAATCAATACAAAATCGATTAAAAGCAAAAATTACACGATCGGATCTAATTTACAACAAAACAGAGCAATTAATTTAAAAAATAAACGTGATTAGATGTAGAATACTTACAGAGAGGCTAAAGCTGTGGATAAATGATTGAAGAAAATGAAAGTGCCTCGGGAAATGTAAAGGAGAAAAAAGAGTATTATAATGAAGTGCATATGTACATATAGGTAATGTTTTTAGGTGACCGGGAATACAGGTAATGTTTTTAGGGATTAGGAGGATGTTTCACCGGTTATTAGAGGTTAATTACGTCGGTTATTGGAGGATGGGGAGAGTAATTCCCGGTCATTTGTGTTGCGTGTAATCAGAGATGTAAATCTGGTCCTTGTTTTTTATTTTAGTTGTGCACACAATCCTGTATAACGACTTTAGAGTGTCAAACATGCCAACTCATTATAAATAATAATTATTTATTTATTTATTTATATCAAATTTAGCGAATTTCAAGTTTAATAATTGGCATTTCATATAAGTTGCGTAGATGGTCCTTAAATAAATAATATGAAAATTATATATAATATTATAGGAATGGACAAAATATACTTTTAGTACTAGTATTTGGGATTTTTCCATTTAGAAGGAGTGCCAAGATGGTGTCAAAAATTAGCAACTTCTTTTGGCACTCTTTGAACACCCTTGCAACTCTAATAGGAAGGCACCCAAGAGTGTCATGCCACGTAAGATTTGACACCGCTCTTGACACCTTATTGGAGATGCTCTTCAAGTTTAGAAAAATCACAGTACTAATTAAAATTTAAAGATATTTTTTATATAAAAAAAATGCTAAAGTTCCAAAAAAATTCTAATAATTTTTTTTCGATGTTGCCCGTGTAATTAATAAATTTCCTAATATTAATATGAGATTTCATGTACATATATATGTCTTTACAAATTATAATCAACATTTGACATGCCACATTATTCGACATAAAATTCGGGAACCATTTCAAAATACCTAACACTACCATTTTGTTTTGTTGATTTTCTGATGAAGAGATTCTGAGCTACAATTGAAAATTACAGCTACATGAAAGCTGGTGGGATATTTACGAACATAAATATGGATATTAAATCTAGAAAGTGGATAGTTCATATATCAAAATAAAATAAATTTTTTTAAGAGAAATTATATGTACTAAATTATAAAATTTATGTGTAATGTGAAATTAAAGATTTAAATTAATTTATTTTGTTTTTTTGATATAAACTAAAAGCCATATATATAGTTTTTCATCTGGCCAAGCCCATTTACTCGCGTTCTAGCCTCTAGGCTCTAGGTTTGACCTTGTATTTCGAGATGTATTAAAAGAATATTAGTATAATCATAGTCCTTGAGATGTTTTAACCTAGAGTGCAACAGCCAAAAGTCGTTCTGAGTTTGTAATAATCGATTATCTCTACCGAGTTTTATCAATGTCCGACGTTCCGCCAGAAATAATCAACATCATCTTGTCACCAGCTTTATGCGAAACAGTAGAGAAGGATAGAGGATTTTCCGTATGTTTCTTATGGTGCAAGAAATCGGAGTACTGTTTTTGTTAATGGTGCATTGCATAGGCTAGTGAATTCAAAAGGTGAACCATATTTTTATCTTAGGTCATGGCAAGAGTATGATCAGGTTGATGTAGATGCACAGATCGTGTCGTTTGATCTTGCAACCGAAGAATATGGTCTGATTCAGCTGCCCGAGTTTCTGGATAGGAATTGTTTGATCACAGTTGGTGAGTTAGGAGGGAGACTTTGTCTTTATTGCAATCATCACATGGATTACAATCTCGACATATGGGTGATGAACTCTTATGGTGTAAAGGAATCATGGACTAAGCTACTAATTTCTGTCCAAATTCCCGAAGTGAAGTTCACCCAATTTAATGTGTATTTACTGCATGACAAACAAGTACTTTGCATGCAAGGTCGAACACTTCGTTGGTTTGATCCAAAATTGAGAATGATGACTTGTTTCAGGTTACTTGCAATTCCAGAGTGTTTCCGCTCCTATCTGTGTCTAGGAAGCCTTGTTAAGCTCAGTGATGGAGCAAGAACAGATGCGTCACTGAACTAAACAGGAAAAAAGAACCAGGAAACTTCTCGGAGGAGGTTCTACTATATATATATGTGTGTGTGTGTTCGCTGTTTACTAATTTGTGATCCACTAAGTGCCCGTTTGGAACATGGGATTCCAACCCATGGTTGATAGGAATGATTTGAGATTTCAATATAAAAATGTATTTGAATCTCATTCTCATTTACGACATTGAAATTTCATGATCCAAACAGGCACTTAAAAATGTATTTGAATCTCATTCTCATTTACCACATTGAAATCTCATGATCCAAACAGACACTTAATATGAACGGTTAGCAATTGAGTGCGCTACACTAGTCAGCTTCAGGAATTGGATTAGCTTTTTATATTTGGTTTTCACTTGTGTGCCTGACTTGTTTTTTACTTTCACTTGGTACAGTGTACCCAAGATTTACAATTATTTATAGAACAAATTTCTTTGATGTAATTTCTTTAAGGTGCGTCAGCTGAGCTGTATTTCTCCTACATCCACAGTTCCAAAGAAAGTACATTAGCAAGTATTACCAGCTTTGTGAATTAAAGATCACCTTGCGACCCTGAAGTATGTTATCAAGAAGCCTCAATTCCGGACAAATGGAACTTGCATTAAGGTATGTACCATATACCTTGTATGTTCACTGGGAATTGATGTTACAACACTCTCGGAGAAAGACAAAGCTGCAAGCATATCAAAAATCAACGTTCTTTTCTGCTAGTTCAACTTCAGTGAGGAGTTGAAGTGATCAGTTTCTCTCTATAATATCTCCAATCTATATAACTACTGTGTAAAGAGTATGTTCGTGTGTGCATATATTGAGTAATCCAACATTTTCCCACGGTATTCACAAAGTTATTACATCAATGAAGAAGAAACTTTCTCTGTTAATTATATAAGTAAGTGATCATTAGTCATTACTTAGAGATGATCGATGGAAAGACAATACAATCAATTAGACAGTAAAGATGATGTATCATCCGAGTAAGCCACTAACTACTCTGCACATTACCAAAATAACATGCCTTGATTCGCTCAGGGGTGTTATTATTGATCAATTATAACTCATCTTTCTCCTGTTTGTCATTCATGGCCGAATTGGTTTGGTCTGCCTTGTTTTCGTTCGTGAAAAACAACATCAAACTGAGGATCACCAGGTCTTCGAAAAATGTGATCTCCTATCTTAACCTCATAAGCGTCCGGTTGATTCAATACGAAATCTTTCTACATGTATTATGTGGAAATATTTCCACAATGCCGTATTATGTGATCATATACAGAATCACATAATCACATATGTTAACGGAGGAATTTGGTGATAACAAATTTCGGGGATGGCTGGAATAACGATTTGTGAAAATAGGGGGATTTGAGATTTTTGGATGTTTGAGGCTAGACTTGAAAGATGTCTCGACTTGTTAGATGTGTCAGATCCTATCCCAAGATGCCTGCGTACCTTGTTTATATATAGGGATCAAGCCAACGCAGTTCTGTGATAAGATATTGTTTTTAATCCCTGTGATTGTCAAGGGATATCTTGAGATAAGTTAATTTTATCTTTTTAGAGTTATATTAGCGTTGTGATTCTTTCCTGTTTTGAAAGAATCGTTTGGAGATATTTTCCGTTATTGATTCTTTCCTCGTTTCAGAGAGAGGATATTACTTAGTGGCATGGTTAAACAATAATTATTAATAGATTAATATTGGGAAATTAGGAGATAATTGAGGCAACCGAAAATATGGCGTAACAACTACCCCCAGTTCTTTAGTGCAGCTTGATGGACTGGAGAACTAAGCGTGCTTTGATCTTCCGAATTTCCTGAGTCATTGAAACAACTAGGAGTAGAAGATTAACAAATAATATGAAGTACAGAGGTACCCATAATATGTCTGTAGATGTGAGGGAGACGACATGATGTGCCCGTAATCTGCCTGTAGATGCGAGGGAGACAACATAATGTGCCCGTAATCTGCGAGATGCGAGAAGAACATATGTACGAGTAGTTTTGCAAGTGTAGGAGAATGAGCGGCTTTCCCTGGTAAAGTTAGGTTTGTGAATCCACTATTCAAGAGATAGAAGTAGAAGAATGTAGTAGCAGCGGTAGTGATGTCCTTGTATGTTGAAATAAGGAGAAGATGTAATGCGTTGAGAAGAAATTCAGCTCCATGCGTTTAGTGGACTTACGCTCCCTAAAGAAGTCGTATTCCTACGCATCTTCTTCCTTAGAGGAAGGACTCTAAGCTGCTCCATGCGTTTAGTGGACTTACGCTTCCTGAGAAAGTCGTATTCCTACGCATCTTCTTCCATAAAGGAAGGACTCCAAGCTGCTCCATGCGTTTAGTGGACTTACGCTTCCTGGGGAAGTCATATCCCTACGCACCTTCTTCCATATAGGAAGGACTCCAAGCTGCTCCATGCGTTTAGTGGACTTACGCTTTCTAGGGAAGTCGTATTCCTACGCACCTTCCTGGTGAGCTTTCCGGAAGTACGGATAAGCACCCCGGAAGTACGGGTTTACCAAGGTATTCCAAGCAGTACCCTCCTCATAGAAGGGTCTTCAACAATAAATTTCAAGCAACACCTTCCACAAGGAAGGGCCTTCAAAAAATAATTTACAAGCAACACCTTAAAGAAAGGCCTTCAAAAATAATTTCCAAGAAACACCTTCATAAATAAGGGCCTTCAAAAATAATTCCAAGCAACACCTTCATCAAAGAAGGGCCTTCAAAAATAATTACAAGCAACACCTTCATCAAAGAAGAGCCTTCAAAAATATCACACAGAGACAACCACAGAATCTAAGAATGTCCAATGTTTACGAGTAAATGTATGATGCACATGATGATATGATTTGGTTATTCCAGCAATTCCCGAAATTTGTTATCACCAAATTCCTCCGTTAACAATTGGCGCTAGAAGGAGGGGATTATTTTTTGATTGTGGAGGACAATCAAATCATCTACATCATGCATAATGGGGGTTTTATCGGATCTGGAGCGACTTTAATGGAGGAGCAGAACGGTGGAGGCGGTGGTTCGTTCGTGGTTCTATTCAAAATTAAGATAAGTTTTCTTATGATTTTGTCCATACAAATAAGTTATCTTATAAAATTCGTAGTAAATTTATTACATGTCAGATTTTGATGATTTTTTATGATCTGGAAAGCTTTTGCGATTTCCTACAGCTTTCGTTTTTGGTGTTCTCGCATCTACAGGCAGATTACGGGCACATCATGTCGTCTCCCTCACATCTACAAACATATTACGGGTACCTCTGTACTTCATATTATTTGCTAATCTTCTACTCCTAGTTGTTTCAATGACTCAGGAAATTCGGAAGATCAAAGCACGCTTAGTTCTCCAGTCCATCAAGCTGCACTGAAGAACTGGGGTAGTTGGTACACCATATTTTCGATTGCCTCAATTATCTCCTAATTTCCCAATATTAATCTATTAATAATTATTGTTTAACCACTAAGTAATATCCTCTCTCTGAAACGAGGAAATAATCAATATCAATCAATCAGTAACGGAAAATATCTCCAAACGATTCTTTCAAAACTAGGAAAGAATCACAACGCTAATATAACTCTAAAAAGATAAAATCAACTTATCTCAATATATCCCTTAACAATCACAGAGATTAAAAACACTATCCTATCACAGAACTGCGTTGGCTTGATCCCTATATATAAACAGGGTACGCAGGTATCTTGGAATAGGATCCCAAATCCCAAATTTGTTATCACCAAATTCCTCCGTTAACAACAGATATAGATGTTTTTTTGAAAGAACTAAATATTGTAATTTGTAATTGCCAACGAGAAATTAAAGATTTAAATGTATTAATTTTGATTTTTTTTATAAAAAAACTAAAAAGCCATATTTATCTATTTTAACCGGGACACAAAAACATCTCTCTAGACAAGCCGTGCTTCAAAGGATTATACGTTGCGTCCAATTCTGGCTTATTTTGAGATTTATCATAAAAAAATTTATAAGTTTATAACCAATTAACCATAGCCCTAAGATGTTCTAACCAAAACTCGTTCGGAGTTTGTTTGTAATAATCGATTATCTAGCTCTACCGAGTTTTGTCAATGTCAGACGTTCCGCCAGAAATAATCAACATAAACTTCTCACACTAACCGGTTAAATCACTTCTCAGATTCAGGTGCGTATCAAAACCGTTTCTTATACAACTCTATAAATTGCACAACATATATCCAGTAGAGAAAGGAAAAACAAGGGTGTCCGACTGTATGACACTCGACTGTATGACACTGCTGATAGCTAAAGGCGAGTTTTCGAGCAACAAAACAACCGGAAGAAGTTCATGCTGATATATATATGGACCAATTAGGCCTTCATCACATTGTAAAGTGTCAAATTGTATCTATGTACTAATCAGAATACTAAAGAGAAAAGTTGCACAACAATAAAATCCATTAACAAACTTACAATCTCCCTCTCTTCTGTATCTATTTAACAAACTTGTATATAAAACATAACTAGAAATGATGATACTCTAAAATGTATTTATATTTCCAGCTGTATTTTCTTTATGTTGACGGTGACTTTATTTGTGCTGATGTGGCAGTCTCATTATCCTCCTCACTAACATAAAGCTAATTATTTTTTGCTTTTTTGATGATTTTTCTCGCAAGACATGAGTTTACTTTTCAGTTACAGAGTGGTAGCCGAATTTCAAAAATAAGATCAAACTTTCATGTTCATAAATTGATGGCTAGGGGCTAGCTTTAGTTCCAGCATTTTAAAAGAGGAGCTCCCGCTAACTTTTTTTTTGAAAGGATGGGCAGATTTTGTTTCCACTATTTTAAAAAATGGCTCCTTTGCATGTTCACAGTTAGCGTGAGTCATTTTTTAAAAAGACGAAAATAAAACTCGATCATTAATTTGCGAACTTAAAAATTTGCCACTTCTTTGAAAATTGGTGTAAAATATGACCACCACCCTGTAATTTACTCGTTTATTTTTTTTTGACAAAACGTCAAGGTTTTGGAGCTTTTCAAGAATTCCAAACTCTTCTATAAAAGGAGAATGGTTGCTTCATTAAAACTTTAAGAACTAATCGAGGAGGAGAATCACAGTTACTGAATTCAATCAATTTCACAAATATAATTGAATTCGTCGTTTTCTTACTATTCCATGAATGCCATAGGAAACCAGAGTTGTGGAGATAAGTAACAGAACAATTTTAAGCTGAGCACTACTAATTTTATAATTAGGTAGCTTGATACTCCAGATTAAATTTATATTCGTGAGTCGAGATAGTTGACAAGGGATTTTGAAATGGTGATTCATGTTAAAATTAGAATGAATTAATGTTATGCAATCGACTAGTGAGGGGCCCAGTGTTTTGGTATGACTGTGTTTCTCATAAGTGGTTTATATAATTAGAGTTACTTAGCAGTTGGCACTAGTTGGCACAATGCAACAGAGAACAACTAAAAAAACAGTGAAACAGGGTTAATTTCGTACCCCTCTGCGATCCTCTTGCTTTGGGTGATTATATTTCTAGGGATCTGTCATCTGTGCCTGAAAGTTAAAATATTCAAACAAAACTTTAGAGTATAAAGGGAAGGAACTAATAATCGGGCACCTATTCTTATTTTTGGGAATCCTTCGAGATATAATACACAAGATTAACTGTGGAATCGGGATCAGATGATGTGACTTGCAATTTGAAGGAGCCTCTATCATTTGACTAGTTACCTTCTTCTTCCACTTACCAGTCATTGGATTAAGCAATTTGGTGTACATATATGTCCTGCCGTATTTCTATAATCATTATTATAATCATAGCAAGTTTCAAGGGTTTCTTCTTTCCTTATAATTTCGCTTGTAGCCATTTTAAAGATGAGCTTCTTGTTTGCACTAGGGTAGGTGCAACTTTTGTATAGTGGAGACTGGAGATGGTGAGCAGTGATACACTAATCTTTGCAAATCAGTGGAGAATGGAGATGGTGAACTGTAAGTGGATTTTCCACTGTTACATTATTTATGTCGAAAAATATTATTTCTTTTTTGTCTATATTGATTTGAGTTTTAATTATTTAGTCAATTTGAATGTGAGTGTTAATGCTTGTATTCCTGATAATTGATAAAAGATTTAAAGGGGCTTTAAAGTTTATGAGCCGAAGATCTAATGGTTTTGTTTTTAGTTAGAAAGGGTTAGGCTCAAGAGAGAACCAATCACTCAAAAAGAACTTTAGAACTATTATAAGCCGTTGGATTATTACTAGATCAACTGTTCAGATTCAACTCATTTTATATACAAAATCTTATAAGGGTATTCTTGGAATAAAAAGATTCTACTGCCGAACCTATTTTGTTTCATAGTATAAACACAATGTTCTGCAGCTGAATTTTAAAAGTTATGCATATGGACTTCAAAGTTCTACAACTGAACTTACTTTTTTCCACAAAAAGTTCTACAAGTGAACTTGATTATTTTTATAATGTTCAGCTGTTGAACAATGTTATTCACATTATTTTCATACCATAACTTTCGTGTTCTACCGCTGAACATAAAAGTCATGCAATCGAATTTGAAATCAAACACATAAATTTTAAAGTTCTGCAACTGAACTTACTTGTATTTAAATGTTCAGCTGCTGAACACTGTTATCTGATATTGTGTTTATACAATAACTTGAATATTTTCACAAAAATTGATAAAAATAATTGGGGAAATTTTATGATGATGATGATGGAGAATTTTGTGATCGATATCGATGTATGATTATTATCGTTAATAAAATATTAATTAGCTCTAAATTATGTATTTTGTGTTTTTGGACAACTTTACCCATGACCTTCATATAATAAATATATATTATTTTAAAAAATAAGATAGAGTTCTAAGGTTAAGGGTTCTACAAGGAACATGACCCTAGTTAGAAATACATAGATCCATCTGGCACATAGACAAGATGACCAAAAATTCATTCCAAATCAGCTCTAATAACCCCAATGAAGGCTGTGTGATTAGTCGTGTCTTCTTTATTTTAAATCAAATCATAAATTAAATACCTAATCTAATCTAATTACTACAACTTATAAACAAGAAAGCAAGGTTAAGATATTCCTAATCTAAAAGATTGTTTGTTTTCAAGTTCTACCGCAACAGTTAAAAATATTGATGATACTATATAAATAAAATAATTGTTGCTGCACGAGACAATGTGGTAAGATTAAATATATTAAATTTGAACAAGCTCTTTAACTCCCTTAGAAATATTTTTCTAATGATCTGGTAAAATTCATGTTGCATCGATTAGGCATAATCCTGTAAATCCATGTTTCCTAGTGTAAAGATGAAAAAAGAGGAGATTGTCTTATGTAAGCAATTTGCACTAATTTATTGAAATGCATGAACTGATGTTACAAGGCAATACTAAATTTTTTTATTTTACATAGGATGGTACGGATAAATATCATATTTAATTTATAAACTAAAGAAGTTAATAGTTCTTACCTTCCCTAATAAATATTTATCTTTGTAGTGACGGACCTATTATCTCGTTTCTGCCTCGTCGTAGCTAGACATCAGTTTCTTTAACGTTTGATGTCTGTATAAACCTTTAACATCATATATAGTTTTCGATGTTGGAAAGTCCTTTCACATTGCTGGTTTTGGCTACCGGTGCTACAGATATGATGTCTACTCCAATTTTTCTAGTAGTGTAGGGAACACATATTATAAAATGAGGCTATTCTATGTATGGAGAACAGAAGTTCATGCTTAAGGATACTTCATCAAGCTAGACACGAAACCTTCCACATAACATCACTACCCATTAGATATTTACTTACTTCCTCAGAAACTACACCAGAAGACACTAATTGTAGGGAGTCCACTTAACTTGTAATGTGCAACTTAAGTCTATAGCTTTTATTTGGCAAAATATAAAATAAAATCTATAGCTTTCAAATATTGCCTTCTTATGCTGCGCTTTAATTTTGCTGGTGATAGAAGTTCAAAACATAGAGTGAGTTGCTCAAACATTACACCTGATGAAGATAGAAGTGACGTACAATGCTGCTACACTCCACAAATCGCACACCATATTCAGTAAAAAAACAAAAGACAAAAGTGTAGAGTCTGATAGGCTGATAGCTAAATAAACAATAACTGAAAATTATAACTGATTGCAACACTAAGAAACTGCACTATTATGATTCATGTGTCCAGTAGAAAGATGGTATGTACTATGTATAGGCTCAAAAATGATGGCGCCAGACGGCCTCAGATCCACATGACATGTACAGTGAGACCAATTGGACACGAATTGCGAAGAAAGATAGAATAAATACACCAAAAAGATAAAATTTGTGTGTTTCAACCGTAAAAGATCCACAACCCCTATGCGGCTATGCCCTGTTTTGGTTGGAAAGAATGAAAAGAGGAAGGAATGGAACAAACAATTGTGAACATAATTCAAGCAGAAAGAAAGCATGCAAGAGGGAAGGGCAAACGAGGAAGTTTGTATACAAACAAAATTATCTGACAATTAGACGTATCATTTTTCTTTATACAAAAATCGTACACATTAAATACAAGGGAGCTGGTTCTCTTTACGGAAAATTTCTTATACAAAACCTATTCGCTGAAATTAAACTGATGGTTACAACCATTGATGGTTTTGGACCAGGACCCTAAATACAAATTTAGGCAGCTCTAAGTCTCCAACTTGCTGTCTCAATAATAACTTCAATTTTTATTAAATTATGCACAGATGCATAATATACTACTTATTTCTAACTCTGCGGGGGATAAGAACCTTGATCTGGTACTCGTATCAAACTACCCTTTAACTTTGGCCCTTTATGGCTAGAGCCCTGAATAACTCAGGGAAATTGATGAAATTTTGCTACTGAATTGTAGAGCTTTTACCCTGGGTTAGAGGGAGCTCTTCCAATAATTCTCAATGGCATAGGCCAAAGAAGGAGTTTGGAAATAGTTTTCAACTAGTAATTGACGTGCTTCGGGTAAACCCTCACTAGCTGCGTCATTGCCCCAAGCGCAAGGACGAGAAGGGCCGGTGCCCTGATATACTTGTTGCCCTTCTTCCTATTTTAAACTGTTTTTACTGTTCTGTTTTATCTTACATTACGATGTGGTAGAATTTAGCACAATGATAACTAATATGTTGAAAATTACTTATAAGTAAATTATTTGATTTTTTGTATAAGTAAGGAAATTGTGGGGTTAAATTGTGGAATTGTACAAAACAAGTATTTATTTCAATAACTTATTTTAATTTTTGCAAATTTATTTCATAAAAGGTAATCTTTTAGTATTTCATTTGTTTTGTTGATTTCTATACATTATAAATTACTATCTTAAAGCCCATGTTACTTTTTATAGTTGTTATTTTATTATTTATATTTTAATATTTTATTAATTGCAATTATTAATTTAAAAAAATAAGTAGACATGTTAAATTAGCTAAACTTTTAAAAGTAATTAAAAATATTAAAATTGGTTTTAAAATGATAAGTAAGAGTTTGTCCATGATATATTTGGAAAAGTAGGGATTTTAGTAAGGAAAAATAGAGAAGTTAACAGTTTTTAGCTAAAAAAGATAATTGTCTTTGATATATATATATAGAGGAAGGCTCAATGAGGAACTAATTAAGTTGAGTAACCTGGTAACTTATTTACAGCCATTGAATTACTATGTAACCACCCTCTTCAGATTATGACACAGATTATGACACGTATTACAATACACATCCAACAATGTAGATGAACACACCTGAACATGATATTGCTGTAAAATAAAGTGATTTGTAAATATGTTTTATAATATATAATATCCTTCTTTGTTACGTACATAATTCTACAAATCCCGTTCTGTAAATGAAATCAAATAATATTTAGTATAAGTTTATTTTACATTATTTAAAAATTCAAAACACGAGAATATTAAATGTTAATAACAAAGATACAAAACATAAAAAGTATAAGTTACATAATACTAAATATTTATAAGAAAAATAGAAAAATATAAAAATTAATTACAGAACACGTAATAGAATACATAACACAATAATACAATTATCCGAACACATTAAAATCTTGTTCAGTATGAAAAAATAAAAAAATATAAAAATTAATTACAAAACACATATATAGAATACAGAACACAATAATACGAGTATACACAACACATGAAAATCTTGTTCTTTAAATGAAATTAAATAATGTTTGGTAAAAGTTTATTCAACAATATTTAAAATTAAAAAAAACGCAAAAGTATAAATTACATAATAATATTTATAACAAAAATGCAAAAGTATAAAAAATTAATTACAGAAGACAAGCATATAATACAGAACACGTGAATAATTACATAACATAATATAAATTTTTTATCAAAAAATAAAAAACGCGAAATAAAAATCACATCTATAATATAGAAAAGAATATAATTGGTACTCGGAAAAATAATTTTAATAATTTATAATATATTTACATAACATAGTATTCTATACATACTTATTTCAGAAATTTATTTAATTAAAAATAAAGATGAATAAAATGAAAAACAATAATGTCATTAGAATAAAATAATTGTTTTTAAACCTAGAAACACATGACTGGTGGGTATTGTATCGTGTGCGTGCATGATCATGTTATGTAACGTGTTTGAATCTTAACCGTGTCTTTTATCGCTAATCCAAAGGTGGATGTTAAAGTTACTAAGTTACTCAAAACAACGGTTCCTCATAGAGCTCTATATATATATATATATATATATATATATATATATATATATATATATATATATATACACTACTAGAAAAACAGCAATAGACATCGGCTAAAAACCGATGTCTATTGATAAAGAGAAGCGATGTCTTTGCATGTGTAGAGAAAGGTAGGGGTATTAGACATCGGTTTTTAGCCGATGTCTGTAGGCATCTTAGACATCGGTTATTTATCAAAACTGATGTTGTTACTTCAAATTATTGAAAATATGTCATCACAACAATGTGAATCCTGTTTTAATATAAGATTTATATAATCTTGAACACATGACATGTAAAAGGAAAAGAGAAAAAAACCTCAAAATTTGTTTATGAACTGATGTCCACGTTAACATTTAACATCGGTTCTCTATATAAACTGATGTCTGTTTATCTGATTTACATCGGTTTCTTATATCTAGCTGATGTCTATGCAGTTGGAGCTGATGTCTATCGTACCCTTTGCATGAGCTCGATCACGAAACTGGTGTCTATATTTGTCATATTTAACATCGGTTTTTTGGAAAAGTGATGTAAGTTCTGTTTTGTTAAGATGTGGTTGCCCTGTTTATATGACTTTCCCAAAAACCAAAATACCAAATGACCAAAATCAAAAAACCAAACCAAATATCAAAATCAAAAGACCAATATATACCAAAGCCAAATATAAAATCCAATCAGCCAACTAGTACATTATCCAATTCATACTACATAATCCGAATCATCCATAATAATACCGATACCATCTAATTCATCCAAAATACAATTCATCAAAATATCAAAGTCATACTTCCAACTACGACAAATCTATGTCAACTTCACTTATGTCCTCAGTCCACCAATCCTTAGGGACACTTTGGTGCCTCTTTCCTGAATACCCTGGTCTGGTATAAGTGTAGGGCCATGTGACCTGCAAAAATTCTCTATGCAATCAGACCTTGCAGATTAGAATAAACAACATTTCTGTTACCACTGAGAAGAAGTGTGGAAAGCAATGCCAATTAGCTCACCTTCGACGGTGGTGTGAGTATTTTGTCCACAATAGAATCGATGCACCTTCTAATGATTCCAAGGTTTTCTAACCACTCCGACAACCTTCCAGTAGTCTGCAGAGCGACAATTGAATCTTTCCATCCTTCAAGAATACATGTACTGAAAAAAATCTCTAGTTTTAAAGCAAAATTTCCTTTTTCAACTGATTCAGTCATTTGGAGAAAGTTGGGGTTGGGGTTCATCACTTAATCATATAAACTAGTGGCATCAAACACAAGAAGTTGCTACATATCTCTCGATAAACAATATTGAATCTCCTCTGATGTTGCATCTGCTTAATGAAATAACGATTGAGAAATCAAAGTTAGTCAGATAAAGCCAAATGTAATGTCTGTGATAGACCAACTATAGTCTATTTCTTCACCTCTAAATATTGTAGTTGCAGTCATCGCACAATGAAGACTTCTCTTTGGCAGATTGCATACCCACGCTTTTGGAACGTCTACTGGGAGCTCGCTAGACTCATGATCAGCAAATACCTGCATAACAAATTATGCGTCTGTTTTATGTCCAACATCATGACAAATTAGTACTAACTAGGGAGGAAAATGTTGTAGGAGAAAATTACCTCATTAATCTGAAAGAACGCTCCATTAACTGGGAATTTCCCCCTTGTTGCTGTTCGGCAAGGTATCTGTTCATACATTGTCAAAGGTGTCAATTTCAGAAGGCATACACATTTTTGGAATCAGATGTCTTAACGGTATCTCTTGCCTTACCAAGATTGTTCCTTTTATTATTTCTTCGTCATCCGTTCTGCAAGAAGGGTGGATGTTAGTCTCATTGCACTTTACTGAGCAGGGCCCTTGAAAATTATATGACATACAAAAATAAAAAAGTTTGAAAGGCTGTCCTGGTCAAACTGGTAGTTATCTTATAAGCTGCAGAAAGGCAAATGGTCCATCTGCATCAGCAGGGCCCTTTTTGCATAATAATGGAGTACCAGTGCTGATATAACCCAAAATTTTGTCATAAATTCCAAAGTAGGATACACTATTCTAAAAAATTTAGCATGTGTAATACTTCTATAACTCAGCCACGTGGATATAGACATTTAAATAGGGTAGTTCTTCCTTAAGATTTAAGAGGATAAGCCATTCTATAAAATTTAGTGAAAAACATGGAAGTGAAAAAGCCAAGAAATGATAAACGCGACAATCATGCAGACCAGCAGAACATTCATAAGTCAGCGACCATCAAAGAATCGAGTCCCAGAAACGACCTCAGGTGCCGTGTTTACTTCTGTCACAGGTCCATCAGTGTAGTTTGCCAAATTTGTCTGCTCAACAGTAACATTGAGTGCCTCAATCATCTGCTCAGAAGCAACATTCAGTGCAATGGCACCACATATCTCACAAATACTGCCAAAAAAAAAAATCAAGGATATTAGGCGGCAAATCAAGACAGCGTAAATTTAATGCTATTTAAGTTGATCATCTCCCCATGTCTTTATTTTTCCCAAGTTGTTAGGTAGATCCCTCTGTGACTGTGGCCAGCTAAAGTCTGAAGTTCTTGACCGGCCATCAGAAGGAACATCTCTCCTATCAGGCGAGGCTGAATGTGTATGTTCTTTCATTGATAAAGACCTCCATGCCGAACTAGATTGAACAGGGGAAATTCCCTGCATACTTGATTCCTTACTTGCAATTACCTGATCATTCCTCCTATAAGGAGCACTATCTTCTTTTCCTGCACAAATATTGGATCAACAAATAGGTGTCATTAATCACCACAACACTAACTGAACCATGTCACTTACAAATACAACATCCACTTCCAAGCATCAAGTATCAACCATACCACAATTTTATGTAAAAATGAAATAACTTTAGTCTATAGTACACTGCAAATAAGTCTCAGCACGGGGTATATGGCAGTATAAAAGAGGTTTCGCATAATTTATGAATATCCACCTTTAGACATGTCATTCACATCAGGGCCAACAGGTATATCTTCTCTGCTTCCTGATCAGAGAAGAAAAATCCAAAACAAAAGAATATTATACATTTTGTTACAGGAACATGATCTATTTTTTTAGCTTTTGATATTATTTTGGAATCAATAATAAAAATACAAACATAATTATGCAGTACCTAGCCTTGTTCGCCTCGAAGGTGTTTTATCAACCGAACCTCGTTCAACAGATCCATCTTTAGCACCTTGAACAACGCCACTGCTTAGTATGTCTCCCTTATCAATCCCTTCAATAACAACCTGTCAAGGATTTCAACACATAGTTAATGGACTACAGCGCAAAATTATACAGTTAGCTTGCCAGTTCTTCAAAAAAGCACAAACAACATAATATGGAAAGCATACCAGTTCCTCAGAAGAAGGCACACAAAATGCCAAAGGCTCTATGGGTTCTTCCTGAGTAAGCGAAGACACTTGTGCAAATCCATCAAATATCTTGCCAAGAGATCCCACGTCAGCATTCCTGTATAGATCAAGCAGCTTTGTGCGGCTATATCTCAACGGAGACGGATCATGATTTTCTCCCTTTTCTGCAAATGAACCCGGAGAATGCGGATAATTCGATAAGTTAATATAAGAGTTGCCTCCAGAAGGAACTCTTCCCCGTCCTAGGGAGAAAGTAGTACCAATATTTTCCCCACGTCCCCGGCCTTGACTTTGGACAAAAGAAGATATATGTTTGTTAAGTATACACTCAATATATATACTTACTTGGCAATTACTAACTTAGATATTCTGTACATTGTTTAAAATTATTAGTTTTCAACCTACATTCAATGTCTACCAGAAAAAAATTATACGAAAAGCAGAAACACGCAGTTGTAAATATACAAACAACTTCCAGGCAAATACAAACCAAAAGCTTATATACACGAACAGGGCAAATACACAAACACATGATATACAAAAACACAAACACGTCAAAAAAAGTTGTAAATATACAAACACATGCAGTTCAGCAAATACATGCAGTTGAGCAAATCCAATCAAAAAGCAAATACAATCAAAAATAGGAAATTCATCAAAAAAAAAAGAAAAAGAAAAGGGGTACCAAATCGAGCAATTAGGGGTAAACTGCAAGAGTGAGAACAAACTCCAAGCAATATTGAAGTTATAATTAGGGGAAAAGCAAAGCTCCAAGCTCCAGATCTAAAAAATGAACAAATCGAAGAATTAGGTTATAAAATCGAAAATGGGTTTATAAAAATCGAAGCAATATTGAAGAGTGTTGATAAAATTGAACTAATATTAAAAGGAATCGAAGAATTACATAGGCTAATTAGGGGTTTGTTGAAAGGAGGGGTTAGGGTTCTTGAAGGAATCGGCGGGGGTTTGTTGAAAGGGGTATGTTTTTGGGGGTGGGGTAGTACGCTTTTGATTTGGGTGGGGGTAGTATGTTTTTTTTATTTTTATGTTTTTAGTTTAAGGGGGAAAAAGAAAGCGGGATCTGAAATTTAGCAAAGGGGGAGATTTTGCCGGGGAAAAAGAAAAATGGGGAAAGGCGCGGGTTTATTTTTTTTTTAAATGGGGTTTAGACATCGTTTACTCATGGAAGCGATGTGTAGTTAACTATTAGACATCAGTTTTAGAATTTTCGATGTAAGAGATACTTTTAACATCAGTGACTTTTCTGGCCGATGTCTAATGTGTGATGTCTAATCTAGTTTTTCTAGTAGTGATATATCGACCAATCAGACCTTCATCACATGGTAAAGCTAATTATTTTGTGATTGTTTTGATGACATAAACATGAAGCTTTTGGAGCTTTTAAAGAATTTAAAACTCTTGTCTAAAAGAAGAATGGTTGCTTCATTAAAACTTTAAGAACTGGCCGAGGAGGAGAATTCACATTTACTGAATTTAATCAATTTCGCAAATATAATCGAATTCGTCTTTTTCTTACTGTTTCATGAATGTCGCAGCAAACCAGAGTTGTGGAGAGCAGTAACAGAACATTTTTAAACATAGTTCGTAAAGACTTGTTAATAATTGAGCAAGATATGACAATGATTAGAGAAAAGAAAGAAGGAATGATGGCCCAACTATCTGTGTCTTGCATAGAAAGAAATGCATTACAAATTTGAGTACAAATGAATATAACTGTGTCTTTTCTCCTCTAGTTGAGCACTACTCTGAAAATTTTTACCGATACACCCTTGCACAAGGTGTCACTAGAAGTGGGGACCAAGATACTACAGCTTAGACCCCACACAGTCCTAATTACTCAATACTCACTACATTGTATAAACCTACATAAAAATACAGAGGAGTAGAGCTATTTATTCAAGTACCATGATAAATGTAGCTTCAAGATCATTGAGTTCCTTGTTACCACCCCTCATTCCCTCATTCCCTCAAGTGGACTGGAATGCTGAGCTGAGACTCCAAACTTGTCGAGTAAGTAGTGGAGTGGAATTATGCGATAAACATCTCACATTAATAAGGTATATGTTTATCAGTGTTCTGGGACGTCTTGCATAAATACAAGAGCTCCCTTCATTTTGCAACCATTTCAGTCACAAAATTCATACTTGTAGTCTAAAACTTTGAAATACAAACAATGTATTTGCAAAGACCACACTCATTCATTAAATTTTAAACTCCAAATGTAAGTCGATTAACTCCTAATTCATATTTGTACTCAGTCTTTTAGATATTTCAAATTTGGACCAAATATCATATGTTCAATTGGACATCCTATCATTTTAACCAAAACTGTGAAAACACATACATACATCCAAAAAATTTCTGTATCTTGAATGCATATTGTACCAAATATATATACAAACCAATGAACTTTACGTTCAAATTAAATTTCCTATAAAAATTGAAAAATGGCACCTAGCAATATTATTCTGAAAATAAAATATTGGTTGCAACTTGTTCATTAGAATGCACGCAAGATGCACTAGATAGAGAAAAGCTTGTGTTATTGGCCTATATTAGCCTACACATGCTGTCAGATTTAACTTCTGCAACCACATTTTTAAGTAACTTGCCTGGTTCCGAAGGCAAGTTCATATCACATGATTGTCCAGGGCGCATATGATATTGTGTGAGGGTGGGATTGTAGCACTTCAACAAGTTCTTTTTTGCTTTCTATACTCGGAATGGTAAGTACGGGTGTTTTGTGTGATATATGAAGGTTATCTACACACAATTTCTACAGACTTTAATGAACATATGTGATTGCTCATATTAGTGACAACATTGTGCTAAAACTTAGCCAATTCAGTGTTGTTTGGCCTGAACTCATTGCTGAACAAATTTTTTACTCTTACTACCTCCTAACTGTATTTTGTATAGTCAAAGCAACACGAAACCAAATGATTGGTTATTCTTTATTCGCTCTATAATTCAGTGTCATGGTTCATCACTTTGTTACCGGTATCAGTTTATACACAAACTTTTGTACCTTTTTCGTAAGCAATGTTAAAATCCTAAAGGCTCCGTTACGTTTTCAACATACCATTGATGTTGCTCCTTTACCAAACCAAGAAAACAATACTTTTTAAAGTAAAAAAACATGAACAATACATTTATTAAAACAGGAAACTGAGTGACAACATTATAATACTTAAATGAGAAAAATCAGCTACTGCTAACAAAACAAACAGACCTAGCTGCGGATCTAACCACCAAATCCGTAGAGAGTCCTACCCCGCCTCTTGAGAGCATAAAACACATCCATAACAGTCATGGTCTTTTCCTCCTAGCATGCTCGGTATAAGTTTTTGCATCACGAATTATATTTATTTTTGAGCCAGGCACCCAAATTTTTTAACCGGCCCTGATCGTCATGTGTAATAATATTTATTATGTTTATGTAGCGTAGAATCATTTTAAGAGCTGTCCATAGTAGGCTAGGAACACTTTAGAAAAACAACTTTTGAGTTGTAATCATTTATGTTGACCGGTACTTGTATGCATATCTTTTTATTCTTTTCTTTTTGTATATGACATAGACGCAGATTTCACATACTTAGATCGCCGAAAATAGTTTTTATGTTATGACACTTTCATTGGGAAAACTAAAAGCACGATGAAAGAACGAGGAGATAGCGGTTAAAAGTCTACAATTTATAAATTTAAGTTATTAAACAGATCCAACCCACCCATGTAAAAAACTACCGTGATAGCACTCACCAAAAATCTTGAAATTCATAAATTCAATTTGCATACAAACTCCAATTGTGGCAACCTTTTTTGGCACTCCTGATTACAGGAGATTCCTCACTTACATCCAGGCATGTTTTGTATCTTTATACGACTCGAAATCAGTTCTCTAGATCGTTGCAATAGCATCCATAAAATGAAATAGTAACCAATTCAATTTAATCATTTAATTGTGCACAGAAGTTGGCTGGATACGCTTTTAAGTAAGTGAAAGCAACCACAGCTTTTAGCTTTGTATACCTAAAGCTGATGAAATTTTGATACTGAATTGCAGAGCTTTTACCCTGGGTTAGAGGGAGCTCTTCCAATAATTCTCAATGGTATAGGCCAAAGAGGGAGTCTGGAAATAGTTTTCAACTAGCAATTGACGCGCTTCAGGTAAACCCTCACTAGCTGCGTCATTGCCCCAAGCGCAAGGACGAGAAGGGCCGAGGCCCTGATGTTCGTGGTGCCCTTTCTTCCTATTTTAAACCGTTTTTACTGTTATGTTTTCTTTTACATTACGATGTGGTAGAATTGAGTACAACGATTTTAAGCCTGTTCTTTGGATTCTAGAAGTGTCAATATTTAGGTCCTAACATGACTATACGATGTATTTTTTGTGATAATTAATTTATATGTTGAAAATTACTTATAAGTAAATTATTTGATTTTTTGTATAAAGTAAGGAAATTACGGAGTTAAATTCTGGAATGTACAAAACAATTAACCAATTAACCATAGCCCTAAGATGTTCTAACCAAAACTCGTTCGGAATTTGTTTGTAATAATCGATTATCTAGCTCTGCCGAGTGTTGTCAATGTCAGACGTTCCGCCAGAAATAATCAACATAATCTTCTCACACTAACCGGTTAAATCACTTGTCAGATTCAGGTGCGTATCAAAACCGTTTCTTGCCCTAATTGACTCCCCTTATTTTATCAAATATCACCTCAATCAATCTCTCGTATCCAACTCCCACCACACTATTATAAGTGTAATATAATATACTCTAATGACTTTGAATCCGATCAACACACTTTACTGAGTCAACTTGCTACTAATATTACAGGCTCTTGTAACGGATTATTATTATGTTTGTTATTTGGTGAGAAAATCTATTTGTTTAATCCAGCGACTAGGGTTTCTTCTTTCCTTATAATTTCGCTTGTAGCCATTTTAAAGATGAGCTTCTTGTTTGCACTAGGGTAGGTGCAACTTTTGTATAGTGGAGACTGGAGATGGTGAGCAGTGATACACTAATCTTTGCAAATCAGTGGAGAATGGAGATGGTGAACTGTAAGTGGATTTTCCACTGTTACATTATTTATGTCGAAAAATATTATTTGTTTTTTTGTCTATATTGATTTGAGTTTTAATTATATAGTCAATTTGAATGTGAGTGTTAATGCTTGTATTACTGATATTGTTTCCTTTACTGATTTGATTTACTCTTGTTGCCTTTTTTTTGCTAGAGTCTACATTACTTGTTTGTACATAGCTATTGGTGATTAGATTTTAAATTTTAGAGGATTAATAGAGAATCAGATATTGTTTGAAATGCAAAAAGTAACGTTTTAAAGCGGTCAAAATGAGTGAGTTTAAAAAGAAGTGGATAAAGTAACTGGGTGGAGTTTTTTGCCCAAGTGATAGGCCAAGTATGAGTAAGGCGGATGATAATTGATAAAAGATTTAAAGGGGCTTTAAAGTTTATGAGCCAAAGATCTAAAGGTTTTGTTTTTAGTTAGAAATACATAGATCCATCTGGCACATAGACAAGATGACCAAAAATTCATTCCAAATCAGCTCTAATAACCAGGGTTAGAATTTTTAATGATTTTAGAAATTAAATGTGTTATTGTGCCAACAACATGCAACTTAGTTGTGTTTATAAAAATGAAGGCTGTGTGATTAGTCGTGTCTTCTTTATTTTAAATCAAATCATAAATTAAATACCTAGCTTAATACGACTGTTGTGCTGCCAATGATTGGGCCACTGAAGAGCAACAAAAAGCACAGCTGCGGCTGTCCCACCGGGGAAGGCAACCTTTCCAAGACCCTAGCTACTAATTGGGAGAAAGAGCTTAATCAGTGTTTTCCTGCATCTTATATGCTGAGTGTACCAAATATACAAACCTACAAAAGAAACTCACAATAATTTACAGTACTGGCTGCAGCCTGCAGTACTTCACACAGCACATAAGAATGTTGGCCAGATGCAGTTATAGAGAAAAGCTTGTGTTATTGGCCTGCTTGTCCTACATCTATGTCAGTTTGATATTCTGTGACCAGTCTCAAAAAATATGTTCAGAGTCCAACATATGGGATCATTGATATCTCTACAGGATGGGATCAGAGGAGCAGTTCAACATGATTATCAGTGGAATGACTTGCCCAAACATGTTCAGAGTTCCACTTTCCTTGAACTACTAAGTTTGATAACTCTGGGATGTTTCTATATGCAATTGCTCTAATATGATGGTGCCTACAAACTTTAATAGAGCATATGCAATTGCTCATGGAAGTGACCGCATTGTACTCATCACAGGGCCAATTCAGTGTTGTTGTGGTCAACCTATTGTGTCCAGAACTTGTTGTGTAGAATCTTTTTTAAGTATGGAAACTGTAAAGTGGGAAGGCTATTTACAAATGATTTCTACAGACTTTTGTGGATTATATGTGATAACCAGGTCTATTTTATTTCATTCTGCACTCATCTTCCGCACATAGAATTTATAATTAATTCATATTATATTGTTGGAAATGAAGATTCGCGAATCTGCCATTGAATTTGCTCACTTTGATAAACCACAAATTACAGTATGTTATTAAGTAAAACTTGGAACAATCATAGTAATCTGAGTGTCAATAGAATAAAAACATAGTCGAGAAACACAAGATCTACAATTCACTACTAAACAAACACTAATCTGTCGAATCTAACCACTGAATCCGTAAAGAGTCCTGCCCTGCCTCTTAAGAGCATAAACAACATCCATAGCAGTGACAGTCTTCCTACTTGCGTGCTCTGTATAAGTAACCGCATCACAAATAACATTCTCCAAGAAGATCTTAAGCACACCGCGAGTCTCTTTGTATAAGGTACATCGAGGCATATTTTGTATATACAACTTGAAATCAATTATCTAGATTGTTGCAATAGCATCCATAATAAATTTTAATAGTAACCAATTCAATTTGCATAACCAGATTCAAATTCTGGCGTCACCATTTCTTTATACTAAACGAAAATTGTCAACAACACATACACAGTCAGGCAGCTCTAAGTCTTCAACATGCTATAACATCAATTTTCATTAAATTATGCACAGAATACTAATACACTACAGAAATTAAGAATTTCTAACTCTGCAGAAGATAAGAACCATGATCTGTAATGGTACCTTTAATGATATTTAGATTCAAAAAACCGCTGGATCGCAACTTTAGCCTTATATGGCTAAAGCCCTGATATTAAGGAACACAGGGGAGTTGATGAAATTTTGCAACTGAATTGCAGAGCTTTTACCCTGGGTTAGAGGGAGCTCTTCCAAAATTTCTCAATGACATAGGCCAAAGAGGGAGTGTGGAAATAGTTTTCAACTAGCAATTGACGCGCCTCGGGTTTAACCTCACTAGCTGCGTCATTGCCCCAAGCGCAAGGACAAGCAGGGCCAGAGCCCTGACAATCTTACTGCCCTTCTTCCTATTTTAAACTGTTTTTTCTGACATGTGTTCTCTTACATGGTGATGTGGTAGAATTGAGTACAATGATTTTTTGTATAATAAGTTAGGTAATTGTGGAATTAAATTTAATTTCTGGAATGTGCAAAACAATTATTTATTTCAATTACTTATTTTTATTTTTGCAATTTTGTTTCATAAAATAAATTGTATTTTTATTAAAGGTAAGTTTTAGTTTAACGCGGGGTCCGGGAAGAGTGAGATTTACGGAGCTTACTCTCAACTAGACCTGGCAAAATGGGTCCGGATCCGAATAACCGAACCGAAATTCATAGAACCGAATCCGATTTTGTATCCGAATTAGTTAAACCGATAATTATCCGAAAACCGATTTGAACCGATCCGAAAATTATCCGAACCGAAAATTTAACCGAAAATTATTCGATCCGATTATGATTCGAACCAATCATAATCGAATAATAAATTATCCGAACCGAATATGATTCGAAATACGAGATCCGATTTAAATCCGAACTAAAAAAATGGTGAATTCAGTTTTAGTTGAGTTATGATATTTACAGATCATAATCCACATATATTAGGCCACTTTTAATTCAATAAAGTAATCTATTTATAAGCAAAATTCTTAATTAGAATAATTTCATATAAAAAATAACATAGATATTTAATCAATACTTTTGAAAAAGTACTTTATTTTATATAAAAAATAATATATTTAATAATAAGATATTTTTAAAGTATTACAAATTAAAAAAAAATGAATGAGTAATGATCCGAAAAGATCCGAACTGAATTCGATCTGAACCAAATTCATCTGATTTTAATCCAAATTTCATCCGATTTTAATCCGAATTAGATCCGAATCGAATCAAATCCGATCCGATCCGAACTATACCAAATATATATCATAACCGAACATTAATCCGATCCGAGATTGATCCGATCCGAAACCGAACCGATTATCCGATTTGCCAGGTCTACTCTCAACAGAAGAAGAATGAGGACGAGGTTTTCATAAAGACCCTCATCTTGTGTGTACACATGGGTATGATACGTTAAAAGTGAAAAGTAACGATATATCACATTCTTGATAAGAATCAAGTAAGCAATTTCAAACAAATATAAATTTGATCACATAATTTGAAAAATGGTCGAGAGAATACCTTAGCCCATAATTTCTTTCACATGGGATTTACCTAGACTTGTCTGCGCATTTTCCTCGTTAACAAGACTCCAATATCCGAAACTTCTCCTTTAAATATTCTAATTACACGAAACAGACAAAGCCACAAAATAATTCAAAATTATTGAACAATCGAACAATAAATCTTCGAACAATAGAACTTAAAATAAGTCTTCGTGCAATTATTTTTTTTGCGCTATATCTAAGTTTTGGGAGTAGTGTTCCCATTCTGAACGAGGGTTCTTTGTAAGTGCTTTTAAGGGATATTTAGTAATAAAGAATAGATAAATGAATAAAGATTAAGAATAGATAAGGCAAACGGACCCCTCATCAAGTCTACAGACACTATTTTTACAGAGTCCACATAACTTGAACTGTGCAAATCTTTACACTCAAGTCTATAGCTTTCAAATATTGCCTTCATTTGATGTGCTTTAATTTTAGCAGGTAGTAGAAGTTAAAAACAAAAAGTTACTCAGACATTACACCTGGTGAAGATTCATGTGAAGCAAACTTGTAAACAATATTGAGTACAACGCAATAAATTGTACAGCTATCCAGTTGAGAAAAGAAAAGCAAGGGTGTACAGACTGCTGATAGCTAAATAAGCACCTCAGATAACTGAATCTTTTTAACAAATTGCAACACTTAGAAACTGCACAATTAAAATTTATATGTACAGTAGAGCGATGGTATGGCTATGCAGAGGCTAAAAAATGTTGTGCTCCATACGACCACAGATCCACATGACACATAGAGGGAGACCCATTCGAAAAGAATTGAGAAGAAGGATTTGTAGAATCGAAACACCAAAAGGATAAAACTAGGGTGCTTCAACCGAAAAAGATCTGCTACCCCTGCGCTCCGTTTGGTTGGAGAGGGTGAAATGGGAAAGAAATGGAACAACAATTGTGAACCAGATCAAGGATAAAGAAAGCATGCAACATGGGAGGGTGAACAAGAACAAGGAAGTTGGCCTACAAAACAAAATTACTACAACTTATAAACAAGGAAGCAAGGTTAAGGGAGTCCGAATCTAATTGGTAAACCGATTAAAGATTGTTTGTTTTCGAGTTAAACAACTACTGCTAAAAGTATTGATGATAGACTATATAAATAAAATATATGTTGCTGCACGAGACGATGTGGTAAGATTAAATATATTAAATTTGAACAAGCTCTTTAACTCCCTTAGAAATATTTTTTCTAATGATCTGGTAAAATTCATGTTGCATCGATTAGGCATAATCCTGTAAATCCATGTTTCCTTGTGTAAAGATGAAAAAAGAGGAGATTGTCTTATGTAAGCAATTTGCACTAATTTATTGAAATGCATGAACTGATGTTACAAAGCAATACTAAATTTTTTTATTTTACATAGGATGGTACGGATAAATATCATATTTAATTTATAAACTAAAGAAGTTAATAGTTCTTACCTTCCCTAATAAATACGTATTTATCTTTGTAGTGACGAACCTATTATCTCGTTTCTGCCTCATCGTAGACATCAGTTTCTTTAACGTCTGATGTCTATATAAACCTTTAACATCGTATATAGTTTTCGATGTTGGAAAGTCCTTTCACATTGCTGGTTTTGGCTACTGGTGCTACAGATATGATATCTACTCCAATTTTTCTGGTAGTGTAGGGAACACATATTATAAAATGAGGCTATTCTATGTATGGAGAACAGAAGTTCATGCTTAAGGATACTTCATCAAGCCAGACACGAAACCTTCCACATAACATCACTACCCATTAGATATTTACTTACTTCCTCAGAAACTACACCAGAAGACACTAATTGTAGGGAGTCCACTTAACTTGTAATGTGCAACTTAAGTCTATAGCTTTTATTTGGCAAAATATAAAATAAAATCTATAGCTTTCAAATATTGCCTTCTTATGCTGCGCTTTAATTTTGCTGGTGATAGAAGTTCAAAACATAGAGTGAGTTGCTCAAACATTACACCTGATGAAGATAGAAGTGACGTACAATGCTGCTACAACTCCACAAATCGCACAGCATATTCAGTAAAAAAACAAAAGACAAAAGTGTAGAGTCTGATAGGCTGATAGCTAAATAAACAATAACTGAAAATTATAACTGATTGCAACACTAAGAAACTGCACTATTATGATTCATGTGTCCAGTAGAAAGATGGTATGTACTATGTATAGGCTCAAAAATGAAGGCGCCAGACGGCCTCAGATCCACATGACATGTACAGTGAGACCAATTGGACACGAATTGCGAAGAAAGATAGAATAAATACACCAAAAAGATAAAATTTGTGTGTTTCAACCGTAAAAGATCCACAACCCCTATGCGGCTATGCCCTGTTTTGGTTGGAAAGAATGAAAAGAGGAAGGAATGGAACAAACAATTGTGAACATAATTCAAGTAGAAAGAAAGCATGCAAGAGGGAAGGGCAAACGAGGAAGTTTGTATACAAACAAAATTATCTGACAATTAGACGTATCATTTTTCTTTATACAAAAATCGTACACATTAAATACAAGGGAGCTGGTTCTCTTTACGGAAAATTTCTTATACAAAACAAGGACCCTAAATACAAATTTAGGCAGCTCTAAGTCTCTAAATTGCTGTCACAATAATAACTTCAATTTTTATTAAATTATGCACAGATGCATAATATACTACTTATTTCCAACTCTGCGGGGGATAAGAACCTTGATCTGGTACTTGTATCAAACTACCCTTTAACTTTGGCCCTTTATGGCTAAAGCCCTGAATAACTCGGGGAAATTGATGAAATTTTGCTACTGAATTGTAGAGCTTTTACCCTGGGTTAGAGGGAGCTCTTCCAATAATTCTCAATGGCATGAGCCAAAGAGGGAGTTTGGAAATAGTTTTCAACTAGCAATTGACGCGCTTCAGGTAAACCCTCACTAGCTGTGTCATTGCCCCAAGCGCAAGGACGAGAAGGGCCGGAGCCCTGATATTCTCGTTGCCCTTCTTCCTATTTTAAACTATTTTTACTGTTCTGTTTTATCTTACATTAAGATGTGGTAGAATTGAGCACAATGATATAGTATATGTTGAAAATTACTTATAAGTAAATTATTTGATTTTTTGTATAAGTAAGGAAATTGTGGAGTTAAATTGTGGAATGGTACAAAACAAGTATTTATTTCAATTACTTATTTTAATTTTTGCAATTTTATTTCATAAAAGGTAATCTTTTTAGTATTTCATTTGTTTTGTTGATTTCTATACATTATAAATTACTATCTTAAAGCCCATGTTACTTTTTACTAGCTTATAGCCCGTGCGATGCACGGTTATTTAAATTTTATTTATAATTATTCTGTTTATCATTATATTTTTATTACGATGCAACACACGATTGTTTTTTTAATATTTATAATTATATTTATTTATGAATATTTTAATATTTAAAAGTTATTAGTTTACATGATTAAATTATTGTTAAAAAAGATTTAGCCAAAAAAAATTATAGTTAAAAATTTGATATTTATTACATTTTACATGCTCAATTTAATATTTGTTTATATTGAGTTATAAAAGTTAGATTTGGCTAATTTTACGGTTCACATGAAATTCCCAAAATAATCTTTAATTTAGTTGTGGTTTAATAATTATTTTTTCAATTAAAAACTATTCTAAAACTAAAAAGAGAATAAAGTGACGAAATTTAATGTTGAGAATTCTATTCGATTTAGGAAATCTACTTAACTTATATGTAGTTTAGATTATTAGAATAACATTTATTAACCAAATACAGGTTTTAATGTTAAATCTAACGGTTTTCACCTATCTATTTAAGATTAAACGATTTTTATTATTTTGGTTATAAATGGGTTTCCTTATTTAATTACAACTATTTTTATGTTTTAACTTTTTGGAAAATCCAATCCCAATATAATATCTTTTAACTTATATCATTTTTAGATAATAATTTCTTTTTATATGATATAATCTTGATCATCTATTTTTAAAAGTATTGGATCTAACGGTTGAGAAAGTTTTGGCGGTATTTAGGACCAAACTACCAGGATAACATCATTAATTTTTCTTAATATTTATAATTTTTTAATTTATAATTTTTTTAAATATTTATTGCTAAAATATAATATACTCTTTTTTGTAATATGTTAATGATGCGGGAACTTTGAAATTTTGAGAAAATAAATTATCAATTAAAGTAGTACACCGTGACGATCAAAATTCTGTATAAAATTCATTTTTTTTATAGTATATCCCGTAAATATCTATGTTATTATATTAAAGACTAAATAATGAAAGCTTTTTTATAAGCTTTGTTTGATCACTCAATCCATAATCGTTGGATCTTTCAAATTAAATTTTTGAGAAACGTTACATATAACAGTAAAATTATCATGTAGAATGATCTAAGATTTGAATCTACCAATAACATATTAAAATTTACAGGTTTTTTTAAAAAAAAAGAATTTTTTTCATTTTTTTTCTTTCAGACATAGGTTATTTGATAATATTTTTTGTAAAGTAAGATTTTTCAGAAAAGTACTATACTAATTGATTAACAAACTTTTAAAGTTTCGAATTTAATAATTTACAATGTATATAGGTTAAAAAAGTTAGGTTTGTTGTCTACAATTTCAAAATACTGTTTTTTTTAAATATGAATATAGTCCTGCTAACAATGAAATTAGGTCTATGAGTGCTTATAAAACAAAATCACCATTTGCGTATAATTTATTATTTAATAATAAATTATATTTGATTAGTTATGATCTATAACTTAAGAAAATAGGATAAAAAATATGCACAATGTTATAAAATTTTATCCTCGTATTATTATATTCTTTGTTGATTTGAATTTTTCTTAGATTGATTTGAATTTTTAAACATAGATTTCTAAATTTAAAATAGTTAGAAAAAAGTAATTAAATTGGCGTTAAAATAATGATAACATAATAATCATTATTAGAATTTAAATACTCACTTTACTTATTTGGGTTTATCTTGTGTTTTAAAAATCAGATTTTGACGATTTTACACCCCACGTGAAGATAATTAAATTATTTTTAATTAAAAGACGATTTAACAATTTTTATCTAACTGGAATTGTCCATGGAAGAGAAAAGAAAGTCACAAATTTTTTATATGGAGAATTCTATTCAATATAGAAAACTTATTTATAAAATTATTAGATCTAACAATTCTCATCGATCTATTTAAGATCTAACTGTAATAATTAATTTGGTCGTATAGTGGTCACCACATCGATTTTAATTTTTTCTTAAATTGATTTTAATATTTTATTGAAATAAACATAGAATTTATAAATTTAAAAGAATTAGGAAAAAAATTAAATTGATGCTACAATAATAAAAAAAATTATTAAAATTTAGATAATCACTTTACTGTTTGGGCTCTATCTTGAGTTTTAGACAACAGATTTTAACAATTTTATAGCCCACGCGAAACTAAAAAAAAATTCTTTAATTTAATGATGGTTTAATAATTATTATCTAACTGAAACTATCCATAAACTAAAGAGAAAAGATAATTAAGATTTTTTACATAAAGATTTCTATTCAATATAGAAAACTTATTTATAATTGGTTTAAATTAAAAAAAATTATTAAAATTTAGATAATCACTTTAGTGTTTGGGCTCTATCTTGAGTTTTACACAACAGATTTTAACAATTTTACAGCCCACGCGAAGCTAACAAAATTATCTTTAATTTAATGATGGTTTAATAATTATTATCTAACTGGAACTATCCATAAACTAAAGAGAAAAGATAATTACGATTTTTTACATAAAGATTTCTATTCAATATAGAAAACCTATTTATAATTGGTTTATATTATCAAAATACACCTTTTAGTATTTAAATACTATCCTATTATTAATCAAATACAATTTTTAATATTATATCTAACGGTCCTCATCTACTTGAATATTTATAATTTTATAATCCAACGGATCATATACTTTTGGTAGTACAGTGACCGACCAAAATTTTGGATAAGATCTCCCTTACGCTTATTATATATAAGGAGTTAATAGTTGTTATTTTTTTATTTTTATTTTAATATTTTATTAATTGCAATTATTAATTTAAAAAAAATAAGTAGACATGTTAAATTAGCTAAACTTTTAAAAGTAATTAAAAATATTAAAATTGGTTTTAAAATGATAAGTAAGAGTTTTTCCATGATATATTTGGAAAAGTAGAGATTTTAGTAAGGAAAAATAGAGAAGTTAACATTTTTTAGCTTAAAAAGATAATTACCTTTGATATATATATATATATATAGAGGAAGACTCAATGAGGAACTAAGTTGAGTAACCTGGTAACTTATTTACACAGATTATGACACGTATTACAGTACACATCCAACAATGTAGATGAACACATCTGAACATGATATTGCTGTAAAATAAAGTGATTTGTAAATATGTTTTATAATATATAATATCCTTCATAATTCTACAAATCCCGTTCTATAAATGAAATCAAATAATATTTAGTATAAGTTTATTTTACATTATTTAAAAATTCAAAACACGAGAATATTAAATATTTATAACAAAGATACAGAACATAAAAAGTATAAGTTACATAATACTAAATATTTATAAGCAAAATATAAAAATTAATTACAGAACACGTAATAGAATACATAACACAATAATACAATTATCCAGAACACATGAAAATCTTGTTCCGTATGAAAAAATAAAAAAATTTAAAAATTAATTACAAAACACATATATAGAATACAGAACACAATAATACGAGTATACAGAACACATGAAAATCTTGTTCTTTAAATGAAATTAAATAATGTTTGGTAAAAGTTTATTCAACAATATTTAAAAATAAAAACAAATGCAAAAGTATAAATTACATAATAATATTTATAACAAAAATGCAAAAGTATAAAAAATTAATTACAGAAGACAAGCATATAATACATAACACGTGAATAATTACATAACATAATATAAATTTTTTATCAAAAAATAAAAAACGCGAAATAAAAAATCACATCTATAATATAGAAAAAAAATATAATTGGTACTCGGAAAAATAATTTTAATAATTTATAATATATTTACATAACATAGTATTTTATACATACTTATTTCAGAAATTTATTTAATTAAAAATAAAGATGAAAAAAATGAAAAAAAATAATGCCATTAGAATAAAATAATTGATTTTAAACCTAGAAACACATGACTGGTGGGTATTGGATCGTATGCGTGCATGATCATCTTATGTAACGTGTTTGAATCTTAACAGTGTCTTTTATCGCTAATCCAAAGGTGGATGTTAAAGTTACGAAGTTACTCAAAACAACGGTTCCTCATAGAGCTCTCCCCATATATATATATATATCGACCAATTAGACCTTCATCACATGGTAAAGCTAATTATTTTATGATTGTTTTGATGACATAAACATGAAGCTTTCAGAGCTTTTAAAGAACATTTTTAAACATCGTTCGTAAAGACTTGTTATGAATTGAGCAAGATATGACAATGATTAGAGAAAAGAAAGAAGGAATGATGGCCCAACTATCTGTGTCTTGCATAGAAAGAAATGCATTACAAATTTGAGTACAAATGAATATAACTCTGTCTTTTCTCCTCTAGTTGAGCACTACTCTGAAAATGTTTACTGATACACCCTTGCACAAGGTGTCACTAGAAGTGGGGACCAAGATACTACAGCTTAGACCCCACACATTCCTAATTACTCAATACTCACTACATTGTATAAACCTACATAAAAATACAGAGGAGTAGAGCTATTTATTCAAGTACCATGATAAATGTAGCTTCAAGATCATTGAGTTCCTTGTTACCACCCCTCATTCCCTCAAGTGGAGTGGGATGCTGAGCTGAGACTCCAAACTTGTCGAGTAAGTAGTGGAGTGGAATTATGCGATAAACATCTCACATTAATAAGGTATATGTTTATCAGTGTTCTGGGACGTCTTGCATAAATACAAGAGTTCCCTTCATTTTGTAACCATTTCAGTCACAAAATTCATACTTGTAGTCTAAAACTTTGAAATACAAACGATGTATTTGTAAAGACCACACTCATTCATTAAATTTTAAACTCCAAATATCAGTCGATTAACTCCTAATTCATATTTGTGCTCAGTCTTTTAGATATTTCAAATTTGGACCAAATATCATATGTTCAATTGGACATCCTATCATTTTAACCAAAACTGTGAAAACACATACATACATCCAAAAAATTTCTGTATCTTGAATGCATATTGTACCAAATATATATACAAACCAATGAATTTTACGTTCAAATTAAATTTCCTATAAAAATTGAAAAATGGCACCTAGCAATATTATTCTGAAAATAAAATATTGGTTGCAACTTGTTCATTAGAATGCACGCAAGATGCACCAGATAGATAAAAGCTTGTGTTATTGGCCGATATTAGCCTACACATGCTGTCTCTGCAACCACATTTTTAAGTAACTTGCCTGGTTCCGAAGGCAAGTTCATATCTCAGGATTGTCCAGGGCACATATGATATTGTGTGAGGGTGGGATTGTAGCACTGCAACATGTTCTTTTTTGCTTTCTATACTCGGAATGGTAAGTATGGGTGTTTTGTGTGATATAGGAAGGTTATCTACACACAATTTCTACGGACTTTAATGAACATATGTGATTGCTCGTATTAGTGACAACATTGTGCTAAAACTTAGCCAATTCAGTGTTGTTTTGGCCTAGTAAAAGCAACACGAAACCAAATGATTGGTTATTCTTTATTCGCTCTATAATTCAGTGTCATGGTTCATCACTTTGTTATAATTCAGTGTCATGGTTCATCACTTTGTTACCGGTATCAATTTATACGCAAACTTTTGTACCTTTTTCGTAAGCAATGTTAAAATCCTAAAGGCTCCGTTACGTTTTCAACATACCATTGATGTTGCTCCTTTACCAAACCAAGAAAACAATACTTTTTAAAGTAAAAAAACATGAACAATACATACATTTATTAAAACACGAAACTGAGTGACAACATTATAATACTTAAATGAGAAAAAACAGCTACTCCTAACAAAACAAACAGACCTAGCTGCGGATCTAACCACCAAATCCGTAGAGAGTCCTACCCTGCCTCTTGAGAGCATAAAACACATCCATAACAGTCATGGTCTTTTCCTCCTAGCATGCTCGGTATAAGTTTTTGCATCACGAATTATATTTATTTTTGAACCAGGCACCCAAATTTTTTAACTGGCCCTGATCGTCATGTGTAATAATATTTATTATGTTTATGTAGCGAAGAATCATTTTAAGAGCTATCCATAGTAGGCTAGGAGCACTTTAGAAAAACAACTTTTGAGTTGTAATCATTTATTTTGACCGGTACTTGTATGCATATCTTTTTATTCTTTTCTTTTTGTATATGACATAGACGCAGATTTCACTTACTTAGATCTCCGAAAATAGGTTTTATGTTACGACACTTTCATTGGTGAAAGAACGAGGAGATAGCGGTTAAAAGTCTACAATTTATAAATTTAAGTTATTAAACAGACCCAACCCACCCATGTAAAAAACTACCGTGATAGCACTCACCAAAAATCTTGGGGAGATTCCTCACTTACATCCACGCATATTTTGTATCTTTATACAACTTGAAATCAGTTCTCTTGATCGTTGCAATAGCATCCATAATAAAATGAAATAGCAACCAATTCAATTTAATCATTAAATTGTACACAGAAGATGGCTGGATATGCTTTTAAGTAAGTGAAAGCAACCACAACTTTTAGCTTTGTATATCTAAAGCTGATGAAATTTTGCTACTGAATTGCAGAGCTTTTACCCTGGGTTAGAGGGAGCTCTTCCAATAATTCTCAATGGCATGAGCCAAAGAGGGAGTTTGGAAATAGTTTTCAACTAGCAATTGACGCGCTTCAGGTAAACCCTCACTAGCTGTGTCATTGCCCCAAGCGCAAGGACGAGAAGGGCCGGAGCCCTGATATTCTCGTTGCCCTTCTTCCTATTTTATACCGTTTTTACTGTTATGTTTTCTTTTACATTACTGCTTCCTATTTGATTTACTCTTGTTGCCTTTTTTTTGCTAGAGTCTACATTACTTGTTTGTACATAGCTATTGGTGATTAGATTTTAAATTTTAGAGGATTAATAGAGAATCAGATATTGTTTGAAATGCAAAAAGTAACGTTTTAAAGCGGTCAAAATGAGTGAGTTTAAAAAGAAGTGGATAAAGTAACTGGGTGGAGTTTTTTGCCCAAGTGATAGGCCAAGTATGAGTAAGGCGGATGATAATTGATAAAAGATTTAAAGGGGCTTTAAAGTTTATGAGCCAAAGATCTAAAGGTTTTGTTTTTAGTTAGAAATACATAGATCCATCTGGCACATAGACAAGATGACCAAAAATTCATTCCAAATCAGCTCTAATAACCAGGGTTAGAATTTTTAATGATTTTAGAAATTAAATGTGTTATTGTGCCAACAACATGCAACTTAGTTGTGTTTATAAAAATGAAGGCTGTGTGATTAGTCGTGTCTTCTTTATTTTAAATCAAATCATAAATTAAATACCTAGCTTAATACGACTGTTGTGCTGCCAATGATTGGGCCACTGAAGAGCAACAAAAAGCACAGCTGCGGCTGTCCCACCGGGGAAGGCAACCTTTCCAAGACCCTAGCTACTAATTGGGAGAAAGAGCTTAATCAGTGTTTTCCTGCATCTTATATGCTGAGTGTACCAAATATACAAACCTACAAAAGAAACTCACAATAATTTACAGTACTGGCTGCAGCCTGCAGTACTTCACACAGCACATAAGAATGTTGGCCAGATGCAGTTATAGAGAAAAGCTTGTGTTATTGGCCTGCTTGTCCTACATCTATGTCAGTTTGATATTCTGTGACCAGTCTCAAAAAACATGTTCAGAGTCCAACATATGGGATCATTGATATCTCTACAGGATGGGATCAGAGGAGCAGTTCAACATGATTATCAGTGGAATGACTTGCCCAAACATGTTCAGAGTTCCACTTTCCTTGAACTACTAAGTTTGATAACTCTGGGATGTTTCTATATGCAATTGCTCTAATATGATGGTGCCTACAAACTTTAATAGAGCATATGCAATTGCTCATGGAAGTGACCGCATTGTACTCATCACAGGGCCAATTCAGTGTTGTTGTGGTCAACCTATTGTGTCCAGAACTTGTTGTGTAGAATCTTTTTTAAGTATGGAAACTGTAAAGTGGGAAGGCTATTTACAAATGATTTCTACAGACTTTTGTGGATTATATGTGATAACCAGGTCTATTTTATTTCATTCTGCACTCATCTTCCGCACATAGAATTTATAATTAATTCATATTATATTGTTGGAAATGAAGATTCGCGAATCTGCCATTGAATTTGCTCACTTTGATAAACCACAAATTACAGTATGTTATTAAGTAAAACTTGGAACAATCATAGTAATCTGAGTGTCAATAGAATAAAAACATAGTCGAGAAACACAAGATCTACAATTCACTACTAAACAAACACTAATCTGTCGAATCTAACCACTGAATCCGTAAAGAGTCCTGCCCTGCCTCTTAAGAGCATAAACAACATCCATAGCAGTGACAGTCTTCCTACTTGCGTGCTCTGTATAAGTAACCGCATCACAAATAACATTCTCCAAGAAGATCTTAAGCACACCGCGAGTCTCTTTGTATAAGGTACATCGAGGCATATTTTGTATATACAACTTGAAATCAATTATCTAGATTGTTGCAATAGCATCCATAATAAATTTTAATAGTAACCAATTCAATTTGCATAACCAGATTCAAATTCTGGCGTCACCATTTCTTTATACTAAACGAAAATTGTCAACAACACATACACAGTCAGGCAGCTCTAAGTCTTCAACATGCTATAACATCAATTTTCATTAAATTATGCACAGAATACTAATACACTACAGAAATTAAGAATTTCTAACTCTGCAGAAGATAAGAACCATGATCTGTAATGGTACCTTTAATGATATTTAGATTCAAAAAACCGCTGGATCGCAACTTTAGCCTTATATGGCTAAAGCCCTGATATTAAGGAACACAGGGGAGTTGATGAAATTTTGCAACTGAATTGCAGAGCTTTTACCCTGGGTTAGAGGGAGCTCTTCCAAAATTTCTCAATGACATAGGCCAAAGAGGGAGTGTGGAAATAGTTTTCAACTAGCAATTGACGCGCCTCGGGTTTAACCTCACTAGCTGCGTCATTGCCCCAAGCGCAAGGACAAGCAGGGCCAGAGCCCTGACAATCTTACTGCCCTTCTTCCTATTTTAAACTGTTTTTTCTGACATGTGTTCTCTTACATGGTGATGTGGTAGAATTGAGTACAACGATTTTTTTTTATAATAAGTTAGGTAATTGTGGAATTAAATTTAATTTCTGGAATGTGCAAAACAAGTATTTATTTCAATTACTTATTTTTATTTTTGCAATTTTGTTTCATAAAATAAATTGTATTTTTATTAAAGGTAAGTTTTAGTTTAACGCGGGGTCCGGGAAGAGTGAGATTTACGCAGCTTACTCTCAACACAAGAAGAATGAGGACGAGGTTTTCATAAAGACCCTCATCTTGTGTGTACACATGGGTATGATACGTTAAAAGTGAAAAGTAACGATATATCACATTCTTGATAAGAATCAAGTAAGCAATTTCAAACAAATATAAATTTGATCACATAATTTGAAAAATGGTCGAGAGAATACCTTAGCCCATAATTTCTTTCACATGGGATTTACCTAGACTTGTCTGCCTACAAAACAAAATTACTGCAACTTATAAACACAAGCAAGAAAGGGGAGTCCGAATCTAATTGGAAAACCGATTAAAGATTGTTTGTTTTCGAGTTATACTGCAACATCTAAATGTATTGATGATAGACTATATAAATAAAATATATGTTGCTGCACGAGACGATGTGGTAAGATTAAATATATTAAATTTGAACAAGCTCTTTAACTCCCTTAGAAATATTTTTCTAATGATCTGGTAAAATTCATGTTGCATCGATCAGGCATAATCCTGTAAATCCATGTTTCCTAGTGTAAAGATGAAAAAAGAGGAGATTGTCTTATGTAAGCAATTTGCACTAATCTATCTATCTATTATCTATTATTATATATATAATAGAGCAACCAGGGGGTTGCTTGAGACAATTTAATTACTGTGAAATTACCAAATTACCCCTACTTATTATATTAATGATAAAAAAGTTGTTTCTAATGGGAGTCAAACCCTTGACCTCTAAATTAGAGAGAACACTTCTAACCACTATGCTAAACATCAATTTTGGTTATATCATAAAACTCTTTATTAATATGTGCAAATACTCAATATGTTATATTCTATTTTGGTCTCTTCTTGTAATCTACTTGGTAAGGTAGATAATCTATTTTCACAAGTGCCTTAAAATTATATATTTGACCATATTAGAGAAAAACTCATGCAAAATAGATATACAAAATGTTATAAATTGAAATTGGTCCATTGGAAAAAGAATTATATTAATATTTTTATATTGTAAATCATGTTTATTTGCAATAAGTATATATTTGCTCAGATTATATATACTATTAGATTACAAATCATATATACAATCAATATATATATCTATTATATATATAATAGAGCAACTAGGGGGTTCAATGAGTCAATTTATTCAAGTTAAATTACCAAAATACCCTTCTAAATTATATTTTAATTATACATGTATTAATTACAATTAATACTCATCTACTTTAATATGCGTACATTAATTGTGTCCAACTCATTATTGCATATCATTGATATTTATTATTACTTCAATATTTAATATTAATAATTTATGACTATATATTATTTTTTATAGAAAATATTAAAACTTTTAAACATTAAATAAATTGTGACAATGATGATTGATAATTGTTAATTGAAAGACATTAACAACTAATTTAGAGCTTCATTCACTATTGCAAAGTGATGCATATGAAATATTATTTTGCTAAATTAAAAAAAAAAACTATTGACCTTATTGCATATTTCGTATCTAGGTTCGCTATTTGGTTCATTATATTTATTTGCTTATATAACAGACGGTTTAGGGAGATCAAAAGTAATTATAGACCAAATAAATGATGATAAAAAATAATGAATATGACGAGTGGACAATGAATATCAATCAAATAAGGAATTTGGATACGGAAGATGTAATAATAAGGCAATGGGTTTGTTTTTCGAAGTTAGCAAAATATGATTTGATCAGCATATCAAATCTTATTTTGCTAAATTGAAAAAAACAAACTATTGGCCTTATTGCATATTTCGTATTCAGGTTCGATATTTGGTTTATTACATTTATTTGCTTATATAGTAAACAGTTCAGGAAGATCAAAAGTAATTATAGACCAAATAAATGATGATAAAAAATAATGGATATGGTGAGTGAACAATGAATATCAACCAAATAAGAAAATTGGATACGGAAGATGTAATAATAAGGCTAATAGGTTTATTTTTTGAAGTTAGCAAAATATGATTCAATCTGCGTCACTTTACAATAGCCAACGAGAATATTTTGTACCATATCAAATAATTATTTTTATAAATTTAGTATATCTTAAACAATAAGTTATATATCAAACAAATGTTATAGAAATATTGTACCAAATTGTTTTACTAACTACTTCAAACAGGTTAAATACTATTTTGTTTTTTATAAAGTTACACGACGGTTGCAAAATAAGTCACACTCATTTAAAATTGTTCAATCTCCCGTAATTACAAGACTGCAAGCACTTCAAAATTACAGGTCTTACTTATATTGTACGTCGTTATTAGATATGATCTTTTTCAATAAAAAAAAGATTTCATTCGCAACAAAACCTATAATACATTTCACATGCATGCATATATTTACATGATTAAATATATATGACCTTTTCTAACAAAAATTGATCCCACTTACAACAAAACATATATTATATTTAATAAATCGGCTTATCATTTTATAACAGAAGAATGGAGAACATACCCGTGCCTCGCACGGGTTATAAAGCTAGTTTATTGAAATGCATGAACTGATGTTACAAAGCAATACTAAATTTTTTTATTTTACATAGGATGGTACGGATAAATATCATATTTAATTTATAAACTAATGAAGTTAATAGTTCTTACCTTCCCTAATAAATAAGTATTTATCTTTGTAGTGACGAACCTATTATCTCGTTTCTGCCTCATCGTAGACATCAGTTTCTTTAACGTCTTATGTCTAGATAAACCTTTAACATCGTATATAGTTTTCGATGTTGGAAAGTCCTTTCACATTGCTGGTTTTGGCTACTGGTGCTACAGATATGATATCTACTCCAATTTTTCTAGTAGTGTAGGGAACACATATTATAAAATGAGGCTATTCTATGTATGGAGAACAGAAGTTCATGCTTAAGGATACTTCATCAAGCCAGTCACGAAACCTTCCACATAACATCACTACCCATTAGATATTTACTTACTTCCTCAGAAACTACACCAGAAGACACTAATTGTAGGGAGTCCACTTAACTTGTAATGTGCAACTTAAGTCTATAGCTTTTATTTGGCAAAATATAAAATAAAATCTATAGCTTTCAAATATTGCCTTCTTATGCTGCGCTTTAATTTTGCTGGTGATAGAAGTTCAAAACATAGAGTGAGTTGCTCAAACATTACACCTGATGAAGATAGAAGTGACGTACAATGCTGCTACAACTCCACAAATCGCACAGCATATTCAGTAAAAAAACAAAAGACAAAAGTGTAGAGTCTGATAGGCTGATAGCTAAATAAACAATAACTGAAAATTATAACTGATTGCAACACTAAGAAACTGCACTATTATGATTCATGTGTCCAGTAGAAAGATGGTATGTACTATGTATAGGCTCAAAAATGAAGGCGCCATACGGCCTCAGATCCACATGACATGTACAGTGAGACCAATTGGACACGAATTGCGAAGAAAGATAGAATAAATACACCAAAAAGATAAAATTTGTGTGTTTCAACCGTAAAAGATCCACAACCCCTATGCGGCTATGCCCTGTTTTGGTTGGAAAGAATGAAAAGAGGAAGGAATGGAACAAACAATTGTGAACATAATTCAAGTAGAAAGAAAGCATGCAAGAGGGAAGGGCAAACGAGGAAGTTTGTATACAAACAAAATTATCTGACAATTAGACGTATCATTTTTCTTTATACAAAAATCGTACACATTAAATACAAGGGAGCTGGTTCTCTTTACGGAAAATTTCTTATACAAAACCTATTCACGGAAATTAAACTGATGGTTTTGGACCAGGACCCTAAATACAAATTTAGGCAGCTCTAAGGGCATATGCACCCCTTAAGTCCATCAATTCATCAATTCATCAATTCAATCAATGGAGTTGATTACTATTCATGCTAGAATCACTTTTTCTCTTATTTTTTATACACCCACATAACTCCATCAATCCATTAATTACTATTCATCAAATATATAATTATATTATATATCATAAATTTAATTTCATCTCTATTATTTAATGGTCCCACAAATAGTATCCAATAATACATTGTTGGATAATTTTAGATTTTTGATAAGATAGTGGATAAATTTAAATTTTTGATAAGATTTTCGTTGAATCACATTATGACACGTGTCATGATCTAGGACGGTTCTACTTTATAATTAAAAAAAACCAAATATTATAATTTTGATAACGGCAAACAAAAAAAATAAAAATATAGAGGGGTTGCCACGGGCCGTGGCTTCCTTTGCTAGGGTTGCCACAGGCCGTGGCGCCCTCTAGCTAGGGTCGCCACAGGTCGTGGCGCCCTTTACATTGCTGGTTTTGGCTACTGGTGCTACAGATATGATATCTACTCCAATTTTTCTAGTAGTGTAGGGAACACATATTATAAAATGAGGCTATTCTATGTATGGAGAACAGAAGTTCATGCTTAAGGATACTTCATCAAGCCAGTCACGAAACCTTCCACATAACATCACTACCCATTAGATATTTACTTACTTCCTCAGAAACTACACCAGAAGACACTAATTGTAGGGAGTCCACTTAACTTGTAATGTGCAACTTAAGTCTATAGCTTTTATTTGGCAAAATATAAAATAAAATCTATAGCTTTCAAATATTGCCTTCTTATGCTGCGCTTTAATTTTGCTGGTGATAGAAGTTCAAAACATAGAGTGAGTTGCTCAAACATTACACCTGATGAAGATAGAAGTGACGTACAATGCTGCTACAACTCCACAAATCGCACAGCATATTCAGTAAAAAAACAAAAGACAAAAGTGTAGAGTCTGATAGGCTGATAGCTAAATAAACAATAACTGAAAATTATAACTGATTGCAACACTAAGAAACTGCACTATTATGATTCATGTGTCCAGTAGAAAGATGGTATGTACTATGTATAGGCTCAAAAATGAAGGCGCCATACGGCCTCAGATCCACATGACATGTACAGTGAGACCAATTGGACACGAATTGCGAAGAAAGATAGAATAAATACACCAAAAAGATAAAATTTGTGTGTTTCAACCGTAAAAGATCCACAACCCCTATGCGGCTATGCCCTGTTTTGGTTGGAAAGAATGAAAAGAGGAAGGAATGGAACAAACAATTGTGAACATAATTCAAGTAGAAAGAAAGCATGCAAGAGGGAAGGGCAAACGAGGAAGTTTGTATACAAACAAAATTATCTGACAATTAGACGTATCATTTTTCTTTATACAAAAATCGTACACATTAAATACAAGGGAGCTGGTTCTCTTTACGGAAAATTTCTTATACAAAACCTATTCACGGAAATTAAACTGATGGTTACAACCATTGATGGTTTTGGACCAGGACCCTAAATACAAATTTAGGCAGCTCTAAGGGCATATGCACCCCTTAAGTCCATCAATTCATCAATTCATCAATTCAATCAATGGAGTTGATTACTATTCATGCTAGAATCACTTTTTCTCTTATTTTTTATACACCCACATAACTCCATCAATCCATTAATTACTATTCATCAAATATATAATTATATTATATATCATAAATTTAATTTCATCTCTATTATTTAATGGTCCCACAAATAGTATCCAATAATACATTGTTGGATAATTTTAGATTTTTGATAAGATAGTGGATAAATTTAAATTTTTGATAAGATTTTCGTTGAATCACATTATGACACGTGTCATGATCTAGGACGGTTCTACTTTATAATTAAAAAAAACCAAATATTATAATTTTGATAACGGCAAACAAAAAAAATAAAAATATAGAGGGGTTGCCACGGGCCGTGGCTTCCTTTGCTAGGGTTGCCACAGGCCGTGGCGCCCTCTAGCTAGGGTCGCCACAGGTCGTGGCGCCCTTTACATTGCTGGTTTTGGCTACTGGTGCTACAGATATGATATCTACTCCAATTTTTCTAGTAGTGTAGGGAACACATATTATAAAATGAGGCTATTCTATGTATGGAGAACAGAAGTTCATGCTTAAGGATACTTCATCAAGCCAGTCACGAAACCTTCCACATAACATCACTACCCATTAGATATTTACTTACTTCCTCAGAAACTACACCAGAAGACACTAATTGTAGGGAGTCCACTTAACTTGTAATGTGCAACTTAAGTCTATAGCTTTTATTTGGCAAAATATAAAATAAAATCTATAGCTTTCAAATATTGCCTTCTTATGCTGCGCTTTAATTTTGCTGGTGATAGAAGTTCAAAACATAGAGTGAGTTGCTCAAACATTACACCTGATGAAGATAGAAGTGACGTACAATGCTGCTACAACTCCACAAATCGCACAGCATATTCAGTAAAAAAACAAAAGACAAAAGTGTAGAGTCTGATAGGCTGATAGCTAAATAAACAATAACTGAAAATTATAACTGATTGCAACACTAAGAAACTGCACTATTATGATTCATGTGTCCAGTAGAAAGATGGTATGTACTATGTATAGGCTCAAAAATGAAGGCGCCATACGGCCTCAGATCCACATGACATGTACAGTGAGACCAATTGGACACGAATTGCGAAGAAAGATAGAATAAATACACCAAAAAGATAAAATTTGTGTGTTTCAACCGTAAAAGATCCACAACCCCTATGCGGCTATGCCCTGTTTTGGTTGGAAAGAATGAAAAGAGGAAGGAATGGAACAAACAATTGTGAACATAATTCAAGTAGAAAGAAAGCATGCAAGAGGGAAGGGCAAACGAGGAAGTTTGTATACAAACAAAATTATCTGACAATTAGACGTATCATTTTTCTTTATACAAAAATCGTACACATTAAATACAAGGGAGCTGGTTCTCTTTACGGAAAATTTCTTATACAAAACCTATTCACGGAAATTAAACTGATGGTTACAACCATTGATGGTTTTGGACCAGGACCCTAAATACAAATTTAGGCAGCTCTAAGGGCATATGCACCCCTTAAGTCCATCAATTCATCAATTCATCAATTCAATCAATGGAGTTGATTACTATTCATGCTAGAATCACTTTTTCTCTTATTTTTTATACACCCACATAACTCCATCAATCCATTAATTACTATTCATCAAATATATAATTATATTATATATCATAAATTTAATTTCATCTCTATTATTTAATGGTCCCACAAATAGTATCCAATAATACATTGTTGGATAATTTTAGATTTTTGATAAGATAGTGGATAAATTTAAATTTTTGATAAGATTTTCGTTGAATCACATTATGACACGTGTCATGATCTAGGACGGTTCTACTTTATAATTAAAAAAACCAAATATTATAATTTTGATAACGGCAAACAAAAAAAATAAAAATATAGAGGGGTTGCCACGGGCCGTGGCTTCCTTTGCTAGGGTTGCCACAGGCCGTGGCGCCCTCTAGCTAGGGTCGCCACAGGCCGTGGCGCCCTTTACAAATTGATGGCCATTAATCAGTCCATTAATAATTAAAGGAATGGTTTCTGAATTGATGGAGCATCAATTTTTGATGGAGTGAAAAGTTATGCGGTGCATACTACTTTCTCTCCGCAGAATTGAAAAAGCTGATGAATTAACATTTTCCCCCTCCCGGTGCATATGCTCTAAGTCTCTAAATTGCTGTCACAATAATAACTTCAATTTTTATTAAATTATGCACAGATGCATAATATACTACTTATTTCTAACTCTGCGGGGGATAAGAACCTTGATCTGGTACTTGTGTCAAACTACCCTTTAACTTTGGCCCTTTATGGCTAAATCCCTGAATAACTCGGGGAAATTGATGAAATTTTGCTACTGAATTGTAGAGCTTTTACCCTGGGTTAGAGGGAGCTCTTCCAATAATTCTCAATGGCATAAGCCAAAGAGGGAGTTTGGAAATAGTTTTCAACTAGCAATTGACGCGCTTCAGGTAAACCCTCACTAAACCCTCACTAGCTGTGTCATTGCCCCAAGCGCAAGGACGAGAAGGGCCGGAGCCCTGATATTCTCGTTGCCCTTCTTCCTATTTTAAACTGTTTTTACTGTTCTGTTTTATCTTACATTACTATGTGGTAGAATTGAGCACAATGATAACTAATATGTTGAAAATTACTTATAAGTAAATTATTTGATTTTTTGTATAAGTAAGGAAATTGTGGAGTTAAATTGTGGAATGGTACAAAACAAGTATTTATTTCAATTACTTATTTTAATTTTTGCAATTTTATTTCATAAAAGGTAATATTTTTAGTATTTCATTTGTTTTGTTGATTTCTATACATTATAAATTACTATCTTAAAGCCCATGTTACTTTTTATAGTTGTTATTGTTTTATTTATATTTTAATATTTTATTAATTGCAATTATTAATTTAAAAAAAATAAGTAGACATGTTAAATTATCTAAACTTTTAAAAGTAATTAAAAATATTAAAATTGGTTTTAAAATGATAAGTAAGAATTTGTCCATGATATATTTGGAAGAGTAGGCATTTTAGTAAGGAAAAATAGAGAAGTTAACATTTTTTAGCTTAAAAAGATAATTGCCTTTGATATATATATATAGAGGAAGACTCAATGAGGAACTAATTAAGTTGAGTAACCTGGTAACTTATTTACCGCCATTGAATTACTATGTAACCACCCTCATTATGACACCTATTACAGTACACATCCAACAATGTAGATGAACACATCTGAACATGATATTGCTGTAAAATAAAGTGATTTGTAAATATGTTTTATAATATATAATATCCTTCTTTGTTATGTACATAATTCTACAAATCCCGTTCTGTAAATGAAATCAAATAATATTTAGTATAAGTTTATTTTACATTATTTAAAAATTCAAAACACGAGAATATTAAATATTTATAACAAAGATACAGAACATAAAAAGTATAAGTTACATAATACTAAATATTTATAAGAAAAATAGAAAAATATAAAAATTAATTACAGAACACGTAATAGAATACATAACACAATAATACAATTATCCAGAACACATGAAAATCTTGTTCAGTATGAAAAAATAAAAAAATTTAAAAATTAATTACAAAACACATATATAGAATACATAACACAATAATACGAGTATACATAACACATGAAAATCTTGTTCTTTAAATGAAATTAAATAATGTTTGGTAAAAGTTTATTCAACAATATTTAAAAATAAAAAAAATGCAAAAGTATAAATTACATAATAATATTTATAACAAAAATGCAAAAGTATAAAAAATTAATTACATAAGACAAGCATATAATACATAACACGTGAATAATTACATAACATAATATAAATTTTTTATCAAAAAATAAAAAACGCGAAATAAAAAATCACATCTATAATATAGAAAAAAATATAATTGGTACTCGGAAAAATAATTTTAATAATTTATAATATATTTACATAACATAGTATTTTATACATACTTATTTCAGAAATTTATTTAATTAAAAATAAAGATGAATAAAATGAAAAACAATAATGTCATTAGAATAAAATAATTGTTTTTAAACCTAGAAACACATTACTGGTGGGTATTGGATCGTGTGCGTGCATGATCATCTTATGTAACGTGTTTGAATCTTAACCGTGTCTTTTATCGCTAATCCAAAGGTGGATGTTAAAGTTACTAAGAGCAAGTCCAAGAGCTTACTTATATCATGTCCTAAGCTCAAATATAAGTAATCTAGCAAAAAATGATGCTCCAACAATGTCCTAGTGGTTACCTAAATCACTAGGACATCCATCTCATTACCTATTAATAGGTAACCACTAGCCATTACCTATTCAATTTCCAAGAATAAAAAATTCACTTCTCTCCTTTTTTTACATTTCTTTTCTCTCTCTTTCTTCCACTCTTTTTCTCTCTCTTTTCAAATATATTATTATAATAATAATAGGGAATGGATATGAGTAATATTGTTGGAGTTCCTACAAAAAATCAAGTCCCTAAATCACTAGGACACATTATTATATAATATTTATAAGTAACCAACTAGGACATTGTTGGACTTGCTCTAAGTTACTCAAAACAACGGTTCTTCATAGAGCTCTCCCTATATATATATATATATATATATATATATATATATATATATATATATAGGGCAGGTCTATGTGGGCATCCTGATCGTTAAACAAATATAACTGCATGCACACACACGTTAGCACACACGTTTACCGCTCACATATTACATTGCACAGTGTTACATTACTTAACATTTGATAAAACACAAACAACACTCAAACATAAAATATTTTTGGATTGAAAAATATATTTATTTAATGATATTGAAAATAATTTCATGAATAAAAAAAATACATTTATGCAATTATGAGAAATGATAGTTTTTTTTAATAAAAAATTATATTAGTTATCAATAAATATGTTCTACAAATAAATTATGAAAACTAGACTTTAAAAAATTAAACAATTTTTGTAAAATAATAAAATTTAAAATAAAAAATATTATTTTGTGATATAAAAATATAAGACACATATAAAGGATTAAAAATAAAAAGTTAAAAAGTACATAACATAATTAAGAAAGAGTGTTCTGTATTAAGTAAAGAAAATAGTGTTCAGTATTTTTTTTATTTCAGAAAATATTAGTGTTCTGTAAATTTAAAAGAATAAAAAATGGGTTATGTAAAAAAAACTATGATTTATATGTTATGTAAATTTATTGTGTTCCACAAAAATAACACTTTTTAATAGTTTTATGTTACGTAAAGTACAGAACATAGTGCTCTGTATTATTTTTCTTTCAGGAAATAATAGTGTTCTGTAAAATTAAAAGAATAAAAAATGGGTTTTGTAAAAGATAAAACCTATTATTTAAAAATCCTGTAAATAATAATATTTTTTAAAAATATAATATGATTTAATTAATATTATCTTATGTTTATAATTTGTGATTATTTATAAATGAAAAAAAGGTGTATATGACGATTATGATAAAACACCTCTCCTATATGCATACTAGGTTAAGTTTATCAGACAAGTTAAAACAACAGAACTTGATGATTTGTTTTTTAAACGGACGTTATGTACATGTGTCACCATGTAGTTGAGTTCCTCAGTTACTCAAAAAAAGAAGTTCCTCACTGATCCATCCTCTATATATATATATATATATATATATATATCTCGACCAATTAGACCTTCATGCATGGTAAAGCTAATTATTTTATGATTATTTTGATGACATAAACATCAAGCTTTCAGAGCTTTTAAAGAACATTTTTAAACATCGTTAGTAAAGACTTGTTAAGAATTGAGCAAGATATGACAATGATTAGAGAAAAGAAAGAAGGAATGATGGCCCAACTATCTGTGTCTTGCATAGAAAGAAATGCATTACAAATTTGAGTACAAATGAATATAACTGTGTCTTTTCTCCTCTAGTTGAGCACTACTCTGAAAATGTTTACTGATACACCCTTGCACAAGGTGTCACTAGAAGTGGGGACCAAGATACTACAGCTTAGACCCCACACATTCCTAATTACTCAATACTCACTACATTGTATAAACCTACATAAAAATACAGAGGAGTAGAGCTATTTATTCAAGTACCATGATAAATGTAGCTTCAAGATCATTGAGTTCCTTGTTACCACCCCTCATTCCCTCAAGTGGAGTGGAATGATGAGCTGAGACTCCAAACTTGTCGAGTAAGTAGTGGAGTGGAATTATGCGATAAACATCTCACATTAATAAGGTATATGTTTATCAGTGTTCTGGGACGTCTTGCATAAATACAAGAGCTCCCTTCATTTTGTAACCATTTCAGTCACAAAATTCATACTTGTAGTCTAAAACTTTGAAATACAAACGATGTATTTGTAAAGACCACACTCATTCATTAAATTTTAAACTCCAAATGTAAGTCGAGTAACTCCTAATTCATATTTGTGCTCAGTCTTTTAGATATTTCAAATTTGGACCAAATATCATATGTTCAATTGGACATCCTATCATTTTAACCAAAACTGTGAAAACACATACATACATCCAAAAACTTTTTGTATCTTGAATGCATATTGTACCAAATATATATACAAACCAATGAATTTTACGTTCAAATTAAATTTCCTATAAAAATTGAAAAATGGCACCTAGCAATATTATTCTGAAAATAAAATATTGGTTGCAACTTGTTCATTAGAATGCACGCAAGATGCACCAGATAGAGAAAAGCTTGTGTTATTGGCCGATATTAGCCTACACATGCTGTCACATTTAACTTCTGCAACCACATTTTTAAGTAACTTGCCTGGTTCCGAAGGCAAGTTCATATCTCAGGATTGTCCAGGGCACATATGATATTGTGTGAGGGTGGGATTGTAGCACTGCAACATGTTCTTTTTTGCTTTCTATACTCGGAATGGTAAGTATCAGTGTTTTGTGTGATATAGGAAGGTTATCTACACACAATTTCTACGGACTTTAATGAACATATGTGATTGCTCATATTAGTGACAACATTGTGCTAAAACTTAGCCAATTCAGTGTTGTTTTGGCCTGAACTCATTGCTGAACAAAATTTTTACTCTTACTACCTACTAACTGTATTTTGTATAGTCAAAGCAACACGAAACCAAATGATTGGTTATTCTTTATTCGCTCTATAATTCAGTGTCATGGTTCATCACTTTGTTACCAGTATCAATTTATACGCAAACTTTTGTACCTTTTTCGTAAGCAATGTTAAAATCCTTAAGGCTCCGTTATGTTTTCAACATACCATTGATGTTGCTCCTTTACCAAACCAAGAAAACAATACTTTTTAAAGTAAAAAAACATGAACAATACATTTATTAAAACAGGAAACTGAGTGACAACATTATAATACATAAATGAGAAAAAACAGCTACTGCTAACAAAACAAACAGACCTAGCTGCGGATCTAACCACCAAATCCGTAGAGAGTCCTACCCTGCCTCTTGAGAGCATAAAACACATCCATAACCGTCATGGTCTTTTCCTCCTAGCATGCTCGGTATAAGTTTTTGCATCACGAATTATACTTATTTTTGAACAAGGCACCCAAATTTTTTAACCGGCCCTGATCGTCATGTGTAATAATATTTATTATGTTTATGTAGCGAAGAATCATTTTAAGAGCTATCCATAGTAGGCTAGGAGCACTTTAGAAAAACAACTTTTGAGTTGTAATCATTTATGTTGACCGGTACTTATATGCATATCTTTTTATTCTTTTCTTTTTGTATATGACATAGACGCAGATTTCACATACTTAGATCTCCGAAAATAGTTTTTATGTTATGACACTTTTTCATTGGTGAAAGAACGAGGAGATAGCGGTTAAAAGTCTACAATTTATAAATTTAAGTTTAATACCCACCCATGTAAAAAACTACCGTGATAGCACTCACCAAAAATCTTGGGGAGATTCCTCACTTACATCCACGCATATTTTGTATCTTTATACAACTTGAAATCAGTTCTCTTGATCGTTGCAATAGCATCCATAATAAAATGAAATAGTAACCAATTCAATTTAATCTTTAAATTGTGCACAGAAGATGGCTGGATATGCTTTTAAGTAAGTGAAAGCAACCACAACTTTTAGCTTTGTATATCTAAAGCTGATGAAATTTTGTTACTGAATTGCAGAGCTTTTACCCTGGGTTAGAGGGAGCTCTTCCAATAATTCTCAATGGCATGAGCCAAAGAGGGAGTTTGGACATAGTTTTCAACTAGCAATTGACGCGCTTCAGGTAAACCCTCACTAGCTGCGTAATTGCCCCAAGCGCAAGGACGAGAAGGGCCGAGACCCTGATATTCGTGGTGCCCTTCTTCCTATTTTATACCGTTTTTACTGTTATGTTTTCTTTTACATTACGATGTGGTAGAATTGAGTACAACAATTTTAAGCCTGGGTTGTTCTTTGGATTCTAGAAGTGTCAATATTTAGGTCCTAACAGGACTATACGATGTGTTTTTTGTGATAATTAATTTATATGTTGAAAATTACTTATAAGTAAATTATTTGATTTTTTGTATAATAAGTAAGGAAATTGAGGGGTTAAATTCTGGAATGTACAAAACAATTCATCAATTAACCATAGCCCTAAGATGTTCTAACCAAAACTCGTTCGGAGTTTGTTTGTAATAATCGATTATCTAGCTCTACCGAGTGTTGTCAATGTCAGACGTTCCTCCAGAAATAATCAACATAATCTTCTCACACTAACCGGTTAAATCACTTGTCAGATTCAGGTGCGTATCAAAACCGTTTCTTGCCCTAATTGACTCCCCTTATTTTATCAAATATCACCTCAATCAATCTCTCGTATCCAACTCCCACCACACTATTATAAGTGTAATATAATCTACTCTAATGACTTTGAATCCGATCAACACACTTTACTGAGTCAACTTGCTACTAATATTACAGGCTCTTGTAACGGATTATTATTATGTTTGTTATTTGGTGAGAAAATCTATTTGTTTAATCCAGCGACTAGGGTTTCTTCTTTCCGTATAATTTCGCTTGTAGCCATTTTAAAGATGAGCTTCTTGTTTGCACTAGGGTAGGTGCAACTTTTGTATAGTGGAGACTGGAGATGGTGAGCAGTGATACACTAATCTTTGCAAATCAGTGGAGAATGGAGATGGTGAACTGTAAGTGGATTTTCCACTGTTACATTATTTATGTCGAAAAATATTATTTGTTTTTTTGTCTATATTGATTTGAGTTTTAATTATATAGTCAATTTGAATGTGAGTGTTAATGCTTGTATTACTGATTTGATTTACTCTTGTTGCCTTTTTTTTGCTAGAGTCTACATTACTTGTTTGTACATAGCTATTGGTGATTAGATTTTAAATTTTAGAGGATTAATAGAGAAGCAGATATTGTTTGAAATGCAAAAAGTAACGTTTTAAAGCGGTCAAAATGGGTGAGTTTAAAAAGAAGTGGATAAAGTAACTGGGTGGAGTTTTTTGCCCAAGTGATAGGCCAAGTATGAGTAAGGCGGATGATAATTGATAAAAGATTTAAAGGGGCTTTAAAATTTATGAGCCGAAGATCTAATGGTTTTGTTTTTAGTTAGAAATACATAGATCCATCTGGCACATAGACAAGATGACCAAAAATTCATTCCAAATCAGCTCTAATAACCAAGGTTAGAATTTTTAATGATTCTAGAAATTAAATGTGTTATTGTGCCAACAACATGCAACTTAGTTGTGTTTATAAAATGAAGGCTGTCTGATTAGTCGTGTCTTCTTTATTTTAAATCAAATCATAAATTAAATACCTAGCTTAATACGACTGTTGTGCTGCCAATGATTGGTCCACTGAAGAGCAACAAAAAGCACAGCTGCGGCTGTCCCACCGGGGAAGGCAACCTTTCCAAGACCCTAGCTACTAATTGGGAGAAAGAGCTTAATCAGTGTTTTCCTGCATCTTATATGCTGAGTGTACCAAATATACAAACCTACAAAAGAAACTCACAATAATTTACAGTACTGGCTGCAGCCTGCAGTACTTCACACAGCACATAAGAATGTTGGCCAGATGCAGTTATAGAGAAAAGCTTGTGTTATTGGCCTGCTTGTCCTACATCTATGTCAGTTTGATATTCTGTGACCAGTCTCAAAAAACATGTTCAGAGTCCAACATATGGGATCATTGATATCTCTACAGGATGGGATCAGAGGAGCAGTTCAACATGATTATCAGTGGAATGACTTGCCCAAACATGTTCAGAGTTCCACTTTCCTTGAACTACTAAGTTTGATAACTCTGGGATGTTTCTATATGCAATTGCTCTAATATGATGGTGCCTACAAACTTTAATAGAGCATATGCAATTGCTCATGGAAGTGACCGCATTGTACTCATCACAGGGCCAATTCAGTGTTGTTGTGGTCAACCTATTGTGTCCAGAACTTGTTGTGTAGAATCTTTTTTAAGTATGGAAACTGTAAAGTGGGAAGGCTATTTACAAATGATTTCTACAGACTTTTGTGGATTATATGTGATAACCAGGTCTATTTTATTTCATTCTGCACTCATCTTCCGCACATAGAAGTTATAATTAATTCATATTATATTGTTGGAAATGAAGATTCGCGAATCTGCCATTGAATTTGCTCACTTTGATAAACCACAAATTACAGTATGTTATTAAGTAAAACTTGGAACAATCATAGTAATCTGAGTGTCAATAGAATAAAAACATAGTCGAGAAACACAAGATCTACAATTCACTACTAAACAAACACTAATCTGTCGAATCTAACCACTGAATCCGTAAAGAGTCCTGCCCTGCCTCTTAAGAGCATAAACAACATCCATAGCAGTGACAGTCTTCCTACTTGCGTGCTCTGTATAAGTAACCGCATCACAAATAACATTCTCCAAGAAGATCTTAAGCACACCGCGAGTCTCTTTGTATAAGGTACATCGAGGCATATTTTGTATATACAACTTGAAATCAATTATCTAGATTGTTGCAATAGCATCCATAATAAATTTTAATAGTAACCAATTCAATTTGCATAACCAGATTCAAATTCTGGCGTCACCATTTCTTTATACTAAACGAAAATTGTCAACAACACATACACAGTCAGGCAGCTCTAAGTCTTCAACATGCTATAACATCAATTTTCATTAAATTATGCACAGAATACTAATACACTACAGAAATTAAGAATTTCTAACTCTGCAGAAGATAAGAACCATGATCTGTAATGGTACCTTTAATGATATTTAGATTCAAAAAACCGCTGGATCACAACTTTAGCCTTATATGGCTAAAGCCCTGATATTAAGGAACACAGGGGAGTTGATGAAATTTTGCAACTGAATTGCAGAGCTTTTACCCTGGGTTAGAGGGAGCTCTTCCAAAAATTCTCAATGACATAGGCCAAAGAGGGAGTGTGGAAATAGTTTTCAACTAGCAATTGACGCGCCTCGGGTTTAACCTCACTAGCTGCGTCATTGCCCCAAGCGCAAGGACAAGCAGGGCCAGAGCCCTGACAATCTTACTGCCCTTCTTCCTATTTTAAACTGTTTTTTCTGACATGTGTTCTCTTACATGGTGATGTGGTAGAATTGAGTACAACGATTTTTTTTTATAATAAGTTAGGTAATTGTGGAATTAAATTTAATTTCTGGAATGTGCAAAACAAGTATTTATTTCAATTACTTATTTTTATTTTTGCAATTTTGTTTCATAAAATAAATTGTATTTTTATTAAAGGTAAGTTTTAGTTTAACGCGGGGTCCGGGAAGAGTGAGATTTACGCAGCTTACTCTCAACACAAGAAGAATGAGGACGAGGTTTTCATAAAGACCCTCATCTTGTGTGTACACATGGGTATGATACGTTAAAAGTGAAAAGTAACGATATATCACATTCTTGATAAGAATCAAGTAAGCAATTTCAAACAAATATAAATTTGATCACATAATTTGAAAAATGGTCGAGAGAATACCTTAGCCCATAATTTCTTTCACATGGGATTTACCTAGACTTGTCTGCCTACAAAACAAAATTACTGCAACTTATAAACACAAGCAAGAAAGGGGAGTCCGAATCTAATTGGAAAACCGATTAAAGATTGTTTGTTTTCGAGTTATACTGCAACATCTAAATGTATTGATGATAGACTATATAAATAAAATATATGTTGCTGCACGAGACGATGTGGTAAGATTAAATATATTAAATTTGAACAAGCTCTTTAACTCCCTTAGAAGTATTTTTCTAATGATCTGGTAAAATTCATGTTGCATCGATCAGGCATAATCCTGTAAATCCATGTTTCCTAGTGTAAAGATGAAAAAAGAGGAGATTGTCTTATGTAAGCAATTTGCACTAATCTATCTATCTATTATCTATTATCTATCTATCTTCTATCTATCTATCTATCTATTACATATGCCAACACAAGGGCAAAAGTTGCCAATTAAATGGCCGCGAAATTACCGTTTTACCCTTTTTTTTTGAAAAATAACAAAAATGCCACTTGTATATTATTATACAAAAAGTTTTTAATAGATGTGTTACTACAGAGATTCGAACCTCCAACCTCCTTCCAAGATATCCATGGGCTTAACCACTATGCTACATGTCTTTTTGTGTTTTTTTCAAAAAACTTATTAGATAACCCACGTCTTTTATCTCTTATATTATTTTTTTTACTTTGATGTTTGAATAAATAAAATGTTGGTTTGAATTATTTATATAAATTTGTTTTTCTTTTTTCCTTTTCAGCGAAATTACCGTTTTACCCTCTCTTTTTTTAAAAAATAACAAAAATGTCACTCGTATATTATTATACAAAAATTTTTAATAGATGTGTTACTACAAAGATTTGAACCTCCAACCTCCTTCCAAAATATCCATGGGCTTAACCACTATGCTACATGTCTTTTTGAGTTTACTTCAAAAAACTTATTAGATAACCCACGTCTTTTATCTCTTATATTATTTTTTTTTACTTTGATGTTTGAATAAATAAAATGTTGGTTTGAATTATTTATATAAATTTGTTTTTCTTTTTTCCGTTTCATGCCACTCGTATATTATTATACAAAAAAAATTTAATAGATGTGTTACTACAAAGATTCGAACCTCCAACCTCCTACCAAGATATCCATGGGCTTAACCATTATACTACATGCCTTTTTCAGTTTATTTCAAAAAAATTTATTAGATAACCCACGTCTTTTATCTCTTATATTTTTTTTTGCTTTGATGTTTGAATAAATAAAATGTTGGTTTGAATTATTTATATAAATTTGTTTTTCTTTTTTCCTTTTCGTAATTTTATATATCTATATATTCAATCACTATATATTATTGCAGTTGTATGTTTTCAATTTAATATATATTAATTATGTTGATTATAATTCATAATTTATATTATACTTTATTTGAATTAAATTAATTATTCATGCATAAAATATACTATTAAAATTCGATCTAATATAAGAAATATTATACACATTATATCTCTCATTATTAGTTATTTCTATAATTTTTAAATTAAGAACATTAGCATTCAAATTATACAAAAAATTTGTTTTCCTACTATGTTCGTCGCATCCATTTCTTAACAATTTTCTTTTCCAGAATGTATTGTTCATTTGTTAACATTTTCTAAAGTAACATGTCATTCTTTATTAACTTATCTATATATTTTTTTTCACCTTTCTAACCCCTCCCCTTCAACCCCAGTGACGTTCGTGTCAAAAATCGGGGTGAGTTTTTAAAATATAGGATATTACATAGTATATAATTACATAATGATCAGTCAGACTGTTAGTAGACGATAAAGTTTGGGAAAATTGAAAATTACAAATTTTGAAAATAGAATTTCAAATTTTATTCCAAAAATTATTGTACGATGTTAAAAAAAAGTATAATCTTTCATAATAATAATAGAACTTTATATAATACATTAAATTGATTCGTAATGTCATATAATCATTTTGATAAAATGAAATTCTAAATAGGGTTTGTGGGTCCTTAACGACATCCTCTACAACATATACAATATTTTTTATATTAGGTCGAATTTCAATAGTATATTTTATGTATGAATAATTAGTTTAATTCAAATAAAGTATAATAAAGATATATAATATAAAAGTATGAATTTTAAACAACATAATTAATATATATTTAATAAAAAACATACAACTGTAATAAAATTCAGTGATTGAATATATAGGTAAATAAAATTACAAAAAGAAGCCTTCGGGCCTGTAGATGAGTTGGTGAGAGCACTGGTTATTGACCAAAGCATTCAAGGTTTGATTCATGGGAGCGTGGGGAATTCTTCCTGCACTCTAGGGTCTGGCGTGATACCGGTTGGGGTGTCCGGAAAATAAAAATTTTGACCAAAATTACGAAAAGATGAAAAGAAAAACTGATTTATATAAATAATACAAACCAATATTTTATTTATTTAAACATCAAAGTAAAAATAATATAAGAGAAGAGAAAAAAGACGTGGATTATCTAATAATATTTTTGAAGTAAACTCAAATAGGCATGTAGAACAGTGGTTAAACCCATGAACATCTTAAAAGGAGGTTGGAGGTTTGTTTCTTTGTACTAACAACTATTAATATATTTTTGCAAAATAATATATGAGTGACATTTTTGTGACGACCATTTAATTAGAAATTTTTTCCCTTGTGTTGAGGTTTAATATATAGTAATAAATTGGATTAAAATGTGTAACTGTAAAACGATATTCCAAACACATTCTTAATGCATTTACTAAGTGTGTTAATATAATTTAATATAAAGATGAACACATGAGAGGAGTTCAGAATCAGTTCCCAAGTAAAAAACCAAAAACAAATATGTGACATGAATACTCCAAACTGTAATAGATGTTCATCTCCCAAGGTGTATATCACAAACTTGGGTGATGTGAGGGTGTGCAAAGATGCGTCGGCCTTCAGCTTCTTTTTAAAATCCTCTATCTCATTCATGCATGTTCGATTATATTACAACAACATTGCATGCATATAACCTATTCATAACCTAGATTGAAAAAAAAAAAAAACCAATCAATTCTCGAAAAACATATAACAACCGCTCTCTAACGCAAATTACCAATCTACAAACTATCATTTCTCTGACACACAAAACACAGGTAAACCTGCTTATAATCGCAAGAAGAACAATAGTAAATTCGTGCTTCAAATTCTACATTATTTCAATCTGGTCTCAAAATCAATAATAGTCACTATAAACAAGTCTTAGAGCCTTGGCATAGTTACGTTTGTGATTGAAAGTAATTACACTATTCGCCAAAAAAATTCTTTACTCCTCACTATGCATGAACCATACTTCTCATTTTACGCTCTCAAACTTAACACTACACAATCCTTAATCTAATAAATCGATCACGACCAACTTTTTCATGATAAAAATTATTGACATCTCTATGCATGCCCGTGCCTTGCACGGGCTGTTACGCTAGTTACTATATATAATAGGCCAACACAAGGGCAAAGTTTACCATTTTAATGCTTGTGAAGTTACGATTTTACCCCTATTTTTTGAAAAATAACAAAAATACCATTGTTATATTATTATACAAAAATATGTTAATATTTGTTATTGTAGAGAATCGTACCCCCAACCTCCTTCTAAGAAGTCCAAAGCCTATCCACTATGCTACATTGCTTTTTGAGTTTACTTTAAAGATTTTATTAGATAAGTCACATTATTTTCTCTAATTCTATATTCTTTTTTTTATTTTGAACCTTTGAGTAAATAAAATATTAGTCCATATTATTTATATAAATTTGTATTTTTTATTTACGTTATTATATATATATAGGTAAATCCATCTCTCTACTTATATATATTAAATGGCGTCTAAGGACAAATTGAGCCCAAAAAATGGCTGTGAAATTACAATTTTACCCTTATTTGTTGAAAAATCACAAAAATGCCACTTTCTATAAGTTATGCTAAAAATTAATTAATTTGTGTTCTCATAAAGAATCGAACCCTTAACTTCATTTTAGCAATTTCATGTCTTAACCACTATGCTAAGTTAACTTTTGATTTGTAATTTAGAATTCCTATTAGGTAAATCACATTATCTCCTTTTATTATTTTCATAATTTAAATTTTAAGTATATAGAACGTTGACTTATATTATTTATATACCATTATGTTTGTTTTTGTAGTTTTGTATATAACTACATATCCGATCATGTTTGTAAATTTTTTATTATACATGTTTCTTTTCAATGAAAAAATACCAATTATATTGTTAATTGATATAATTTATATTTATTTGAACTGGTCAAGTATTTATATATAAAATATAATAATAATATTTGATCTAATATAAATTACATATTAGATACAAGGATCTCATTATTCGTTAGTTAATATTTTTAAAATTAAGAAAGTTAGCGTTGATATTTTTCATTAAATTATGAAATAATTATTATACAATTTGTTCGTCTCATTCATTTGTTAACAGTTTTATTTTTGAAATGTACACTCCTTTATTTTTATCTTTCCAAAATACATATTATTCTTTACAACTTTAATAAATCTCACATGTCACTAATTTGTCCATTTTTTTATCATTCCTTCACCGTTCACATCTTTCACAAAAATTTGATTTATGACACGAAAATTTAGTGTTTGATTTAATTTTTGATGCATGAAATTAAACGAACACGAAAATAAATGATAAAAACGTAAAATGTCTTATTGACATGTATTGTAGACTTTGTGATTATACAATAACCGCTCATATATATTATCTATACTTCCGCCAAAAAAATCTTAACTCACAATTTTTATTTAAGGGGTTGTCATTAACCAAAATGTTGGTGATAAGACCCCTCTTTACTGTTTTCTTTTGATTTTGTTTTCGATTTGTATAGGTCTCTCTCATTATTGAGAGTTTTAGTACCCCGTTTAGTGGATTTTCTCTACCCATTCTTCGGGTTTGTTCTCTTTCCTTGTGAGAGTTTGATTTGTTTTAGTATCCGAGATCGTAGATCTGTAGGATTTATAATAGTGGTTCATTGATTTGGATTGTATGGAGTCACAATTACGATTAATTGTTCGAATACGTATGGACGAATTAGATATATATATATATATATATATATATATATTGCACGACTACAACAGATTATTAGATTGTCTCTCTAAAAAGGCTGCAAACTTCAGCGATATGAACGAGTGATGTGCTACAATGAATGATTTCCTCAACAATCATAGTTCGGGGGTGAAGAAAATTCTGATTTGATCTATTTTATTACGTGTTTGTTCTATTTTGATTATTTTTGTAGATGTCGTATGACCGTTTATTAATGAATTACTTGATTATCAAAAAAAAAATATTATGTATAAGATATAAAAAATTAAGAAAATTTGTAATATATCTTAATATATAATCTCACATACATGATTATCTTTTTTACAAATATACTTTTATTATATTAAAATCACATGAGTTTACAAACATCTATGTTATACACGAACAATTATGCTACAATAATTATTTATGTTACACTTAATTGATCATTTTAATAAATTTCTTTTCACGACATTGGAAATTTAATTATTATTTAAGAAATTAATAATAATAATAATCATGTCATTTTAATAAATTTCGTTTCACGACATTGTAAATTTAATTATTATTTAAGAAATTAATAATAATAATAATCATGTAATTATTATCGTATAAATATATTGATCCAACTTTTTAAACCTGATCAAATTATAAAATATTTGGTTCATGAAAACGGCATACAATATTATAAAATTAATTTACAAATATAAAATAAAGTTGAAATACTATAATTTACCATATATTTAATTATAAAATTATTTCGAAGATGCTGATTTGTGCGAAAATTATTTTCTTATATGAACAGGCCCGTGCATCGCACGGGCTTCTACGCTAGTTATATATATAATAGAGCAACCAGGGGGTTGCTTGAGACAATTTAATTACTGTGAAATTACCAAATTACCCCTACTTATTATATTAATGATAAAAAAGTTGTTTCTAATGGGAGTCAAACCCTTGACCTCTAAATTAGAGAGAACACTTCTAACCACTATGCTAAACATCAATTTTGGTTATATCATAAAACTCTTTATTAATATGTGCAAATACTCAATATGTTATATTCTATTTTGGTCTCTTCTTGTAATCTACTTGGTAAGGTAGATAATCTATTTTCACAAGTGCCTTAAAATTATATATTTGACCATATTAGAGAAAAACTCATGCGAAATAGATATACAAAATGTTATAAATTGAAATTGGTCCATTGGAAAAAGAATTATATTAATATTTTTATATTGTAAATCATGTTTATTTGCAATAAGTATATATTTGCTCAGATTATATATACTATTAGATTACAAATCATATATACAATCAATATATATATCTATTTATATATATAATAGAGCAACTAGGGGGTTCAATGAGTCAATTTATTCAAGTTAAATTACCAAAATACCCTTCTAAATTATATTTTAATTATACATGTATTAATTACAATTAATACTCATCTACTTTAATATGCGTACATTAATTGTGTCCAACTCATTATTGCATATCATTGATATTTATTATTACTTCAATATTTAATATTAATAATTTATGACTATATATTATTTTTTATAGAAAATATTAAAACTTTTAAACATTAAATAAATTGTGACAATGATGATTGATAATTGTTAATTGAAAGACATTAACAACTAATTTAGAGCTTCATTCACTATTGCAAAGTGATGCATATGAAATATTATTTTGCTAAATTAAAAAAAAAACTATTGACCTTATTGCATATTTCGTATCTAGGTTCGCTATTTGGTTCATTATATTTATTTGCTTATATAGCAGACGGTTTAGGGAGATCAAAAGTAATTATAGACCAAATAAATGATGATAAAAAATAATGAATATGACGAGTGGACAATGAATATCAATCAAATAAGGAATTTGGATACGGAAGATGTAATAATAAGGCAATGGGTTTGTTTTTCGAAGTTAGCAAAATATGATTTGATCAGCATATCAAATCTTATTTTGCTAAATTGAAAAAAACAAACTATTGGCCTTATTGCATATTTCGTATTCAGGTTCGCTATTTGGTTTATTACATTTATTTGCTTATATAGTAAACAGTTCAGGAAGATCAAAAGTAATTATAGACCAAATAAATGATGATAAAAAATAATGGATATGGTGAGTGAACAATGAATATCAACCAAATAAGAAAATTGGATACGGAAGATGTAATAATAAGGCTAATAGGTTTATTTTTTGAAGTTAGCAAAATATGATTCAATCTGCGTCACTTTACAATAGCCAACGAGAATATTTTGTACCATATCAAATAATTATTTTTATAAATTTAGTATATCTTAAACAATAAGCTATATATCAAACAAATGTTATAGAAATATTGTACCAAATTGTTTTACTAACTACTTCAAACAGGTTAAATACTATTTTGTTTTTTATAAAGTTACACGACGGTTGCAAAATAAGTCACACTCATTTAAAATTGTTCAATCTCCCGTAATTACAAGACTGCAAGCACTTCAAAATTACAGGTCTTACTTATATTGTACGTCGTTATTAGATATGATCTTTTTCAATAAAAAAAAGATTTCATTCGCAACAAAACCTATAATACATTTCACATGCATGCATATATTTACATGATTAAATATATATGACCTTTTCTAACAAAAATTGATCCCACTTACAACAAAACATATATTATATTTAATAAATCGGCTTATCATTTTATAACAGAAGAATGGAGAACATACCCGTGCCTCGCACGGGTTATAAAGCTAGTTTATTGAAATGCATGAACTGATGTTACAAAGCAATACTAAATTTTTTTATTTTACATAGGATGGTACGGATAAATATCATATTTAATTTATAAACTAAAGAAGTTAATAGTTCTTACCTTCCCTAATAAATAAGTATTTATCTTTGTAGTGACGAACCTATTATCTCGTTTCTGCCTCATCGTAGACATCAGTTTCTTTAACGTCTTATGTCTAGATAAACCTTTAACATCGTATATAGTTTTCGATGTTGGAAAGTCCTTTCACATTGCTGGTTTTGGCTACTGGTGCTACAGATATGATATCTACTCCAATTTTTCTAGTAGTGTAGGGAACACATATTATAAAATGAGGCTATTCTATGTATGGAGAACAGAAGTTCATGCTTAAGGATACTTCATCAAGCCAGTCACGAAACCTTCCACATAACATCACTACCCATTAGATATTTACTTACTTCCTCAGAAACTACACCAGAAGACACTAATTGTAGGGAGTCCACTTAACTTGTAATGTGCAACTTAAGTCTATAGCTTTTATTTGGCAAAATATAAAATAAAATCTATAGCTTTCAAATATTGCCTTCTTATGCTGCGCTTTAATTTTGCTGGTGATAGAAGTTCAAAACATAGAGTGAGTTGCTCAAACATTACACCTGATGAAGATAGAAGTGACGTACAATGCTGCTACAACTCCACAAATCGCACAGCATATTCAGTAAAAAAACAAAAGACAAAAGTGTAGAGTCTGATAGGCTGATAGCTAAATAAACAATAACTGAAAATTATAACTGATTGCAACACTAAGAAACTGCACTATTATGATTCATGTGTCCAGTAGAAAGATGGTATGTACTATGTATAGGCTCAAAAATGAAGGCGCCATACGGCCTCAGATCCACATGACATGTACAGTGAGACCAATTGGACACGAATTGCGAAGAAAGATAGAATAAATACACCAAAAAGATAAAATTTGTGTGTTTCAACCGTAAAAGATCCACAACCCCTATGCGGCTATGCCCTGTTTTGGTTGGAAAGAATGAAAAGAGGAAGGAATGGAACAAACAATTGTGAACATAATTCAAGTAGAAAGAAAGCATGCAAGAGGGAAGGGCAAACGAGGAAGTTTGTATACAAACAAAATTATCTGACAATTAGACGTATCATTTTTCTTTATACAAAAATCGTACACATTAAATACAAGGGAGCTGGTTCTCTTTACGGAAAATTTCTTATACAAAACAAGGACCCTAAATACAAATTTAGGCAGCTCTAAGTCTCTAAATTGCTGTCACAATAATAACTTCAATTTTTATTAAATTATGCACAGATGCATAATATACTACTTATTTCCAACTCTGCGGGGGATAAGAACCTTGATCTGGTACTTGTATCAAACTACCCTTTAACTTTGGCCCTTTATGGCTAAAGCCCTGAATAACTCGGGGAAATTGATGAAATTTTGCTACTGAATTGTAGAGCTTTTACCCTGGGTTAGAGGGAGCTCTTCCAATAATTCTCAATGGCATGAGCCAAAGAGGGAGTTTGGAAATAGTTTTCAACTAGCAATTGACGCGCTTCAGGTAAACCCTCACTAGCTGTGTCATTGCCCCAAGCGCAAGGACGAGAAGGGCCGGAGCCCTGATATTCTCGTTGCCCTTCTTCCTATTTTAAACTGTTTTTACTGTTCTGTTTTATCTTACATTACGATGTGGTAGAATTGAGCACAATGATAACTAATATGTTGAAAATTACTTATAAGTAAATTATTTGATTTTTTGTATAAGTAAGGAAATTGTGGAGTTAAAATGTGGAATGGTACAAAACAAGTATTTATTTCAATTACTTATTTTAATTTTTGCAATTTTATTTCATAAAAGGTAATATTTTTAGTATTTCATTTGTTTTGTTGATTTCTATACATTATAAATTACTATCTTAAAGCCCATGTTACTTTTTATAGTTGTTATTTTTTTTTATATTTTAATATTTTATTAATTGCAATTATTAATTTAAAAAAAATAAGTAGACTTATTAAATTAGCTAAACTTTTAAAAGTAATTAAAAATATTAAAATTGGTTTTAAAATGATAAGTAAGAATTTGTCCATGATATATTTGGAAAAGTAGGGATTTTAGTAAGGAAAAATAGAGAAGTTAACATTTTTTAGCTTAAAAAGATAATTGCCTTTGATATATATATATAGAGGAAGACTCAATGAGGAACTAATTAAGTTGAGTAACCTGGTAACTTATTTACCGCCATTGAATTACTATGTAACCACCCTCTTCAGATTATGACACCTAGTACAGTACACATCCAACAATGTAGATGAACACATCTGAACATGATATTGCTGTAAAATAAAGTGATTTGTAAATATGTTTTATAATATATAATATCCTTCTTTGTTATGTACATAATTCTACAAATCCCGTTCTGTAAATGAAATCAAATAATATTTAGTATAAGTTTATTTTACATTATTTAAAAATTCAAAACACGAGAATATTAAATATTTATAACAAAGATACAGAACATAAAAAGTATAAGTTACATAATACTAAATATTTATAAGAAAAATAGAAAAATATAAAAATTAATTACAGAACACGTAATAGAATACATAACACAATAATACAATTATCCAGAACACATGAAAATCTTGTTCAGTATGAAAAAATAAAAAAATTTAAAAATTAATTACAAAACACATATATAGAATACAGAACACAATAATACGAGTATACATAACACATGAAAATCTTGTTCTTTAAATGAAATTAAATAATGTTTGGTAAAAGTTTATTCAACAATATTTAAAAATAAAAAAAATGCAAAAGTATAAATTACATAATAATATTTATAACAAAAATGCAAAAGTATAAAAAATTAATTACAGAAGACAAGCATATAATACATAACACGTGAATAATTACATAACATAATATAAATTTTTTATCAAAAAATAAAAAACGCGAAATAAAAAATCACATCTATAATATAGAAAAAAATATAATTGGTACTCGGAAAAATAATTTTAATAATTTATAATATATTTACATAACATAGTATTTTATACATACTTATTTCAGAAATTTATTTAATTAAAAATAAAGATGAATAAAATGAAAAACAATAATGTCATTAGAATAAAATAATTGTTTTTAAACCTAGAAACACATTACTGGTGGGTATTGGATCATCTTATGTAACGTGTTTGAATCTTAACCGTGTCTTTTATCGCTAATCCAAAGGTGGATGTTAAAGTTACTAAGTTACTCAAAACAACGGTTCCTCATAGAGCTCTCCATATATATATATATACTAGCATACACGGGCCTTAAAAATAATAAACTAAAAAATTTAATGTGAACGAAAAATATTAAAATAAAATTAAAAATTAATATGATAAATTATAAAATGAGAAACTTAAATATGCATTGGAACATAAAAAAATATAAAAAAAATACAAATGAGGCCGAGGAAGATAAATGAGGTACTATTAATATTATTTTATAATAAAATAATATTAATAATAAGGACAGACAGAAAATCTAACATGTTTTAATTAAAAAAAGTAATTGACCGTGATATTTTTAGAAGTGTTTTAATTATATTAATTGTATTTATTAAAAAAATATTTTGACATGTTAAAATAAGTAAGTTTTTTTAATAAGGACAAATAGAAAAGTTAACATGTTTTAATTAAAAAAAAGTAATTGCACGTAATATTTTTAGATGTGTTTTAATTATATTAATTTTATTTGTTAAAAAAATACGTTCACTTGTTAAAATAGGTAAGTTTTTTTTTAATAATTAAAAGTATTAAAATAGGTTTTAAAATATATAAGCTGCACTTGATATTTTTGGAAAAGAGAGATTTTAATGATAACAAATATAAAAGGTAATATATTTTAATTTAAAGGTAATATATTAAATAGAGTATTAAAATAGGTTTTAAAATAAATAAGTAAGAATTGCACCTCATATTTTTGGAAAAAATAGATTTTAGTAAATAACAAATATAAAAGGTAATATGTTTTAATTTAAAGATAATTATAATAATATTTTTGGAAAAGGAGTAGATTTTGTTAGAAAAAAAATATTTTAATTATAAAAGCCAATCATCTAGTTACTATTTTGGTAACTTGACAATAATACAATTCCATTAAAGATTTGATTTGTAGTAGCTTTCGTTATCCTAAAAAGAAAGAAGTATATTTGTAGCAGTGTATCCTAAATTTAAACAATTAGATCCCACATTTCCATTTTTTTGATTAGATTTCAACATTATTTGATTTTTATGTAGTAAAATATAGTGAAATATTAATGTAGAATAAAACTTTCCCGAATTTTGATTATATTATTAATTTATTAATTAGAAAAAGTACCGAAAACCAAAAATCGACCGTTAACCGAAAACCAAAACTTTCAATGTTTCGGTTTTAATAATATAGTATAGATATATTGACCAATTAGACCTTCATCACATGGTAAAGCTAATTATTTTATGATTGTTTTGATGACATAAACATGAAGCTTTCAGAGCTTTTAAAGAACATTTTTAAACATCGTTCGTAAAGACTTGTTAAGAATTGAGCAAGATATGACAATGATTAGAGAAAAGAAAGAAGGAATGATGGCCCAACTATCTGTGTCTTGCATAGAAAGAAATGCATTACAAATTTGAGTACAAATGAATATAACTGTGTCTTTTCTCCTCTAGTTGAGCACTACTCTGAAAATGTTTACTGATACACCCTTGCACAAGGTGTCACTAGAAGTGGGGACCAAGATACTACAGCTTAGACCCCACACATTCCTAATTACTCAATACTCACTACATTGTATAAACCTACATAAAAATACAGAGGAGTAGAGCTATTTATTCAAGTACCATGATAAATGTAGCTTCAAGATCATTGAGTTCCTTGTTACCACCCCTCATTCCCTCAAGTGGAGTGGAATGCTGAGCTGAGACTCCAAACTTGTCGAGTAAGTAGTGGAGTGGAATTATGCGATAAACATCTCACATTAATAAGGTATATGTTTATCAGTGTTCTGGGACGTCTTGCATAAATACAAGAGCTCCCTTCATTTTGTAACCATTTCAGTCACAAAATTCATACTTGTAGTCTAAAACTTTGAAATAAAAACGATGTATTTGTAAAGACCACACTCATTCAATAAATTTTAAACTCCAAATGTAAGTCGATTAACTCCTAATTCATATTTGTGCTCAGTCTTTTAGATATTTCAAATTTGGACCAAATATCATATGTTCAATTAGACATCCTATCATTTTAACCAAAACTGTGAAAACACATACATACATCCAAAAATTTTCTGTATCTTGAATGCATATTGTACCAAATATATATACAAACCAATGAATTTTACGTTCAAATTAAATTTCCTATAAAAATTGAAAAATGGCACCTAGCAATATTATTCTGAAAATAAAATATTGGTTGCAACTTGTTCATTAGAATGCACGCAAGATGCACCAGATAGAGAAAAGCTTGTGTTATTGGCCGATATTAGTCTACACATGCTGTCAGATTTCACTTATGCAACCACATTTTTAAGTAACTTGCCTGGTTCCGAAGGCAAGTTCATATCTAGGATTGTCCAGGGCGCATATGATATTGTGTGAGGGTGGGATTGTAGCACTGCAAATGTTCTTTTTTGCTTTCTATACTCGGAATGGTAAGTATGGGTGTTTTGTGTGATATAGGAAGGTTATCTACACACAATTTCTACGGACTTTAATGAACATAGGTGATTGCTCATATTAGTGACAACATTTAGCCAATTCAGTGTTGTTTTGGCCTGAACTCATTGCTGAACAAAATTTTTACTCTTACTACCTACTAACTGTATTTTGTATAGTCAAAGCAACACGAAACCAAATGATTGGTTATTCTTTATTCGCTCTATAATTCAGTGTCATGGTTCATCACTTTGTTACCGGTATCAATTTATACACAAACTTTTGTACTTTTTCGTAAGCAATGTTAAAATCCTAAAGGCTCCGTTACGTTTTCAACATACCATTGATATTGCTCCTTTACCAAACCAAGAAAACAGTACTTTTTAAAGTAAAAAAACATGAACAATACATTTATTAAAACAAGAAACTGAGTGACAACATTATAATACTTAAATGAGAAAAAACAGCTACTGCTAACAAAACAAACAGACCTAGCTGCGGATCTAACCACCAAATCCGTAGAGAGTCCTACCCTGCCTCTTGAGAGCATAAAACACATCCATAACAGTCATGGTCTTTTCCTCCTAGTATGCTCGGTATAAGTTTTTGCATCACGAATTATATTTATTTTTGAACCAGGCACCCAAATTTTTTAACTGGCCCTGATCGTCATGTGTAATAATATTTATTATGTTTATGTAGCGAAGAATCATTTTAAGAGCTATCCATAGTAGGCTAGGAGCACTTTAGAAAAACAACTTTTGAGTTGTAATCATTTATGTTGACCGGTACTTGTATGCATATCTTTTTATTCTTTTCTTTTTGTCTATGACATAGACGCAGATTTCACTTACTTAGATCTCCGAAAATAGTTTTTATGTTATGACACTTTCATTGGTGAAAGAACGAGGAGATAGTGGTTAAAAGGCTACAATTTATAAATTTAAGTTATTAAACAGACCCAACCCACCCATGTAAAAAACTACCGTGATAGCACTCACCAAAAATCTTGGGGAGATTCCTCACTTACATCCACGCATATTTTGTATCTTTATACAACTTGAAATCAGTTCTCTTGATCGTTGCAATCAGTGACGGACCTAGAGCATTTTTACAGGAGGGTCCATATATTTAACTAAAATTTTTAAAAAGGAAAAATTCACTGAAATATGAATTTGATACCTAATTCATATTACATATTACATATAGTGTTCTATTTGGTGCGACAAAAGACTAAATTCTACTAAATACTAAGCATCAAAGTCAGGATACTAAGCAAAAGTCAGGCTACTAAGCAAAAGGCAGGCTATTAAGATGGTCAGTGTCCTCCGTTGCGTAAACGTGGTAAATCAATCCTTCGAGTTCTCATGTTTTGATAATGTTGCATAATTACTTCATTGTCGATGCTTATAAAAACATCTTTCTCAACATAACACACTAAACAATCAGTCAAGAAGTCATCTCCCATCTTATTACGCAGATCCATTTTAATGATATTCATGGCAGAAAACACGCGTTCCACAGTAGCCGTTGCAACTGGAAAAACTAAAATCAACTCAATGAGGCGATATACCAAGGGAAAAGTAGTGTGAAATCTCACTTCAACCATCTTTTTCGCAACATCACCAAGATTTTGTAGTTTACAAAATGTCTCATTTTCTCTCATGTCACATTTCCAAATCTTTAATTCTTCTTTGAGCTCCATTCTATCGGATAAAGAAAAGTCTAATGGATATAATTCAGCAAGCCTAAACACTCTCGACTCACTAAAACTTGAGAATAATTTTTTAGGATCAAGGCAGGCTATACACAAGAGTAGTTCTGTACTCGATTCCGAAAAACGATTTCCCATTTCCTGTATAATGTGATCAACAACCTGGTAAAAAATTTCTCCTTTTGTGAACACCTCATTACGAACTCTTCCGTCCCCAAAAAGATAACACCAAAAGCAAAACGCAGCATCATTCTTAAAACTATATTCCAACCATTCCCGATTTGTGAACCATCCTTTTTGAAAACATCTCTTTCTATCCCCAAATTCTGTTCGCGGAAAATCATAAGAAATTGGTTGACAAGGACCTATTTGCACATATTTTCGCCTTATATCATCTCGTTCATTTGGTTCATAGTCATTGATTTTCTTGCGCCTTGCCGGATCACTATTTACATCTTCAGCCACATTAATTCGAGCTCTTTTTTGACTCGGCTCACCAATATTTTGATCATTAGTTCGGGTTTCATTCGAAGGGTTATCCATTTCATTACGTACTACAAATTTATGCATATAGTTTCTGTAAAATAAAGTTCTTAATATTAATTAACATATCAAAAAAAAGGTTTGTGCGGGGAGCAGAGGCCTTACTGATTAAACTAAACACAAATATTTTTAAATTAGCATTTAGAATGTGTAAGGCAAATTAATTGCAAGTTTAATAAGAAAACATACCACGAAGTATTCAACCAAGATCTTTGAATTTGATTATTTGATTTTGTAATTCAACTCTGGGCTCTGGCGTCTTGTGAATTGTGATGTGTGAGAGTCGAGACTATGAGTCTGTGAGTAGTATTGTGTACTCGTGTGTATAAATTGCCCCCTTTTTCTATTATCCTGTAAAACTAAGTTGTTTTTTTTTAAAATCCAGGACCCCCCCCCCCCCCAGGTCCGTCCCTGGTTGCAATAGCATCCATAATAAAATGAAATAGTAACCAATTCAATTTAATCATTAAATTGTGCACAGAAGATGGCTGGATATGCTTTTAAGTAAGTGAAAGCAACCACGACTTTTAGCTTTGCTGATGAATTTTGCTACTTAATTGCAGAGCATTTACCCTGGGTTAGAGGGAGCTCTTCCAATAATTCTCAATGGCATGAGCCAAAGAGGGAGTTTGGACATAGTTTTCAACTAGCAATTGACGCGCTTCAGGTAAACCCTCACTAGCTGCGTAATTGCCCCAAGCGCAAGGACGAGAAGGGCCGAGACCCTGATATTCATGGTGCCCTTCTTCCTATTTTATACCGTTTTTACTGTTATGTTTTCTTTTACATTACGATGTGGTAGAATTGAGTACAACAATTTTAAGCCTGGGTTGTTCTTTGGATTCTAGAAGTGTCAATATTTAGGTCCTAACAGGACTATACGATGTGTTTTTTGTGATAATTAATTTATATGTTGAAAATTACTTATAAGTAAATTATTTGATTTTTTGTATAATAAGTAAGGAAATTGAGGGGTTAAATTCTGGAATGTACAAAACAATTCATCAATTAACCATAGCCCTAAGATGTTCTAACCAAAACTCGTTCGGAGTTTGTTTGTAATAATCGATTATCTAGCTCTACCGAGTGTTGTCAATGTCAGACGTTCCTCCAGAAATAATCAACATAATCTTCTCACACTAACCGGTTAAATCACTTGTCAGATTCAGGTGCGTATCAAAACCGTTTCTTGCCCTAATTGACTCCCCTTATTTTATCAAATATCACCTCAATCAATCTCTCGTATCCAACTCCCACCACACTATTATAAGTGTAATATAATCTACTCTAATGACTTTGAATCCGATCAACACACTTTACTGAGTCAACTTGCTACTAATATTACAGGCTCTTGTAACGGATTATTATTATGTTTGTTATTTGGTGAGAAAATCTATTTGTTTAATCCAGCGACTAGGGTTTCTTCTTTCCGTATAATTTCGCTTGTAGCCATTTTAAAGATGAGCTTCTTGTTTGCACTAGGGTAGGTGCAACTTTTGTATAGTGGAGACTGGAGATGGTGAGCAGTGATACACTAATCTTTGCAAATCAGTGGAGAATGGAGATGGTGAACTGTAAGTGGATTTTCCACTGTTACATTATTTATGTCGAAAAATATTATTTGTTTTTTTGTCTATATTGATTTGAGTTTTAATTATATAGTCAATTTGAATGTGAGTGTTAATGCTTGTATTACTGATTTGATTTACTCTTGTTGCCTTTTTTTTGCTAGAGTCTACATTACTTGTTTGTACATAGCTATTGGTGATTAGATTTTAAATTTTAGAGGATTAATAGAGAAGCAGATATTGTTTGAAATGCAAAAAGTAACGTTTTAAAGCGGTCAAAATGGGTGAGTTTAAAAAGAAGTGGATAAAGTAACTGGGTGGAGTTTTTTGCCCAAGTGATAGGCCAAGTATGAGTAAGGCGGATGATAATTGATAAAAGATTTAAAGGGGCTTTAAAATTTATGAGCCGAAGATCTAATGGTTTTGTTTTTAGTTAGAAATACATAGATCCATCTGGCACATAGACAAGATGACCAAAAATTCATTCCAAATCAGCTCTAATAACCAAGGTTAGAATTTTTAATGATTTTAGAAATTAAATGTGTTATTGTGCCAACAACATGCAATTTAGTTGTGTTTATAAAATGAAGGCTGTGTGATTAGTCGTGTCTTCTTTATTTTAAATCAAATCATAAATTAAATACCTAGCTTAATACGACTGTTGTGCTGCCAATGATTGGTCCACTGAAGAGCAACAAAAAGCACAGCTGCGGCTGTCCCACCGGGGAAGGCAACCTTTCCAAGACCCTAGCTACTAATTGGGAGAAAGAGCTTAATCAGTGTTTTCCTGCATCTTATATGCTGAGTGTACCAAATATACAAACCTACAAAAGAAACTCACAATAATTTACAGTACTGGCTGCAGCCTGCAGTACTTCACACAGCACATAAGAATGTTGGCCAGATGCAGTTATAGAGAAAAGCTTGTGTTATTGGCCTGCTTGTCCTACATCTATGTCAGTTTGATATTCTGTGACCAGTCTCAAAAAACATGTTCAGAGTCCAACATATGGGATCATTGATATCTCTACAGGATGGGATCAGAGGAGCAGTTCAACATGATTATCAGTGGAATGACTTGCCCAAACATGTTCAGAGTTCCACTTTCCTTGAACTACTAAGTTTGATAACTCTGGGATGTTTCTATATGCAATTGCTCTAATATGATGGTGCCTACAAACTTTAATAGAGCATATGCAATTGCTCATGGAAGTGACCGCATTGTACTCATCACAGGGCCAATTCAGTGTTGTTGTGGTCAACCTATTGTGTCCAGAACTTGTTGTGTAGAATCTTTTTTAAGTATGGAAACTGTAAAGTGGGAAGGCTATTTACAAATGATTTCTACAGACTTTTGTGGATTATATGTGATAACCAGGTCTATTTTATTTCATTCTGCACTCATCTTCCGCACATAGAAGTTATAATTAATTCATATTATATTGTTGGAAATGAAGATTCGCGAATCTGCCATTGAATTTGCTCACTTTGATAAACCACAAATTACAGTATGTTATTAAGTAAAACTTGGAACAATCATAGTAATCTGAGTGTCAATAGAATAAAAACATAGTCGAGAAACACAAGATCTACAATTCACTACTAAACAAACACTAATCTGTCGAATCTAACCACTGAATCCGTAAAGAGTCCTGCCCTGCCTCTTAAGAGCATAAACAACATCCATAGCAGTGACAGTCTTCCTACTTGCGTGCTCTGTATAAGTAACCGCATCACAAATAACATTCTCCAAGAAGATCTTAAGCACACCGCGAGTCTCTTTGTATAAGGTACATCGAGGCATATTTTGTATATACAACTTGAAATCAATTATCTAGATTGTTGCAATAGCATCCATAATAAATTTTAATAGTAACCAATTCAATTTGCATAACCAGATTCAAATTCTGGCGTCACCATTTCTTTATACTAAACGAAAATTGTCAACAACACATACACAGTCAGGCAGCTCTAAGTCTTCAACATGCTATAACATCAATTTTCATTAAATTATGCACAGAATACTAATACACTACAGAAATTAAGAATTTCTAACTCTGCAGAAGATAAGAACCATGATCTGTAATGGTACCTTTAATGATATTTAGATTCAAAAAACCGCTGGATCGCAACTTTAGCCTTATATGGCTAAAGCCCTGATATTAAGGAACACAGGGGAGTTGATGAAATTTTGCAACTGAATTGCAGAGCTTTTACCCTGGGTTAGAGGGAGCTCTTCCAAAAATTCTCAATGACATAGGCCAAAGAGGGAGTGTGGAAATAGTTTTCAACTAGCAATTGACGCGCCTCGGGTTTAACCTCACTAGCTGCGTCATTGCCCCAAGCGCAAGGACAAGCAGGGCCAGAGCCCTGACAATCTTACTGCCCTTCTTCCTATTTTAAACTGTTTTTTCTGACATGTGTTCTCTTACATGGTGATGTGGTAGAATTGAGTACAACGATTTTTTTTTATAATAAGTTAGGTAATTGTGGAATTAAATTTAATTTCTGGAATGTGCAAAACAAGTATTTATTTCAATTACTTATTTTTATTTTTGCAATTTTGTTTCATAAAATAAATTGTATTTTTATTAAAGGTAAGTTTTAGTTTAACGCGGGGTCCGGGAAGAGTGAGATTTACGCAGCTTACTCTCAACACAAGAAGAATGAGGACGAGGTTTTCATAAAGACCCTCATCTTGTGTGTACACATGGGTATGATACGTTAAAAGTGAAAAGTAACGATATATCACATTCTTGATAAGAATCAAGTAAGCAATTTCAAACAAATATAAATTTGATCACATAATTTGAAAAATGGTCGAGAGAATACCTTAGCCCATAATTTCTTTCACATGGGATTTACCTAGACTTGTCTGCCTACAAAACAAAATTACTGCAACTTATAAACACAAGCAAGAAAGGGGAGTCCGAATCTAATTGGAAAACCGATTAAAGATTGTTTGTTTTCGAGTTATACTGCAACATCTAAATGTATTGATGATAGACTATATAAATAAAATATATGTTGCTGCACGAGACGATGTGGTAAGATTAAATATATTAAATTTGAACAAGCTCTTTAACTCCCTTAGAAGTATTTTTCTAATGATCTGGTAAAATTCATGTTGCATCGATCAGGCATAATCCTGTAAATCCATGTTTCCTAGTGTAAAGATGAAAAAAGAGGAGATTGTCTTATGTAAGCAATTTGCACTAATCTATCTATCTATTATCTATTATTATATATATAATAGAGCAACCAGGGGGTTGTTTGAGACAATTTAATTACTGTGAAATTACCAAATTACCCCTACTTATTATATTAATGATAAAAAAGTTGTTTTTAATGGGAGTCAAACCCTTGACCTCTAAATTAGAGAGAACACTTCTAACCACTATGCTAAACATCAATTTTGGTTATATCATAAAACTCTTTATTAATATGTGCAAATACTCAATATGTTATATTCTATTTTGGTCTCTTCTTGTAATCTACTTGGTAAGGTAGATAATCTATTTTCACAAGTGCCTTAAAATTATATATTTGACCATATTAGAGAAAAACTCATGCAAAATAGATATACAAAATGTTATAAATTGAAATTGGTCCATTGGAAAAAGAATTATATTAATATTTTTATATTGTAAATCATGTTTATTTGCAATAAGTATATATTTGCTCAGATTATATATACTATTAGATTACAAATCATATATACAATCAATATATATATCTATTATATATATAATAGAGCAACTAGGGGGTTCAATGAGTCAATTTATTCAAGTTAAATTACCAAAATACCCTTCTAAATTATATTTTAATTATACATGTATTAATTACAATTAATACTCATCTACTTTAATATGCGTACATTAATTGTGTCCAACTCATTATTGCATATCATTGATATTTATTATTACTTCAATATTTAATATTAATAATTTATGACTATATATTATTTTTTATAGAAAATATTAAAACTTTTAAACATTAAATAAATTGTGACAATGATGATTGATAATTGTTAATTGAAAGACATTAACAACTAATTTAGAGCTTCATTCACTATTACAAAGTGATGCATATGAAATATTATTTTGCTAAATTAAAAAAAAAAACTATTGACCTTATTGCATATTTCGTATCTAGGTTCGCTATTTGGTTCATTATATTTATTTGCTTATATAACAGACGGTTTAGGGAGATCAAAAGTAATTATAGACCAAATAAATGATGATAAAAAATAATGAATATGACGAGTGGACAATGAATATCAATCAAATAAGGAATTTGGATACGGAAGATGTAATAATAAGGCAATTGGTTTGTTTTTCGAAGTTAGCAAAATATGATTTGATCAGCATATCAAATCTTATTTTGCTAAATTGAAAAAAACAAACTATTGGCCTTATTGCATATTTCGTATTCAGGTTCGATATTTGGTTTATTACATTTATTTGCTTATATAGTAAACAGTTCAGGAAGATCAAAAGTAATTATAGACCAAATAAATGATGATAAAAAATAATGGATATGGTGAGTGAACAATGAATATCAACCAAATAAGAAAATTGGATACGGAAGATGTAATAATAAGGCTAATAGGTTTATTTTTTGAAGTTAGCAAAATATGATTCAATCTGCGTCACTTTACAATAGCCAACGAGAATATTTTGTACCATATCAAATAATTATTTTTATAAATTTAGTATATCTTAAACAATAAGCTATATATCAAACAAATGTTATAGAAATATTGTACCAAATTGTTTTACTAACTACTTCAAACAGGTTAAATACTATTTTGTTTTTTATAAAGTTACACGACGGTTGCAAAATAAGTCACACTCATTTAAAATTGTTCAATCTCCCGTAATTACAAGACTGCAAGCACTTCAAAATTACAGGTCTTACTTATATTGTACGTCGTTATTAGATATGATCTTTTTCAATAAAAAAAAGATTTCATTCGCAACAAAACCTATAATACATTTCACATGCATGCATATATTTACATGATTAAATATATATGACCTTTTCTAACAAAAATTGATCCCACTTACAACAAAACATATATTATATTTAATAAATCGGCTTATCATTTTATAACAGAAGAATGGAGAACATACCCGTGCCTCGCACGGGTTATAAAGCTAGTTTATTGAAATGCATGAACTGATGTTACAAAGCAATACTAAATTTTTTTATTTTACATAGGATGGTACGGATAAATATCATATTTAATTTATAAACTAAAGAAGTTAATAGTTCTGACCTTCCCTAATAAATAAGTATTTATCTTTGTAGTGACGAACCTATTATCTCGTTTCTGCCTCATCGTAGACATCAGTTTCTTTAACGTCTTATGTCTAGATAAACCTTTAACATCGTATATAGTTTTCGATGTTGGAAAGTCCTTTCACATTGCTGGTTTTGGCTACTGGTGCTACAGATATGATATCTACTCCAATTTTTCTAGTAGTGTAGGGAACACATATTATAAAATGAGGCTATTCTATGTATGGAGAACAGAAGTTCATGCTTAAGGATACTTCATCAAGCCAGTCACGAAACCTTCCACATAACATCACTACCCATTAGATATTTACTTACTTCCTCAGAAACTACACCAGAAGACACTAATTGTAGGGAGTCCACTTAACTTGTAATGTGCAACTTAAGTCTATAGCTTTTATTTGGCAAAATATAAAATAAAATCTATAGCTTTCAAATATTGCCTTCTTATGCTGCGCTTTAATTTTGCTGGTGATAGAAGTTCAAAACATAGAGTGAGTTGCTCAAACATTACACCTGATGAAGATAGAAGTGACGTACAATGCTGCTACAACTCCACAAATCGCACAGCATATTCAGTAAAAAAACAAAAGACAAAAGTGTAGAGTCTGATAGGCTGATAGCTAAATAAACAATAACTGAAAATTATAACTGATTGCAACACTAAGAAACTGCACTATTATGATTCATGTGTCCAGTAGAAAGATGGTATGTACTATGTATAGGCTCAAAAATGAAGGCGCCATACGGCCTCAGATCCACATGACATGTACAGTGAGACCAATTGGACACGAATTGCGAAGAAATATAGAATAAATACACCAAAAAGATAAAATTTGTGTGTTTCAACCGTAAAAGATCCACAACCCCTATGCGGCTATGCCCTGTTTTGGTTGGAAAGAATGAAAAGAGGAAGGAATGGAACAAACAATTGTGAACATAATTCAAGTAGAAAGAAAGCATGCAAGAGGGAAGGGCAAACGAGGAAGTTTGTATACAAACAAAATTATCTGACAATTAGACGTATCATTTTTCTTTATACAAAAATCGTACACATTAAATACAAGGGAGCTGGTTCTCTTTACGGAAAATTTCTTATACAAAACCTATTCACGGAAATTAAACTGATGGTTACAACCATTGATGGTTTTGGACCAGGACCCTAAATACAAATTTAGGCAGCTCTAAGGGCATATGCACCCCTTAAGTCCATCAATTCATCAATTCATCAATTCAATCAATGGAGTTGATTACTATTCATGCTAGAATCACTTTTTCTCTTATTTTTTATACACCCACATAACTCCATCAATCCATTAATTACTATTCATCAAATATATAATTATATTATATATCATAAATTTAATTTCATCTCTATTATTTAATGGTCCCACAAATAGTATCCAATAATACATTGTTGGATAATTTTAGATTTTTGATAAGATAGTGGATAAATTTAAATTTTTGATAAGATTTTCGTTGAATCACATTATGACACGTGTCATGATCTAGGACGGTTCTACTTTATAATTAAAAAAAACCAAATATTATAATTTTGATAACGGCAAACAAAAAAAATAAAAATATAGAGGGGTTGCCACGGGCCGTGGCTTCCTTTGCTAGGGTTGCCACAGGCCGTGACGCCCTCTAGCTAGGGTCGCCACAGGCCGTGGCGCCCTTTACAAATTGATGGTCATTAATCAGTCCATTAATAATTAAAGGAATGGTTGCTGAATTGATGGAGCATCAATTTTTGATGGAGTGAAAAGTTATGCGGTGCATACTACTTTCTCTCCGCAGAATTGAAAAAGCTGATGAATTAACATTTTCCCCCTCCCGGTGCATATGCTCTAAGTCTCTAAATTGCTGTCACAATAATAACTTCAATTTTTATTAAATTATGCACAGATGCATAATATACTACTTATTTCTAACTCTGCGGGGGATAAGAACCTTGATCTGGTACTTGTGTCAAACTACCCTTTAACTTTGGCCCTTTATGGCTAAATCCCTGAATAACTCGGGGAAATTGATGAAATTTTGCTACTGAATTGTAGAGCTTTTACCCTGGGTTAGAGGGAGCTCTTCCAATAATTCTCAATGGCATAAGCCAAAGAGGGAGTTTGGAAATAGTTTTCAACTAGCAATTGACGCGCTTCAGGTAAACCCTCACTAAACCCTCACTAGCTGTGTCATTGCCCCGAGCGCAAGGACGAGAAGGGCCGGAGCCCTGATATTCTCGTTGCCCTTCTTCCTATTTTAAACTGTTTTTACTGTTCTGTTTTATCTTACATTACTATGTGGTAGAATTGAGCACAATGATAACTAATATGTTGAAAATTACTTATAAGTAAATTATTTGATTTTTTGTATAAGTAAGGAAATTGTGGAGTTAAATTGTGGAATGGTACAAAACAAGTATTTATTTCAATTACTTATTTTAATTTTTGCAATTTTATTTCATAAAAGGTAATATTTTTAGTATTTCATTTGTTTTGTTGATTTCTATACATTATAAATTACTATCTTAAAGCCCATGTTACTTTTTATAGTTGTTATTTTTTTATTTATATTTTAATATTTTATTAATTGCAATTATTAATTTAAAAAAAATAAGTAGACATGTTAAATTAGCTAAACTTTTAAAAGTAATTAAAAATATTAAAATTGGTTTTAAAATGATAAGTAAGAATTTGTCCATGATATATTTGGAAGAGTAGGCATTTTAGTAAGGAAAAATAGAGAAGTTAACATTTTTTAGCTTAAAAAGATAATTGCCTTTGATATATATATATAGAGGAAGACTCAATGAGGAACTAATTAAGTTGAGTAACCTGGTAACTTATTTACCGCCATTGAATTACTATGTAACCACCCTCTTCAATTATGACACCTATTACAGTACACATCCAACAATGTAGATGAACACATCTGAACATGATATTGCTGTAAAATAAAGTGATTTGTAAATATGTTTTATAATATATAATATCCTTCTTTGTTATGTACATAATTCTACAAATCCCGTTCTGTAAATGAAATCAAATAATATTTAGTATAAGTTTATTTTACATTATTTAAAAATTCAAAACACGAGAATATTAAATATTTATAACAAAGATACAGAACATAAAAAGTATAAGTTACATAATACTAAATATTTATAAGAAAAATAGAAAAATATAAAAATTAATTACAGAACACGTAATAGAATACATAACACAATAATACAATTATCCAGAACACATGAAAATCTTGTTCAGTATGAAAAAATAAAAAAATTTAAAAATTAATTACAAAACACATATATAGAATACATAACACAATAATACGAGTATACATAACACATGAAAATCTTGTTCTTTAAATGAAATTAAATAATGTTTGGTAAAAGTTTATTCAACAATATTTAAAAATAAAAAAAATGCAAAAGTATAAATTACATAATAATATTTATAACAAAAATGCAAAAGTATAAAAAATTAATTACATAAGACAAGCATATAATACATAACACGTGAATAATTACATAACATAATATAAATTTTTTATCAAAAAATAAAAAACGCGAAATAAAAAATCACATCTATAATATAGAAAAAAATATAATTGGTACTCGGAAAAATAATTTTAATAATTTATAATATATTTACATAACATAGTATTTTATACATACTTATTTCAGAAATTTATTTAATTAAAAATAAAGATGAATAAAATGAAAAACAATAATGTCATTAGAATAAAATAATTGTTTTTAAACCTAGAAACACATTACTGGTGGGTATTGGATCGTGTGCGTGCATGATCATCTTATGTAACGTGTTTGAATCTTAACCGTGTCTTTTATCGCTAATCTTTTATCGCTAATCCAAAGGTGGATGTTAAAGTTACTAAGTTACTCAAAACAACGGTTCCTCATACAGCTCTCCCTATATATATATATATATATATAGGGCAGGTCTCTGTGGGCATCCTGATCGTTAAACAAATATAACTGCATGCACACACACGTTAGCACACACGTTTACCGCTCACATATTACATTGCACAGTGTTACATTACTTAACATTTGATAAAACACAAACAACACTCAAACATAAAATATTTTTGGATTGAAAAATATATTTATTTAATGATATTGAAAATAATTTCATGAATAAAAAAAATACATTTATGCAGTTATGAGAAATGATAGTTTTTTTTAATAAAAAATTATATTAGTTATCAATAAATATGTTCTACAAATAAATTATGAAAACTAGACTTTAAAAAATTAAACAATTTTTGTAAAATAATAAAATTTAAAATAAAAAATATTATTTTGTGATATAAAAATATAAGACACATATAAAGGATTAAAAATAAAAAGTTAAAAAGTACATAACATAATTAAGAAAGAGTGTTCTGTATTAAGTAAAGAAAATAGTGTTCAGTATTTTTTTTATTTCAGAAAATATTAGTGTTCTGTAAATTTAAAAGAATAAAAAATGGGTTATGTAAAAAAAACTATGATTTATATGTTATGTAAATTTATTGTGTTCCACAAAAATAACACTTTTTAATAGTTTTATGTTACGTAAAGTACAGAACATAGTGCTCTGTATTATTTTTCTTTCAGGAAATAATAGTGTTCTGTAAATTTAAAAGAATAAAAAATGGGTTTTGTAAAAGATAAAACCTATTATTTAAAAATCCTGTAAATAATAATATTTTTTAAAAATATAATATGATTTAATTAATATTATCTTATGTTTATAATTTGTGATTATTTATAAATGAAAAAAAGGTGTATATGACGATTATGATAAAACACCTCTCCTATATGCATACTAGGTTAAGTTTATCAGACAAGTTAAAACAAGAACTTGATGATTTGTTTTTTAAACGGACGTTATGTACATGTGTCACCATGTAGTTGAGTTCCTCAGTTACTCAAAAAAAGAAGTTTCTCACTGATCCATCCTCTATATATATATATATATCGACCAATTAGACCTTCATGCATGGTAAAGCTAATTATTTTATGATTGTTTTTGATGACATAAACATGAAGCTTTCAGAGCTTTTAAAGAACATTTTTAAACATCGTTAGTAAAGACTTGTTAAGAATTGAGCAAGATATGACAATGATTAGAGAAAAGAAAGAAGGAATGATGGCCCAACTATCTGTGTCTTGCATAGAAAGAAATGCATTACAAATTTGAGTACAAATGAATATAACTGTGTCTTTTCTCCTCTAGTTGAGCACTACTCTGAAAATGTTTACTGATACACCCTTGCACAAGGTGTCACTAGAAGTGGGGACCAAGATACTACAGCTTAGACCCCACACATTCCTAATTACTCAATACTCACTACATTGTATAAACCTACATAAAAATACAGAGGAGTAGAGCTATTTATTCAAGTACCATGATAAATGTAGCTTCAAGATCATTGAGTTCCTTGTTACCACCCCTCATTCCCTCAAGTGGAGTGGAATGATGAGCTGAGACTCCAAACTTGTCGAGTAAGTAGTGGAGTGGAATTATGCGATAAACATCTCACATTAATAAGGTATATGTTTATCAGTGTTCTGGGACGTCTTGCATAAATACAAGAGCTCCCTTCATTTTGTAACCATTTCAGTCACAAAATTCATACTTGTAGTCTAAAACTTTGAAATACAAACGATGTATTTGTAAAGACCACACTCATTCATTAAATTTTAAACTCCAAATGTAAGTCGAGTAACTCCTAATTCATATTTGTGCTCAGTCTTTTAGATATTTCAAATTTGGACCAAATATCATATGTTCAATTGGACATCCTATCATTTTAACCAAAACTGTGAAAACACATACATACATCCAAAAACTTTTTGTATCTTGAATGCATATTGTACCAAATATATATACAAACCAATGAATTTTACGTTCAAATTAAATTTCCTATAAAAATTGAAAAATGGCACCTAGCAATATTATTCAGAAAATAAAATATTGGTTGCAACTTGTTCATTAGAATGCACGCAAGATGCACCAGATAGAGAAAAGCTTGTGTTATTGGCCGATATTAGCCTACACATGCTGTCACATTTAACTTCTGCAACCACATTTTTAAGTAACTTGCCTGGTTCCGAAGGCAAGTTCATATCTCAGGATTGTCCAGGGCACATATGATATTGTGTGAGGGTGGGATTGTAGCACTGCAACATGTTCTTTTTTGCTTTCTATACTCGGAATGGTAAGTATCAGTGTTTTGTGTGATATAGGAAGGTTATCTACACACAATTTCTACGGACTTTAATGAACATATGTGATTGCTCATATTAGTGACAACATTGTGCTAAAACTTAGCCAATTCAGTGTTGTTTTGGCCTGAACTCATTGTGCAACACGAAACCAAATGATTGGTTATTCTTTATTCGCTCTATAATTCAGTGTCATGGTTCATCACTTTGTTACCAGTATCAATTTATACGCAAACTTTTGTACCTTTTTCGTAAGCAATGTTAAAATCCTTAAGGCTCCGTTACGTTTTCAACATACCATTGATGTTGCTCCTTTACCAAACCAAGAAAACAATACTTTTTAAAGTAAAAAAACATGAACAATGCATTTATTAAAACAGGAAACTGAGTGACAACATTATAATACTTAAATGAGAAAAAACAGCTACTGCTAACAAAACAAACAGACCTAGCTACGGATCTAACCACCAAATCCGTAGAGAGTCCTACCCTGCCTCTTGAGAGCATAAAACACATCCATAACAGTCATGGTCTTTTCCTCCTAGCATGCTCGGTATAAGTTTTTGCATCACGAATTATATTTATTTTTGAACTAGGCACCCAAATTTTTTAACTGGCCCTGATCGTCAAGTGTAATAATATTTATTATGTTTATGTAGCGAAGAATCATTTTAAGAGCTATCCATAGTAGGCTAGGAGCACTTTAGAAAAACAACTTTTGAGTTGTAATCATTTATTTTGACCGGTACTTGTATGCATATCTTTTTATTCTTTTCTTTTTGTATATGACATAGACGCAGATTTCACTTACTTAGATCTCCGAAAATAGTTTTTATGTTATGACACTTTCATTGGTGAAAGAACGAGGAGATAGCGGTTAAAAGTCTACAATTTATAAATTTAAGTTATTAAACAGACCCAACCCAACTACCGTGATAGCACTCACCAAAAATCTTGGGGAGATTCCTCACTTACATCCAGGCATATTTTGTATCTTTATACAACTTGAAATCAGTTTGATCGTTGCAATAGCATCCATAATAAAATGAAATAGTAACCAATTCAATTTAATCATTAAATTGTGCAGAGAAGATGGCTGGATATGCTTTTAAGTCAGTGAAAGCAACTACAACTTTTAGCTTTGTATATCTAAAGCTGATGAAATTTTGCTACATTACGATGTGGTAGAATTGAGTACAACGATTTTAAGCCTGGGTTGTTCTTTGGATTCTAGAAGTGTCAATATTTAGGTCCTAACAGGACTATACGATGTGTTTTTTGTGATAATTAATTTATATGTTGAAAATTACTTATAAGTAAATTATTTGATTTTTTGTATAATAAGTAAGGAAATTGAGGAGTTAAATTCTGGAATGTACAAAACAATTAATCAATTAACCATAGCCCTAAGATGTTCTAACCAAAACTCGTTCGGAGTTTGTTTGTAATAATCGATTATCTAGCTCTACCGAGTGTTGTCAATGTCAGACGTTCCGCCAGAAATAATCAACATAATCTTCTCACACTAACCGGTTAAATCACTTGTCAGATTCAGGTGCGTATCAAAACCGTTTCTTGCCCTAATTGACTCCCCTTATTTTATCAAATATCACCTCAATCAATCTCTCGTATCCAACTCCCACCACACTATTATAAGTGTAATATAATCTACTCTAATGACTTTGAATCCGATCAACACACTTTACTGAGTCAACTTGCTACTAATATTACAGGCTCTTGTAACGGATTATTATTATGTTTGTTATTTGGTGAGAAAATCTATTTGTTTAATCCAGCGACTAGGGTTTCTTCTTTCCGTATAATTTCGCTTGTAGCCATTTTAAAGATGAGCTTCTTGTTTGCACTAGGGTAGGTGCAACTTTTGTATAGTGGAGACTGGAGATGGTGAGCAGTGATACACTAATCTTTGCAAATCAGTGGAGAATGGAGATGGTGAACTATAAGTGGATTTTCCACTGTTACATTATTTATGTCGAAAAATATTATTTGTTTTTTTGTCTATATTGATTTGAGTTTTAATTATATAGTCAATTTGAATGTGAGTGTTAATGCTTGTATTCCTAATATTTCATAAATTTTTAATTGTTGTGACAATACGAATCGTTGAAGTTGGAAGCAGTGGTTAATACTTAAATTTATATTATTGCATATTTTTAGAATTTTTTATTTATATGTATTTTGTGTAACGGGTGTCGTCTAAAGAAAATATGACACAAATTTGGCATTAAAAAATATTGGAGAAATAAAATATTGGCCACATTTATTTCACCTCTTTTTTTTCGGTGCAAATAAAATATAGTTCCGTAATAATTTTTTTCAATTTTTTTTTGCTAAATTAAAGTTGTCCCTTTAAATTTTAATTCAGAAAAAGAAAATTTGAAAAAAAGAAGTTACGGATACATGTTTTATTTGCACCCAAAAATATGTGTAAAAATGAGGATGATCAATATTAGTGGGACGGAAGGAGTATATTTTTTTCTCGATTATTTTAAATAGTTAAAATTTAAAATTTTACGAAAAATACTATAGGGCTGCCGCGAAGCGCGGCTTTGTGGACTAGTATATTATAATTCCAGAAGACCGTAGAGTCCTCGAAAATCTTTCAAGGTATTTTTCATGATTTTTCTATTTTTTGAATTTATTTAATAAAAATATTTTCTTACATTTTATATCATATTAATTATTCATTAATTACACCTATTAAATATATATTTAATTTACTTCATTTTATAATATATAAGAGGTTATCAAATTTTATTTAAGCATTATAATTATTATTTCAATATAAAAATTAATTATTTGTATAAAATTGAGATTTTTCAGGTTAAATGACGACTTAAAATTATTTATATTGTGTCATTTTTCATTCCTTATTATTCAAGATCACTGAAAGTTTTTTTCAGGATACCGTGGAACATATGACTTTAATTTCTCGAGAGATTCCTTGTTAGAGATCGTAAAAATTGTGACATAAATGTATAAATATTTTCTAATTATAAAATTGTAATAAGTGTATAACATGAAAGGGGTGTCGCATTTTTTAGATTGTTATATAGGAATTTATAATTTGAGATTGATGAAATATAATATTTGTTTTCTAAATAAGTGATTATTATAAATTTTACTTGGCGCTTTGATTACTATTTTAATAGTAAAGTATTATATTGTACATTTTAATTTTTAAAAAAAAAGTGAAAATCAATTTAAAATAAATTTAAAAATCAATATAAGCGTCTCTAGAATCGCTCCGTTCTATTTTTCTAATTTTCTCAATTTTTCACAATTTTTAATTTTAATAATTACAACTTCCTTCATTATTTTCGAATTTGTAGGACTTGGTAGAACTTTCTTTGGTTTAGAAAATTACAACTTCCTTATTATTTTCGAATTTGTAGGACTTGATACAACTTTCTTCGATTTAGAAAATTACAACTTCCTTATTATTTTCGAATTTGTAGGCTTGATAGAACTTTCTTTATTATTTTCAAACTTGATAGAACTTTATTTGATTTAGTAAATTACAACTTCCTTATTATTTTTGAATTTGTAGGCTTGAAAGATCTTTCTTTTATTATTTTCAAACTTGATAGAATTTTCTTTGATTTAAAAAATTACAACTTCTTTATTTTATTATTTTCGAATTTGAAGGACTTGATAGAACTTTTTTTGATTTAGAAAATTACAATTTCCTTATTATTTTTGAATTTGTAGGCTCTTATGTTAATAATTGCAATTTTCTTTTTTATTATTTTCAATCTTGATATAACTTTCTTTTATTATTTTCAAACTTGATAGAACTTTTTTTGATTTAGAAAATTACAACTTCCTTATTATTTTTGAATTTGTAGGATCTTATGTTAATAATTGTAATTTTCTCTTTTATGATTTTCAATCTTGATATAACATTCTTTTATTATTTTCAAACTTGATAGAACTTTTTTTGATTTAGAAAATTACAACTTTCTTATTATTTTCGAATTGTTAGGATCTTATGTTAATAATTACAATTTTCTCTTTTATTATTTTCAATCTTGATAGAACTTTCTTTTATTATTTTCAAACTTGATAAAACTTTCTTTTAATATTTTCAAACTTGCTAAAACATTCTTTTAATATTTTCAAACTTCATAAAACTTTTCTTTTATAATAATTCTTGACTTTTAAACATAACGGATTTCCATATTATTCACCTTACAAACACCTATAAATTAATGGTCATTCATAACAAAAAATCTACACCGAAACTTTTTTACATAGCTTCAAATTTTTACAACCATATTTACAATCAATACAACTATGGCCTACACCATGTTAGATGCTTTGAACGACGGAAGCTATACCTGGATGATAAGAGTACGAGTGTGTAGAATGTGGGAATCTGTCAATCCAAATACTGAAGAACTGATCAGTCTTGACATGATTTTGATCGATGAAAAGGTTAATAAATCAATATACTTATAACTTATTAATTTGTCAAATTGTATGATGTTATTAACTTTTCTAAGATATGTTGTATCACTGGAAAATTTGATCCATACTACGATCCCGAAGATTCTGGTCTCTCGGTTCAAAAATCTTTTAGAGGAAGACTCTGTGTACAACATCAAAAATCTGAAAGTTGTTTAAAGTATAGGGAAATAGAGACCACTATCACATGGGTCTAAATTGCTCTTCATACGCATAACGTTGCCTAAGAGATTGGAAGAAGGCATCGTCAACATTTCACTGCATGGATTTCAGTTCATATGTCCGGATATGATTGATGCACGTATTAATGACACCAACATACTCTCAGGTTTTTGATGCAGTAATATATTAGAGTAATATATAAGTAATACTATTATATAAGTTATAATTCAAATTATTATGTTCTAATATTATTTTTTCTATGTTTATTTAGATGTTGTGGGATGCTTGACCTACTTGGTTGGCATTGAAGTTGTCAAAGGCGGTTGGAAAAAAAGAGATCTCAAAATTGTCACAATTAGTAAGTTATGCATTATATTAATTTTAATATAACTGTTTATTGTTTTTTATTGTTCTTATAATTTTATATTACTTCTTTGTTTAGCCCAATTTATTTGTTTTACTTATTTAATTTGTTCTAATTTTTTTCTTAAATAGCTCCATCACCAGTACCATAACTTTGCGGGAAAAGTTGGCCGAGATGGTTGATACAAATTTATACAAGGAGGATGGTGGACCTTATATAATAATTGTCACATCTACCAGAAATATAAATAAATATAAATTTAGTATTTTAGTATTTTTTTATCAATATAAATTTCCTTTTATATATTTATGGCAATGGTATCGGTCCAAGAAAATAAAAAATGAAACTATATAAACAAAAGGAATATGTAAATACTTTATAATATTACCTACCCAAATACAAATTTTATAGAATATAATTTATTTAATAATTTAAATAATTTTGTAGATATTTATTTCATAATTTTTATTCTAATATTCTTTTTTTTAACAAATATATTCTAATGCCACTGATTTTATAGAATATATTTTATTTGATAATTTAAATAATTTTGTAGATATTACTTTCACAATTTTATTCTAATATTCTTTTTTTAACAAATATATTATAATGCCGTTGCGAATTGCGGTTTTGTAACCTAGTTGATTATAAAATTTAAGTAACCGCGCGCTAGGAAGAGTTACATAGTTGTATAAAGGATAAGACAGGGCGGTGACGTGTCTCAAATCACTTCACTATATTTTTCTAATTTTTCTCGAAATTCTGGATTAATAATATTAAATATTCAAAAATATACCAATTACCTTTTGAATCTTACTAATGGAGAAATTAAATATACAATTTATATATTTTTACCTTTAAATTTTTTACTAATGTAGGAAACTAAATATATAATTTTTAATATTCTTCTAAATTTTGATTAGAAAATCTCTCAATTGTCATTTAAATCTTTGTCAATGGAGAAAACTAAATATATAATTTTAATAATTTTGCTTTTAATACTTTTTAGTAATGGAGTAAACTTAAAATATAATTTTAATATTCTCCTAAATCATCAATATACTTATATAAAGGAGAAGACATGGTCGGTGAGGTGGCGTCTCTAGAATCGCTCCGTTTTATTTTTCTAATTTTCTCAATTTTTCACAATTTTTAATTTTAATAATTACAACTTCCTTTATTATTTTCGATTTTGTAGGAAGAAAATTGAAAATTACACTTTTAATATTTTCAAACTTGATAGAACTTTCTTTTATTATTTTCAAACATGATAGAACTTTCTTTGATTTAGAAAATTACAACTTCCTTATTATTTTCGAATTTGTAGGACTTGATAGAACTTTTTTTGATTTAGAAAATTACAACTTCCTTATTATTTTCGAATTTGTAAGCTTGATAGAACTTTCTTTTATTATTTTCAAACTTGATAGAACTTTCTTTGCTTTAGAAAATTACAACTTCCTTATTATTTTCGAATTTGTAGGACTTGATAGAACTTTCTTTGATTTAGAAAACTTCTTTGATTTAGAAAATTACAACTTCCTTATTATTTTCGAATTTGTAGGACTTGATAGAACTTTCTTTGATTTAGAAAATTACAACTTCCTTATTATTTTCGAATTTGTAGGCTTAATAGAACTTTCTTTATTATTTTCAAACTTGATAGAACTTTCTTTGATTTAGTAAATTACAACTTCCTTATTATTTTTGACTTTGTAGGCTTGATATATCTTTCTTTTATTATTTTCAAACTTGATAGAACTTTCCTTGATTTAAAAAATTACAACTTCTTTATTTTATTATTTTCGAATTTATAGGACTTGATAGAACTTTTTTTGATTTATAAAATTACAACTTTCTTATTATTTTTGAATTTGTAGGCTCTTCTGTTAATAATTGCAATTTTCTTTTTTATTATTTTCAATCTTGATATAACTTTCTTTTATTATTTTCAAACTTGATAGAACTTTTTTTGATTTAGAAAATTACAACTTCCTTATTATTTTTGAATTTGTAGGCTCTTATGTTAAGAATTACAATTTTCTCTTTTATTATTTTCAATCTTGATATAACTTTCTTTTAATATTTTCAAACTTGATAGAACTTTTTTGATTTAGAAAATTACAACTTTCTTATTATTTTCGAATTTTTAGGATCTTATGTTAATAATTGCAATTTTCTCTTTTATTATTTTCAATCTTGATAGAACTTTCTTTTATTATTTTCAAACTTGATAAAACTTTCTTTTATTATTTTCAAACTTGCTAAAACTTTCTTTTAATATTTTCAAACTTTATAAAACTTTTCTTTTATAATAATTCTTGACTTTTAAACATAACGGATTTCCATATTATTCACCTTACAAACACCTATAAATTAATGGTCATTCATAACAAAAAATCTACACCGAAACTTTTTTACATAGCTTAAAATTTTTACAACCATATTTACAATCAATACAACTATGACCTACACCATGTTGGATGCTTTGAACGACGGAAGCTATACCTGGATGATAAGAGTACGAGTGTGTAGAATGTGGGAATCTGTCAATCCAAATACTGAAGAACTGATCAGTCTTGACATGATTTTGATCGATGAAAAGGTTAATAAATCAATATACTTATAACTTATGAATTTGTCAAATTGTATGATGTTATTAACTTTTCTAAGATATGTTGTATGACAGGAAAATTTGATCCATGCTACGATCCCGAAGATTCTGGTCTCTCGGTTCAAAAATCTTTTAGAGGAAGACTCTGTGTACAACATCAAAAATCTGAAATTTGTTTCAAGTATAGGGAAATATAGACCACTATCACATGGGTCTAAATTGCTTTTCATACGCATAACGTTGCCTAAGAAATTGGAAGAAGATATCGTCAACATTTCACTGCATGGATTTCACTTCATATGTCCGGATATGATTGATGCACGTATTAATGACACCAACATACTCTCAGGTTTTTGATGCAGTAATATATTAGAGTAATATATAAGTAATACTATTATATAAGTTATAATTCAAATTATTATGTTCTAATATTATTTTTTCTATGTTGATTTAGATGTTGTGGGATGCTTGACCTACTTGGGTGGCATTGAAGTTGTCAAAGGCGGTTGGAAAAAAAGAGATCTCAAAATTGTCACAATTAGTAAGTTATGCATTATATTAATTTTAATATAACTGTTTATTGTTTTTTATTGTTCTTATAATTTTAAATTACTTCTTTGGTTACCCCAATTTATTTGTTTTACTTAATTAATTTGTTCTAATTTTTTTCTTAAATAGCTCCATCACCAGTACCATAACTTTGCGGGAAAAGTTGGCCGAGATGGTTGATACAAATTTATACAAGGAGGATGGTGGACCTTATATAATAATTGTCACATCTACCAGAAATATAAATAAATATAAATTTAGTAATTTAGTATTTTTTTTATCAATATAAATTTCCTTTTATATATATATGGCAATGGTATCGGTCCAAGAAAATAAAAAATCAAACTATATAAACAAAAGAAATATATAAATACTTTATAATATTACCTACCCAAATACAAATTTTATAGAATATAATTTATTTAATAATTTAAATAATTTTGTAGATATTTATTTCATAATTTTTATTCTAATATTCTTTTTTTTAACAAATATATTCTAATGCCGCTGATTTTATAGAATATATTTTATTTGATAATTTAAATAATTTTGTAGATATTAATTTCACATTTTTTATTGTAATATTCTTTTTTTAACAAATATATTATAATGCCGCTGCGAAGTGCGGCTTTGTAACCTAGTTGATTATAAAATTTCAGTAACCGCGCGCTAGGATGAGTTACATAGTTGTATAAAGGATAAGACAGGACGGTGACGTGTCTCAAATCATTTCACTATATTTTTCTATTTTTTCTCAAAATTCTGGATTATTAATATTAAATATTCAAAAATATATCAATTATCTTTTGAATCTTACTAATGGAGAAAATTAAATATACAATTTATATATTTTTACCTTTAAATTTTTTACTAATGTAGGAAACTAAATATATAATTTTTAATATTCTTCTAAATTTTGATTGGAAAATATCTCAATTGTCATTTAAATCTTTGTCAATGGAGAAAACTAAATATATAATTTTAATATTTTTGCTTTTAATACTTTTTAGTAATGGAGTAAACTTAAAATACAATTTTAATATTCTCCTAAATCAATATACTTATATAAAGGAGAAGACATGGGCGGTGAGGTGGCGCCTCTAGAATCGCTTCTTTCTATTTTTCTAATTTTCTCAATTTTTCACAATTTTTAATTTTAATAATTACAACTTCCTTTATTATTTTCGATTTTGTAGGAAGGAAATTGAAAATTACACTTTTAATATTTTCAAACTTGATAGAACTTTCTTTTATTATTTTCAAACTTGATAGAACTTTATTTGCTTTAGAAAATTATAACTTCCTTATTATTTTCGAATTTGTATGACTTGATAGAACTTTCTTTGATTTAGAAAATTTCTTTGATTTAGAAAATTACAACTTCCTTATTATTTTTGAATTTGTAGGACTTGATAGAACTTTCTTTGATTTAGAAAATTACAACTTCCTTATTATTTTCGAATTTGTAGGCTTGATAGAACTTTCTTTTATTATTTTCAAACTTGATAGAACTTTCTTTGATTTAGAAAATTACAACTTCCTTATTATTTTCGAATTTGTAGAACTTGATATAACTTTCTTTGATTTAGAAAATTACGACTTCCTTATTATTTTCGAATTTGTAGGCTTTTATGTTAATAATTGCAATTTTCTTTTTTATTATTTCCAATCTTGATAGAACTTTCTTTTATTATTTTCATACTATAGAACTTTCTTTGATTTAGAAAATTACAACTTCCTTATTATTTTCGAATTTTTAGGATCTTATGTTAATAATTGCAATTTTCTCTTTTATTATTTTCAATCTTGATATAACTTTCTTTTTTTATTTCAAACTTGATAAAACTTTCTTTTATTATTTTTAAACTTGATAGAACTTTTTTTATTATTTTCAAACTTGATAGAACTTTTCTTTTATAATACTTCTTGACTTTTAAACACAATGGGTTTCCATGTTATTCACCTTACAAACACCTATAAATTAAAGGCCATTCATAACAAAAAATCTACACCGAAACTTTTTTACATAGCTTCAAATTTTTACAATCATATTTACAATCAATACAACTATGCCTACACCATGTTGGATGCTTTGAACGACAGCAACTATACCTGGATGATAAGAGTACGAGTGTGCAGAATGTGGGAATCTGTCAATCCAAGTCAATCCAAATAGTGAAGAACTGATCGGTCTTGACATGATTTTGATCGATGAAAAGGTTAATAAATCAATATACTTATAACTTATTAGTTTGTCAAATTGTATGATGTTATTAACTTTTATAAGATATGTTGTATGACAGGAAAATTTGATCCATGCTACGATCACGAAGATTCTGGTCTCTCGGTTCAAAAATCTTTTAGAAGAAGGTTCCGTGTACAGCATCAAAAATCTGAAAGTTGTTTCAAGTACAGGGAAATATAGACCACTTTCACATGGGTCTAAATTGCTCTTCATACGTATAATGTTGCCTAAGAGATTGGAAGAAGACATCGTCAACATATCACTGCATGGATTTCAGTTCATATGTCCGGATATGATTGATGCACGTATTAATGACACCAACATACTCTCAGGTTTTTGATGCAGTAATATATTAGAGTAATATATAAGTAATACTATTATATAAGTTATAATTTAAACTATCATGTTCTAATATTATTTTTTCTATGTTGATTAAGATATTGTGGGCTGCTTGACCTACTTGGGTGGCATTGAAGTTGTCAAAGGCGGTTGAAAAAAAAGAGATCTCAAAATTGTCACAATTAGTAAGTTATGCATTATATTAATTTTAATATAATTGTTTATTGTTTTTTATTGTTCTTATAATTTTAAATTACTTCTTTGGTTACCCCAATTTATTTGTTTTACTTATTTAATTTGTTCTAATTTTTTCTTAAACAGCTCCATCACGAGTACCATAACTTTGTGGGAAAAGTTGGCCGAGATGGTTGATACAAATTTATACAAGAGGATGGTGGACCCTATATAATAATTGTCACATCTACCCAGATTAAAAAATTTAAAAATAATTATCTTTATTAATGTTTTTATAATATATAGTTTTCAAAATTGCACATATATAAATCTATCTTATCTCGATTGAACGAATATCATTAGATATTATACAAATATTTGTTTCATTGATATTAATTTACTAGATATTACTATATTTTAAATATTTATAATATTTTAGATATTAAATATTTATAATATTTATTGATATTACTAGATTTTTACCTTAATTTAGGTGTTGTATTTTATCCCTTTGTTTGGTTATTCAGTGATATCTATGGCTTCTTTATTATTGAAAAAAATCTATTAACAAAAAAAATTCAACTTAAATTAAAAAATTACTTTAAGCCCCAACAAATTTATTTCAAAATCTAAAATTTTGGGTTTAACCATATTCTTTTAACATACATAATAAATCTTCATATTAAAGATAAAATAACTAAAAAAAATTATAATTAAGTATTTAAATTTTTATTATTACAAATAATTAGTATTTTTTTATCAATATAAATTTCCTTTTATATATATATGGCAATGGTATCGGTCCAAGAAAATAAAAAAATCAAACTATATAAACAAAAGGAATATGTAAATAATTTATAATATTACCTACCCAAATGCAAATTTTATAGAATATATTTTATTTGATAATTTAAATAATTTTGTAGATATTTATTTCACAACTTTTATTCTAATATTCTTTTTCTTAACAAATATATTCTAATGTCACTGATTTTATAGAATATATTTTATTTGATAATTTAAATAATTTTATAGATATTAATTTCACAATTTTTATTCTAATATTCTTTTTCTTAACAAATATATTCTAATGCTGCTGCGAAGCGCGGCTTAGTAACCTAGTTTTTATTTATAAATAAACTTACTAGTATAGAAAACTAAATATATCATCTTAAAGTGGACGGTGAAGTGACGTCTATCAAATTGCCTCAATCTATTTTTCTCAAAATTGGAATAAGAATTTTGAGAAAAATAATAATGATGATAAATATACTAGTATTTGAGATAATATTAAAATAATGAAAACATTAAATAATTATCATTATCTATATTTATTTAGAATTTTGGTAAATGAGAAACAAGAAACAGAGTATTCAAAAGAGAATGGGAAGGAAAGAGCAAGAGTGTGAAGCTTCTATGATTCTAGCGTTGTAATATTAAATTAGCGTAAAAGCCCGTGCGAGGCACGGGCCTGTTTATACACTCGAATAATTTCTCACACGAATATGTATATATATTGAAATAATTTTTTTAATTAGAAATGTGCTAAGAGATAATATTTCGAATTTACCTTAGATTTGTTTAGCATTTTTTAAATATTTTTTAATTTCATAAAATTTGGATTAATTTCTATAAGATAAAGATCAAATGATTATTTTTAATTACCAATATATATATTTTTTATTTTAAATGATGTAAAATGAATTTTATCAAATTCAACAATTGAATATAATAAAAATAATTAAACAATTTTTTTAATCCATACTCAATTATATTTTTATGTATCATTTATGTTCTAAAATTTGGTGTTTAATAATCCCGATAATCGTTAGACGGTAAATAATCGCTTTGATTATGTTAAAATCGATTTTGATAAAAGCTGGTGATATGGGTTAAAAATAACCTTTAAAATATAATTAATATTGCATTAATTAAACCTAGCTGGTCCATAAATAAGGCCCGAAACTTTAATTAAATATTAATTTCGTAATTAATATTTGGGCTAGAAGTACAACCTGTATTAGGAGACGTCCAATACAAGTTTGTTCTAATACAAGTGGGCTTGTTTCAATACAAGTCCGTTATGATATGGAAACAACTCCTACAAGGAAGGATCTAGAATTAATCCTTATCCATCGTCAAGGATAAGACTTATCCTTCAAGGAAGTGATAATATTTATCCACCGTCAATGATAAGATTTATCCTTCAAGTAAGTGATAATACTTATCCACCGTCAAGGATAAGATTTATCCTTCAAGGAAATCAATACTTATCCACTAGGCTTCTAAACGCCTATATAAAGGGTCTGACCCCTTATCTCAGAACTACGTTTTAGACTTCATCCTCGAATAAGGACATACAAGTCACTACGTCCTTGGTGTGCCCCTGCCGCCATAGCCCCGAGGGCAACACCAAGAACTACGTTTTTTGTCTTGATTCTCAATTACGAATTGAGATACGTAGGCATCTTGTGAGGACCGATTTAGTCACGAAACACGAGAACATCCATTAAATCTTGAAGCTCACAAACCCTAGCATTAATTATACCCTAGTTTTTATTCCATAACATTTGGCACCGTCTATGGGAAAAGAACATCAACCATGGAAAACACACGAAGAACTTCACGTGATCCACCATCGACTTCTGGTGTTCAAGCGGCAGAAAGTCAGCCACCACCAACTACTGGTAGTCAAGAGACGAATATCCCCCTCACCACTACTCAAAGACCAGAGATCCCAATCTCAGTTGAAGGGACGAATCCCATGCAAATGGTGGTTCATGGAGCCAACCCCCAAACTCAAGAGATGACTCATCATCAACCAATCACATCCTCTCAAGTGATTTTGAATGCACCCCGAGGCCTTCAACTTCATACTACTGATCTTCTCAAATACACGAATCAAACTTTGGGTATGCCACCTTATGTAATGCCTCCACGACCCCCCGTTGGGAGCAGTGGTCACAATCCACTGTATCACGAATCATATGTGCCTCCTTATGTTCGAGGCCTGGAGCCTATTAATCAAAAAACTAAGACTCGGCAAGTCCCTCTAATTCGAGACTTTTCTGGTCCCTATACCGAAGATGAAGATTACTCATCTTATGATGAAAGGGACGTTCCCCCAAGGAGAATACATCCTACCCAAACAAATCGGGAACCCCAAATTACTAAGGACAAGATTGCAGCATATGAAGCTGAGGTTGCAAGGCTTAAGAAGGTATTAGCAAAGGAAGAGGCAGCTAGAGCCAAAGGCAAATCAACCGAGAGGGTTCCTGTAATTAACTTAGATCCTACACCGAGAAAGTCAAGGAGGGATGAAGCCCCAAAGGGTGATCCCACTGAGTTGTTGCCCTTAGGAGATCTGGATGATCCTACACCCCTTTTTTACTCAGGATATCATGAAAATTCATATATCCATAAAGTTCAAGATGCCAACCATTAAGGCCTACGATGGAACAGGAGACCCTGCTAATCATGTGAGAACCTTCTCTAATGCACTATTGTTACAACCTACCAATGATGTAGTCAAGTGCAGAGTGTTTCTACAAACCCTTGCGGGCATGGCTCAAAGTTGGTACAATTGTCTCCCTCATAACTCTATTAGGTCTTTTAAGGAGTTAAACAAGGCGTTCATCAATCAGTTTGTTAGTGGGAGTGTGCATGAGATGAGTTCAACATCTCTCATGGGAATTCAACAAGGCAAGAATGAATCCTTGAGGAACTACATAAATCGATTTACCAGGGAGGCTCTTAAAGTCCCGGATTTGGAAGACAAAGTGGCCATGATAGCCCTGCAACAAGGAACCACTAAAGACCACTTTAAAAGGTCTTTGGCAAAGCACCTCCCTGAAAGCATGTTGAAGCTACAAGACAGGACTGGAAAGTACATTAAATCTGAGGAGAACATGAGGAAATATGAACCAAATACTGGGGGTAATGGAAACAGAAAAAAGAGGAAGGAGACTCAAGAGTTTGATGCAAGGGACAAGTACCCCAGAATAACAGAGGATTCTGATCCTGCACCAAAGAAGGGTAATCCCAGATAAAGATTCATGGAGTATGCAAGATTGAATGCTCCTAGAAGTCAAATCCTGATGGACATTGAGAAAGATGCTGATCTCCGATGGCCGAAGCCACCGAGGACTGATATGGAGAAAAAAAACAAGAACCAATTATGTCGGTTCCACAAAGAATTTGGTCATGACACCGACGATTGTAGACAACTGAAGGACGAAATTGAATTCTTGATCCGAAGGGGAAAAATGGATAAATTCACCAAGGATGGGAATCGAGGAAACCAAAGAGGAAACTATGAGAAGAAAGACTATGACAGAAATGATAATGATCAAGATCGTAATCTTAGACCCCGAGGTCCAGTTATCAACATGATATTTGGAGGACCGACTGCGGCTGGCTCTTCCAGGAATTCACGAAAATCTTATGCTAGAGAGGTAATGGCTGTTGTTGGAGAAGCACTGAAGCGTGCCAAAACAGAAGTTGCCATTAGCTTCGATGATTCTTACCTAGAAGGGGTAAAATTTCCTCATGATGACCCATTGGTCATCACACCTGTAATAGGCAATTCTGAAACCAAGAGAGTTCTGGTTGACCATTGAGCTTCTGTGGATATCTTATTCCACGATGCTTTCATCAAGATGGGATATACTGACTCACAGTTGACACCCTCAAACATGCCTATCTACGGATTCAATGGAGTCGAATCAAAGGTTGAAGGCACAATCTAGCTCCCCATGACTATAGGGCAAGGCTCGAAGACAACGACTCAAATGCTGAACTTCTTGGTTATAAAGGCAACCTCTACTTATAACGCAATCCTTGGAAGGACTGACCTTCATACTTTTAAGGTTGTTGCCTCGACATACCACTTGAAAATAAAGTTTCCTACAAGGAACGGGGTTGGTGAAGAGCGAGGAGATTAGAAAATGGCTAGAAGTTGCTATATAGCCGCACTAAGACCTGATGGAGTTGGGGACAAGTTCTCCCAATTAAGGACATGGATTCAAGGGATGATGAAGATATAAGGGGAAATCCAACTGAGGATTTGATCCCTATCCCCTTAGTTCCAAGAGAACCAGATAAAGTCACTTACATTGGAGCACTGTTGCCTGAACCCTGGAAGGGCAAGATTATATCTTTCCTCTAAGAGAATGAAGATGTTTTTGCTTGAACAACAACTATTATGCTAGGGATTGATCCCCAATTGATAACTCACAAGTTGAACATAGATCCCGAAAGGAAGACGGTGAAGCAAAAGAAGAGGAACTTTGCTCCAGAAAGGCAAGAGGCCATAAAGCAAGACGTAGATAAGCTCTTGGAAGAAGGATTCATTGAAGAGATTCAATTCCCTGAATGGTTGTTTAACCCGGTAATGGTCAAGAAAGCCAATGGAAAGTGGAGAATGTGCGTAGACTTTACGGACTTGAACGATGCATGTCCTAAGGACTGTTTTCCCCTACCAAGGATCGACACTTTAATAGATGCCACTATAGGGCACGAAATGCTAAGCTTCATGGAAGGCTTCAGTGGATACAACCAAATCAAGATGCATTCACAAGGTATCATTCATTACTGACTTTGGTGTTTACTGCTACTTAGTTATGGCCTTTGGACTCAAGAATGCAGGTGCCACATACCAAAGGTTAGTGAACAAAATTTTCAAACATCTCATTGGCACGATCATGGAGGTTTACGTGGATGACATGTTAGTCAAAAGCCTCGATAAGGTCGATCACATAGAGCACCTCCGAGAGGCATTTGAAGTGCTGAGACACCATAAAATGATTTTGAATCCTGCCAAGTGCGCATTTGGCGTAGGTTCAGGAAAGTTTTTGGGTCTGATGGTCTCTAAAAGAGGAATTGAAGCCAACCCCGACAAAATTAAAGCAATTGTGGATATGGAACCATCGCACTCTGTTAAAGATGTTCAGAAACTCATTGGGAGAGTGTCAACATTGGGAAGGTTCATCTCCAAGTCAGGGGAAAAGTGTCTACCCTTCTTCAAAGTATTGAAGAACATGAAAAATTTTGAGTGGACAGCAGAAAGCCAAGAAGCCTTTGAGGCCTTGAAAAAATACATGACTGAAGCACCATTGTTGGCAAAACCGAAACCTGGAGAGACGTTCTATTTGTACTTGGTTGTTTCAAATACAGCGTTAGGAGCCGTCTTGGTCAAAGAGGAGTCGAAGGTTCAGAAACCCATCTATTATGTGAGTAAAATCTTGCATGGAACTGAAGTGAACTACTCTCTGATAGAGAAGTTCGCTCTAGCATTGATCATGGCCTCAAGAAAACTACGCCCATACTTCCAGGCGCATAAGATAGAAGTCTTGACTGACCAACCATTGAGGAACATCCTACATAGTCCTAAGGTCAGTGGAAGACTGATAAAATGAGAGATTGAGTTGGGAGAGTTCGACATTAAGTATAAGCCTCAAATGGACATTAAAGCACAGACACTTGTTGACTTCATGGTTGAATGTACCATCGACAACCAAGAAGTCGGGGGGCAGAAAGTAGTACCCTTGGAGGGCAACGAGGCTGAAAAGCAAGAGCAAAAGATGGTATCCAAGGAATATTGGGTACTCTATTTTGATGGGGCATCAGAAACAAAATTAAGTGGAACAAGTTTGGTGCTACAAAGTCCTGATGGATTTCTTATTGAGTATGCGCTAAAGTTGGATTTTCCGACAACAAATAATGAAGATGAGTATGAAGCCCTGATAGCCGGCTTAGGTTTGGCTGGGGCCTTGAGAGTTAATACTCTCAAAGTCTGTGGAGACTCGAGATTGGTAGTCTCACAAGTAAATGGAGAATTTGAGGCTAAGGATGAAACTATGGCCAAATATCTGAAGCTTGTGAAAGCCATCATGACCCGGTTTGATGAATGCTATATGGAACACATTCCTAGAGAAGAAAACATGAAGGTCGATGCCTTTTCTAAATTTGCTTCTTCTGAGATAGAGAACTTTGTCGGAAGTGTATACTTCCAAGTCTTGAAGACCCCGATCATCAATGGAAAACTAATAACACCTATTGACATAGGTGGTTGTTGGATAGACCCCATTAAGGCTCATCTTGAAACCGGTTGGTTACCAAATAATGCCTTGGAGGCACTAAAGTTGACAGTGAGAGCATTGAGGTACGTCTTGATCGAAGGGATATAATACAAGAAGTCTTTTGTTATTCCTTACTTGAAGTGTCTACGACCCAGGAGGCGGAGTTAGCCTTGAAAGAAGTTCATGAGGGAATTTGTGGGCAGCACTTGGGGGGCAGGGCCCTTGCTCATAAAATCACCCGTGTAGGCTTCTACTGGCCAGATATGCTTGCTAATGCGAAAGATTATGTGAAGAAGTGCAAACGGTTTCAAAAGCATGCACATGTGGTTAGGCAACCTCCCGAGATGTTAACATCAGTTAACTCACCAATCTCGTTTGTCATGTGGGGCATGGACATACTTGGGCCATTTCCAGTGGCAAGTGCACAAAGGAAGTTCTTGATAGTGGCAATTGACTACTTCACTAAGTGGATTGAGGCCAAACCCTTAGCCAAGATAACCACCAAACAAGTACTGCAATTTCTATGGGAAAGTGTAATGTGCCGATATGGAATCCCACGAATCCTAGTCACGGATAATGGGAAATAGTTTGACAATGAAGATTTCAAGAAATATTGTGAGGAGAACAACATTGAGTTGCGATTCACATCAGTTGCTCATCTTCAGGCAAATGGGCAAGTCGAAGTGGCCAATCGAATCATTCTTGATGGACTAAAGAAAAGGGTTGAATGCTCAAGGAGCAGTTGGATGGACGAGTTACTCCCCATAATTTGTGTGTATCGTACCACTTAAAAAGTTAAAACATGAGCTACCACGTTCTTGTTAGCTTAAGAAGCTGAGGTTGTGATGCCCTAAGAAGTCATTCACGCATCCCCGAGGGTTGAGGCCTTTGAGCCCGTAAAAAGAAAAGAAAGTATGAGGCTCACTCTAGACTTAACTGAGGAAGTAAGAGACGGAGCCAACTCCAAGACCGTAGAGCATCAAAAATGAGCTTCGTTTTACTACAACCTAAAAGTAAAGGAAAGATTCGTTTGATTAGGAGACTTGTTCTCAGGAAAGTTGAAACATCCGGAATTGGACAAAAAGGGTACTTGACTCCTAATTGGGAAGAAGCATATCGAGTTAAGTGCGTGTTAGGACAAAGCTCCTACAATCTCGAAAGACTTGAAGGAGATGCCTAGAACATGGCGCACTTTAAACCTGAAGGTTTATTACAGACAATATATCCTAGTAGGACATATCTAATGAGACTAAGTAGAAATAAGGTTCGATGAAATCATGAGCTTCCTAGAAATCAGGTGAAGGGTTGAAACCTCAGAAAACCTAAGATATCCAGTCCAAACCCCATTATTCGATATGCTTAATGAAAGGCTTGAAGCCAAAATAAGATGGTATAAGACATAAAAGGCTTATGCAAATGTCAAGCTAGCCTCGAATAAGGCAAAATCGTCATAAATGTGTAGGTCGCTCCACACTTTACACCAAGGCGATACTCGTGAAACACTAATGTATATTAAGATCCCCAAAAAAGGGTAGTAATTCCCAGGTAAGGGATAAAAAGACCCCAAGTCTCGAAAAAGACCGATATAACTTCTATGAAATCCTAGTGCATTATCATAGAAGTTGGGGGGCAAATGACATGGGTTAAAAATAACCCTTAAGACATAATTAATATTGCATTAATTAAACCTAGCTGGTCCATAAATAAGGCCCGAAACTTTAATTAAATATTAATTTTGTAATTAATATTTGGGCTAGAAGTACAACCTGTATTAGGAGACGTCCAATACAAGTTTGTTCTAATACAAGTGGGCTTGTTTCAATACAAGTCCGTTATGATATGGAAACAACTCCTACAAGGAAGGATCTAGAATTAATCCTTATCCATCTTCAAGGATAAGACTTATCCTTCAAGGAAGTGATAATACTTATCCACCGTCAATGATAAGATTTATCCTTCAAGTAAGTGATAATACTTATCCACCCTCAAGGATAAGATTTATCCTTCAAGGAAATCAATACTTATCCACTAGGATTCTAAACGCCTATATAAAGGGTCTGACCCCTCATCTCAGAACTACGTTTTAGACTTCATCCTCGAATAAGGACATACAAGTCACTACGTCCTTGGTGTGCCCCTGCCGCCATAGCCCCGAGGGCAACACCAAGAACTACGTTTTTTGGCTTGATTCTCAATTACGAATTGAGATACGTAGGCATCTTGTGAGGACCAATTTAGTCACGAAACACGAGAACAACCATTAAAGCTTGAAGCTCACAAACCCTAGCATTAATTATACCCTAGTTTTTATTCCATAACAGTTGGTGAAGAGATCATAAAATTCAGTCTAATCCTTCCAATATTGGTCTGATTTGTAAATTTTAAGAAATTTATAGGTAAAATTTCTAAAATTAAAAGGTTGAAATTTGAATAAAAATTAATAACAACATTTTTTGTATACGTAGTTCTTATTTTAGACGGTCAAAATCACGAATTCTCTTAATTTTATCTCACAACTTGATCACTAATCCAAAATTTAAATCTATAAATTTTATTTATTTCAAGCATAATATGTTTTTAAATAAATTTAAATTATGTGATAATATACATCTAATTAAAATTATTACACAATATATATATATATAATATTAAATTGATCTCCACTAATCATTCTAATAATCTCTAATTATTCGATTTAATCCATAAGTAATACATCCACGGATTACTCCAATTATGATTGTTCATGATTTACCAACCTGGTCAAATTGAAACAACCATCGCTTTCTTTTTGGCCGACCAAGCCAAGCCTACCCAACCAATTTAAATAGGTTGGGTATGAGTATAGGTTGGTATGAGTTTTATATTTTTTCGGCCGACCCTACCCAGCCCGATTTAAGTTACAAATTTTGTTCAATAATATTTATACACACACACGCATATATATATATATATATATAATTTAAGCCAATTAAACCGACCCAACCTGACCCAAATCGATGTACGATTAAGAGTTGGGTCACGAATTAATATTTTGTGTGGTGTGATGAAATTTTTTCAAACTGATTTAATTGGGTCAGATTGCAAAAAATGCTTTCAACTCAGCAAATACAACCCATAAACACCCCTAACTCTGATTCACACTTTTTACGATACTAATTTTAAATATATTCTAAATTATATTATATTTGTGTATCAATACCTAAATAACCTATATAAAGTATAAATCATATAAAAATTTACATTATAAATAATATATAATTCAAAAATACAAGTGAAATAAGAATTTATAAATATAACTGAATACATAATTATATGTAGAATACCGAAAATTTGAAAAATGGAGCTATATAAATAAAACTAACATTTAACTTACTGAAAATGTAAAATTAAAAAAATTGAATAAACATGTTTTTATAAATAATATAAAACAACATGTTATTTGCTCAAAAATTAAAATAAATGATGGGAGTGTATTTTATCTAATAATATTTTAATAATAAACTCAAACTCAATGTTACGCACTTGAGCATTAGATGAAATTATACGAGAAAGTTTGGAATACGATTATCAATATTCACACAAATCTAATCTACTTTAGCTTAAATAATAAATGGTTGGCATTTCTGTAATTTTTAAAAATATAAGAGTAAAATAATAAATTTATAGTCATTTTCTTACTTTTTTTGTCCGTGATTGGCTTTTAATATATACAAAGTAGATAAAATATAATTATACATTAAGATTTTGAAACTAAAAAAATCAAGTTATATATAAATAATATAACCCAACATTTTAGTTAAACAAAAAAAAAGGACAAAAAGAGGTGATGTGGTTTATCTATGTTTAAGTTAAACTAAAAAATAAATATAGCTTAACATGAGTTTTTCAAGAGTAGGTTAGAGGTTCGATTTATAAGAACAACGAAAACTTTCAAATCCTCAAGTACATTATATTGATCCCGACATTACTAGCTACTTCATCAACTACGACTATAATTTATATCCCGATTGGGATTCATCATCCTATGAGTCAACAAAACCTGATCCGATTTGAAAAATGGTTTTATATTTATATATATATAATTTTCAATTTGAATTCGGATTTCAATTTATTTTAAAACCTTAAAGTATTTCAATTTGAATTCGAATATAACCAACTCATGCCGTGTGCCCTATATATATATACATGGATCCTGGTCCGATGAATGCAACTATCTATTCCGAGTTTCAAAGATGTCTGACGTTCCATCAAAAATAATCAACATCATCTTCTCATACTTGCCCGTAAAATCACTTCTCCGATTCAGGTGCGTTTCGAAATCATGCCGTGCCTTAATTGATTCCCCCTGTTTCATCAAATCTCACCTCAATCAATCCCTCGTCTCCAATTCTCACCAAACTTTAATATTTACTCTAACTGAATACGATCAGATACGGTCAACAAACTTTGACTCACTTGACGAACCCACTTTACTCACTCCACCGGCTTATCGTTATCGAGTTTCTTGCTCATGCAATGGCTTGTTATGTTTGTACAATGGCAAGCTTCTGTACAATCCGTCGACTCGCGAGGAGAAAACATTACCTTATCCCGGAATTAGTTGTGATGCTGATGATCACTATGGTTTTGGGTATGATTGTGTGAATGATGACTATAAAGTTGTTCGGATTGTGGAAAGTGATGATGAGTACAGCATGCATAGTGTGTTTGTGGTTTATAGTTTGAAGTCGAATTCGTGGGGAAGGATCAAGGATTTTCCGTATTTTATTGGAACTAAAGGTAGTCTGAATGTGTGTGTTAATGGTGCATTGCATTGGTCAGTGACCTTAAAAAGTGAAATAGAGGATTTTGTGAGGTTGGATTTACCGGAGTTTATTTATGAATCCAAAATTGTCTCGTTTAATCTTGCTACTGAAAAGTTTGGGTTGATTCCGCTGCCTAAGTTTCGTGATAGGTACTTTTCGGTGATAGTTGCTGAGTTAGGAGGGAGACTTTCTGTTCATTGTAGTTATGACTTGAGTCATATCGACATATGGGTGATGAGTTGTTATGGTGTAAAGGAATCATGGAGTAAGCTACTAACTGTCTCGCAGCCTGCTGATATTAGTCGATTTGTGGATGTGCAAGCTATTGCGTATTCATTGGATGGTAAAAGAGTGCTTTTGAAGAAAGAAGATGGACAGATTTATTGGTATGATCTCGAACTGAAACAAGTGAAGCCTATTACGATTCCTGGAGTTCCAAACATTTGTGGCCCGCATCTATGCGTGGGAAGCCTTGTTAAGCTTAGCGGTGCTGCAGAAACAGATGTGTCAAGGGATGAAACAACGGAAAACACGAGTCGTTTTGATCAGATGTGTCAGAGAAGTTTTTACGAGAGTGGGAAAAAGAGTCGCAGGAGGTACAACTAGTTTATATCGATCTTCACTTTAATTTTTCGACTGATATACTTGTCATGTTTGGTTCAGACTGCACTTGGATATTAGACGGACTTGCTGACAGTTGTTATTTAAATTGTTTATCAGGAGGATATCCTAATAATGGAACCAATAACAACCTTCGTGTAGATTTTGGGTGAGCAAGGAAAGAACGAAAGCTCGCAGATAATCACGATGTTCAAGTCTTTGTAATTTTCTACCGACTGTCATTGTTTTGTTTTCAAATCATTGTAACGACATGTTTTTAATCACTCGTTTCTGAACAATTTTAGCTGCTATACACTTTATAGAAAAAGTGTTCTTCATTTTTTTAATAAATACATTCAATTCAATGATAAAGTAGCCATCAAATAGGCAAACAAAATATAACTGAAACTGTAAATATGGTTTAATTCACAAATAATCTTGGGGCGCTAACAAACAATCACCATATTCAACCCAACTGGCAACGTGCTCTCTTAGAGGTCATCAATGTCTATTCGAGGGAAGAACACAGGTACTATCTGAGCACCAAGGACGCATATACCTTTCTTACGAACAACTTTATCAATATATTCTGCAAGTAGTACTTTATCAATGATTGGTTGTAGTTTCTTGCGAACATGTGCCACCACTTTCCGGACCAGATCTCCTTCGTTCCTGCAAGGATTCATTGGATTATAGCTGTACAAGTAATTAAGTAAAGTATTTTAGTAGAAGTTGATCTTTCAACCGAAGAATATAGAGGATTTTGTCAGGTTAAATAAATCTTTTAATTTTGATTCAAAAATTGTGTCGTTTAATCTTGCAACTGAAGAGTTTGGGTTAATTCCGCTACCTACGTCTGGTGATGGGAACTTTCCGATAAAAGTTGTTGAGTTAGGAGGGAGATTGTCTGTTCATTGCAATCGTCGCATGAATTATATCGACATATGGGTGATGAATTGTTATGGTGTAAAGGAATCATGGAGTAAGTTAGTGACTGTCTCCCAGCCTTCTGAAATTAGTCAACTTGTGATTGTCAAAGAGTGCTTTTGAAGCAAGAGGATGGGAATATTTGCTGGTATGATCTTGAACGGAAAAGGGTAAAGCGTATTACGATTCCTGGACTTCCAAACATTTCTTCCACGCATCTAAGTGTGGGAAGCCTAGTTAAGTTCAGTGGTGCTGCAAAAACAGATGTGTCAAGGGATAAAACAAGGAAAAAGAGTCACAAAAATATTCAGATTAATTAGGTACAACTCGCAGTCTTCTAAGTTATAAAAATTTCAACATCCTTAAATTTTTGAAAATTTCTGGTTCGAATTCAAGTATTATAAAGTTGAAAGAATATTTTATTCATCAAATTTCGAATAATTTTAAATAAATTTTACAAATCAAATTCCGAACAAACTTGTCCAATATTGTTTTGACGCTCATATTATCCGTTCACCCTTTCACTTAACTTTACTCTTACATAGCGTGATTAGATAGCTCAATTAGTAAACGACTTATTTTATGTTATTCCATGTGGTGTGTTTGGTTCTCGCTTACCTACGAATTTTGTTAAAAACAAATACTCATTTGTAAATATATAAGCCTAATTATTTTAAAAAATGAAACTCTACTCTTACAAAATTACATTGAAACTTCTATAAATTAATATCATGCATACCAAAAATATATTATTTATCAAAATTATTAATTAATTAATACTCTCTTCATCCCATTATACACCCTCCGTCTTATTATAAATGTTTTTTTTTAATTTTTAACTAGTCAAATTGGTCAAGTTTGACTTAAATTTACCTATACTATATTATTGAGAAAAATTAAAAAAAAAATTATATCATTAAAACGTATATTTAATATATTCTAAAATGTAACTTTCATCTATCACCAAAAAGTCAAAAGAACAATTAAAATTAGGATGCAGAGAATACTTAAATATATTGACATGACAAGATGGGTCCAGATCTGAAAAATCGAACTCAAATTTATAGAACTGAATCTGATTTTGTATCTGAATTTGTAAATCCGATAATAATCCCAAAACCAAATTAATCTGATATTAAAATTAATTCAATCAAAAATTCAATCAAAAATAATTTGAAAAATAAATTATCTGAACCGGATATGATTCGAAATACGAATCTTAATCAATGTCCGACGTGCTGCCGGAATTAATCAACATCATCTTCACACGCTTACCGGTTCAATCACTTCTCCGGTTCAGGTGCGTATCAAAATCATTTCGTGCCCTAATTGATTCCCCTAATTTCATCAAATCTCACCTTAATCAATCTCTCGTATCCAACTCTTATCAAACTATCGTAACTCTAAATAATAATAATAATAATGAAATACACTCAACAAACTTTGACTCGCTTGATCAACCAATTTTACTCACTCAACCCGCTACTCTAGTTTTAGGCTCTTGCAATGGCTTGTTATGTTTGTTATATAACAATGATGTGTTTCTGTACAATCCGTCGACTCGCGAGAAGAAGAAATTACCTCATGTCGAAACTAGGGCTCATCCAAGTCATGTAGGGTTTCGGGGTGAATGTGATAAAGTGGTTTACGGTATGGGGTATGATTGTGTGAATGATAACTATAAAGTTGTTCGGATTATGGACTGTGATCATGAGTTGGATAGTGAGTTTATGGTTTATAGTTTGATATCGAATTCGTGGAGAAGGATCAAGGATTTCCCGTATTTTATTGAATTTGGAACTTTAGGTAAACAGAATGTGAATGTTAATGGTGCATTGCATTGGCCAGTGACGATGAAAAGTCAAATAGAGGATTTTCTCAGGTTGAATGAGGATTTTCTCAGACCGTTTAATTTCGATTCAAAAATTGTGTCGTTTAATCTTGCAACTGAAGAGTTTGGGTTAATTGCGCTACCTACGTCTCGTGATGAGAACTTTCCAATAAAAGTTGTTGAGTTAGGAGGGAGACTGTCTGTTCATTGCAATGAGCGCATGAATTATATCGACATATGGGTGATGGGTTGTTATGGTGTGAAGGAATCATGGAGTAAGCTATATATATTGACCGTCTCACAGCCTGCTAGTATCGGTCGATTTGTGGGTGTGCAAGCTATTGTGTATTCATTGGATGGTCAAAGAGTGCTTTTGGAAAAAAAAGATGGAAAGATTTATTGGTATGATCTTGAACTGAAAAGGGTAAAGCGTATTAGGATTCCTGGACTTTCAAACATTTCTTTCACGCATATATGTGTGGGAAGCCTTGTTAAGCTCATTGGTGCTGCAAAAACAGATGTGTCTCAGGATAAAACAAGGAAAAAGAGTCAGAAAAATATACAGAGAAGGTACAACTAGTTTATATATTCACTTCAAATTTTCTACTGATTTGCGTGTTATGTTTGGTTCATATTGCAGCGTGTATGTTTGGTTCAAATTGCAGTGCATACACCTACATAAATTTGAACTAGTTCAAATATTAACTGGTTACTTATCTGGTAATTTGTTTATTATTTTGGTATGCTTGGGTCAAAATGCAGTGCATATACAGTATAATACAACTACATGTCTACATGAAGTTGAATGGCAAAACCTGCTTATAAACACCTCAGACCTTCATATTCACTTGAGTGCTGATCAATTGCATTGTTTTGTTGCTTTCAGTGATATTTTCTTTCGAAGGGATTCAAGCTGGTGCTTTAATCAACTTAATGAGATATAACTACACAGGTATCTGAAGATTGATGCATATATAAGTTTCAATCTTGCCATCTTTATGTATCCACGAAAAGTTTCTTATTATAGCTTTTATAGTCCATTTGCAATATACTCTAGAATCCAGATAGGCGTGAACTAGGAGTATTATATGGTTATAAACATAGAAAATTCCCTTTACTACAACTAATTGTAGAATAAATTACTTGTACCAGTATAAATTCAAATGAATTTACCCACCAGATTTATGGGATAGAATTTTGCTAATTGACTTAAAGAATGAAAAGGAGTGAAATAATTTGTAGTTCATGAATTTGTTTACATCTGTTGGGACAGTCATGATGCTATTTCTGCTTGCTGATATTTATGTATTTTGAATGGTTCTTACAACCTAATTTACTTCAAAATAGATGCAAAATTTAAGTTGCTGAAATTCAAAGATCTGCACTTTCTTAAACTATGTTTGACTATGACAAGAAGAATTTAATCAATGTACGGAACATGAGAAGCTAAAATTTAGAAGCCACTGCATTTGTGTTTAAATATATTCATTTGTGTGAACGGTTATGATACCTCAGCGAGGACCGTTATATTTATATGACATGACATTTCCTGGTAAACCTTCACATCCATTGCTATGAAATACAGTTTCGTGGTTTAAACAAGCTGGAAGGCACAGAAGGGAGGAAGTCTCAGGTGTTAGAGGAAGAACCCCTTATCCACATTTAACTCCTATATTTCCTTGTACATTTTTAAAGAATGAATTGTTGATAGGGATCACCCCCCACCCAAGTTGCAGTTAGTTTGTCGTTGATTGTTGGATTAGGTTCATTTTCATCATCTTGGTTCCATTTAATTGCTTGTCCTACATCACTTGTTAGTGTTCTGGAGAAAGTTGCATTATATTACTAATCACAATACCTCTCAATAATATTAGTTGCTAATGTAAGTTGATGCACAAACACCTGCCTGCACTTGAATATCAGACCGACTTGCTAACATCTGTTATTTAAACTGTTTATCATGAGGATATCCTACTTCCGCAACCAATATCAACCTTTCGTGTAGGTTTTGGGTTAGCAAGGAAAGAACGAAACTTTGACTGTTTTAAAGTGTGATTTTAAACCTTTTGGTGAAGTGTGAAGATCTCAGGAGAGGTGCATTGTAGTACTAATCATTCTACCTCCGGATGACATAAATAGCTTATTTATTATCACATTTGATGCACAATGATCTGCCTACGCTTGAATATTGAATATGTTATTGACTTATTATTGAAACAATATGCATTATGAGGATATTTGACTCACAATTAACAAAACTTTTTCCTGTAGGTTTGGGTGCGCTGCTAGCTTTGTTAGAGCAAGGAAAGAAGAAAATCTGTATATGCTTCTGCTATCTGAAGTCCTTTATTTCTACTTCCCCCTTCCCCTCCCTCTCTCTGAGATTCTAAACTAAAGCATGTAATGTTTTAATCTCTCGGATTCTAAACTTAAGCTTTGTAAGTAATTAGATTCTAGACTAATGCATGTAATGGAATGTTCGTATCTTTTGGAGGACAATGAGTCAACAATATTTTCAGATTGTTGGAACTCCGATGACTCATGGAGGGTTTGCCAGAATTTGTTTACTACTCCTCCATCTAGTGTGCAGGAGATGCTTTTGTATGATCTATCTTTTTAATGAAAGTTCTCATTTTCTTCAAAAAAAAAAAATACTTTCTGCTACAAACAAATTCTATAAGCAATTAAGCAGCCATAATTTCATTTGTTACAAATACAATCATTTTAATTTGGATACATAATAATCATTTTAATGATGATTTTGCGATTTGTAGTTTGAAGTCGAATTCGTGGAAAAGAATTATGAATTTTCCGTATTTTATTTGTTGTAATGCTGATAATGTGTTTATTAACGGTGCATTGCATTGGGTAGTGACTTTAAAACGTCAAACTGAGGGTTTTGTTGTATCGTTTGATCTGGCAACCGAAGAGTATCGGTTCGTTCCGCAGCCCGAGATATCTGCTAGGAGCCTTTTAATGGATGTTGGGGAACTAGGAGGGAGGCTTTGTCTTCATTGTATGTCTAAAGGGAATTACATGGACTTATGGGTAATGGACTAATGGATCGTTATGGTGTAAAAGAAAAGTACATGACACATTTTGAATCGAAGATGTATTTCAAATTTAGTACACGAATTCAAAATAGGATCGAATATGAATTTTACATTAAAATACACTAAAACACGAAAGTACATGACACGATACATTGCCGGGTCTTATTACTAATCATTCTACCTCTGGATGACATAAATAGCTTAATTATTGTCACATTTGATGGATGCACAATAATCTGCCTACGTTTGAATACTGAATATGCTATTGACTTGTTATTGAAGAAACGTGCATTATGAGGATATTCGACTTACAAAATCAACAAAACTTTTTCACTGTAGGTTTTGGGTGCGCTGCTAGCTTTCTTAAAGCAAGGAAGAAGAAAATCTTTGTCTGATTCTGCTATCCGAAGTCATCTTGTATCTGACCTTTTATTCTACTCCCCTTTTCCCCTCCCCTGAGTTTCTGAACTAATGCATGTAATGTTTAATCTCTCGGATTTTAAACTTAAGCTTGCAGCTTATAATTAGATTCTAGACTTATGCATGTAATGGAATGTTTTGATCTTTTGGAGGACAGAGCTCTTGGTCAACAATATTTTCAGATTGTTGGAACTCCGAGGACTCACGGAAGGTTGCACAAACTCTGATTACAGAAGTAGCCAGAATGGTTCCTCCATCCCTTTCACTTACATTATCCTGATGCCAAATTTCAAGATAAGTAACTGGTCAATGATAAGAACAGGTGAATCTGTGATATAAATGCTGCTTGCAAAAGAACAAATCCTACCGTTTGCATCTTTCAATGACATAGGTATCAGTTTTGTATATGATTTCTTTCATTTTCTGGGCATAAACATCTTTATCGGATTTGTTGACCATCATACTGAAATGATAAGTATATTAATAATCTTAGTTATAATAATTTTGCCGAATTTAAACAGCGACAGGCCCGACAGATCTTCTGGTCACTACTCACTTGTATTAATAATTGTGGTGAGCCCTGAGCAGTGAGCTTCAAGTTGATATTAACACAGTTCCGTTCCACAAACGAAACTTGGCAATCAGATATTAACGATAAAACGGCATCTGCTGAACGTCCATTCTAAACTTCGACATTGTTCTGAAATCACTGTGACAACAACTACGAATAAATATGTATTTTGAGCCTCGTATTTTAATCCTAACGACCAAATCATGTATGCCATTAATTTTTTAAAGAAATAAATAATGAGTTCATTCGTCTCCAAGTAATTTTTATTAACTATGACTTTATATGAGAACTTCTGATCTTTTGCTCGTGGTTGTCCATTCTGTCATTTGCACAGTTGCTATTCAATAGCTTTCACATTTTATTGAAACTCATCTTTCCCGATCATAATACTATTTGTGATTCAACTTTGGTTTTAATTCACTTTGCATGTATGTTGACTATGGATGGTAAAGGAAAATATTGATTAAAAAAAAATCAGGAACTTAGATGTAAACTGATACAAATCTGAAATGCATAGAGTTTATGAAGAAAGAATTGAAGAACCAAGAAAATCAGAATCAGAAACTGATAATATCAATCTTACAGAAGAGGTTACATTAGCCTTCTGTATATAGGACACACCACTGCACCTGGACCAATCACCAAGTCCTGAACATAACAAACTAATCACAAAAGACTGGAATGTCCCTAACAGATGGACAAAAGGTTCAGTAAAGGTTCAGTACGTACAATTATTACAGTCCCTTATAATTGGTAAATAACAAAAATGCTAATTAAAGCTTCAAGGGACCAGGTATAGCTTTATTACTCCCCCTCAAGCTTGGAAGCTGATGGTGACTGAGCTCCAAGCTTGGACAGCAGATGGAAGTGTTGTTTAGCTGACAGGCCTTTAGTGAGTAGGTCTGCAACTTGGGAATGCGATGGAACATGAGCTGTGAGCAAGGTACCAGAGTTGATCTTGTCACGAACGAAATGGCAATCAATGTCAACGTGCTTTGTTCGTTCGTGGAGGACTGGATTAGCAGCGATCGCTATTGCAGCTTTATTGTCACAATGAAGAACTGCAGGTGGAAGGTTAGGAAGACCCAGGTCTTTGAGCAGTGATTGCAGCCAAGTAACTTCACAAGATGTCAATGCCATTGCACGATACTCTGCCTCAGCGGATGAACGTGCAACAACTGCTTGCTTTTTTGTTTTCCAGGATATAGGACTCGAACCAAGGAGAACACAGTAGCCTGTTGTTGAGCGTCGTGTCATTGGGCAAGAAGCCCAATCACTGTCACAGAATGCACGAAGTTCAGCAGCAGAGTTAGAAGCTAGCAAAATACCTTGAGTTTGTGTGCCAACCAAATACTTAAGTAGGTGAATTGCTGCCTGCATATGGGAAGCACATGGGTGCTGCATAAACTGAGTGAGTATGTGAACCGAGTACACGATATCAGGACGTGTCACGGTCAGGTATATGAGTTTGCCCATTAGCCTCTGATATGGGTGTGGATCGACAAGTGGTTCCCCCAAGTCCTTGTGCAATCTAAGGTGTATGTCAATTGGTATTTTCATTGGAGTAGCAGCTTGTAAGTTGAACTCATGAAGCAAATCAACTAAGTACTTGTGCTGAGAGACAAAGAACCCTGCAATTGATCTGTCGACTTCAAGCCCCAGAAAATATCTAATTTGCCCTAAATCTTTCATATGGAACTTAGTAGACAACATCAGTTTTAATGCATCAATCTGTACCACAGAATTACCAGCCAAGAGTAGATCATCAACGTACACTAACACCAATGTAAGAGTGTCATCAACAGATTTTGTGAACAAGCTATAGTCAGACTTCGATTGGACAAATTGTAGCTCAAGGAGTGTGCTGCACAGTTTAGAAAACCACAGACGTGGTGCTTGTTTCAGCCCGTACAACGATTTTTTCAGTCTGCAGACCAATGGTGGTGTCTTTGTTGTTGCATTATTGTGCTTCATATAGTCTTGAGACATAGAGATTCGACAACCCGAGTGCGTATAACCCAATGGCAGCTTCATGTACACTGTGTCATGCAGTTCTCCGTGCAAGAATGCATTTTGAACATCCATTTGAACAACTACCCAATCATTTATGGCAGCTACAGCTAGCAAGGCTCGAATGGTAGCCATCTTGGCCACGGGAGCGAAGGTATGTTCATAATCAATACCATAAATCTGCTTGCATCCAAGGACTACTAAACGTGCTTTAAATCTTTCAATTGTGCCGTCAGCCTTGAACTTTGTCTTAAACAACCACTTGCACCCAATTGATTTTTTGTTTGGAGGAAGTGGCACTATGTCCCATGTGTTGTTATCTTCGAGTGCTGTGAGCTCCAGGTTCATTGCATCGACCCAATGCTGATATCCAACAGCTTGGTGAAACGTTTTCGGATCATTTGCAGCAATAAGAGATGTTTGAAAGCTCTGATAAGATGTTTGTACGCCTTGAGTTGCAACACATGCACACAAAGCTGTAGAAGTTGGAAACGGTTTAGAGATGTAGGCATCCATCCATACAGGTGGTTTTGGTATACGAGATGATCTTCTTGGTGGTGGTGTCATAGTGGTCACTGGACTCTCATTTGCAGTGCTTGAAGATGACTCTATTTGTTGAGAAGCCGATGACAAAGGTGAGGTGTTTTGTAACTCGTTTTCAGACATTTGAAACAGGTCATCATCAAAGAAGCTTGTTGGAGCACATGTTTGTGGTAGGGTGTCCTTTGGCACAGGCTGCAAAAATGATTTTGACTCGAGTAAGGGGAACACATGTTCGTAGAACTGCACATCTCTTGAAACAAAGGGCGTCATTGAGTTCAGTACCATCAACTTAAAACCCTTCTTGAAAGGTGGATAACCCACAAAAATGCAGGGTACTGCACGTGGCTTCAATTTATCACTAGAAACTCCAGGTGGTGTTGCTAGAGCTAGGCACCCAAACACCCTCATTTCATCATAGTCTGGCTTCTTTTTAAATAACATTTCATAGGGACTCATGTTTTTATCCAAGACAGATGAGGGTATTCTGTTGATGATATACGCAGCTGCTAAAACACAATCTCCCCAATGTACATCAGCCAACCCTGATTGTAGTTTGAGTGCCCTGGCCACATTCAACACATGTCTGTGTTTGCGCTCAACACGGGCATTTTGTTGAGGCCTATGACTGCAGGTAGTTTGGTGCACGATGCCACGATCATTCATTAACTTCACACAAAACTGATCATCAAATTCAGGAGCATTATCGCTTCTAATTGTCTTTACAGTGTTGCTGAAGTGATTTTCAACATAATTGCAGAACATTGACAGTGTATTACCGTAATCTGACTTGTTTTGAATCAGGTATACCCAAGTCATTCGTGAATTATCATCCACTATCGTCAAGAAATATCTATATTTCTGCTTAGTGTGCACCTTATACGGTCCCCAAGTGTCTATATGTATGAGTTCAAATGGTACAGAAGAGTGTGATTCACTTAGTTTATAGGGTAGCTTTGTGAACTTAGACATAGGACATATCAAGCAAACTTTTGACTGACTTTGACCAACACTCTTAAGGCTGGGAATCAATTTTAGTTTAGACTCAGATATGTGACCAAGCCTGTTGTGCCACAAGGTATACTTGTCTGAACTAGTAGCATCTCTACAGGATTGACTCACACTATTTGCTTTAACAGCAGTAACATTTACATCAGAATCACTCAAGTAATATAGATTGTTTTTAAGGTACCCTACTCCCATCATTTCCTTAGAACCTGAATTAAACACACTGCATTTACCATCTTTAAATACAACCTCACAACCATTGTCTTTACCCAGTTTAGTAACTGACAGTAAATTGTGGGTAAATTGTGGGACAAACAGAACATTGAGTAAACGTATTCCGCAATTGAGGGTTGTGTCACCTATGTGTGTAATACTAGCCGTGTCACCAGTAGGCAGTTTAATAGACATGGATGATGGTGCAGGTCTAATGTTATGCAACAAGTTTAAAGAACAAGTCATATGGTCTGATGCTCCTGAATCCACAATCCATTCTTGTTTTGTGGATTCAACAGCACCACATGTGATCATACCTGAGAAAGGGGTATCCAATTCCTCTTCACAATGTGTAGAAAAAGGAGCAGTATGATTGCTGGGAATGAGTTTAAGCAGCTGCTCAAATTGTTGATGTGTAATAACAATATTGGAGGCTTCTCCTTTGTTTCCCACAATTGCTGTTTGGGCCACATTCGCAGACCTTATACCAGGATTTCGTTGGCCATACCCCCTTCCAGAGTTGCTTCCCCCTCGCACAGCTGGTCTCATAGACTTATAGTGCCATTTTGGGTAGCCATTAATTGTCCAACAACCTTCAGCTGTGTGTCCTTTACGCTTGCAAACAGTGCACATCATAGATTTGTCTAAAGCAGCAATGTGCCCTTTGCTAAACATGGCTGAAAAATCATCTGCATTCACCTTTAGAGTTTGTAAAATATCACGTTGGGACTCTTCTTGCTGGATTGCTGCACATGCTACTTCGACACTGGGCAAAGGCGACAACATGAGGAGTTGGCTTCGTTGTGGACCAAACACATCGTCCAACCCATTCAAGAACTGGAAGAGCTTGGATTCATCCTTCTGCACTTGAATCGCATTTAAAAGTGCAGAAATCTCCTCAGACATGGTTGTGAGTTTTGGAAGGACAGTCATAGCATCCAATTCCTCCCACAAAGAGCTTAAAGATGTGTAGTATTCAACCAGAGTCTTACCATTTTGTCTCAAGCTGTACAGATCTCGACTGAGTTTGTATTTCCTGGACCCGTTGCTAAGATGAAATCTTTTCTCTAGCAGCTTCCATATATCTGCAGATGAGTTAACAAACAAAATCGATTGTTTGATAGGATCACAAACATTGTTGTGCAGCCAGGAGATCACCATATTATTACAGGTGTCCCATTGGAGAGCATCAGTGGCATCTGTTATGCTTCTCAGCGTGGTTCCCTCGACAAACCCCAATTTACGCTTCGAGGCTAGCTGGATCTCCATGGAACGACGCCATATTCGATAATCAGTAGCCCCTTGAAGCTTTGTCACACTTATTGAAAGAGGACCATCAGATGGGTGAAGGAAAAGAGGGTTTTGTATATCAGCAAAAGAAAATTTGCTAGTACTCGCCATTTCTGTGAATTCAACAAGGAACACCTCAGGATGGAGATACAAAGATTGAAACTTGAAATGAAGATTGATAGTGAAAGTTCTTCCTAATTCTTAAGACTCTTGCTGCTCTGATACCATGATACAAATCTGAAATGCATAGAGTTTATGAAGAAAGAATTGAAGAACCAAGAAAATCAGAATCAGAAACTGATAATATCAATCTTACAGAAGAGGTTACATTAGCCTTCTGTATATAGGACACACCACTGCACCTGGACCAATCACCAAGTCCTGAACATAACAAACTAATCACAAAAGACTGGAATGTCCCTAACAGATGGACAAAAGGTTCAGTAAAGGTTCAGTACGTACAATTATTACAGTCCCTTATAATTGGTAAATAACAAAAATGCTAATTAAAGCTTCAAGGGACCAGGTATAGCTTTATTATAAACTTTGAGAGAAAAATAGCCTATCAACTTACGTGGGGACTGTAAAATATACTAATACAATAAATTATTGGAGTACAAATGCATCCGCGTCTATAATCGAGTCTTCTTTAATTAAAAGCTCAAATAATATGAAAACAGATGGATGTGTCTGAATATCTTTATGAAAATGTTTTTCTACTTATATGAAAAAAGAAAATGTAAAAAAGTGCTACATTCTAAAAAGGTACTCCCTTCCGCTCATTCATTTCTTTACATTTTTCTTTTTGGATATCTCATTCATTTCTTTACTTCCTAAAATTTTTCAAAAATAGTAAATTTTATAATATAAAAATTAACTTCTCCCCACTTTCGTCCAATTTATTTACTTTATACTTTAAATATTGACTGATCCCACCACTTTACTCATTCTTCTCATTTTTTCTCATACTTTATTTATATTTCTTAATCTCCGTGTCAACTCAAATATAAATAATTTAGCAGGACGGAAAGAGTATAATATAGTATTTACTATTTACACTGCAGGAGTGCAGGGTACTAAAGCGTTGTATCTTTGTTGACCCAACTTAGAGTTGTAATCCAATTCGATTCTTTACAGCTTAAAGGTGAAAGCGTCCAAAAACTTTTTTTTTGGTAAGTAAAAACAATTTACTTTATTTTCTTTTTTCCAATAATTCGTGTCTAATGTCTAATTAAATAACATATTGCTTCGAATACAGAAATTGTACCAGAAGTTATAGGTATGATTTTTTTTTAAAAAATTGTGTAATTATCGTTCTTGTAATAATGCATAACGCTCTTTCAACTTTGTTAGCTGTTACAATTATTGTAACTTATCAAAAACCAACAAAAAAAATTTGATTCATTAGCCGTTACCGCGCTTCTAACATTTTTTTGAGATCCAAAAAAATTATTTATTTATCAGCCGTTTTCTCTTGTAACTCATTAGTGGGGAAAAATAAACAAAATATTTTTAAAAAATTGAATCAATTTTCAGAAAATTTCTAGGAGTTCCTAAAAGAATTTAGGAATCTTCCACAGTCTTCATCTCCATATTCTATTAGACTATTACTGTATTATTCGTAAAATATCTTCCTTTTTTTTATATCCCAGATATTTTTATATTTAATCCAACATATTCAACATTATTCAATTCTCTTAATATATATTCTGAGACATGTTTTTTTATTGATAAATGAAAAAATATAGGTTCAATAATTTATTGCCTTTTTTCAGAAAAACAGATGCATGTATTTGTTTAAATAAAAATTTATCACAATCAAATCTTTCTTTAGTAAAGAATATCCGCCATACACAGTAACGCGACATGGGCCCACTAGATATCATTTATTTTCCATATTGTCCTAAACCAATTACGTTCCCCTCTGGCTATATAATCTATAGACTGTACTCGGGAATTGTACAAGTCAGTCGTTGTACTAAAACCAATCTTCATTTTCAGTTTCTAAAAGCTTAGGTTGAGCTCCATCAATGGCGGCCATGGCCAAGATTTTCAAGAAAAATAATTCTATAATACCCAGTTTCTATTATTATAATTCGAGTGTTAGCAGAAGCAAGCTTTTCTCAACAGAGCCATTGGTGGATTCTTTCACTCAAAGGATTCGAGATCTGCCTAAGGATCTTCCTGGTACTAAGATTAGAAGAGAAGTTTCTCAGGTAATTCTGTACCTTATAATTTGATACATGTTTATGACATGTATGTATAGTCTAATTACGTTGAGAATCATCTTAAAATGAGAACTAGAAATTTTTTGTCCATTCATTGAATTTTTTTTTTGTAAAAAAATTGTTCAGGATTTTTATTGATGGAAAAATTCATTAAAGTGATAAAAATTATAAAGGAAAAAATAATTCAAACATGTGATTTATCGTACGTAAGATCTCGAACTTTGATCACTAGACTACTGCCCCCCGTGCTTCATCGGTTATTTGCAGTAGATTATTTTTGAGTATATTGCACACATGTTGTATCAAAACTGAACGCGGAATGTCCATAAATTGTGGTATAGAAATTTGTCTCCAATTCTATTATGTGAATTTTAAGCATGCCCTATATTAATTATGAAGTAAACATTTTTCTGCTTTCAGATTTTATCATAAAAGATGGATTTGTATCCAATCCAAAATTTAAAATATTGTATTCAATTTAAATAGTCCAATAGAGTTTAAATATCTAGAACTAGAATCTAGATGGAGTGGATAGTGGAATGGAAATAGTCACATCACATGTGACCAGTATTAGTTATATCTACTATTCAATTTCCATGGTTCTTGATTGGATTGTTACTTATCCTCGAGTAGAGGAGACGTATAGATAAGCCAAATATGTGGAAGTAAAATAACAAATTGGTATATTAGATTATTCTTGGAAACCCATAAAAAAAATATAAAATAAATAACTTGGTTATAATGAAAAAACAGATTATGTGTGTTTATTTATTGTGTATCTTTTGGTTACAAACTTTTTGTAATGGTTTAATTCTTTATGTTTTAATAATTTATTTAATATTTTTATATGATGAAGAATCGAAATCTTTGATTTTGCATTCAAAAGTAATTTAAGTAAATTGACTGTTTTTAGCGTTACAAAAAAAAACTGACTGTTTTTATAATTACAGAGTGGGAAATTGAAATCTTAAGAAAAATTAAAGAATATCTGCATCACTGCTTGACTTGAAAGGTCACTGAATCGAGTCTTGTTAAAAAATAAAAATGGGAGCACGATCCAAGGTGTAGCTATCAGCCGCCAGGGTCTTACTCAAACTTTAATTGTGGGACTTAATAAGATAATTTTAAAGTTCCCGGTCCTGACAATCGATTGTCAGAGATCAATTATCTAATAATCTGTTTCGTAATCGTTTGATCGATTATTCAACGGCTAAGATTAGAACAAAAAATTTTGTCGCTCCTCTATAAATTTCCGCGGAACGATGAGGCTCCTCTATAAATTTCCGCGGAGCGTACTAAACTACAAAAATGACTCCACGAAAAATTTCTGAGGAAGCATTAATATAAATAAATATTTCATTGTATATCTTTTCAAATTATAAAAAAAATTATCACCAAATAAAAGTAAAGCAATCGAACAATTTAACAAATTGAAAACTAATAAGCAGCCATGACAACAAATTCTATCGATCGATCAATCGAGAGAGAGAAACTGAAAAAACTTAAAATCACAAAGACTTCTACTATTACTCCGCACATCATCAAGGCTGGATCCTTGGTAAAATATTTACAACCACTAATATGGTGACCGGCAGGGGAGTGGGTAGGTGTTGTTGTCCGAGATGCTAGTGGGCGACTATTAGCAGCAGTTGTTAAAAGAACTAATTATGTGAGAGGGGGATAGAACAAGCAGAGGTTGCTGCTGTGAATATGGTACGAGTGTGCGCAGGTATTAGTGCCTCCTCGGAAATTTTTCGCGGAGTCATTTTTGTAGTTTAGTACGCTCCGCGGAAATTTATAGAGGAGCCTCATCGCTTCGCGGAAATTTATAGAAGAACGATAAATTTTTTTGTTCTAATCTTAGCCGTTGAATAATCGATCCAACGATTACGAAATAGATTGTTAGATAATTGGTCCCTGACAATCGATTGTCAGGGACCAGGACCCAATTTTAAATTATTATTACATTTGTTTCCATACAATTGTTCAGACCCGACAATTTTATACACGGCATGACTTACACGACACGAAATAACACGAAAATTTAGTGTTTGTGTTTGCATTTTAAGTACACGACACGAAAGTACACGACCCTGATTTAGTGTTGTTTTTGGATTTACCCTTCAAATACACGACACGACGCGAAGCACACGACATAAATAAATATATAAATAATTAAAAACATATATTATATATAATATATAAATATTAATTGATATTACACGAAAGTAATGTGAACTTTAAGAAATTTCGTGTAAACATTCGTGTTTTCGTTGCTATTCGTGTTTATTTCGTTTCGTTTGGTTTCGTGTACACGATTGGTACACGAAAAAATTCATGTATCTGGTGTCGTGTCAAGTCGTGTATCACTCGTGTCATGTTCGTGTTACAGTTTTGGGTACACGATTTGAATTCGTGTTGTTTTCGTGTATAGCCAAAAAGTACACGAAACACGAAATTACACGAAACGACACGACACGACTGGTTTGACAGGTCTACAATTGTTCCCATAAGGCTGGCCTGACCCGACTATCACTGTTGTTCATTGCCCCAAATTGTCTGTCTTTTGACTTCTCCGTAGAGACGTAGAATGATTTTCTTATAATTTTTTGTTATGATTGGATAACTTAATTTCAATGAATTTAGAGTATTTTTTTTTAATAATATCAATTTAGTTTCTGTTCGTATTCAGCTTGCTTAAAATTTAAAAAGAAATTGGTTATAGGTTGAGATTAATTTTACTATGATGTGCATGTTTGGGGTATCTTAAAAAAGTTGACTTATACCTTAAAATAAATAAATTTTAATTATATAAGTGATAAGTGGATGAATTCTTAGGTGTTTGGATAAATTTACTTATAAGTTAGTTACAAATTTGCTAATTTACATTTTAAAAATAATTATTAAATACAATGAGCTAAATACATACATTTTAAATTTAAAAAAAACATTTAAAAACACAAATGTAAAAATATGAAGTATTAAAAGACAAATAAATCAAGCAATAAGTCAATAAGTTATGGAAAATGTACGTTGTTACTAACATTCAACTTATGAACATATAAGTTATAAGTTGGTTTATAAGTTGGGTTGACAAACACCCTCAATAAACTATTACGGGTTTATAAACTATAAGTTAGCTTATAAACCATTAGCCAAACATGCCCGATGTTTGAAGTGTGACTTAAGTTAGGCTTTTTCACCAGTTTGTTATTAACTTGATTGGTTGTTTTTTTAATGTAAAGAGAAATGCTTGATAGCAAAATTTTAAATGTTCAGTCTTTTGAACCCTCGAATTCTTGTTGTCCAATGAAAGGAGTACTAATCATTTACGTACATAAACTCGAAAGATTATTGTTGTGGTTCTCATTTACATAAATTCAGTACTCAGAGCTAAAAAAATTATGCGAGGTAGTTATAATTCTACAGTAGAAGCCTAACTATTGAGTTTTTTCAGCTCATTGGGAAAACACCTCTTGTTTATCTAAATAAAGTTAGTGAAGGATGTGGAGCTTATATTGCAGTGAAACAAGAGATGATGCAACCAACTTCTAGCATCAAAGACAGGTATTCTGCTTGTAAAAGCACCTATTTGGTCCTCTTTTTCTCTATTACAAAGTTACGCTAAACTATATAAAAATGTTCGTTCTTGTTACAGACCAGCTTTTGCCATGATTAACGATGCTGAGAAGAAAAAACTAATTACGCCAGGAAAGGTAAATATGATATGTAGTAGTTATGTGTTACAAAAAAATATGTAATATTTATGTGATCACTGAACTCGGTGCATATACAAGTACCATTTTACTTTAGTTGATATAAAAAAATTGTGTAACAATGCTCTAACAACTTTGTGTTTGATTGTAGACTGTATTGATCGAACCCACGTCAGGAAATATGGGAATCAGTATGGCCTTTATGGCTGCTATGAAAGGTTACAAGATGGTCTTGACAATGCCCTCGTACACAAGTTTAGAGAGAAGGGTGTGTATGAAAGCTTTCGGAGCGGATTTAATCCTCACTGACCCAGCCAAGGGAATGGGAGGAACTGTTAAAAAAGCATATGATCTTTTGGAGAATACACCAGATGGTTTCATGCTTCAGCAGTTTTCAAATCCTGCCAATACCCAGGTTCAAATCAATTCAATTTTCTAATTTTGAATCATGAAAGTGCATATTTTTAGTTTAAATTTTATGATGTATATAATTATTTTATTCCCTTCAAATAACAGATTCATTTTGAGACTACTGGTCCTGAGATATGGGAGGACACTAACGGGAACGTTGACATTTTCGTGATGGGAATTGGAAGTGGAGGCACGGTCTCGGGGGTTGGACAATATCTTAAGTCACAGAACCCTAATGTAAAGGTGATGTCTCTGAAATCTCCTACTTTGACGTTCATTGTCTTCAAAGAGTTTTGGTTGCTACTTTATAGAATGTCTTTTCTTTACTTGATGTCAATCTACAAATTATCTTGACTTAACATAGATACTGAAAACGGCTTATGTTTGTCTCATCCAGATTTACGGGGTTGAGCCTACTGAAAGCAATGTACTAAATGGTGGCAAGCCAGGTAAAGTTAAATAGTGGTAAAATTTATCATCAACTATATTTTCTTACTTCTCATTCACATATAGGGAGCCATGAGATGATAATTTTTAAGTGTTCGGGATAGTTGGTTGCCTTTTTTCCTTCTTCTATCTCCCTCTTTATTTATATGTTTATAAATTTTAGTGAAATTGTTTCATATGTAGGTCCTCATTGGATTACTGGCAACGGGGTTGGATTCAAACCCGATATACTCGACATGGATGTGATGGACGAAGTGCTCATGGTACGAAAAGTTCTTTACAGCACTAATAGTTTGACTCACATAGTTAAATAAATAGAAGCATTGAACATACTTTGAGTAATCACATACTCTTGTACTGTAGGTTTCTAGTCAAGATGCTGTTGATATGGCAAGGAAATTGGCACTCAAAGAGGGGTTGATGGTAATGTTTTAACTCTAATAAAGAATTATCAAGCTTTGGTCTCTCTTGCCTTTATATAACACTTATCACCTCCAAGTTGCATTATTAACTTAACCATGTATTGTAATTGTGACTCTCTTTAGGTTGGTATATCATCTGGAGCTAACACAGTTGCGGCACTTGATCTTGCTAAGAGGCCAGAGAACAAGGGAAAACTTATTGTGGTATGGAAGACAAAAAATACAAGTTCAATGTGTTTAAAGTTATGACATGAAAATATCTCTGTGTTCAGTTAATTTATCATTTGTTTCATATTGCAGACAATTCATCCTAGTTTCGGGGAGCGTTATTTGTCATCTGTTCTGTTTCAAGATATCAGGCAAGAGGCAGAGAATATGCAGCCTGTTTCAGTTGATTAAAAGTGCATGTCTTCTACATCGCATGTCTGATTTGGAAGTTCTTTGCTGCTCTTTGATAGTCGTGCTTCTCCGGGAAAAAAAAGGTTGTCTTGTTATGGTCTTCCATGTCATCAAAGTTCATGATCACTGAAAGTGTGTTATCCTTCGTTTGTGTGTCATGACCGATGTATCAGTCAGCGGTTGTTAGTTCTTATAGTATGAATATTCTGTTTCTGTTTGAATATTTTCTTGTTTTTGTATGAATTCATGTACTTGGATTTGCAAGCTATAATAATCTCTTAAAGAATTGAAGTTTCATTACCGGATTCTTCTGTTCTTGCTCTGCATTTCAGATATTTACATTTTCCAATCTTTAAACATATCTTTTTACCCTGCAATCTGTCTGAGTGTCTGACCCTTGGATATATTACAATATACTTGTCATGTCGCAGCTTCCAATTTCACAGCACCGTCAGTTAAGATTATGCATCCGATCCCGAGAAATTTAACAAAATTTCGAAACCGAACCAAGTTTGTTATATCGAATTCACAAATACAAAATTCGTGACATGTCAATGTGACTTGAGGTAAATTTGAAACTAATTATGGAATATGTTACATAAACGAGGTTCGAATGTATTTGTGCTTCTCATAATTTAGTACAAAAAATAAAATAATTTAAAAGGAAAAAGCAGAAACCATTTTTTTCCTTATCAAAAACCTCTTCCACTATGTAAGTCAGAAAAAAGTATTGCACGACCTCGGTTATAGAAATGAAAACACTAGTGTTTGCATAGCAAGACGACATTTAATTACTAAAATCAATGTTAGTTCACATAATCCGACCTTAGCTCAGTTGGTAGAGCGGAGGACTGTAGTTGTTATGCTGAAATCTTTAGGTCGTTGGTTCGAATCCGACAAGTCAGATATTTTTGCAATTTTTGTAATTAGAGGTGTTACAAGTTTAATCTTGTTGGGCATGAATAACTTTTCAAGTCTTCGCGATGATTATAAAAAAGTTAATAACCTTTATGTAGGGATGTTCAATTTGGTTTAGTTCGGATTTCAAAACCATACCAGTTAAATGTAAAAATCAAATCAAATCATAGAAAAATCGATTAGTTCGATTCTGAATTACGATTTTAAATAAAATAACTTTTTTTTATTTTTGTTAAATTATAATAACATTACGATCTAAATAAATGTAACCTATATTTTATATACATATCAATATTATGTTTATATGCATTATTATTATTATTATTGTATATATTTAGCAACATTTAGTTTACTCATTATGTTCATAATAAATATGACATACTTTAATTTAGCATAAAACTACAACATATTGACAATTAACTCAATATTGTGTTTATAAAGTAATTTAATATTTTTATTATTTATATGTATATATATTATATATTATACATTATAATCTTGATTTTATAATTATCTATTAGAATTTTTAACGTATTATTATATAATGGTCCGGTTTGGTTTAGCTGGTTTTAATATATTAAAAGCCACGAGTAAATCATTTATATGTAAACGGCCCGGTTAACCGAACCATTAACAACGGTTTTAACGGTTTCGGTTTTTGTTAGTTTGGATTGTTGTGGTCCGGTGCAGATTGACGGATTTTTCGAACACTCCTACTTTTACGTGCATGATAAATTGGTATATTGTTTGACTTTAATTATAATTCATTAAAATAAATAAACTAAGCATAGTTTTGCTAAATATCAAAACTACATGCTTTTATCGTGAAAAATAATATTTTGTTATAATAATATAAATTAAATTTATTATTGATATCTTTAAAAAAAAGTTTTCTCATTAATTCATATAAGCTCAAATGGGACATCCTCCTCAAACGATACAACCTGATTTAAAAATGGATAAACAGCTACATAATAGCCATTTTGTTTCATGTCTCTTAACAAAATGAAATGACATATTCCTTATAGAGCCCAACAGTCATTTATAATCACTCTAAATACATAAAGAATCAACGTTATTTTGTTGATCGCGAACACTGATAACTACTGTCCGATTGAACAACCACTAAAAATCAAGTTGCTTCGAATCCCTACTGTTTTAACGCAATAATTTTCGTTTGTCATTAAACTACTTTACGTTGGATTCAATCATTATTTCACTCGAGTTCCTTAACTATCAGACTCACGCCAAACTACAAATTCTCTTTTGGAAATGGTAACATCACAATTGATCATTGCATAGTGAGCGTCAGGTTTTGATCAATGTTCAAATTATCAGTTAAAATAACTTATCTTGGGGCCTCTATAATCCCCCACCTGTTAAACACACTTCCATTCTAAAAAGTGAGCTTTTGCAGTAGCTACAATCCATCCAACTCTTAAGAATTTGTTTTTCCACACAATTTCATTCAGTACTTGAATTAGGAATGATTATCCTAAAATGGACTCGAATAAATATATTTATTTAAAAGATATATGGCTCATTTGAAAGATTCAGTATACTTGATTGGCGAGATGGAAGCACGATGCTAAACAATAATATCTATCTATCTATCTATTAATCGTTCTAAAATTGTATGAAATGATGATTTTCTTTGTCTTTTGTCCTTCTAAAATTCAAAATAAATTTATGAGATTTTTCCCTAAACTTGCGAAATCTTCATCGGTTATATTTTATGACTTCCTATATATTTGTTTATTAATTAATATTTTAATAAATAAATTGAATACGACCACTTCAACGTTTACATCACAGTATAAATGTAAATGTGTTTTACGTACAAAATGAATTGTATAATATCAAACACATCTGATTTTTTCTTCAAAAAATAAATCCATACATTTCTAGTGGAATCATCAATGAAAGTGACATAGTAGCGAGATCCTCCCAACGACGCAACTGTTGTTGAACCATATACATATGTATGAAGTAGCTCTAACTTCTTAGACTTCGGGGTCCTCCCTGATTTTGCAAAAGTAACTTGTTTCTGCTTTCCAAGAACACATGGCTCACAGAACCCAACTTCCACATTCTTCAGCTCTGGAATCTTCCCCTTTGAAGTTAACAGCTTCATACCCTTTTCAGTCATATGACCAAGTCTTTGGTGCCACAAAGTTGAAGACCCAATCTCACCAGCAACTGCATTTGCTTCATAGCTAGATTGTTCAACTATGTACAAAGTCCCCTTCTTCTCTCCTCGAGCAACAACTAGATTTCCCTTTATAACCTTCCACTGTCCATTTCTGAAAGAAACTCGATACCCTTCCTTATCTAACTAACCCACAGATATCAACATCTTCTTAAGTCCAGGAATGTACCTTACATCTTTCAACGTCCATCTAGTCCCCAAAGAGGTCTTAAGATTAATATCTCACATGCCCGCAATATCCAAATTCTCATCATCAGCAAGACGGACTTTACCAAAATTTCCAAGTCTGAAATTTAACATCAAATCCTTGCAAGGGGTCACATGAAATGATGCACCAGACTCCATAACCCATGATTCAACCGAACATTCAACACAACAAATCAAAGCATCGTCGTTCACCACTTCTTCAGCTACATTAGCTGAATTATCCTCTTTTTTCTTTCCTTTAGGAGCTGTAGGAGTCGTATACTGATTTCTGAAGTGACCCTTCTTCTGACAATTCCAACAAACAATCTCCCTGCGATCTTTGGATTGCCCTCTTTTCTGTGACTTCGATCTGCTACGCCCCTGATTCTTCCCCCTCTCGGACTTTCTGCCTCTGCTCTCAGTACTCAATAAGGAACCTGACGACTCTCCTGAGTTTCTCCTACGAATATCTTCTCCAAGAATCGAATCTCGAACTCCATTAAAAGTCATCTTACCGCTCCCAGATGAATTGCTAATAGTAGTGACAAATCTTGACCAACTGTCAGGTAACGAGGATACCAACAACAAGGCTTGTACTTCATCATCGAATTTAATATCCACTGATGCCAATCTTGATAGGATAGAATTAAATTCGTACACATGATCAGCAACACAATCACCTTCATTCAATCTCGCGACAAACAACAAACGACACAAATACACCTTATTCGAAGCAGATGGCTTCTCATACATATTTGTTAACGCCTTGATCAATCCATGAGTTGTCGTTTCCTTGACGATATTGTAAGCAACGTTCTTCGCCAAAGTCAATCTAACAACACCCAGAGCCTGCCTATCCAATAGCTTCCATTCAGTCTCATCCATTGAATCTGGCTTCTTCACCTCTAGCGGTTGGTGTAGTTTTTTCTGATACAAATAATCTTCAATTTGCATCTTCCAATATCCAAAATCTTTGCCATCAAATTTGTCGATCTTTACTTTCCATTCTTCTGCCATCGCTCTCACTCACCTGAAAACTTAGGCTCTGATACCAGTTGTTGAGTATGCAACAACGAAAGCAAAACCCAAAGCGAATAGATAAGAACAAGAGAATAAACGACAATCACTCAAGACAAAGATTTACGTGGTTCAGAAATTCCTACTCCACAAGCCGCACTAATTTTGTATTGATCTCTCACAACTATGTTGTGTTCTGTTGTGTTGGTGTTTTGCAATTACATGAGACTATTTATAAGAAAAGAAACTGAGCCTAATCTAATCAGAGTCTAATTCTGAAATTACTAACTCTAATTAGAATTCAGATCTGGAAATTCCAACTCAAATCAGAAACCAATTCTGAAACCTGTTAGACTCCACAAACCCAACATTACATATTATATATTATTTGATAATAGATATTTATTTCTTGTCAGATTGTTTTTTTAATCCAAAATTTTAAAATTGTGAATTTATGTTATATTACAACATATTGTCTTAATCTCAGGATATTAACACCCTAATCGAATGTTACACATAATTGATATAATATTTAAATAATTTTTATAAAATATATCTATCAACTTTGGAATATGTGTATATCGATCTATAATGTGTAATTTTAATTTATACATTTAATATATATATATATATATATTAAAAACTTGTACTGATGTTGATAACCTTTTAGAGATAACATGGCGTTGTCATATGTATGTGAATAATTTCAAATCCTGATATGGACCTTCCTCACTTGTTCGCATGTTCAGAATGTGATGCAATTGTTGGTGGGTGTCTACAAAACAATACTAGATTGAGATTTGGGCCCGCGACGCCTTCAGCATGAGAATAAGTGTGAGTTTTGGAATAGATGATAAGAATATGGAAATATCTAAAATGTGAAGGGTGTGCGTAATGTGAGAGAGAGAGTAACCCCCAAACCTCATTTCCTTGGGTTATTTATAGGCTAAAGATTAGGGTTTGGTGATGTGGATGGATCACATGTGTCCAGGTGAGAACCGGGTGACGTGTGCTTGGACCACTTTGACGTGTGGATTGTTGTGATCTTGATTGCGCCAATCGTTGGCTGTGCTTATAAGGCGAGGACACTGGTCATGATTTGTGCATCACGTGTCACACACAACAATCCTTACTTGAGTGGTCTGGACTCTTATTCTTTATTGGTTGGGCCTTGACATTTGATTTGGCCCAATCTGGACTGAGTTAGGCATGGGCTATCTATAGTTTATCATATGGGTACTTCTACTAATAAATATTTATTTGTTCTTATTTTAATTGTGTAGAAATTTTTTGAGTAAAATATGTCACTACATCGATATTAGTTATATATATATATATATATATATATAATATATATATATATATATATATAATATATATATATATATATGATAAAGAAATAATTGATAAATAATTGTTTTAATTTTTTAATCAAACATTCTTTTAAGTTTCGAATATGTAAAATTTTCACCAGACTTTAGGTCCAAATTGTATTAATAAGCCGGAAATAAGTGGGGATTGAAATCTCCATCCCGAACTAAGTCCCGAAACAACATTAATACATTTGAATTAAATAAGAACCAAAATATCTACATAAAACCCAATGAAACAAGTAAATTAATAAAGAACATCGATGAACATGGTATAAATGAGATTGATATCTTCATCTGAATCTTAAAATCAATTAACATAATAAATAATTAGAATTTCTCTCAAGTTTTAGGTCTAAACAACGTTAACAAATATGAAACTGATAGTAATTGAAATCTTCAACTCACATTACAGACCTAAATAATATTAATAAATTAGAACCAATAAAGAATTTAACTCTCAACCAACAATATTAATAAACAACATTAATTACGTAACACGTGTGAATCGAAATCTCCTTCGAAACTACGTAACTAAATAATATTAATAAACACTGAACTGATGAGAATCAAAATCTCCGCCGGAACTCCACTATGAAAATTTTAAACTTTCAACCATACCCTACCCTGAACCATGAAATGACATTATCCAAAATTTTGAGGGTTATATGTGAATAACTAGAACATCAAGGGCAAATTTGTAAATGTACCAAACCCTCGCAAGGAAATACAAACTAGAGCTGGCAATTTGATACACGACACGTGAACACGGTACGAACACGACACGGATAATTAGTGTTTGGGTGCAAAAATTTGGTACACGAACACGAAAGTACACGAACACGAAAAAACACGAATATAATTAGTGTCGGGTTTGGGTTTTCACAATAGGTACACGACACGAAACGAAAGTACACGAATTAATGAAGTAAATAAATAATTTTAAAATATATATATTATTTATAGTATTGAATATTTAGAAAATATACAAGGAATTACATATGAACAATAAATAAAAGTTTCATGACTAATTAGTAGTAAGTTATACATTTATATATAAGAAGTATACATTTATATATATAAGTTATATTTACAATTTTTTGTAAAATTGTATGTATTACATATTTAATACACATTTCATAAAAATTTACATAATTAAAATAGTTTTATAATATATAAATTTTAATTTAATTAAATTTATATTTTTATTTAATGTACACGAATACGACACGTAAAGTACACGACACGTTTTGAATTGGATATGTGTTTCAAATTTAGTACACGAATCCAAAACGGATCGGATATGGATTTTACATTAAGTACACGAAAACACGAAAGTACACGACACGAAAGTACACGACACGGTCCAATTGCCAAGTCTAATACAAACTCACACCTTTATTAACCGTGGTTTGTGCTATATCGTACTGTGGTTAGAAAAAAAGAAAAGGAGATATTATACACACACCTATAGATACACTCTACAGTATACATACAGAGAGAGAAAACAAATAAAATATATTTCAAATCGGAAAATAAAGCTTAGGGTTTGACTGAAATGCAAATTGTGTAAAATCAGCCGAGAAATCTCGAGACTGTGCGTGACTCACCGTCGCGTGTCGGCGATTCATTCGATTCCGGCCACTTCGGGACCTCCGGCGACAAGCAGATCGATGCTTCGCTGGTCCCACAACAATCGCATCCTTCAAATTTTCACCAAAAATAACAGATAAACCCTAAGATTTTACGAGATCGCGGTGATTTTGTTAATTACCGGTTTAATTTTAATTTTTCGTTTGTTTTGAGTGTTGATTTTGATAGATTTGGGTGAATTTCGTGTAATTTGAGCTGGAATCTATGCAATCGGGCGGAGGACATGGACGGAACACGGCGGCGTCTGCTTCGGCGTCGCCGTCGTCTTCGTCGTCGGGATTTGATCCAATTCAACAACAGCAGCAGCAATTACAGCAGAGACAACAGCAGGAGTTACAGCAGAGACAGGTTAGGGTTCATTTCACTTGTAGTGTTAGTTAGGTTCACTGAAATGATGCATTGTTTTTTAATTTCGTTTTGTTGACTATCGAGTGAGTCGTAAAATGTTTTTGGAGGTGTGTGTATGTATGTGAATGAAGTAGTAGAAGTGGTTTGAGGTTGATGTATTTAATTAAGCATGTTTGAAGGTGAATTGAGTTTTATGAGTGTATGCTAGGGGAATTCAGTTACGTGGTTCGGTATGTCTTGTCTTGCGGATTATGTAGGAAATTTGTTAGATTTTTTTAAATTCTTTTTCAGTTAAGTGTTTCGGTATCTTGTCTTGCGGATTAAGGGGTCATTTGGCAAATCTTAATAAAAATTATCTGAATCATTCAAATTTTTGAATGATCTGAATTATTAAGTTATCTGAATTCAGAATGAGTAAGAGTGTTTGGTAATAAATTTCAGAAAAAATTTGAATGATTTCAATTTAATATAATACCCTTTTAAATTAAAATTATTTTCTAACAAATTATTATGTACTATGTCTAATCAATATCATATTATTATTTTTGCTAAGCACAATATCATACTTAAATATAATAATATAACTAATGTCATCATAATTGTTAAAAAAAATTAAAATTAATAAGAAAAAAGACGAATGTTTAAATGTACTTTTAAGCAACCTAGCAACATACTGTAATATTCACTACGATATCATGCTATTATAAAGATTATAAATTTTGAAGAAGTATATAAAATTAACAAGTATTTAATTATATATACATTTAAATGTATTTCTCAATGTTGAGCACATGTCACGTGGGGTAATGGAAGGTATTCAGGTGTTGCTGAATCGCTCGGCTCCAAACTTGTCTATGAATGATTCGGCAAAATATGATTCATTCAACTAGTTAAATTTTCATGTACAAACAAAATGAATGGCAGAATCGGTCAGGGGACTGCTCATTCAGAAGTGTTAAGGGGTAAACAAATGGCCCCTAAGTAGGAACTTTGTTAGATATTTTTTTAATTCTTTTTGAACCGGTTATGTTGAGTTCTAGGGTTTTAGTGATTAATGATGTTTTTTCACTTGTCAAAAAATATTTTAAGGATTAAGGATGAAAACTGTACGTTATTGGCTTAAACAAAGAAAAACCCCTTACATTTCAACGTCTGGCAGTCGTCTTGAATGTACTTTCATATCTCCCAAAATAATAGTTGAAGTAGTATCGGTGATTGTCTCGAATTCGAGGTACTTAGTAATACTTCATTGTCGCTTACATTAAGTGCTTGTATTTAGCCGGGACTTGTTGAAGATAATCTTTATTCAACAAAAATCTTTAGTTGAGTGACATTGGCATAGTTGGAAATGATCTATTGTCTTCTGTTAATGCTTTAACTTTAGTTGGTGGACATTGTGTTTTACAGTGCTCTTCCTTATTTGTATAATTGGATTTATGTAATGTGTTTGATTTGTCACTGTTGAATGCTCTGTTTGAATGAAGTTGGGGGGTGGGGGGGTTGTTTTATAAATCAAACAACTCAAATTGTAATGCATTGACATCTTAATTAAGTATTAGTTAGACTGCATTATTCATGTTTGCTAAGTAGGTTCATGAATGATAAAAGTTTGTGTTGCACAAGCTTTTAGGAAATGAACTTATTAAATAAAAATTAAGTACAAGGGGAAGCACATGATAATGTTACTTGCTAATAATGGTGATGTAGCTTTGATACTTTATAAACTCATTACATAGATGACTTTATACTACACCTTGTTATTTTATTTTATTTTTTGCTAAATCTATAACTTGTAACTTGTCTTTGTCTATCTTGGCATAGTCATTTCATCAGCAGTTACTTAGGAAACCTGATGGAAATGAAGCCATGTTAGGATTCCAAGGTGGACTCCATGGAGTATTGGGAGGAAACTTTGGGTCAAATTCTGGCCCCATGCAACTTCCTGTACAATCTAGAAAGTTTACGGATCTTGGCCAACAGCATGGTTCTCCGCATAATAGGGAGGAAGCTCAAAATAGGAGTCAGGGATTTGACCAACAAATGCTGAACCCAGTACAGCAGGCCTACTTGCAATATCACTCTGCACAACAGAAGTCAGCTCTGGGGATGCAGTCTCAGCATTCAAGCATGGTTGGCCATTCTGGGAAGGACCATGGGTTGCAGATGGGAAATATGAAAATACCGGATCTCATGTCAATGCAAGCTACCCAGGCTCCGCCATTACTGTCAAACAAGCCATCAGAGCATTTTGTTCGTGGGGAGAAGATAAATGAAGACCAGCAACAAATCTCTGATCAGAGGAGTGATTCAAAGCAACCTGTTGTGCAAACATCACCTGGACAATTGATTCCTGGGAATGTGATGAGGCCTATGCAGAATCCACAACAAAGCATCCAAAATATGAATAACAGCCAGCTGGCAATGGCTGCACAGATGCAGGCTATGCAGGCATTGGCCCTCGAACGTAATATTGATCTATCGAATCCTGCAAATGCTAATTTGGTGGCGCAACTTATTCCATTTATACAATCCAGGATGGTTGCCCAGCATAAGGCAAATGAATCCAGTATGGGTGCGCAATCGTCATTAGTCCCGATGACAAAGCAGCAGGTGACTTCACCTCAAGTTGCCAATGAAAGTTCTCCCCGTGGTAACTCTTCCAGTGATCTGTCAGGGCACTCCGCTTCGGGTAAAGCTGTGAGACAAGCAGGTCAACCTGGTGCGTTTGGTGCATCCACTCCTTCCCTAGTTCACAACGCCAACAACAATCCATCACAACCATTTTCTGGTCGTAGCAGTGAGAGTCAACTGTCTTCAAGACAACCTACCATGATAAATAATGCTTCCATGCATCCTCCACAGTCATCCGTAAACCTGAACCAAGGTGTAGATCATTCAGCACCTGGGAAAAGCAAATTATCTGGTCCAGAAGCTCTGCAGATGCAGTATAATAATCCTATCCGCCGATCTTCTCCACTATCTACAACTTCATCGAGTGAAGGGAAATTAGTGAATCCTACATCATCTCAGGGTGGACCACTCCCTCATTTGCAACAACCATTAGGATTTACCAAACAGCAATCACATGTTCTAAAAGCCCAAATACTGGCTTTTAGGCGTCTGAAGGTATTGCCTATTATTGTATTTAATTGAAAACCCAATCAGCATTTGGAGCTAATTGTGGCTGTTGTGTTAATTGTAAGATTTTATTTGGCTTGCTTGCAGAAAGGAGATGGAACCCTTCCCCGTGAATTACTGCAGGCTATTGTTCCCCCACCTCTTGAGAAACATATGTTGCAGATGTCACATCCTGGGGCAACAGATGCATCTGCTGGTAAAAATGCTGAAGCGGAAGAATCTAGTGAGAAAGATCCACATGCTGGTTCATCAACTGCTGGACTCACTAGTTTGAGAAGGGAAGCAGTTGCAGGAGACGAGAAAACAATTCCTCCAAGACAAATTTTACCTGCTGTCCCGAAGGAGCCATCATCATCAGTTCCTTCTCGAGAAGAAGAGCATCAAACTGCTCCCGTTTCTGCTAAAATAGAAGAGGGTGAAGAACATGGGATGTCAGAAGATACTATTACAAGAAGCGATATGCATGTGAATAAGGGTAAGGCGGTTGCTATTACGGCTCCTCTGCTCGAGACAGTGCAAGTGAAGAAACCCCTACAAGCAACCACCCCTCAACCTAAAGAGGCTGGAGCTACTAGAAAGTATCACGGACCGCTGTTTGATTTTCCCTTCTTTACTCGGAAACATGACTCCTTTGGATCAGCAGGAATAGTAAACAACAATAACAATATGACCTTGGCATATGATTTGAAGGATCTTCTTTTTGAGGAAGGCAGGGAGGTTCTTAGCAGGAAGAGGACGGAAAATATTAGAAAGATCGGCGACATACTTGCAGTAAATTTAGAAAGGAAGAGAATTAGACCTGATCTTGTTTTACGGTTGCAAATTGAAGAGAAGAAGTTAAAGCTGTTGGATGTGCAGGCACGCTTGAGGGATGAGGTCGATCAACACCAGCAGGATATAATGGCAATGCCTGACAGGCCATATCGGAAATTTGTACGGCTCTGTGAGCGCCAACGTGCAGATCTCAGCAGGAAAGTTCAAGCCTCTCAGAAAGCAATCAGGGAGAAGCAATTAAAATCAATTTTTCAGTGGCGTAAGAAGCTACTTGAGGCTCACTGGGCCATCCGTGATGCTCGAACTGCCCGTAATAGGGGAGTCGCCAAGTATCATGAGCGAATGTTGAAGGAGTTCTCAAAACGGAAGGATGATGACCGCAGTAAAAGGATGGAAGCTTTAAAGAATAATGATGTTGAAAGGTACCGCGAGATGTTGCTAGAGCAACAAACTAGCATTCCTGGTGATGGTGCAGAGCGATACGCTGTCCTCTCATCATTTTTGTCGCAAACAGAAGAGTACCTTCACAAACTTGGTAGTAAAATAACTGCGACAAAGAGTCAACAGGAGGTTGAGGAAGCAGCAAATGCTGCTGCAGCTGCTGCGAGGGCTCAGGCACTCTCTCCCTCTCTCTCTCTCTCTCTCTCTCTCTCTCTCTCTCTCTCTCTCTTTTCTTGTTACCCAATTATTCATGTCAAGTTGAAGAAACTTTCATCAGTATATGTATTAAATTCTCTTACTTTCTGTTTCTTTGGTCTGTCAATAGTTTTTTAATATGTTTGTTTGTTACAGGGTCTATCAGAAGAAGAAGTAAGAGCTGCAGCAGCTTGTGCTGGTGAGGAAGTAACAATAAGAAATCGTTTCTCTGAGATGAATGCGCCAAAAGATAGCTCATCCGTTAACAAGTAAGCTCATTAATGTAGTGTCATATGTTTCTATTTAAGTCACTGGTATAGGTAAGAAATATTCTGCCATGTATCTTTATTGAATGGGAATCTGTTCAGACTAGTTCTGTTATTGTATATGCAATTTACTTGTTTTCAATAAATACATATACTTATATCAGTGTATGTATTTATCTGTGTATTCTTCCAACGTAATGGAGAATTCTCTTAATATTTCTTGATTAATCAGCATAACTTCTGGTTGTTGCAGGTATTACAATCTTGCACATGCAGTTAATGAAAGAGTTTTTAGGCAGCCGTCAATGCTACGAGCTGGAACTTTACGAGATTATCAGATTGTATGTTCCATTCTTTTGAGAGTGCTGGTCTAAATAAAATCTTTTCCTTGGTTTATTGTCATATCATTCTGAGTAGCTCTTTCGGGTTAACTTGGTTACTGAAATTCCAGGTTGGTTTGCAATGGATGCTTTCTTTGTATAACAACAAACTCAATGGAATTTTAGCAGATGAGATGGGTCTAGGGAAGACGGTACAGGTAGATCCTTGTCAGCTAATTAATTTCTTTATTCTATCTCACTTTATTATTTCTACACACAAATTTGTTGATAATCGGTTGCCATTTTTTTGTTAAGTAAAAAAAACATATCACCATTGTTGTTATGATGGGTCTGTGGGAGTAGTTGGTTACAAGTAGCGAAGTCTCTTTATTATGTGTTTCTTCCTGAAGTGATCAATCTGTTTAACATTGATGTAAGGATACATGCTACCATCTCTTTCAGTGAAATTGTTTTTTCTTGCTTCTTTCTTCTTATAATCACATGACTCAATATTTTCTTTCCACTTTTTAAATTGGGTTATATTCATGAACCTATGAAGATGACTGCAATATTGTATTGGCATTTTGTAGCTCTACTTGCTCTGATTTTTTTATTTTTTTTTTTTGGAATTAATAATGAACCTTGATGTTTAACTTGTTTTGTTGTGTTTTGGTCCATGATGTACAGGTTATGGCATTGATTGCTTATCTGATGGAGTTTAAAGGAAACTATGGCCCACATCTCATTATTGTTCCCAATGCTGTGCTGGTCAACTGGAAGGTTTACCTTTTTATCACGATTTATAGGGTATCTTGTTTTTTGTTTCCTGGAAACGGCTAACTCTATTTGTGTAACAGAGTGAGCTTCACAACTGGCTACCATCAGTGTCTTGTATATACTATGTTGGTCAAAAGGATCAGCGTATAAAACTATTCCAACAAGTAAGATTTCCTAAAATTATTATTCTGACGTGAATTTGTTGCAAATGACTTACCGTTTTTTTTATTGTCTACAATTAGGAGGTGTGTGCAATGAAGTTTAATGTACTTGTCACGACCTATGAGTTTGTCATGTATGATCGTGCAAAACTCTCGAAGGTTGATTGGAAGTACATTATAATTGATGAAGCACAACGAATGAAGGACAGGGAATCTGTTCTGGCCCGTGATCTTGATAGATACCGCTGCCAAAGACGCTTGCTTCTCACGGGAACACCGTTGCAGGTCTGTTAGAACTGCCACATATTTTACGCTTCCCCATTCACACACTTCATTTGGCTTAAGCATGTGCTATGTAATTAACCTTTGACCTTTTTAATTGTCCATGTTGCCGTTGTAACATTTTTCATCATTGTTTCTCAATGAACAACATATATCTCTTTGCTTTTTTACTTATTCAAGCTCTGGAAATAAGACATAGGAGTAAGGGAGGTGACTGGAAAGGGGAATTCATGTAATAACTGGCAAGGCCTGAACATAAGTTTATAAACTATGTGAGCATGATGGTCCCATGCTCGCTTCCTGTAACAAAATCATAGCAAAAATCATCAGTGTCTTAAACTTGGCTTGTAATTGTCACAGTGGTTAACATGAAACTTTACGGCTCTAAGTTGAACAAAGGGATTACTTGATGTATAATTTCTTAATTATTTATTTGGCATTGGTAACATAAATGTAAAATAAATATGTGCATATATGTGTGTGTACACTACAAAGCATCAGAAATATATTTTATTAGTCAGTCTTGGAATTTGCTTAGGTCCACTTTTTGGATTTTTATTGTGTGTTGACAAAATAGCTGTGGAATGTGCTAATATCAAGATTGTTAGTTTGTGCTGCATATAAAATGAGTTTTACTTGTTTAAATAAGTTGTCTGCGTCATTTTGTGCTCTTTTTTCATATGCTCTCTAATTTTATACTAATTCTGTGTTCGTGGTGAATTCCTTAACATTTTGCAGAACGATCTTAAGGAGCTCTGGTCACTTCTAAATTTACTCCTTCCTGAAGTGTTTGATAATAGGAAAGCATTTCATGATTGGTTTTCCAAACCTTTTCAGCGGGAAGGTCCTTCACAGAATGTCGAGGATGACTGGCTTGAGACAGAGAAAAAGGTTATCATTATCCACAGACTTCATCAAATTCTCGAGCCTTTTATGCTCAGGCGGCGTGTTGAAGACGTGGAAGGTTCACTTCCTCCTAAGGTACGTAGTTATGGTGTGAGGTTGGTCAAATTTTGCATGTGAACTGTTACTGAGGATTTTCAGTTGCAGGTGTCAATTATATTAAGATGTAGAATGTCAGCTATACAAGGTGCCATTTATGATTGGATCAAAGCTACTGGTACTCTACGTGTTGACCCTGAAGATGAGAAGCTGATGAGTCAGAAAAAGCCTACGTATCAAACTAAAGTATTTAGAACATTAGCTAATAGGTGTATGGAGCTTCGTAAAACTTGCAATCACCCTCTACTCAATTATCCATATTTCAATGATTTCTCCAAGGACTTTCTTGTCAGATCATGTGGAAAATTGTTTGTTTTAGATAGGATCCTAATAAAGCTTCAAAGAACAGGGCACAGAGTACTGCTTTTTAGTACCATGACAAAACTCCTTGACATTTTGGAAGAATATTTACAGTGGCGGAGACTTATTTACCGCCGAATTGATGGGAGTACTAGCTTAGAAGACCGAGAATCAGCTATTGTTGACTTCAATAGTCCTGATACTGATTGCTTTATCTTCTTACTAAGTATTCGTGCTGCTGGGAGAGGCTTGAATCTTCAGACAGCTGACACAGTTGTAATATATGATCCTGATCCGAACCCTAAGAATGAAGAGCAAGCAGTTGCCAGGGCCCACCGCATTGGGCAGCAGAGAGAAGTGAAAGTAATTTATTTGGAAGCAGTGGTTGATAAAATCTCAAGCCATCAGAAAGAAGATGAATACAGGAGTGGAGGTACAGTTGATTCAGAGGATGACCTCGCAGGGAAGGATCGATATATGGGGTCTATTGAAGGTCTCATACGGAATAATATACAACAGTATAAGATTGACATGGCTGATGAAGTCATTAATGCTGGGAGATTTGACCAGAGAACAACACATGAAGAGAGACGATTAACCTTGGAGTCCATGTTACATGATGAGGAGAGATATCAAGAAACTGTTCATGATGTTCCTTCACTCCAGGAGGTAAACCGCATGATAGCGAGAAGTGAAGAAGAAGTAGAACTTTTTGATCAGATGGATGAAGAATTTGACTGGGAAGAAGATATGACAAGATATGACCAGGTTCCTAAGTGGCTTCGTGCTAGTAGCAAAGAAGTGAATGATACAATTGCTAAGAAATCTTCCAAAAAAAGTGCTTTATTTGGGGGCAACATAGGAGCGGAATCTAATGAACTTGAGAAGAAAAGGGGAAGGACTAAGGGTAAAAAGTTTCCTGTATACACAGAGCTAGATGATGAAATTGATGATTTTTCGGAAGCTAGTTCAGAAGAGAGGAATGGGTACTCTGGTAATGAAGAGGGAGAAATCGGGGATCTGGATGACGAAGACTTTGTTGCTGATGCACCTGCTGGCAATAATCACCAGCCAGATGATGGTACACTTGCCACTGAGGTCTATGAGGATCCTCGACCTTCAGAAGGTCATAGACCAAATCATATACCTGAAGAAGCAGGTTCATCAGGGTCATCTTCAGGCAGTCGAAGATTAATTCAAATGGTGTCGCCATCTATCTCTGCCCAGAAGTTTGGCTCACTCTCTGCCTTGGATGCAAGGCCAGGTTCTGTTTCGAATAGGCTGGTATGTTGCTCATTAGTCATTACATATTGGAAGTTGTATTAGTATATCGTTTTCTGGAAGGTAAATCTTCTTAATATTCATTAATTTGTTTATTTACCACTGCCAGCCCAATGACTTGGAAGAAGGAGAAATTGCCCTATCTGGAGATTCCCTCATGGACCGCCAGCATTCTGGTAGTTGGATTCAAGATCGTGACGAAGGTGAGGATGAACAGGTTCTGCAACCTAAAATAAAACGAAAGCGAAGCATCCGAATCCGGCCACGACTTGCAACAGAGAAGCCAGAAGAGAAAGCCACTGAGAAATTATCGCTCCGGCGTGGCGATTCCTCTCAGGTACCATCACAGATGGATCATAAATATGAGTCTCGGGTGAAGAATGACAGAGAACAAAAGTTGATTGTAGAGCCTAATTCTCAGAAGCTGGAGAAAAGTGATCCATCACTGAAAACCAGGAGGGGTTCACATTCGCGGAAAAATTCAAATTCTGGAAAACTGCTTCAGTCACAAAAGCCTGGCAAAGTCAATGTAATGTCTGCTCCATTAGAAGATGGTACCGAACACTCTAGAGAAAGTTGGGATAACAAAGCGATGTACAAAGCGGGCAATTCAATTGATAATAAGATGTCTGATGCAATTCAACACAGGGTATGCTTTATTACACAGCTATAGTTGAAATAATATCAAATTCGTATGATTTGGTTCTTTGTAGTTTTTGCCTATTATTTGAGGCCCATTGCGCATTACATATGCTCTCTGATGGTAAGAAATGAACTATTGAATATCTTATGATCTTATTTATAGTTATTGGACTACATAGAATCATCTTATATATTCCCAAAGGTCATGTTTCTTTGTAAAATCTTCTATTAATTTCTGTCATTCCGTGCCTTGTTATTTGTTGTAAAATCTTCTATTAATTTCTGCCATGCCGTGCCTTGTTATTTGTTGAACTAATCCTTTTTTGGTATCCTATGGATGTACGTGATACTAACTTATGCTCTCTGATGGTAAGAAATGAACTATTGAATATCTTATGATCTTATTTATAGTTATTGGACTACATAGAATCATCTTATATATTCCCAAAGGTCATGTTTCTTTGTAAAATCTTCTATTAATTTCTGTCATTCCGTGCCTTGTTATTTGTTGTAAAATCTTCTATTAATTTCTGTCATGCCGTGCCTTGTTATTTGTTGAACTAATCCTTTTTTGGTATCCTATGGATGTACGTGATACTAACTTTATTGACCAGGTTCACCATGTACTTGCTTGGTCTATTGTGGTTTTTATGTTGTTACTAACACATAATCACTTGTGCCTTTCATGTCTTTAGTGCAAGAATGTGATAAACAAGTTCCAGCGTAGATTAGACAGGGAAGGTCATCAAATAGTACCGCTCCTAACAGAACTCTGGAAGAAAAGTGAAACTACTGGTTATATGGGCGGGAACAGTCAGCTTGATATACGAAAGATTTACCAGCGACTTGAAAACTTTGATTATAATGGAGTAATGGAGCTTTGTTCTGATGTGCAACTTATGTTAAAAGGTGCAATTCAGTATTATGGCTTCTCCCACGAGGTATGCTTATTGGATTTAACAGTACTTGCATTATGTTGCTGAAATCATTCTTGAAATATCGCTTGTGTGTTTAGTAAATGCATATTTATTTCCCACAAGGGTTGTAGATATGTTATAATGATGTTATAGATGTCGTATAATAGTTAAAAAATTCCAGATATTTTCCGTAAGGTTAGTTTTGAATTAAGTTATTGTTTCGTGTTTAATCTGAAATAATGGATAGCACCAACCTTGAAATCCTTTTGTATTGGTCATATTGTTCTCTGCCAAGTCCCTAGCATGTAAATAGCAAATATCCCTCTATGTTGCTTTTATGTTGGGAAGATGGAAAGAAAAATGTATATCGAATTCAAAATACCTTTCGGGTATTCAGTCTCCATGGAGAATCATGATTTATTCTGGGTTAAAACATCAATTCGTTATGTTCAGTAGAACTTGTAAGCTAATGAAGCAATATCCATTCTGAAATAATCCTCAAGTGAGGGAGAATCAAACCCAAGACCTGAATCGACTACTACTAGGCTATCCCATCGGCAATCACCCTTAAACATAAATTTATGCACATATATGTTCGGTCCACACATGAAATTTATTTTCTAACTGAAAAGTGAATATGTAATTTATTGTTTTACTTGCACCCACATGAAATAATAGTTTTGATTCTAAGCTTCTCTATTCAATGAATAGGTGCGAACAGAAGCAAGGAAGGTCCATGATCTGTTTTTCGATCTGTTAAAGGTGACTTTACCAGAAATAGATTTTCGAGAAGCCAGGAGTGCCGTCTCCTTCTCAGGGCATGCAGCTTCCAGTTCTGCCCCATCTTCAAGACAAATTCTTGCTGGTCAAGGAAAACGACAGAAACAAGCTAATGAGGTAGACCTGGATCATAGCCACTCTCAGAAGCAGCTTTCTCGTGTATCCCATGCTAATGAAGACACTCGGAGTAGAAGCCACATGCCTCAGAGGGAGACGAGATTTGGAAGCAGCAATAGCAACAAGGAGTCAGGCCAGCACGAAGATTCTCGACTCTATGCTCATCCGGGAGAGCTGGTCATCTGTAAAAAGAAGAGGAAAGATAGGGAAAAGTCTGTTGTAAAGTCTGGAAATGGATCTGCTAGTCAAGTGTCACCTGCTAGTGTTGGTCGTATTAGAAGCCCGGGTTCAGGTTCGGTTTCTAAGGACACTAGATTGGTTCAGCAGACTTCCCAACAGCAAGGATGGACCAATTCGCCTCAGCAGGGAAGTGACAGTCGTAGCGGAGGTATTGGCTGGGCAAATCCTGTGAAAAGAATGAGAACGGATACCGGAAAAAGGCGCCCAAGTCAATTGTAACTTATAAGGTTAGTTTATACTACAAGAGAAAAAGAGGTAATTGTTGTTATTAGTTTCTGATGGGAATGTATAATCTGCCAATCTGGCAGGCATGTGTTAATATAGTGTACACTTTCTTTTAATTGGTACTTAATGCTCTAGTCGTTATTATGCTCTACAGATTTCTTGTATCTGTGTAGTAAGGATCTGCTTCACAGTCTTTTGATTCAATATCATCAATGAGAGCTGCTGAGATTCTTCTAGTTTCCAATTCTTCCTGTTTTGACTTTTATTATACCCGTCTGTAGTCCAACATTTCTACAAACAATTAATCAGTAATACTTTATAAAGACGATAATTACATTAATAAAACAAAATTGAAAAACACTAAAACTAATTAACAATTGCGCTAGGTTATATTACTTCACAAAAATTGTACAAGACTATACAATTTAGTCAATATGACTTTTCTTGCTATAGGACGTAAGGTCAAGTCAAACATAATCATAATATCCCGCTCGTGGAGCATGTTGAAACAATACTATCCTTATTTTTTACTTTTCACGAATCAATTATTTCTAAATATTTGACTAATCTAGAAATTTTATGTAGACTTAACAATTATGAAGTAAACATCTCTGCCAAAAGCCTCACTGTCAGCCGCCTATTAGCAACAACTTAGAATGCCGCTATTAGTACCAACTTACATTGCCACCTCTTAATACCAGGTGCATGTTGGAAAAATATTGGTGAATTAATTGATTTGATAAAATTAATTTTGGTTTTAAATTTGGATTTTTTGTCAATGACACGATTAATTAACTTGATTAATTGATTAGGAAAATTGTCACCAACATAATTGTCACCGACGCAATTATTTAGCTTAACTAATTAATTGACAAAATTATCACTGATATAATCGATTAACGCAGTTGATTAATTATGACAATTGTGTAGCGCACAAGTTTTTCTGGTCAATATATACTCGTGTAGATCATTGGGATTATTAATTCGAAACACATCCTTCTCTTATGCACATCTCTATTCTCTTCCTCCGGTGATAGTTTCTTGTTCGTCTCAAGCTCGCTGAGAGTGACGCTATTCAACAGCCTTACTGCAAACCGTTTTATCCTGAAAAACAATTCGCTCGCACATATGGTGAGGGCTAATACACTTTAAGGAGACAGTCACGCATTGGACTCGGTTTTGTTCCTTGTCTCCAACCTTTATTTGTTTTATTTGTTTACTGTTTACATACACCTTATCTGTTATTCACACATGCCCACGTTGTTTTTATGTACTAATATCACAGATTGTCTAACCGTGCACCATTCCTCAACTAAGCATGTCCGTTTATTCTATAGTTTCATGCTACTCATTTTCTACAATATAAAAGTCGTTCACTGCAATCGAAACCAGAAGTAACACATCAAGAAGTTTTGACGTTGCAGATTTACGGAGTTTGTCATTCAATGATAACTTTTCCTTCTGTTGTTAATAGGTCGAGTCATCACAGAAGCTACAATCATCAGACAGATAACCGAGGATCATCGTAAAATGAAGCTGTTACGCATGACTATGAACTGAGTGATGACGATAGACACCTTAAGATGAGGCATTCTAGGTATAAGTCATCCTAGTAGAGGGTCGATGGAGAAAGGGGTCGTCGTAGAGATCAACTACAATCAAATAGATTAAATAGGTGCAATACGAACCGAAATTTAAAGTTGAGGGATGTATTCAATCGACATTAAAAGTTTGAGACCAAATAGAAAAAATGATTGAAGATAAGAGATGCAAAATGTTATTTACTCTATTTATTATTTAGAGATATACAAATAATGTAGTTGCATCGTATTCAGATGTAATACCCGTGAATGCAGATTCAAAAATCTATATCATTAAGTGTAATACCAATTAATGTAGATTTAGAAATATATCTCATTATATGTGACATTTCACAGGCATACCTTCATATGAAATATCATTTTGTGGTAATTGATATTCAAAGAAAGATGATCGTCAATCGTGAAAATTAGATTCAACGTATATTGAAATATCAAAATCGGTATTATGCTTCATTAAATTTCATTATAAAAAATATTGATTTTAATGTTTTCTTTTTCATATTTTTATTCATGATGATCTTATTATTTGGGATATAAAAATAGGGCACTTCATTTTATTTTTTTTGTATATGTTATTGGTGGTGGTATTGGTGGTGATGCTTGTTCTACTATTACTGCTGGATTTATTTGAGTTTATAAGTAGGAAATCGAACGTAAGGCTGTAGAGAAGAAAATGAAGGCTCGTGAGCACGAGCTTAAAAGGCACGAGGATGTGATGTTGAAATTCAAAAAGAAGAAAGGGAAAATTGAAAAGTTAAGAAATGAGAAAATGAAACCGAAGAGGAATATGACAGGTTTAAAGAGTGTTAGGAGACATGAGAAGGTGTTGATGAAGATGGAGGAGCAGATGGCAGATACCAGAGCTTGTAAAGAAATGTACACATAAATGTCACTACTATGTCCGCTAAAAATATTTGTGAAAATGGAAATATACACATAAACGTTATGATCCCAAATGAAACACAAATATACAGAGAAAAGAGGTGCAATAATAAATGCAACGGTCAATAAATATACAGATAAACATGGCCTAATTTAGGATTTTGGTTTCTGTTTTATGATTGTAGACTCCAATATTGATTCTATTAAGCAAAACATCTGTGCTTGGTGGGGTTGTCTCTGCTGTCAGTGCTGGCTTCGTCTGGTCTTACCATGTTCAATATAAGCAAAAGACTTAAGAGATGAAGAAGCTTTTTGAAGAGGAAAAGAAAAGGCATGATGATTTGTTGATAAAATTTAAGGAGCAAAGGGTGTTTGAGGAAGAGAAGTGGAAGAAGTATGTTGTAGTAGGTATATGAAAAAATGATGAGTTTTTGAAGAAGTTTGGGGAACACAGGGCTGATAACAGGGCTTTTAGAGAGGAAATCAAGAAGCTTTTCGAGGTGGATCGACATGAGGCGCTAGATGAGTTGAGGGCTGAAGTTAAAGCCCTCAAAGAGGAGAATAAGAAGCTCAAGGAAAAAGTTTGGTGGAAGCTATGGTAATATGAGTGCTATTGTAGTTGTCATTTAATATTCTCGTTGATTTTAGACTTTGATTTTAAACTTATGTTGAGATTGTTTTTGAAATATATTTCGGGTATGATTCAGATTAATTGGAATGTTGCATTATTTTGCCTTATGTTGTGTTTGTTTGTTGTTTTAGATCAAGGGATGAGTTGTTTATTGTTTTAGAATAATTTTTGTACTACATGCTTACACTTGTCTGGGCTTGAGCATGTTCGAGTTTTGTTGAGTTACCAAGCTACACTAAATTATTTGTCGTACCATCCTTGAACGTTGCATGTAACTTAAAAACAATTTCGATTTTCGTAAAAAAAAATGATTTTACCCATGTATATATTACCGGTGACAATTATAATTTAAACTTAATAGAATACTTTTCAATTTTACCCATGCACATATTAACGGTGACAGTTGTTTTGGACGAAAAATGATTAAAAAGATATAATACGAATCAAAATTTAAAGTTAAGATATGCATTATATCAACATTAAAAATTTGAGACTAAATCGAGAAAGTGACGAAAGATAAGGGATTCAAAGTGATATTTAATCTAATAAATGATACAAATGTGTTAGGCTCAAGACATGTCTGAATGCCACCATTAACAAGCCTACACTCTATATCCTAGTGATTTCTATCACTGGGATATAGTATAGGTCTCAAATGTACTTGTCTTGTTCTCATTAACATTAGCTTTATTTTGTTTGCTCGGGATTATAATGAGCTTAGTAAATTTCATGCACCTAGAATGTACATAGGCCAATGAATAACTATCCTGAAAGAAGTTTAGAATTGTTCATGCAGCAGGATTGGAGTGAATAAGGCCCTGAAGAAATAAGTTGCAGAAATTTGACTAACTCCCTATATCGTGAAGTCAAAATAAAGCTATGTCTTGAAGTCACCAAAATTCATGTCGAGAAGTGCTAGATCGCATAGTCCAATTTGTACTATGTCGTGAAGTCCTCAAGACTCATATCGTGAAGTGTTGAATCAACAAAATCAAAATGTACTAGATCGTGAAGTCCTCAAATAGCCTATACCGCGAAGTCCTCAAAAAGGCTATATCGCGAAGTCCTCAAAAAGACTATTTCGCGAATTCCTCAAAAAGGCTAGATCGCGAAGTCCTCAAATGGCCTAAGTCGCGAAGTCCTCAAAGGCCAAGTCGCGTAGTCTTCAAAGGGCACATCGCGAAGTCAGGAACAAAGTGAAGTTCACGATATCAACACTTAGCTGTTTACAACAAGACAAATGAAGTTACAAGATCAAAGTCAATGGAGACAAATACTGAAGCATCTGTGTTGGTCTGGTGGTCCAAAGAAACAGATGGTAAATCTACAGCTAAACTTGGAGAGGAAGAAGGAAGACAAACAGCTACAGATAAGGGAGAGAACCACAGAAAACAAGTAGTCCTCCCTGACACAGCCAACCTTTTATGGAACGACAAAATGGAGGTGCAGTAAGGGTAGCTGTGTAATTAGGTGTGTGCACTAGTTTTGTATAGGGCAATATATATATTGTGCACACCCTACTGTTAGCGAGAGTGAGTTTATATAGAAATATCTTGAAGCACTTCTTTTCTCTGTAAGCAAAGCAAGAAAACTCTGTTCTTGTTTAGAAGCCTGAATTTCCCTTGTGAAATTCTGGAAGCTGTAGTATTTAATTTACTTAATACAAAGTAGATAAAAGTGATTGTGTGTGTCTTGTTTATTTACTTCCGCATTTATTTACAACACGATCAGTTACAGCAATTAAGTTTCAAGAAAACGAAAATCAATCAAACTATCCATTCACCCCCCTCTGTCTAGTTTCTTAGTGTTATTCATTACTAACAAAATGTATATAACAAATAACATAAGTAAGATATCATATAAGAAACTCGACACATTGAAATCGAAATTTATTCAAAAAAGCACCAATTAATTATTTATCACAACTAAATTTAAGTGATTTGAGAAAATAAAATTATCCATATATGAAAATGTAAATATTCATATATGAAAAATATAGGAATATAATTCACCTAAATATAACTCCAAGAACATTAAATGAACAAGGTTACAATTTCATTAAACTAAACATTTTCCAATATTCTCCAAATATTTTAGCGCATCTAACGATAACTTTTCTTTGCATGTAACATAAAAAAAAAGATCCATCAATATGAATGAACACAATTTCATATTCATTTCACAATTCAAATTAAATCACAAATACTGCAATAATGAAATATGAATAGTGCTACATTAATATTCTATAAATAATTTCAAAAAGGCAAGAACAATTCTAATAGAAATTATTTTCTTACTTGAAGAAATAGATATTATAATAATTTTAAATTATCTCTCTTACTCATTATTATTATAGACTTTTTAATATAACGGTAACGTGAATCGTTTTTGCATTAGTTCTATTCAACTTAGTAATAGAATTAAAATAAAGAAAACTTACTCAACTTAGAATTATAGTATAAACTAACAATCAAATAAACCCACTCAACTTAAAATTAAAGCCACAAATTTTTATATTGAAAATTCTACTCAACTTAGAAAATCTACTCATATTTGATTTATATTATTAAAATATTTTAATATTTTATTAACAATGATCTAACAGTTCTCATTCATCTATTTTTAAATCAACGGTCCTTATTGATTTGGTAGTACAGGACCAAAATTTTGGATAATATCTCCCTTACACTTATTATATTATTACTAGCTTAAAAACCCGTGCGATGCACGGATTGTTATTAATAAATTTTTTTATTATTATTTATGTTTTAATACTCTATTAATTTGCATTTGCTAAAAAAAATAAGTAGGCGTGTTAATTTTTTTAAAATAATTAAAAATATTAAAATAGATTTTAAAATAAATTAATAATTGTTTACCCGTTATATTTTTGGAAAATGAGGGGTCTTAGTAAGGAAAAACAGAAAAAGTAACATGTTTTAGTTGAAAAAGTAAGTGCCCGTAATTAAAAATATTTAAATAGGTTTCAAAATAAATAAGTAAGGATTTGCCCGGGATATTTTTTGAAAATGAGGGGGTTTAATAAGGAAAAATAGAAAGAGTAACATGTTTTAGTTGAAAAAGATAATTTCCCGTGATTTTTTTTTTTAAAAAGAGGATTTTGTTAGGAAAAATAGAAAATGTAAATGTATTTTAGTGGAAAAGGTAGTTGGTTATAAAAATGTTATTATTTAATAATAGTTTCTTTAGAAAATGAAAAAATAGAAAAAGTAACACGTTTCAGCTGAAAAAGTGCTCATTTTTGGAAAATGAGGGGTTTTAGTAAGGAAAAATAGAAAGAGTAACATGTTTTTGTTAAAAAAGATAATCGCCCGTGTTTTTTTTAGGAAAATAGAGGATTCTGTTAGAAAAAAATAAAAAAAAAGGTAATGTATTTTAGCTGAAAAGTTAATTGGTTATAAATAATGTTATTATTTAGTGATAGTTTTTAAAAAAAAAAATAAGTAAGGGTAATTAGGTAAAATCACTAAGTATCGACCGTCCGTAAGTCCGAATACCAAACTTTTAATGTTTCGTCTTTAATAATATAGCTTAAAATCCGTACGATGCACCTATTATTTTTAATAATTGTTAATTTTATTATTTATATTTTATATTTTATTAATTGCATTTATTAAACAAACAAGTAGGCATGTTAAACATTTTTAAATAATTAAAAGTATTAAAATAGATTTTAAAATAAATAAGTAATGGTTTGCCCGTGATATTTTTGGAAAATGGGGGGTTTTAGTAAGGAAAAATAGAAAGAGTAACATGTTTTTGTTAAAAAAGATAATCGCCCGTGTTTTTTTTAGGAAAATAGAGGATTCTGTTAGAAAAAAATAAAAAAAAAGTAATGTATTTTAGCTGAAAAGTTAATTGGTTATAAATAATGTTATTATTTAGTGATAGTTTTAAAAAAAAAATAAGTAAGGGTAATTAGGTAAAATCACTAAGTATCGACCGTCCGTAAGTCCGAATACCAAAGTTTTAATGTCTCGTCTTTAATAATATAGCTTAAAATCCGTACGATGCACATATTATTTTTAATAATTGTTAATTTTATTATTTATATTTTATATTTTATTAATTGCATTTATTAAAAAAATAAGTAGGCATGTTAAACATTTTTAAATAATTAAAAGTATTAAAATAGATTTTAAAATAAATAAGTAACGATTTGCCCGTGATATTATGGAAAAAGAGGGGTTTTAGTAAGAAAAATAGAAAGTAACATGTTTTCGTTGAATTTTAAAATATAAAAGTAACGATTTACCCGTGATATTTTTGAAAAAAAAAGAGGAGTTTTAGTAAGAAAAATAGAAAAGGTGACATGTTTTAGTTAAAAAGGGTAATTGTTAATTAAAATTATTAAAATAAATTTTCAAGTAAATAAGTAAGGGTTTGCCCATGATATATTTGGAAAAGGAGAGATTTTATTAAGGAAAATAGAAAATAGAACATGGTTTAGCTGAAAAATGTAATTACCCGTGATTTTTCTAGAAAAAGAAAATAGGTTTTAATTTAAATAAGTAAGGGTTTGCTCGTGATATATTTTGGAAATGAAGGAATTTAGTAAGGGAAATAGAAAAAGTAACATGTTTTAGCTGAAAAAGAAATTGTCCGTGATTTGTTTAAAAAAATGGTAATGTATTTTAACTAAAACGGTAACTAATTATAATAATTTTTATAATAATTAAATAAGGCAAGTACTGTACCAAAACTTTTAATGTTTCGTCTTTAATAATATAGTATAGTATAGATAGATAGATTTATAATATTAGTATTTTATGCTACTAAATGGAATAGCCCGTGATAGTTTTGAGATTTTAACTAGGAGAAATATTAGTTAGAAAATATAAAAAAATATATAAGTTTTGGAAAAAAAAACTAATCGATTAGTCATTAATAATTTAAATATTATTATTTTATTTTATTAAATATAATTGTTCGTGATATTTTTGGAAAATGAGAGGTTTATTTAGAAAAAATAGAAAAGTAGAAATTTTAGTTAGAAAATATAAAAAGAATATACACTTTGGCTAAAAATGGTAATGGGTTAGTTATTAGCAATTATAACTTATTTTATTAAATGAAACAGTCCGCCATATTTTTGGAAAATGAGATGTTTTAGTTAGGAAAAATAGAAAAGAAATTCTATATAATAATTTTAATATTTTATCTAACGGTTCTCATCGATTTAATCAAAAATATCTAACGGTTATGAATGGACTGACCGGACTACAAAAACTTTGATGACCAGACTACAAAACTTTCAATGTTTCGTCTTTAATATAATAGTATAGATATATACAAGAATATAATGTTATTAGTTTTCGTACTTTATTTATTAGGTTTAACACGCTTAATATACTATTTATGCTCTATCTTGAGTTTTAAAATCGGATTTGAACGATTTTACAGTCCACACAAACTCACAAAATAATTTTTAATTTGATGGTGGCTTAACAATTTTTTCCAATAAAAAATATCCTGAAACTGAAGAAAGAATAACATGATTTTTTTTTTTTTTTTTGCATTAGTTCTATTCATCTTAGTAATAGAATAAAAATAAAGAAAATCTACTCAACTTAGAATTGTAGTATAGACAAACAATCAAATAAATCTACTAAACTTAAAATTAAAGCTACAAATTTTTATATTGAAAATTCTACTCAACTTAGAAACCTACTCATATTTGATTTATATTATTGAAATATTTTAATATTTTAATATTTTATTAATAATGATCTAACGGTTCTCATTCATCTATTTTAAGATCAGCGGTCCTTATTGATTTTGTAGTACAACACCAAAGTTTTGAATAAGATCTGGCTTACGCTTATTATATATAAGGGATATAATGTTCAAATTAATGTTTAAGTTTCTCATCTTATAATTTATCATATTGATTTTTATTCTTTATATAATATTTTCCATTACCATTAATCTTTTTAATTTATCATTTTTTAATCTACTTTGATGGCTCGTGCGTTATAAAATAATTTATTATAAAATATTAGTTAGGTGATCATTAAAAATAGGAGACTACTGCTTATGATAGTTAAAATAATGATGTTATAGATGTCGTATGATCATGGTTGCAGATTTCGGAAATCGGAACAAATCGGGTACCGTATAACGATTTATCGGCAAATCGGGGATTTATCGGAATGATAAATCGGATAAATTGTAATATTTTAAATATATTTAATATATTAGCCTTATATATAATGTAATAAACCATTTAAAAATAATTCATAGCGATATATCGGATTTCAAAAATCGAATCGGTCAAATATTTTTAAACGATAAATCGGCGATTTTTGAAAAATCGGACGATTTTTAGAACACTGCGTATAATAGTTAAAAAATTCCAGATATTTTCCGTAAGGTTATTCTTCGGTGATAGTTTTGAATTAATTTATGACTTAATTGCACTTAAATGGCCTGAACTATAATCTTTTTGCAGAAAAATGACTCAATAATAAAACTTGCCAGATTAATAGCCGAACTTTTATTTTTTTAACAAAAAAATGATTTCCGTCAAATAAGTTAGACGGTGTTTAACTGTTCAGGGGTATTTCTGTCAAAACATATTTTAACTCCAGAAAACCCAGCAAATAAAGTAGTACAAAAGTCCACTAATGAATTTACTGCGCGTGAGAAAGGAGTAAAAGTTACTGAAGTCCAAGGTGGAGTCGGCAATACTACAAATAAAAAAGATAAACAAGAGAAGAATGATGATAAAAGAAATGTTGTAAAGAATTTAAGTCGTGAAAAAAGTACCCAGAGGGATCAAAAGGAGGAGAAGGGGTTAATTTTCATGTGCAATAGCAGAACTAAATCAGATTGTTTTCGCTACCAAGTGATGGGTATCTCAGCAAACAAACAAGAGGTTGTAATGGGTATCAAACATGGACTCACATTTTTCATATATGACTTTGACCTCAGACCTCTGTATGGGATATACAAGGCATCTTCCGCGGGGGCATGAAACTTGAACCAGCTTCTTTTGCTGGAGCTTTCCCTGCGCAGGTCTGCTCCCTCTTCGAACCAAACACGGAACCAAACAAAGAAAGAAGGAACAACATTCGCTTTCTTAATCCCTTCTTTCCGCATATCTCCAACCAACAAAACCATCTCTCCCTTACACACCACTCCTACATAAAACCCCTCAACAGGATGTGAACCCGAACCATATTTCGTCAAAGAAAGGTCTCAATAAATGTCAATTTTAGCAGAATTCACTTGCAAACACTTAGACCATTTTTTCTTATAGAACAAAGAAGGCTTAACATCAACTCTACAAACTCATCAAATTCTCTCTCATTTTACAATAATTGAACTTAACGCTTTACATTCTCTGTCATTTTACTTTAATACCCCGCAATTAAAATATATTTTTAAAATATATAACGCCGTCTAATTTATTTGACGGAAAGCATTTTTTTGCTAAAAAAATAAAAGTTCGGTTATTCATCTGACAACTTTTATAATTAAGTCATTTTTCTACAAAAAAATTATAATTCAGACCATTTAAGTGCAATTAAGTCTTAATTTATTGTATCATGTTTGATCTGAAATAATGGATAGCGCCAACCTTGACATCCTTTTGTTTTGGTCTTATTATACGACCAATTGTCCAATTCTTCCTGTTTTGACTTTTATTATACCTGTCTGTTGACCATGTGTTTTTAAATGGCAAGACTTCCATGGATTTATCTTTGGGTGATGATAGTAGGGAACCTTTTTGAGTTAGCAAAATGGTGAGTTTTAATAGGTGGGGTTTATATAGTCTATAGGTACAGCATAAATTTGATAAACCAATATTTAACACAGTGACAAATTTATTACCTCAAAATCGTTGCTTCTTTTTATTTCGGCATAATTCATAATAATTGTAAATTGTAATGTACTTTTAGTTCCGATAAATTAAATTTTCCAGGCACGAGGTTATAATTATAGAGTTTTAACCTTGTTGTCTAGTCGTCGTTTTAGACTGCAGCAGGGGCCAGGATAGCACAACCAGCCAACATGATAATATCTCAATTATGATGGATATAATTTCTTAACTGGGACTTCTACATCACAAACAATAAATTAGTAATACATGAGAAAAATATCCCTAAGTAAAACAAAAAATTAACTAAAGTAATAATAGGTTATAGATGAGAAAAGATGTATATCATAATTTGAATACAAATAGCCCCAAATATCACAACTGAAAAAAAAATTATCTCAAATATCACATTAAAACACTAATTAGTTTAGTATTTTCATTATTTTTAAATCATCCCGAGATTTCTGAGAACAGATACTCACATGTAAAGGCATATAAGCCTAATTAGTCAAAAAAAATAAAAAAAAATAATGCTAATTCGTCTAACGTTTGAAACTTACAAAAAAATTTTAAAAAAATTCGGATAACACCACTTAAAATAGCGTTTTGACCCGGAAACAGTACTTAAAATAGCGTTTTGATACGAAAACACAAGTTAAAGTAGTGTTTTGACTGAGTTTTTTTTTCAAAAAACATGTAAAAACGCTAGACGATTCCACAATTTGGTTAACACAAGTAGCGTTTTAGTGTGATATTTAGGGTCATTTTTTCAAATTGTGATATTTTTGACCATTTTTCTTCAAATTATGATAGAAAAGATCATCACCCTTGGAACAAATTAAGCTCAACAGGTTGTATTACCCTCGCAAAAATTGTACAAGTACAATAAAACCTCGTTAAATTAATATTCGATATTATGATAAAAAAAAATACTTTCAATTAGATTTTTGGTTCCAACAAAGTATAAATTTGACCTCGATAAACTAATAAAATTCATCGGTCCCAAGAGGTTTTACTATATACAATTTAGTCAAAAGCCTCATCTGCAGGCACCTAATTTTGGTGAATATAAGATTTAACACGAATGCTGCTATAATGGATAGTAATGGAGAATTTGGTGCAGCAGCAGTTTGCAGAGATAGAGGTTCAATTTTGGAAAATAAATAAATAAAAGAGCCTCACTGCAAGCCGCCTATCAGAAGCAACTTACATTCCCTATTAGTACCAACTTACAATGCCGCTTCTTGATACCGATTGCACCATTCCTCAGCTAAGCATGTCAGTTTATTCTATACATGTAGATAATATAGTTTTATGCCACTAATTTTCTACAATATAAGTTGTTGCCGCAATCAAAACGAGAAACAATAAGGCCTACACATCAAGAAGTTTTGACGTTGCAGACTTACAGAGTTTGTCACTCAGAGACGACGGACTCCGCAAGTCTTTAACTGATGTTCAAAGATGATCCAAGTGAAACTAAGCTTCTAAGAACGCTTTATAAGTGTTACAAAAGCTTTATAGGTTGTAACATCCACTTTTTTTGGCATTTAAATTGAAAAAGCTGAACAGACACGGGATTAAAATTTATCTACATTTGCTAGATGCGACTAATACAACAGAGATGTTCTTTTTTCATCCCTACCCAAGAACAAGAATGGTCTTAGTTTGATGAATTTAACTTGAAACTGGATGTAGAACATAATGTACAAATACATGAACCAAAAGCAAGTAGCTAAGGGTCAACTGGACCAGCCATGGCTTCGTCGCTCGAGTTGGATTCAGCTTCACTTAGCTCTTCATCACTTGAACTTTCTTCTGGGGCGTCTTCCATATCTTCCGCCTTTGCATATTTTCTCGCAGTATTCTGAATAAGGATTAATATTTCATGTTTTAATTCCATACACAGATGTATGTACACTTGCAGAAGATTTAATTCTAATTAACAAAGTGATACAAAAGTATATACTGCATTCACATTTTGTGTAGTGGAAAGTTTTTTCCCCCACTTAAAAGACACTTCTAAACATGATATTGTCATTATAGACCTCACTGATCCCAGTATTGAATCTATATCAGAAAGAGTTATTTCTCCCCCACACAAATTTGTTACAGAGAAACAATCTCATTCATAGATAGCTACCTGCATATGAGAAGTACTTGACTGGAAAAAGAATCAATTTAAGCTTATTTACTAATTAAACTTATTTGTTTTAGGTAGGGAGGAAGGGGGGGGGGGGGGGGGGGGGGGGGGGGAGGGGGGGGGGGTTTGAAATGAACGCAGTGAGTCATCTGCAAGGGTTTCTAATGGGACCACAAACATTATTTTAATTAGTGGCACTAATTTAAACGAGGTACACAACACAAATGATATAGCATGACACAATAATATATGAAGGAACGACTAAGAGATCCAAACAGGGTAGACCATTCCCATATCACTGTCTTAAGTATCGTCAAAAGCAACGTCATATCACTGTCTTAAGTTTCGTCTAAAGCAATGTCAAGTGAAATCAAGTTGCATTTCTCAGATATTTCTAAAATCCATTAGGTAATACTACCTCGATTTAACGACACATAAAACGGCCAAATAAAACAATGCTTTTCGAATGCAGGCGATGAGACAAACTAAATGATGTCAGTCATTATTCATACCATTTTGACATTGTTGAAATGAACGCAGTGAGTCATCTGCAAGGGGTTTCTAATGGGACCACAAACATAATTTTAATTAGTGGCCTATTTAAACGAGGTTACACAAACACAAATGATATAGCATGACACAATAATATATGAAGGAACGACTAAGAGATCCAAACAGGGTAGACCATTCCATATCACTGTCTTAAGTATCGTCAAAAGCAATGTCATATCACTGTCTTTAAGTTTTCGTCTAAAGCAATGTCAAGTGAAATCAAGTTGATATTTCTAAAATCCATTTAGGTAATACTACCTCGATTTAACGACACATAAAACGGCCAAGTAAAACAATGCTTTTCGAATGCAGGCGATGAGACAAACTAAATGATGTCAGTCATTATTCATACCATTTTGACATTGAAAGATGTGCATGTTCTAATATGATAAAACTTCAACGAGGTTCCGTACCTTTAACTTTTTTATCAAATGCAGCTCGATCGCGCATCATTAGAGCTGCTGCCTCTCCATTCAGTGGGTCTGATGGATTGGGGTACAGAAGTAGTTGGGGGAGGAACACTTCGAACACATTTACTAGATCTGCAAAGCAAAGATGTCAACACTAGAAGAATAACTTATACCTTGAAGTAAAAAGATTCCTATTTATGTTTGGTGAGAAAATAACAGTGATTTTTTTACCAAACATGGGGCTCCATGTCTGGTTGATAACATCCAGGCAAACTGATCCAGACCTGAAAATTAGTTATCCACCAAAGTAAGAAATAATCATTATAAACAAAATGAACCAACTAGAAGGAGACAGCAGAAATTACTATCCTCTAGAAAAATCTATTGAACAACTAACAATTTTCTTTCAGCAAAATTTTGAACACTGTTAACAACTCTTTACTCACATTTCGTCCACATTTGGGTGATAAATCTTATTTATAAAGCCTATAGACGGAGATTTATAAGGATAGGCATCCGGAAGCTCAACCCTTATCCTCCACACACCTCCGTGGTAAGGACCTACAAGAAGATTATAACATTCTTAAAAACAGGTACTACTTGGCAATTTATCAAACCATCTTAATAAACTCATTTTTCAAACAAAAGAAGCAAATCCTTAGCATTCACACGAATATACGCATTTCACTCCTACAAACATAGGTTACAACCACATAAAACAATCCACTATGTACATTTGCAAACCCAATTAACAAAAACAAAAACTCTAAATCAAAGAGCCCAAGAATTAGAGTAAAAAAAGATTGTTTCTTTCTTTTTAAAGAAGTGAACAAAACAAGCAATACAATCAAAAGGTGCAATTAATAACTTGAAACACTATGCAAATAAAGGTCAAACAAAGCTAAATCAAGAATAGGCAAATACCCAGAAAACAATCTCACTGAAACCCATAAATTTCTTCATTTAGAAACAAATTAACATGTGGGTATACTATAATATACTGTAAATAATTACTGTATTTAACAGAAAAAGTGAAATACTAAAAAAGTGGGTGTGAAAAAGTTACTGTCATTAGGCCCATGAAAGTGCACATAGAACTCCTGCATCCCATCATTGATCATCTCCACCTTGTAATCACTCATCATCCTAAACCAAAAAAAAAAAAAAACAATTAAAAACAAGAAACAATCAAGAAAATAAAAAAAAGATGATTTTTATGAACAAACAGTTTCATCAAGTCCATCTCTCTGCGTTTACTAGGGGAAGACATGATTTGTATATGTTTAATTCTTGTTGTGAATTGTGGGTGATTCTTGGTTTTGTGAAAGAGAGGAGGGGTTGGGGGTAGAGGCCAGAGGAGTAAAGAAAAGGAGAGGGGGGTGATGATGAAGAGGAGGTCAGCAAGAAGACAAAGTCAAAATACTACTACACTCTACCAGTACTACTATTTGTTGGTTCAGACATCAATCAGTGGAACTTGGGTAGGCATAATAAATGGACACTCTTACATTTTAGTGCATTTTTTTTAGTATTATATTTTAAAGTGTAACACTTTTTAATTTATTGGATATACAATTTTTTGTGAATAGAATTTTTCGTTGAATAAATTATAATTTTTTGTACCAACGATGATTTACAAAAAATTATTACGAATGGATGATTACAACAATCGCTCGTCCGGGATGAAAACCCTGCTAAAATTACAGTACGATTACACAAAGCCGTGTATCGGAACGTGAGAAAGTTGTGATCGCTAAAGTAACTGCGACTGCTATTATACTTGTCGAGTTGTCGTACTACGAAGTGTGTGCATGACCACATATTCACGTGAAACCAAATATTAAATTACTTGAAAAGTTATTAGATCAATAAATTCGATTATGCAACTAAAATTTAATTTTATCGTATGAATCCTTAAAAAGAAATTTGGTCCAATTTGTAACCACCCAACTAAACCGAGCACGCCTAAATCCTAACCTAATCTTGCTTCCAACTCAATTTTAATCAAATTTGAAATGTGGTGACGTTGATTAACAAAGGAGATGACCATTTGCACGCCTTCGTTAATTTTCCATATTTCCTCGTACTGATAACATAGTTTAACTAACGGAATGGCTTAGACAAACCTTTTTCCGATAACTTCAGACCATTCAATAAAATAGTGATCAATACGTAACTGATCGAACAGTACACGAAAACGGGTTTTCTAGAAACAAAATGGTCCAGTGTTCCTGGAAATTATTACCCTCGATGGAACATTTGTATCTATAATTCTATACGCATCAGGATCCGCCGAATCATGGATCTTCGGTTCGAGAATCAAAATAAAAGGGTCGAACCATCTCTTTAAGCCAAATCTGTAATATTCTTACAGCAATCATGTATGTAGTATAGAGCAAGTAGTAGTGTCCAAATCAAAGATCACATGTAAATGCTACTTCATTCTGTACAAAATAACCTATACTGCATTTGCTAGCTTCAACAATCATGCAGCTTCAATCACTCTTACGTTCCAGCAAAGAGAATTGGTAATATAATAAGACATTAAAAGAATATATTTACATTCCTTTCTGCCTATCAGAGGAAGGGACTAAAACCTGTAACAAATTTTATGTACAGCAATCTATGGATGACCTACGGCGAGTAAAAGAATGAACCTTCGAGGTTGCTAGTTCGAAACTAACCACAGAGAAGCCATTTGCAGCCTTCACAGTTTGTCCCACCATAATGACATAAACATCCACGACAACAAGCTCTATAACACTTCAAAATCCATTTCCTGTAACATGAAGACACAAATACTTGAAAAAAAATTCTAAGAAGAAAACAAAGGTTTGATTCCTTGGGAAAAAATAACACAGATACAAGAATACAGAATATATATCCAACAGCATCAGGTTGACTTCATTTTAAAATCAACTACCATGTCTCATGTTATTCATTAATTTATTGAAATTCGCCATCAAGCTATCTATTATCTAATTCCGTTTCTTCACCACTAAAAGAAGTGTGGCATGATTTTTGCCTTAACTTTATCTTGACAAAATCAATACCAAACTTATCTCCCAATCTATCATCAATCAAATCATGGCATAAATGTTTTTCGTGCCATCTCATTTAAAAGAATTTAAGAAATGCATGGTACTATCTATGTAAGATAGTATACAGTGACATGCAAACCTGATTGCAGATGGGGCAGGTATCACTTCTTTCCATCCACTCAAGAATGCATGACAGGTGAAAGTGGTGGTTACATTTTGTAATGATTTTTGGGTTTTCTGTGTCATAATCTGCAATATGGCACATAAAAGGCTTGATAATTTAAGAATGCAGAAATAAGAGCATCGTTAGATTATAAAACAAGCACCAGTACACATATAAAAGAATTGGTCACAAAAAGATCGCTAGAGGCCAGACCTTCGAAACAAGTGGGGCAGCCTTCCTCTTCTGTCTTTGAAATATCAGCATCAAGTAACTTGCTTAACTCAACCCCAAATTTTCTTGGAGAGGCAAGACCACCAGCTTGTACTCTGCAATCCAATTCTTTAAGATTCACATAACTGCCCTTCTGCATGCTACTTCCACTAATTATTCCTCCTGTAGAATGTGGATACCCCAAAACAACATCAAATGGAATCGGTGTAGGAGGGCGTTGGAAGGTGTCAGGGCTTGATGCATCCAAATTCAGATCAACCATAAAGCCGGTAGCTCGAGCAACAGCTGCACTATCGTGAGATGTCAAAGACCTATGTTCTTCAGGAGGTGGTGGACACTGGAAAGAGAGGAAATAACTCAAAATTGAAAGTTTATACTTTTTAAAAACACCTATAAACTGTTCTATAAAAAAAGTAAAAAGTAAAAACCAGATTCCTGATTTATGTCATTTGATACGTGGTGTTCCGATAACTGAAAGCAAGAAAGTTTTAGTGATGCTATTGCTATATATTCAGCATTAACACAAGTAAAGGGAGATAATGACATTATTGGGCAGGTCAACGGTGACAAGTGGAAGGGATAGTGATGATGCCAAGACAAAAGTATAACAATTTTCCTGTGATTTGTAAAAATCAGAGTTGCATATTTGAGAGTCTGAGACATATTCTCTTGACATTCCACACGGAAAACTGGCTGCAGTAATTATTAATGAAGGGGCACTGAAGCTGCAACAAGTTTCTGCTAGAGATTTTTGAAACATACATTTGTGCATGATTTAATATTTTACTGTGAACTAGGTTCCGAAAAGGTGGGAGAAAAGGATTAAGTGATGGCATCACACGCGCGATAGAATCAAACATCCTTTCATCACGGATTTCCCTTTGACAATTCAAAGCCAACATATATACATATTTTATGGCATCCTCGCTTTAGCTAGGATTATAGTGCTGCCAGCACATCCAGCAGTCTCAAGTATGTTGAAATGCTACCTTCATAAGTAAGACGGACAAATGAGGCAACATCTAACTAAGGTTAATATAACATAATTATTTAAGATTTCAAAAAATATACTATATTCTAAGCTGTGTATGAACAATACACAAATTTTCATATTTTAAATGCTTGTGTCAGTTTTCACAAATTGCCAAAGTTAAGGCAAATGAATACACAGACTAAGAGTAGTGAAGTTCAGCAGAAGCCAACGGGAAACATGAGGATACTTACATAATAATATATAGGTGTCCCATGAAGCTGGGCATTTTTTGGAGAGCTACAACAACCACCCATTTCTTGCACTTATTTTGTTATCAACTCAAAGCAGTCCGAGATTAGTGCATTGCTTCACGTTGCTTAATATGTGAAAGGGAGACCAGAAACTACATAGAAAATATATTATGTCATTTATAGACAGAAGCGCTTTCACAAATAAATGAAGAACCTCTGACCATAATTTAGCAAGTAAAAAAAGAGAGAATTAATTAGACAAAAGTAATGCATTCATTCAGTCTCTAACAAATACAAGAACCAGAAAAATTAATCAGAGAAGGGAACCAGAACAACTATGAAAAATTATCTAGAGCCCTACAAAATAAATTCCAATATCAAAATGCACTATACTCTGAAAGAACAGCAACACTTAAATGATTAATTCTGTTCTGGGGAGTCGGAATGGAATCCATGTCTAATTCAATCTACAATACCCTCTTCTCTGTTACATACTTGTACTTGTTAGTCCTGTTACCTTTATATTTTGGTAATATTAACACGGACCAGTACCAACATACAACGAGGTCCAGGTCGTAACTTCAGTAATGACTCATCTCTACAAGTTCTTTATATCTAAACATATACAAAGATTTAAAAGATAGTGATGTAACCAATCTCTGCTCTATTTATATGACTAAATTCTAAGGATGGGAGGATTGATAGAGGTAACCAATAAACAAAGGCTTACAAATTGAAAGCCCTGGATTGCTTTAACACATATAATCTTGCTTAACCCCCTACAGTATTTATCAGGTTTAGCCCACGAGTAAGCAAGAAGTCAAGAACTTTGTGCAGTATTATTCGACTCATGTTCCCATTAGGAGATTGTGAACCGACTCTCCTTCAGAAATGTATCTATTGTCACTGAAATAATCAGCACAAACATCCCTTATTTGGTCTAAATGTTTATCTATTTTTGTATAAGCCTCTGCTCCTCTTGAGCACCGCTACTTTCACTAGTACCGCATATCTTCTCTAATATCACAACAAGGGGTATTTCTGGATCACGTTCATAAGCTTCCTTAAGAACCAAAGTTTGGGTGTCACACTTTTTTGAAAGGTAGAATATGCCAGGGTGGCGCTCAACCACCTTGGTAAGCTTCTGAGGCAAGCACAAGGCATTACACATATAGCTCACATTCTATCTCTCAGTTTTCATTTGTATGGTCAGGTGCGGAAGCTCATGAAAGACGCCGACTATTCTCTTTTCATATAAATCTGTACGCGGATACAAATGGGAAGAATCGCAATATGGTGAAGTATAAGGGAGCTTTTGCTACTTTTCTCACCAATCCATCCATTTTATCTTCGATCCAAAGCCCTAGTAAATCCAATCGAGAAAGATAGATTTTGATTTTAACATCTTCCCCTTTCTGCAAACTTAAACTCTTTTCTAAACGGGAGATGGAAAGTAGATGGGACCACAATCATCAGGGAGGCAAACCAACGAAAAAAGCTCTGGATATGGGGTATCAAGCTATTATGGTAGTTGTATGGCAATTGGCAATCCCATATCGCATTTCAGTTGGTCAATTGTTTGTAAAGGAAGAGTCCTATCTTTGGTGAGCATGAGCAAATTGCTTAGCCTAATAGGAAGATCATCTTGATACAGCTGGATCAAAAGTTCCTTTTTATTGATATTTAAGGCTTCCAAAGTCAGGCAGAAACAAGGACATGAGTGCCCCCACAGTCGGATACATAAACAGTCTACAACACAAGAGGATATCTATAGTGAACTTCCTATGTAAACTATCATCAATAGCTTCCTCATAAATAGTTGGACATATCCTAACAAACATGGAAATATTAAGATAAAGAGGAAGACCATATTGTCCTCTACAACACGAGAGGTGGTATACAGGAAGGCAGCATCGATGACAAGAGCAGAGACGGAAGAGAGGTGGTATACAGGAAGGCAGCATTGATGAGCAGATGACGGAAACGAAGTTGCAGGCTGCTCTGAGATCTCTACCACCAGCCACAACAGCATCCTATACAGTATCTTTTACCCATTTTGAACTTAAAGTTCACTCAACCACAGCTCTGCTGGTAACTGAATCTCCGCTTACTACTCGCTACCGTCAAAAAGAAAGCGATAGACTCCTTCCTTCCCCCACAACTACCACCTTACCATGATTCAGTTATAACAATTCCAGCAATAACCAGCCCCGGCTATGAGGGTGTGAAAGCAGCCCACTTGCACAGGGCCTCAAAATTAAAAGGACCCTAAAATTAATCAAATCCATGTATAAAAAACAGATGCATGTATGTTTATCTATCAGGTTGTATGTACATCTATAAAAATTTCAAAGTAAATACAAGCCCAAGCATCTTCTATACAAACATTACCAACTAGTACGAATGAAGCACAAGAAGATCTAATTACTACTCACAACTCCCAACACAGTGAAAGCAAGGAGACGAGCACAAAAAAGATTATACTGGATATACGGTAAAACTGAGAACAAGCTATCAAGTATCAACACATACAAATGCCAACAAAAAATCAAGAATGCTATAAGTGTTCCAAACCCGAACATGGCTTGCAAATCAACTACAACTAACAGCAAACAAATTTTCAGTTTACATTCCTCCACCTAATTACAAAAAAAAAATCAAGCAAAACTCTGGAATCAGATACCATCAAGACGTGCTTAAGCAGAAGTATACTAATACCGGACTTCAACCAATCTAATTTTTCGACCAACATGTTAACCACAGCAACCTAACAAGTGAATATGGTTCAACAATCAACAACTAACTAAAAAACCTAACATTCACTAGATTAAATCCTACATATCCCAGAATAACGCAAACTCACGGAGCAGCACAGTTGCATAAAATAGCCCCAAAGAAGCAAAATACACACTCAAGGCAGACCACAAAAGGGCAAGATATACATACACAACCTAAAGTAACAAATAACAAATCAAAACAAACCAAGATAACAAAACATCAAAGAACACATGTAAACAATCTATAGACACACATACATACATAAACAAGTAGTGGGCAAGAGCAAAAAATCCAACAAACACAAAAAAAAAACAACATTTTTGTAAAATATGACTACAAACAACCACCCAAATAACAAACAGAAAAACAACAAAATAGAGCTTAAATTGAATAAAATTCAAAAGGGTCAAAGAATATATATAGAAATAGATACAAAAAAGAAGATTGATTACTTACAGAAAATGGTTGAGTTTGTGGATGAGGAAGATGAAAGTAGTGTCCTGTCCACTAGATAGAGGAGGAGCCTAAACTGCTATAAACATTCTAATATTCCACTTAATTATTTTTATTTAATTAATTAATACTATTATTAATTGATTAAGTTATAATAAATATATGATTATGTGGAGCTTTTTTGGGTGGTGGTAGCGTACAAGTTATGGAGTCTTTGAGGAAGGTAAAGTGGACAAGAAAAGTGGAAACTAAAACTGACAAAATAAATGATGGCTTCGCCCGGGCTCGAACCGGGGACCGTCTGTGTGTTAGACAGACGTGATAACCAACTACACCACGAAACCTTGATGTTAAAATTTTAAAACAAATTTGTGATTGCTGAAAAACATTTGCGAAGTGGGTTTTTGCAGATTGTCAATTGTCAACAATTTAGTTGTCGGACTTAAGTGACGTACTTCCGTATAATGTTTACGCTCTGTTTGAGATTACTGTAAAAAATTATTGTGTTATTGAAAAAAGTATTGTTTAAATAAGTGTTGTTATGAAAATAAGATAATTGTTTGCTAATATTTAATATGTACATGTTTTGGGGTATAATATAAAAAATTATTATTTTTGGTGAGGTTTGATGTTGAAACCAGTAGTTGCTTCCCATAAAAACTGAAAAATAGTTATTTTTCAAAAGCATAGTATGGTCTGCTTTCTCTAAAAGCAGTTTTTCAATCAAAAACGTTTTTTAGAAAAAGCAATTTTTGAAATTTATTGAACACTATTTCACTTGTTTTAAAAAAAAATTGTTGTTGTTGTTTGTAACAACAATGCCAAACAGGGCTTAAGCTCGTTGAATTTAAAATCCAATCATGTAATATTATATGTTATCCACTTTTATACTATGCTGTTAAATTAGGAGTACAACTTCCTTCTTTGATCGCATACGTATTTTGGGGACTTATCTACGTATATAAAACATTTTAATGATATAATTCTAATTGTTAATATGTGATTAAATTTCTGTAACAAAAATGCTCATTTTATATTTTAATTAAAACTCCTTTGTACTCACGTAACTTAAATTAGTACGCACTTAAAAATAGTAATTCAAATTATTAAAACACCAAGTTACATGTAAAATATCAAAAAGAAAAAGCGGACAAAAGATATACGCCCTCTATTCGTTTTATTTCATTTAATTTAATTTTTGTGCACACATTTATAAGCACTTGCATAATTTAAAATAATTATTTTTAAAAAAAATCCTTTTATTCAGTCGGTACCAAGGGACAAAGGCTTTATAATGCAACCAACTATTCTCTTCCAGCAAGATTGAGCTGATCAGCTTCTTGTTCTCAGCATAAATGATAAATCTAAAAAGAGCCGATCTTAATGACCTGTAATTAGCATCAAATCCAAATGATATGGAAGCGTTGTTTACAGATACTAATTACGGATCAGGAGTTAAAACACGTACAAGATCTTCTTAAGATGCTATTAGAATCTTATTAAAACAACAATGATCATATAAGAATGCGTTTTGAATATGGCTTCTTCTTCAATTATTTGTAGACATCAAAAAACTGCATTTTTTGGATACGAAATGTTATAGCCAAAAATAACCACCTCCTCTTTAATAATGACGTTTGCTAAATTTAGGTATAGCTTAGGCTCATGTGAAGCCTGGCCCATTACTTGATGAGGTTGTTAACCCATTACTGATGCTGGGTATGTCTTTAAGGCCCAGCTCATTGGGTGATACCCCTTTCTCGGGTCTAACCTGGGTTCATATGAAGCCTCGCCTCTTTGGAAACCTAGGCTGCAGATAAACTGGATGACTGATGTAAGTAAGGAATGTCCCTTTTTTAAGGTATAAACTACCTTATTAACCTCATCATTTAAATATAGGAACCTCGTCTTCTAAAAGATGAAGGTTCCTTAACTTTTACTGATTTATCGAAAATTAACCTAAGCACTGAGGAACTTCGCCTTGAAAGAAGCCTCGCCCCTTTGAGATTCATAAGAGCCTGTCTTTCCTTATTTTCCATGGATCAAGATAAGCGTTGACTCCGATAAATCCGGGTCAATAAATTATCCGATAAGTCCCAAGAAAATAGTGAAGTCATGACAGCTCATAATGACATATCAAAGGCGGTGATTCCGGTCTTTTGGCTCTTTAAAGAAGGAAACTCGGCCCATGGGTTACTTGCTCTCCAAGAACTACGTCTGGCTTGATCCCTATAAATAGGGTACGTAGGCACATTGTATGGTACGATGCAAACTTGCAAACAAGAGAGAATTCAATATTCAATCTCAAATTGCGACCTATTCTCACATACAATCTCAGCCATCCCCAAATCGTAAACCCTAATCCCTGTAACCTACGCTACACATCATCCTCGGTTTCTACCACAATTCCAGCAACCCTCCCCGAATTGGTTATCACCAAATTCCTCCGTTAACAATTGGCGCTAGAAGGAGGGGCACTTGACATCTCTGGAGGAAGGATGTCGCATCATACCGAAGAACCAGCTAATGTAGGCAACGACGCAAGAGAGGTTGAGATCCATACAACAGATCTACCACCACCACCACCACGACCATCAAATCAGAGAGAGACTCCCACACCAAACCAGGCAAACCCGACTCCTCGCCTCGGAGGGGATCCTCCTGTCTTGATGAGCAATACTGAGTTGTTGAGCCAGATTGCTCACATGGGAAACACGGTGAATAGAATGGCAGAACGTATGGAGTCACTTGAAAGAGAGAGAAAGTTACCTGAGCGGGCCCGTCGAAGCCCAGACAGACGACGTACCTCTGTTAGGGACAGGCGTCCCCCACGTACCAACAGCCGACATCAGTATACGGCCAGAAGGCTTCATCGCCCTGGAAAAGAACCTATCATCGATCATAGACGATCTTCAAGGAAGGATACTCCTCCCGAGAGAGAAATCCGCACAGTTGAGGAAACCCGGCAGAACCGAAGGTTTCAAGCTGTGACCCCAAGGGAATTGACCTATGAAGATAATCTCACCCCGTACGTGGAGTTCCCCCCTGATCGTCCCAGAAACCCCTCAAGACCTCCTACCCCAAGAAGTCAAGATCCGGGTGAATTAAGAATCGAACCGTACAGGCGACGCTCTAGACCGGCTTCACCTGAGGACCCACATAGGAGGATAGAGATCTACCGAGCAAGATATGGTGGAGAGCGACACTCTCCACCGTGGGTGAGAACAGACAATCAAGTGAGAGATCGTCCTAGAAATTCCCAGTCTGATGACGATGTTATGATAATAGATCCGATTCAAACCATCTATAGGGGTGAACGTGCAAATCAGGGAACACAGGATTCCAGGAGACCTCGCCCTCAGGAAAATCAAGCTATAAATCAAAGGAGAGTAGGCGGGCGTGGTTCCTCGTATGAAAGAATGGGAGACAGAGGTATAATTTTTTCCCAGCAGAACCATGGCGGACATCACGACAATCATGGTAGTGGCCGGCGACATCAGAGGGAACCTACACCCCAAGAGCCAACCTATCATCAGAGGGAACCTACACCCCAAGAGCCAACCTATCATCAGAGGGAACCTACACCCCGAAGACCTATACCTCAGCAAGGACAGAACCTTTACTTACCAGTGCCTAGTGTCTTGCAACGGGAACCTACACCTCATGCAGAACTAGGAGGTAGAACTCAAACAATCCCAGGCTTGGAAGGCATCAATGTGAATGCACTACGAAGGCTTATTGCTCAGTCAGAAGGTCAGGGAGGGGCGATACCTGATGCAGCACCTTCTCCTTTTTCTGCAGCGGTACGAGAGGCTCCTCTTCCACTGGCATTTAGAGGGACAGGAGATCTTCGCTTTAATGGAAGCACAGACCCCGCAGAGTATATAGGTAGGTTCAATACAGAAATGGAACTCTATCAAGTGGAGGACTTAACGAAGTGTAGACTCCTTGCCTCAACATTGAGAGGAAATGCTCACCAATGGTTTCAAAAGCTAGGACCAGCATCAATCACATCCTGGGAACAAATGCGTAAGATGTTTTTAATTCAATTTCAGTCTTCAATTCATTATGCTCCACCCGTTACAACCCTAGCTAACATCAAACAACGAGATGGAGAAACTCTCCAAGAATACTTCAAACGCTTCAATGCAGAGGTCCCTACTGTGCGAGGAGCATCCGAGGAAACCATTAAGAACTTTTTGATTGCTGGGGTTCGTGTGGGAACTGATTTTTGGAAAAATCTGCAAAGGGAAGAACCTTCAACGTTGGCAGCCTTGTACTTACAGGCAGAGCCTTTCAAAAGAGAGGAAGAGGCTTTGAAGAGGAGTGACTATGGAGATGCACCACGACGGAATAAACGGAAAGAAAGATCTCCTAGCCCCAAAACAGAAAAGAAGAACGGAAGAGGAGATGTGAATCTAGTTGAGGATAGTGGACCGACCCGCTCGAAGTCCCTTAGTCCAAAGGAGAACAAAGGAAAGGATAAATTTGTCAGATCTCGATCACCTAGCCCCCCAAGTTGTCCACCTCCGCCTCCGAATCGGCGAGAAAATCAGGCTATGCCTAGCAAGTATTACACTCCTCTTACAGCATCTATTGATTATATCTATGAGATCACCAAGAGTCAAGGCCTATATAAGAAGCCTGCACCATTGTCAAGGGCCGCTATGAAAGACAAAGGCAGGTACTGCGCATATCATGAGTCTCATGGACATCACACCTATGCTTGCAGGCAGCTGAAAGAAGAAATTGAAAAGTTGATAAAGGAAGGAAAGCTTACTGACTGGGTAGTCAAGGAAGTAAAGAAATACAAAGAAGAGGCCCCTGTTAAAGTAACCGAAGTGATTGAAGGCTCTACGGAAGGAAAGGAACTTGAGAAGCCTGTGTTCGTAAGAGAGGAAAGCATACATACTATCTTTGGAGGACCTCACATTGGGGGAAACGGGAGAAATGCAATGGAGAGATACGTTCGGGAAGCACAACATCCGCCTCTGACCAATGTTAACCATCTATCAGAAAGACCTCCCAAGTTATTTAAGGGAGAAGACATTCAGATAATTTTCTCTGAAGAAGATGCTAGGTGGGTGCATCATCCTCACAGCGATGCTCTGGTGGTTAATGTTCGAATTGGATCTAGGAATGTCCATCGTGTGTTCGTGGATACAGGAAGTTCTGTAAACATTCTCTACTATGGAACGTATAAGAAGATGGGATTGTTAGATAAAGAGCTGACTCAAGGAACAACTCACATCTATGGCTTTACAGGGGACTCCGTTCGAGTTAAAGGAACAATCAGGCTACCACTTACCCTGGGGGAAGGTCTTCTCTCAGCCACACAAGTCTTTGACTTCTTGGTTGTCGATCAACCAACGCATTATAATGCCCTGGTAGGGCGACCAGTCCTAAAGGAGATGCGGATCGTCACCTCAATTTATCATCTGTCCATGAAGTTCCCAACTCCAAATGGTGTAGGTTGCATCAAGGGATGCCAATACGATTCTCGTGACTGCTACAGTAGAATGATCAGATCATCTCGCAAAGGAAGTAAGGAAGTAGGGGAGGACTCCGATATGGCTGACTTTGATCAAGAAGGTACGCAGGAAACCCAAGCATCTTTCCAACCCCCTTATGCTAGCACTAATATGGTCTATACAATCGAGTTTCCGGAAGAGGATAGGCTTCAGGATTATGAAGCTTTGGCAAGAGATGGAATTCCAATTTTCTTTTTGGAAGCCCCACCACCTGTGGGCGGAACCGCTGACACGTTGAAGGCAAAAGAGGTTGTGCAAGAAGACGAGGTTCCCTTGAACCAAAAACATGGGGTGCTAATGATCGAAGCTCCCCCACCAAACCCTTTCTATGAGGGAATTGTAGAAGATGCCAGTGATGATGAAGCAGATCAGCGTAGTCTACGAGCAAAGAAAGGTAAAATGATCATAGAAGATAGCTTGAAACCCTTGATAGAATTCCCTGCAGAAGTATCGGAAGCATTGTCCTCTCAGCTACCTAGGAAGGTCGAGGTAATATCCGTCCAAGAAATAGGAGAATCAAGTGGCACAGCAGACGTCGAAGTTGATCTAGATCCTCGTCTTCCTGAGGATGACAAAAAGCTAGCACCAGCAGAAGATACCCTCTCAATTTTGATGGAGGAAACGGCCCCCTCAAAGGTGCTTCAGATAGGGGCTAGGCTTGAGCCAGGCTTGAGGGCGAGGTTGATTGAGTTTCTGAAGAAAAATTTGGATGTTTTCGCCTGGAGTCACGCTGATATGGTAGGAATCGATCCAGAAGTTATGTGCCATCATCTCAACATTGACCCCTTACGAAAGAAAGGATTCAGGCAAAAGAGGCGCCCGATTAGTGGGGAAAGAGCAACAGCTTTGAAAGAAGAGGTTGATCGACTTATGCAAGTCGGCCTGGTTAAAGAGTCTTTCTATCCTAACTGGCTGGCGAACCCTGTTTTAGTGAAGAAGCCAAATGGAAAGTGGAGAGTTTGCATAGACTTCACAGATTTAAACAAAGCATGCCCGAAGGATAGCTTCCCTTTGCCCAGAATAGATCAAATGGTAGATGCCACCGCTGGGCACGCTCTTCTCAGTTTTATGGATGCTTATTCAGGGTATAATCAGATTCCCATGTATGAGCCTGATCAGGAGGATACCTCGTTCATTACAGATAGGGGGTTGTACTGTTACGTAGGAATGCCCTTTGGCTTGATTAATGCAGGAGCTACGTACCAAAGACTGGTCAACATGATGTTCAAAGAGCAAATTGGCAAGACAATGGAGGTTTATGTGGACGATATGCTTGTAAAATCTAAGCGGGCAGAGGATCACATAAGTCACCTGGATGAAACATTTCAGATATTAAGAAAGTATAGAATGAAGCTTAACCCTCAGAAATGCGTGTTTGGGGTTGAATCCGGAAAATTTTTGGGATTCATGGTGAATTACAGAGGAATAGAAGCAAACCCAGCAAAGATACAGGCTCTTCTTGATATGAAGTCACCCAGAACAGTGAAGGAGGTTCAGAGTTTAACTGGCAGAGTTGCGGCCTTGAATCGTTTTGTTTCCAAATCTTCTGATAAGTGCCGGGAATTCTTCAAAGTTATCAAAGGTGCAGGAAAGAGATTCGAATGGACAGTTGAATGTGAGGAGGCTTTTCAACAGCTGAAAGATCACATGGGGTCTCCTCCTCTCTTATCAAAACCTTTGGAAGGCGAGACCCTTATTTTGTATCTGGCTGTCTCAGAATATTCGGTAAGCGGGGTCCTGGTCAGAGAGGAAGGCGAGGTTCAACTCCCCGTCTACTATGTGAGTAAAAGACTATTGGATGCGGAGACCAGATATAACAACATGGAAAAACTAGTTTATGCCTTAATCTTAGCTTCCAGAAAATTGAGGCCTTATTTCCAGGCACACAAGGTAGAGGTCCGAACAGCGTATCCTCTGCGGCAGGTGTTGCATAAGCCAGAAACTTCTGGACGTATGCTCCGGTGGGCTATTGAGTTAGGACAATTTGATGTGGAATACAAACCTCGGAATTCTATCAAGGGCCAAGCCTTGGCTGATTTCATTCTAGAGTTCCCTCTTGAGAGAGAAGGTGACAACCTCGCTGTAGTCCCAATCCCTGCGACTGAAGCTGAAGTTGAACATGAGAATTCGTCCCCGTGGTGGACTTTATATGTTGATGGTGCTGTCAATAATGAAGGAGCTGGAGGAGGAATAGTCTTGGTCAGTCCAGAAGGACATCACTTACAAAGCGCCATCCACTTCATGTTCTATGCTACAAATAATGATGCTGAGTATGAAGCTTTGATTTCTGGTTTGAAACTTGCACTCGAGATGAAAGTGGAGAATATAAATATCTGGAGTGATTCTATGCTGGTTGTACACCAAGTTAATGGGGGGTTCCAGGCAAGAGGACCGCGTACAGAGTTATATATGAGATGCACTCAACGCTTGATGAACTTGTTTAAAGAAGCTAGGTTGGAACAGCTTCCTAGAGACGCTAATGCAGAGGCGGATGCTTTGGCTAAGCTAGGATCTCAAAAAGGTGCTGCGCTTTTGGGGGTCATTCCTTTGGAAATAAGAAGACAACCTAGTGTGCCAGAAGCTAATTTGATGCAAGTAGAGGAACCTGTTCTCCTCACCTGGAAAACCCCAATTTGGGAATATCTAACGAAGGGAACTCTTCCCGAGGATAAAGGAGAGGCTCGAAGGTTACGTTACAAAGCGGCCCGATATGTTAATTATGAAGGAATTCTTTACAGGCGAGGCTTCAATCAACCTCTTCTTAAGTGTCTGGATGGTGATGAATGTACCTACGTTCTCCGAGAAGTTCATGAGGGTATTTGTGGCAATCACTCGGGGGGTGGATCTTTAGCTCAGAAGGTGTTGCGGCAAGGATACTTCTGGCCTACATTAAAGGAGGATGCGTCTCAGTTTGTTCAGGCTTGTGACAAGTGCCAAAGATATGCCAATTATATTCATAATCCCGCTGCTCCACTTACTTCTATTACGAGTCCATGGCCTTTCTCTATGTGGGGGATTGACTTGATTGGAGAGTTACCTAAAGGAAAGGGAGGTGTCAAATATGCCGTGGTTGCCGTGGATTACTTCACCAAGTGGGCAGAAGCTGAACCTTTGGCTACGATCACTGCTAAGAAGTTAGTGGATTTTGTGTATCGTTCTATTGTTTGTCGGTTTGGAATACCTTATAAGCTCATATCTGACAATGGAAAACAGTTTGATAGTAAAGAGATGCGTGAACTATGTGACAACCTTGGCATTGTGAAGAGTTTCTCCGCTGTTAGTCACCCTCAAACTAATGGCCAAACAGAAGCTGTTAATAAGATCATCAAACATACTTTGAAGGCAAAATTGGAAGATAGCAAGGGTAGCTGGCCTGAGGAGTTGCCTAATGTACTTTGGAGTTATAATACCACTCCCAGAACCACGACAGGAGAGACTCCCTTCGTTTTGACTTATGGGTGCGAGGCTATGGTACCAGTTGAGCTTGGGGCAGGATCGTTTAGAAGGGATAATTTTCAGCCAGAAGTTAATGAAGTAAATCATCGTCTCTATCTAGATATGGTAGAAGAACTCCGGACTACTTCTCAGACTAGGTTAGCAGCGTATCATCGAAGGGTGGCTAGACATTACAACACCAAAGTAAAGGCAAGGCCTCTTAAGATTGGTGATTATGTTCTGCGACGGGTTATGCCTAACACCAAAGTTCACAATCATGGAGTTTTTGGAGCCAACTGGGAAGGACCTTATCGAGTCCGGGCTGTGCTATGGAGTGGAACCTACTATCTTGCTGATCTCAACGGAAAGGATATTCCTCGTGCTTGGAACATGGAGCACCTCAAGAAGTATTATCAGTAGCGTACGCTATTCTAACTATACTATGTAAACTTTATTTTAATTCATTGGCAATAAAGTTCAGGGGGGTAGTGCATGTACTTCTCCTCCGACAAGACTTATCTTATAATTATGAATAAAACATGCATCTTTTGACAGAATGTTGTTTGTAGCTTTCAATTCTCAATGGAAACTACTCTTTATGTTTTTTTATGAAATCTTGGTAAACCCGTACTTCCGGGGTGTTTATCCGTACTTCCGGAAAACTCACCAAGACGAGGTTACTCATCCTTCTTAAAACTCTGCTCAGCATAGAGTATAAAAGAAGTCGAGGTTACTCATCCTTCTTAAAACTCTGCTCAGCATAGAGTACAAAAGAAGGCGAGGTTACTCATCCTTCTTAAAACTCTGCTCAGCATCGAGTACAAAAGAAGGCGAGGTTACTCATCCTTCTTAAAACTCTGCTCAGCATAGAGTATAAAAGAAGGCGAGGTTACTCATCCTTCTTAAAACTCTGCTCAGCATAGAGTACAAAAGAAGACGAGGTTACTCATCCTTCTTAAAACTCTGCTCAGCATAGAGTACAAAAGAAGGCGAGGTTACTCATCCTTCTTAAAACTCTGCTCAGCATAGAGTACAAAAGAAGGCGAGGTTACTCATCCTTCTTAAAACTCTGCTCAGCATCGAGTACAAAAGAAGGCGAGGTTACTCATCCTTCTTAAAACTCTGCTCAGCATAGAGTATAAAAGAAGTCGAGGTTACTCATCCTTCTTAAAACTCTGCTCAGCATAGAGTATAAAAGAAGGCGAGGTTACGTTTTCAATTGCATTTTTATGAATAAACACATGCAATAATGATAAGAGTTGATAAAATGAAAAGTTTTTACAAGGGCGACACCATTAAAAGGAGGGTGCGCGTCTCCGTTAAAGTTAGGAACAGTTGGGGGGGCCTTGTACCCCAATAGTGTTTGCTAAGATAAATAAATCATACAGTCATGAGGCTGTTGTATTTGAGGGCGAGGCTCCACTTGTGTTGCCTATCTCTACATCACCTCCTGTAGCCTGCTTCCTCGCCTCTCCCTCAGCTTTTGCTTTCAGTTCACTTTCAATCTTTTGAAGGAGCTCTTTCCTCGCCTCCTCGATAGCCTTGGCATTTTCAGCCTTAAATGTTGATATATAAAGGGAAGTTGAGGGAGCAAAATGTACCGACCAGTCGTAGTCAGGGTCAGCGGCAAGAAAATTCTTCAAATAACCTAAAAAGCCGAGGCTGTAAGCATCGCTTAGGTCTTTTTCCATTTTCTTGTTAAGCTCGTCCAGCTTAGACTGCAGCTCTTCTTTCTCCTTCTTGGAAGCCTCGCCTGCCTGTTTAGCATCAGCCGCGAGTCTAGCACACTCATCTTGAAGCTTCCCAACCTCGTCTTTCCTGGCCTTGGTCTCTTTATCAAGCTGTTTTTGCACATTTGACAGTTGGTCTTTCATAGATGAAGCCTCGCCTTTCAATTTCTTGAGGTCTTTTTCTTGGTCTTGAATAATAATGTTCTTCTCAGTCAAAACATTAAGGCCATGATAAAAAGCCTCGCCTAGACCCATTTTGAAGGCGAATTCAGAATCATTGCTATTCCTCTTCATGAATAATTTAGCGTCGTCATCAGAATAATGGTTCGCAGCCAGGGAACCAAAAGTAGCTGATACCAACTGCAGAGGAGGATCACCTTCTGTCGTCCCGAACTTGGATCTCTTGCTCGTCCCCTTTGGAACGTCGTTCATTCCTCGTTTCCCTTTATCTTTCTCTTTCATTGGAGGAGGGGGTGGGGCAGTTGTGATTGTTGGGATAATGTTTTGAGGGCGAGATTGCCCAGCAGCCGAGGTTGGATTAGCCGTGGCTGGCTTTGCAAAAGGATTTCCCCCAAAAGGTAGCTGCATCTTTTTTCCTGTATAATATAAAAGAGATCGAGGTTATATATAAGGCGATGTTACTAAATTTGTAGAATAACAAAGAGAGAAGACGAGGTTACCTCTTCCTGTTAAATGTTTAGTTATTTTTCTTAGAACTCTTTTTGAAGAATTTCTTTTAAATTTCACGGGAGCTATTTGCCCGAACCCGCTGTTATAAAAGCCGTGCGCTTGAAGAGATTCCGAGGTTACAAGCACGTCGAAATTTTTCTCTTGAGGAGAAAGATTCAAAATATGCTCCGCACGATCTAGAGCGTCGCCAGAAAGTACAGATTGTTTCGGTTGGTCTATATGTGAAAGCGAGCAATACAAAGCCGAAGTTATTAAAAATTAAAGAATGAAATTAAAGGACGAGTCTAGAGAGAAGACGAGGTTATGATTTAACTTACAGGCATTCAAGTTAAATTGTGTCCTGACTCGCGGGACGTCGTAGAGATAGAAATAATCGGCTTTCCATACCTTCATGTTACTTGGGTTGCCGGAATAAAATCCTTTTCTGTTATGCTTAGCGAAGAAGGCGAGGTAATAGAAACCTAGATCGCTTCCGCTTTTCCTTAGAGACAGAAAGTAATTAATTTCTTCTAAAGAAGGAGCTTCATAGCCGTTGTTTCTGTACAACATGTACAATCCAATAGCAATCCTGTAGCTATTAGGCGACAATTGCAAAGGGGCGATCTTGTAGAACTCGATAATTTCATGGAGGAACCTATGCATTGGATATCCGAATCCAATTTCAACCAATTTGTTGGTCAAGACCATTCTTGGAATTTGAAGAAGCGGAACGTCAAACCAATGCATCCTCATGTGTAGGCGAGGCTTCAGCCATTTCCCTTGAAGATTGTAATATTCCATCAGATACGTAATTTCCTCCGAACTGATTTCAGAGGCGAGGCCAGCGCAAGAAACCACGCCCTCTTCCTTTCGATACTTGATTTTGTCAGCTTCGGTGTAACTTTCAGGAAAGTCATAATCAATCTCGTGCTCATAAGTATCGGGGTTATAAGGACTTGGTGAGGGAAAATCAAACGCATAACGAATGGGAGAAATTGAAAGAGCCTCGTCTTCATAATCTGAGGCGTCGCCTTCCTCTTGATGATCATCGTCATCTTGATGTTTATCCTCGTCCCTTTGAACCTCGTCCTCGTCTCCATATGAGCACTGACTTTCTATTTCTTCATCTTCGTTGTTTTGATCTTGGAATATCCTGACACATTGGTTTAAATCTTTACCTCGCCCTCTTCCTAGCATAGATGAAGTGGAAGGCTCGGTATCTAAGGGGGAAAAGAAATCATGAAGGTCCTCCTCATCTTCATTGATGTCCCCGATATTGAAAATGCTTTGTTGATCGTCGATTCTCCCAGGAGAACGGGGATTCCTTTCCTCAAGATGAGAGCTATCAGATAAGGATATGATTGCGTCTGGGTTTTCAATGATTTTGTGAGAATTCAGGTTCCTTTGATGCGCTCTTAGCCATCCTCGGTCTAGAAAAGTGTCAAGATGTTCCTCGCCTTTAGAGCGAGAGGGGAAGATTTTTGAAGCAGAAGATGCCTCGGCCTCATTTGATGTTGAATTATGAGACATCTGAAAAGAGAGGGCGAGGACAGGATTATCGATTTGATTGAAGGAAAAATAATAAAGATGACTAAAGGTCTAATGAGTCCTCGCCCTCGAGGAAGGCGCGCCTAGTTCTAGATTAAGGAGACGATTACAATTCCTAAATGTCGCCCTAGTTCTAGAAGATAATATTTTAACAAGTTTAAAATGCATTACAAATGAGCAAGTGATGGAAGGTACCTCGGTAAGTAGGTGATTGGTAAAACTCGAATAAAAATCTGCTTCGCCTTGTTCACCGCTAGCCTCGTCTTCAAGAATCAAGAGCCTCGCCTTCCTAGCTTCAGGGAAAATTGACAGCACTTTGAGAGATTTTTAGAAAGATGGTAACTTTGAAAAGAAGAAAATTGGGTTTTTATAGGAGAAATGAAGCTGCCACGTGCCCGCTTGTGATTCGTACTTAGATACAGTAATCGAGGTGTGACAGCTGGAAATGATGTTAAAAACTTGAGAGAAAATTAGATTATAAATGATTTGTTAAACAGAGGTATTAGATACACTTCGCCTAGTTTGGAGGAGAGGTTCTTCAATGATTGGTGATGATGGCTCGCCTTTAAGATTCCTTTGAATATTTTTGGATGAACTTTTCTTTCACAAATATTTGTTTCAAGAAAATGGGGGGTAGTTGTTATAGCCAAAAATAACCACCTCCTCTTTAATAATGACGTTTGCTAAATTTAGGTATAGCTTAGGCTCATGTGAAGCCTGACCCATTACTTGATGAGGTTGTTAACCCATTACTGATGCTGGGTATGTCTTTAAGGCCCAGCTCATTGGGTGATACCCCTTTCTCGGGTCTAACCTGGGTTCATATGAAGCCTCGCCTCTTTGGAAACCTAGGCTGCAGATAAACTGGATGACTGATGTAAGTAAGGAATGTCCCTTTTTTAAGGTATAAACTACCTTATTAACCTCATCATTTAAATATAGGAACCTCGTCTTCTAAAAGATGAAGGTTCCTTAACTTTTACTGATTTATCGAAAATTAACCTAAGCACTGAGGAACTTCGCCTTGAAAGAAGCCTCGCCCCTTTGAGATTCATAAGAGCCTGTCTTTCCTTATTTTCCATGGATCAAGATAAGCGTTGACTCCGATAAATCCGGGTCAATAAATTATCCGATAAGTCCCAAGAAAATAGTGAAGTCATGACAGCTCATAATGACATATCAAAGGCGGTGATTCCGGTCTTTTGGCTCTTTAAAGAAGGAAACTCGGCCCATGGGTTACTTGCTCTCCAAGAACTACGTCTGGCTTGATCCCTATAAATAGGGTACGTAGGCACATTGTATGGTACGATGCAAACTTGCAAACAAGAGAGAATTCAATATTCAATCTCAAATTGCGACCTATTCTCACATACAATCTCAGCCATCCCCAAATCGTAAACCCTAATCCCTGTAACCTACGCTACACATCATCCTCGGTTTCTACCACAATTCCAGCAACCCTCCCCGAATTGGTTATCACCAAATTCCTCCGTTAACACGAAATTAAGATGACAGACATCTAGCGACCAAATCTAATCAAGTTACAGATCTTTGTCTCCTCTTGAATACCTAATAAACTATATATAAAAATAGAAAATCCTAAAATTTTAAACAAATTCCTAAAAAGACATATCAATTCAATGCAAATCCTAGAGGTACTCTTGCTTTGGCAATTGGCAAACCTTCAACAGTTTATAAACCTTTTTTTCTGACTAATGACTACAAAATCAAAATAAGTGCCTTTAAATAACTTTCAAAAATCAAGCATGCCTCCTTTTAACTTCGATTTTATCGAAATTCTAGTTCCGCCGATACGTATGAAGTAGAGAGATACTATACTTTACACATGCACACAATACATCATCCTCGTGCAGAATGCAGTCAGTTGCAGTTATACTTTAATTCAGTGCATGGCAGAACAACTTTGTCAGTTCCCCCACTTTTTGAACATGTTAATGATTATGTAATGGGAATTGAGGGAAAATACGAGAAGCACTAGAAAGAGCGGCTACATATAAAAGTAGCCAACTAAAGAGATTATATGCAACTATCCGCTTTCCTGTTAATTTAATCGGAAATTTTAATATATTTCATTGTTACTTAAAAAAATATTAAGATTTATGAATTAAAACAGTAAGCAAAATTCATGATAGCAGCAACTTTTTGGTCCACAACCACAACCACCCACCTTTTTAAAATATATCATGATTCACCATCACTAAGACTCAGAACCACCAGCCCGATCCAAAAATTGAATACACCCGACCCACTTTGTAATTATTTCCAAAAAAATCTATGTCTCCAAGTGTCCCCGGCTTAATATTCAGACTTTGATGTTTACCTACTACTGCTATCTTTTTTTTTTTGTTATTCTTTTCTGGGGTATGTCATATTTTTACAAATTTATTATATTCTCATCCAAAATGTTATTTATATATTAATTTAAGAGTAAACTTCAAAGTGATGGTTAAACTTTACCCGTTTTTGCATTTTAATTCCCGAATTTTAAATTTACAATTTAGCGACTAAATATTACTTTCTGTTTTCAAAAAGATGGCTAAAAGTTTTGAGACAAAAAAGTGGTCTGTAACAAATTTTTGAAAAATAAAAGTAATATTCGGCTACCTATTGCAAATTATCAAATTTTTTTAGAAAAAAAACTTAAAAAAGTGGTTCGTAGTCACCTTTTTAAAAAATAAAAGTAATATCCGCTCACCATATTACAAATTAAAAAATATGATCATCAAAATGATTAAAATTTGGCCACCATTTTATAATTTACTCTATAATTAACATATTAAATATGAATTCCATGTTTCAAAGCTCAAAACTGCATGATGCCGAGTGAATCACTTTTCATGTACCGTTTTCTCTTAACCTTCTACGAACATATTATGCCCCCGTCTCGTCATCATAAATACATAAAATTTCAATCGGATTAACGAGAATAAAAACTTCATTCAATACATTTTTGTATTGGATAAACTTTGTTCGATATCCTTAATATTTTCTTTTATGTATATACAAAATTATTCCGCAAACTAAATATGTAAAACTCAAAAACCCGAAACGGAATTATATTCACTGTAATAATAATCATCACTAGAAATACCCGAAGCAGCCCACAACCTTTGATCAAACTCATCTTGTAATCCACGTGGCACAAACTGAGTCCTACAAAGTGGACAAGTCTTCTGATCATGATCCATCCAACGGTCCAAGCAACCTCGGTGAAAAATGTGTTTACAGTTAGACAACAACCTTATCTCCTCCTCATGTTCCAGCTCATACAAACACACTGCGCAGCTCTGTGGCGAATCTCCGGGGAGTTGTTCGAACTTTACGACAGGGAGGAACTCACGGAGGAGGACGGCGGAGAGAGGTGGGTATTCGGGCCGGTACGGAGTGTCGGTGTAGGAGGAGAAGTCGGGTTGTAGATAATGTTGGAGGCCTAGGTGGGGTAGAAGAGAGGAAATGAAGGTTTTGATGAGACCGAGAAAGGAGAGTGTGTGGATGAATAGTTTGGGGAAGAATACTTCTGTGTAACCTGCAGGGAACCCCATTCTGTGTGTGTGAGAGAGAGAGGGGAAGAGAGAGAGAGAGAGAGAGAGAGAGAGAGAGAGAGAGAGAGAGAGAGAGAGAGAGAGAGAGAGTAGTGTTATGATATTTGGCCTTGATAACCAGGTTGATGTGTGTGTATATATATGCTGCATTGCTGCCTATACAGATGGTCCGTGCATACATTATTTGTTTTTTTTATTTAAAATAGTTTAATGAAAGAAAAATGTTTGGTGTAGTAATTAACTGCGTGCATCGAGTCGAAGATCAATTAAAATTCTTGACTCATGATTATATATAGTTAAATCTCGGTAAATGAATATTCTTTTAATCGAAGAATTTTATATATTTATTTTATTTATCAAATAAAAAATATATAATTTTTATTATATTAGGACTAAAAAAATTATTAATTTAACGAGTTTATTTATTTATCGAATATTGTTTTATCGAGATTAAAATTTTGATTCATTTGATGAGTAATGTCACATAATCTAAAAAAAGTCTGAGAAATGTATTCAAAATGAAGCGTGTTTTCAATTGACAAGAAAATAACTTTTAATTGATGAAGTTCGTATAAATATGTATGTTTGAATATATTTTTCTGGTTCAAAACTTTGTATCTTCTTCAAAAATGTTTTTGTTACGTAATTTATTTTCAGCGGTAATACTTGCGATAAATCACACAGAAAATAAAAGTCACTGTTAAAAAATAATAAAAATTCAATAATTGTGGTGGATTGTGTAGGATAAGAGGTCACATTACAGGGGCCAGCTCTCTGTTACGGTATTATTACGTCCGTGGGGGGCTCCCTGTCTCCCTGAAATTATGTGAATGAGAATGTGATGATACATACAAATTTTATGTTAAATTTGAACTTAGAGCATGTCCAACAGCATGTTAGTCCATTTCCTATAATTTTTATAAAATAAGAAATTTTAGTAATTTAGGGATATCATTTTTAATATTTACTCCAATAACAATCTCTATTTACGTTCCTCATTATTATTAAATTGTCACCAAATTATACACTCCTTCACTAAAATTGTTATAACTTTTTGTAAAAAATTCTTTTTTACGAACCGTTTTTTGCTTAATAAAGTAGACTCCAAGATCTTTTTTATGGTATATGATTTACTATATTTTGAATACTGATTTTGACAAGAATGTCTAGGGGACTTCTAGTATTTCAGTGGTTAAAACAAGAGAGAAGGGAGAAAAAAAAGGAAAAATTTAGCGGTAAAACTAAAAGGAGGGAATGGAGAAAAAAAGAGGGAAAAATGGGGTGGGGGGGGGGGGGGGTTTGAATATTTTATTTATAAAAATGAAAAGGGGAGGACTAGATGATATCTATAAATAGGGAATGACCAGTGAATTTGAGATTGTGCTAGTGGTTTAGGGATCACTAAGATATCGTTGGAGTCCCATTTTATGTCATATTCCCTATATTTGAAGTTATGATATCATTTAAAGATAATATTGGACTTGCTCTTAGAACTAACTTATGTCGTAATTTTTGTATAATTAATGGTTGAAATTTATTCGTTTTGTTGCGGTATACGTTATCTTAATTTTTCTGCAACACGTTATATAATTATAGAGTACAATGTACTTACTAACACAATATTTTTTTTTCTAAAATGCATAATAATTTTAAAAATTAAATTATTATTCACGTAACTCAATAATATTTTTAAAAATATAGTGTACTGTAGCATATTATATTAATAATTTTTAAATTTTAATATTAAAGTGATTTAACGTGGAACCGGATCCGCCTACTGTGTGATATATATACTAGCGTTTTACCCGTGCTACGCACCGAAAGTAAAATCTTAACATTTTTAAATTTTTAAAATTCTAAAATAAATATAAATATGTTATATAACAGAATTTATATTAATTTTTTCCCCACATAATTTTACTAAATTTGCGCATGCATGTATTAATAAATATAAGTTATGTTATGGTTGCTAAGAAAATAAATATATATTATTTAAAATTAAATATTCAACACATAAAATATTGATTGAACAAATATATAAAATGATATAACGAAATAACATAAAATATGATATTAGAATTGTTTTGAAATATACCATCAATTTTTAAATCAATAATAATGTTGAACGTCCTAACCCGTTTTAGAATTATATTTTTTTAACTCCATCATCATTAACGTGGATAAGCGTTTATTTGTTTTCGATTTTGACTCTAGATTATCATCAATAAAATTATCATTATTAGCTGAATCAAATCATTCACCTGCTTCAAAATAAACAAAATGGTTGCGTTATTAAGAATGAGAAAGACAAATTTTATGTTGGTCAAATATCACAGTTAATTATTTTAATTGAAAATTTAATGTTCACCACGACATAATCAACATTGTATGAGGTGATTTTAGATTCTTGTGAGGACGTTGAAACTCTATGGTTTGAACTAATTTTGTCATGTCCGAGGCCAAGTACATTGTATTGCTATGGACTTCAATCATTCAAAGATATAATGAATGTCAGAATTTTTCCTGTGATGGTTTTTAAATTTTCAAAATATTGATTTTCTTTTTTTTCTTATGACGAAAGTTTTAAATTTGTTAGAAAAAATTCCAGACTTACATTTAATATGCTATATTTTTAGAATTTGTTTTTACTACGTCATTACCTTTAGATTCTAACCACAAAGGTCATCGTCAATAATTGTTGATATTGACCATATCACTTCACAATCTTTGAACTACTTCACTTAATTAATAATGTAGATGAGCACCGTAAATCTAATAAATTATACTCCCTTCGTCCAATCCATTTCTTTACACTTTATTTTTGTAGATGCCTCTCTCAATTCTTTACATCCCAAAAGTAGTAAAATTAGATAATATAAAATTTAACTACATTCACTACTGTTCTCCATTACACTTATTTTATATATTAACTATTGATGGTTCCCACCACTTTACTCTCTTTTCTTACATTTCTTAACTATTTTACACTTTTCATAACTTCTATACCCAATTTATATGTAAATAATGAGAGGGACGGAGGGAGTATATAATTATGGTAAAAAGGATAAGAAGAAAAATATTTTTGAAAAATTTGATTTAGTGAACATAATGCCTCATATTTGGGTTTGAGAAAATTTTATCACATTTGCATTTGTATGTATGGTTAATGATAAGAATTCCCCAGGATACATCTTCAACACTGCAAATTCATAAATGATATGTCGCCTCCATTTACATTAAGATTTTAAAATTTTAACAATGAAAATTTGATGAGTCAATTGACTGCACCTAATTGATAACGAAATAAAGAAGAAGTAACGTACCAGTTTACTATCTAAATTCAGAGATCCGAAATTTGCTTATATAGAATATATTATCAAGCTAATGTGAAGACATGTTTTATTAATAATAATTTTAATAGTTTTAAAAGACAGTTATGAATTAAAATAATTTAAAATTTTATGTTATTAATCGAATTTATATTGTTGATATTATTTTAAAACGACTTAAAAACAGTTTAGTTCAACCCACATTTAATTTGTGTAAGATAGGTTAAATTATTCTTACAATGATAAATTGAATTTTTAATACTTCATCAACGTGCTTTGTACAAAAATTAATTTCTTTTAACTTTAAATTTTAATTTTGTTTAAATTCAAAAATTTATACTTACGAAGATGATATATTCGTTCAAGTGTGATTTTAGAAATTGCATGTGAATTATAACAATTCAAAATTTAATTTAATTTAAATATTTTATTATTTTAAATTGGTGTAAAAAGACAGGTTAGCTACCAACCAACATGTAATTGAGGCGAACATTGTATTCAAATGGTTTTTTCACTTTTAAAATTTTAATATTTCTTTAAATCATACGATAATGTCACTATTAATCTCTTAATTAATGTAATATGGATGTTTATATATAAATAATAAATAGTTATTGAAATTATCTATTATAAATTATATGCTTGAAATTGAATTATTAATATCGTACTAAATGTAAAATAGCAATCAAACTATTTTATAAATAAATATTAATGAAAATTTAATTATAAATATGTAGTACAATTGTGACTAAAACAAATATGTAGTACATGTATATTCTAAATAAAGTCATTACTGTATTTAAATTAGAATTTTCAACTAATCATGATTATTAAAATCAGATTAAAAGATAAATAAGGAATTATTTTTCTATGATATGTTTGGTATAGAATATAGGAGTGGTCTTTGTTTACTCTTAAAATAATTAATATTTTCTGATTTATTAACTATATAGCTTCTAGGCTCAGGTATTATAATAAAAGATTCACAAAATAAAATCAACCGTTTTAAGTATGTATTAATATATTAAGTAACATTTTCTTTAATTTTTTTTAAAAAATCAATTAACATCAAAGTTTTTTTAGTTACAATAAGTAATAGTAATATCAGATAATTACTCTCACATCTCTATGTAAAAACCTTAAATTACGACCTTTAATAATTAAATAATCAAAAATATAAATTAGAGGTTAAAGTTGTAAAAATTATACATATACTCATAATAATTCCTTATTAAGTGTGTTAGATCATGGAGTGGTATTAGAAGTTTATCTATAAATATAATAAATGATTAAATTATTATTAAAAATAAAATTATTTTAATCGATAACTAAATTCTCGAAATATAAAAATATAATGGTGAATGGAATTTTTAAAATATAATAAATTAACTTCCAATTTTTTAATTACAATAAATAATATTAATATTGTATAACTATCCTCGCATCTATGTGTAAAAACCTTAAATTATGACATTTAACAACTAAAAAATCAAAAATATAAATTATTGATTAAAATCGTAAAATCTAAGCATATACTCATAATGCTTCACGGAGTGGGTTGAGTCATAGGTTGATATTAGAAGTTTATCTATGAAATGTATAATTTTATATAAAATAGATAGTACAATTGGTGATTAAAATCTCGAAGTGGATAATTATCATAAAGGATTTAGATCTTAATCAAAAATAAAATAATTTTAATTGATAACCACATTCTTTTTTTGAAAGAAAGGTTGAATTTCCATTCAGCTGAAACACCAAATTCTTGAAATATATAAATAAATAAAATAATATATTTAAATACCAATTAAAGCCAAAATAATTATTGAACTTTGATTGGTTAATTACATTGTAAGGATAGTCTAATACCCTTGGTTAATAAAATTATATGAGATTTTTTTTATAGATTTAAATTCTAATTAAAAATAATTAATTTTTAAAATTTGATTAGTTAATTGTGTTGTGGGGATAATTTAATCACTATTGGTTGATAAAATTAAATGGAGAAATTTTTTTAGCTCTTGTGATTGGTCTAAAATCCTGGTTAACAAAATTATAGGAGGAAAGTTTTAATGAATTTAAATTCTAATTTAAAATTATATGAGGAAAGGCTTAAGACTCTTGTGATTGGAATAAAATTTAGGATTGACGTTAATAAAATTATATGAGGAATAATGGATTTAAATTATAATTAAAAGTATAATAATTTTTGAATTTTGATTGGTTAATCGCATTGTATGAATAGTCTAACCAACCTTGGTTAATAAATTATAAGAGTAAAGTCTTTAGGTTCTTGTGATTTGTCTAAATTTTAGGATCGACATTTAATTGATCCTAAAATAATTCAAAGTTTTCTGATTGGTTAACTGATATGTGGTAGACTCGAGTATTATAATAAATATTTTTTTTTGAATTTTGATTGGTTAATCGTATTGTATAGATAATCAACCCGCCATTGGTTAATTCAATTATATGAGGAAATGTTTAATAGATTTAAATTTAAATTAAAAACAAAATAAATTCTTGAATGTTGATTGGTTAATCGAGTTGTATGGATCGTCTAACGGTTAATAAAATTATATGAGGAAAGTTATAATTGATCTAAAATCTAAATATGAAGAAAGTTATAATTAATTTAAAATCTAACTAAAAAACAAAATAATTATTGAATTTTTATTGGTTAATCATATTGTATGGATAGTTTAACTACCCTTGGTTAATAAATTATATGAGAAAAGTTTTTGGTTAATAAATTATATGAGGAAAGTTTTTAGGTTCTCATGATTGGTCTAAAATTTAGGATTGACATCTGATTGGTCCTAATAATTCAAAATTTCCTGATTGGTTAACTGATATGTGGTAGACTCGGGTATTATAATAAAGGATTTATATTGTGTAATAGTATAATTATGATTGACTTTATATCAAAAGAGTAGTTGATTTATAAATATTTAATTATGAAAAATAATTTAAAATTATATCCTTATATATAATAAGCGTAAGAGTAATCTTATTCAAAACTCTTGTCCTTGGTAGTCTGGTCCTTGGACGACCAAATTAATAAGGACTGTTAGATCTTAAATCGATAGATGAGAACCGTAAGATCTAAAATAAAAAGTGTATATGATTAATATTAGGATTAAAACTAACACTAAGAATTGCATTGTGATAATTTAAACCACATATAAATAGGTATTCTATATTGAATAGAATTCTAAGTAAAAATTCGTAACTCTCTTTTCTCTTCCATTAATGGATAGTTTCAGTTAGAAAAAGTTTGTTAAACCATCGTTAAATTAAAAATAATTTCGTTAGCTTCGCGTGGGCTGTAAAATCGTCGAAATCCGATTTTTAGAACTCAAGATAAGGCCAAAATAATAAAGTGAGTATCTAAATTGTAATAATAATAATAATAATTTTATTATTATATTAACACCAATTTAATTATTATTTTGATATAAAATATTGTATATATGGATATGTAAAATAAAATCATTATTGTATTTAAGTTAAAATTATTAAACTAATCATGGTTAGTAAAATAGAATTAGAATATTAAATAAAGAAAACTGTTAATATAACATGATTGGTGTAAAATTTAGGGGTGAGCTCTGATTGGTCATAAAATAATTCCATATTGTATGGATAGTTTAACTACCCTTGGTTAATAAATTATATGAGAAAAGTTTTTGGTTAATAACTTATATGAGGAAAGTTTTTAGGTTCTCATGATTGGTCTAAAATTTAGGATTGACATCTGATTGGTCCTAAAATAATTCAAAATTTTCTGATTGGTTAACTGATATGTGGTAGACTCAGGTATTATAATAAAGGATTTAGTAGTCGACAATGTTTAACGCGCAGGGTCTTAGACTTTTAGGAGCGACTCCGATGAGATATAGTGCGTGTTTGAGATATCACAAAAAAGTTGATTTATAATTTAAAATAAGTAAATGTCATAAAAGTGATAAACGGATGAATTCTTATAAGTTATACGGGTGTTTGGATAAATTTACTTATAAGTTAGTTAAGATTTTACTAAATTAAATTTGAAAAAATAATTATTAAATACAATGATTTCAACACTTGCATTTTAAATTAAAAAGATATTTCAAAATACAAAGATAAAATTATAAAGTATTAAAAAACAAAAAAATCAAGTAATAAGTTAATAAGTTCAGGAAAAATGTACCCCATTATTAACATTCAATTTATCAATATATAAATTATAAGTTGAGCTCATAAGTCGGGTTGGCAAACACCTCTCGTAAACTCTTACTAACTTATAACGTATAAATCATGTTACCCAGACCCATAATTTACAAACAGAAATACGAAAACTACTCCAGTTCTAGCTTATTCTTATTGGTTAGATGTATAAAATAAATATTTGATTCAATATTCAAATTAAATAAAATTAATCAATTAGAAATAGAGTGCAAGTTGATCTAATTTGAATGAAATTAAAAAACGAAAATTATTTTTTGTCAGCAACATCCTTTTATTTACAACCGCTTTCTCTCCTCTTCCTCTCACAAAAATTCTACTCCCTTTGTCCCAGTGAGTTATATACATCGGGGCTGGGCACGGATGGGCACCGAGACTAAAAAAAACTATGAAAAATGAGTAAAATTAGATAAAAAGTGGGTAAAACGGTGTGATCTATCAATATTTAATAATAGATTTGAGATAGTGGAGAAAAATAGTGGATGTAATAGTGTTTTATATTATTATAGAATAGAGATAGTGGAGAAAGTAGTGGGTGTAATAGTGTTTTATATTATTAAAAGTTACTATTTTTGGAATGTATAAAAATGGGAGAGACATCCCAAAATGGAAAGTGTATAGAAATGAATAAGACGGAGGGAGTAACTTTTATTTTTTGACTTTTTTCTTTTCTGGTTGATGATATGCTCCATTTTTGTTGTTTTCCCCACTTATGTTTATTTTTGAAATAAAATTTTCTTTCTGTTGGTCTTGATACTTTATTGGTGAGTTTTATTTTCCGTATTTTTGTTATTGAAAATTGTAAATTGGGTGAATTTATTGTTTTAAATTGGTCTTAATGACCAAATGAATTATGGGTTTTGGATGACATATATTGTTGTTTCATAATTATACTGGCATAATTATTCGTGTGAGGCACCGGTCATCTTCTAACAATTCACATTAATTCATTTATTTTTGTGACTTAAAAAAATATATTTTGATGTAATTATATATTTTTTGATCATACATATTTTATTATGATGTCACTATTTTAATTTATAAATAATTTGATTTAATCGTCCATATAAACATAAAAAATAAGTTGTTTCACAACATATAAATATGTTGTATAGATAATAGTGTATAATACATATAGACCACTTCTTTGAATGAGTACGAATGTATGTAATATATAGAAATCATCTAGTAATTTAATCTTATAGTAACTCTCATTAAAATAACATAAAGTTAAAAAATATGAGGCTTTTCATCCACATAAATCAAATTTGGAATGAAATTGTTTAATATTTTATCCTGATATTTTTGTCATACGTTCGTTCATTAAATAATTTAGTAATTACATGAAAGAGGGGAATAAAATAGTATATTACAGTGTTCGTTGACTAAGTAAAATGAGTAGGCAATAGATAGAAAATGCTAAGTAAAGGTTTTACTGTTTATGGGGCATTTTGTATACAATATATAATAGATATGGTAAACATTGCACCGTGTTCAGATTATCATGATACTTACAATGATGTGTAAGCTTATTGTCGCATATGAAATAACGTCTATGGGATGTTGCTGCACCCGAAGTGCCGCATCTGACTTCATGCATCACCCAATATATCGGAGTAGAGAAGTATTTAGGTCCTTGTTTGCAATTTGAGACATTTTCGACAACATGTCTTCAAAATTGGGTATATAGGACCATAACCCTATAAATATCAAGAATTATTTAGGTAATATAAATATATAATCTCGATAAATGACATAAATATCATGTAAACATGTTATCAATGTATGTCATATAACATTTATTATTATGTAATTTAAAAATAATTTTAACACTACTTTTATTGATTTAGAAAAATATAAGTAATAAACATATAATTAAAATACTTGTAATATGTTGTATAAACTTTATTATTATGTTTCATGTATTAAATATTTAATTAATTCAAAAAGAGTACAAGAAAAGATATATTATTATGTAAGAATAGAAAATATATCATGGTTAATATTATGTATAAGAAATATTTAATTAATTGAAAAAAGATAATTTCATAGCACGTGATTTTCTTACCAAAATATTTGAAATTGGTTAAATACATAATCACGTACCATATTTGAAAAATAAAATACAAAATTAAAAAAAAAAGTGAATCATCATCAATTTTACTCTTAAGTTTAAGTAATTGTAAAAATAGGATACATTTCAGTTCATGTAAAAGGATTCCTAACCCAAAATTAGAAAATTATGTAGCACAATAGTTAGAAGGATTAATTGATTAGATGATTTTAGTGGTTTAATTCATGGCACAAATAATTTTCGCTCATTTTTTCCATTGAATAAGAAAGTGATAATTTTTTTGTAAATTGATTGTATATATAATTGCGTATCATATTTTAAAATTCAAAATTTTGAAAATAATGTGTATCACTAATTATTTTTACTCAAAACTTAAATTAATAATAAAAAAAAGGACAAAAGAGATGTCGGGTTTATGTAAAATGATTTTTAACTCAAAACTCAAAAAGCTATGTAGCACAATGGTTAAGGAGGTTGAGTTGTTTAGAGGAGCTTGCTGCTTCAATTCACCACTTAAGCAAAATTATCTCATTTTTTCTACATTAAATAAGAGAGTGGCATATTCATGTAATTTTGTAACATAAAAGGGTATAATTGTACTTTCAGAAGGAGTTTATTGGCTCAAAATATCATAAAATATGTCCTTGTTCCCCTATTATATTATACTAGCCTATAACCCGTGCATCGCACGAATGAATTTTAGTATTTTTTATCTTATTATTTATATCTTGATTTATATGATTTTAAAAAGTAATCAAATATAATAATATATGTATGATGTTATTCTAAGTTTTTTTTTGTATTTTGATTTTAAAAATTCTTAATATGTTGTCGATGAAATAATATCTTAAACTTTTAAATGTAGCTTAGAAAAATAGATGATATAAATATTTAATAATAATATGTTGTTGACGGGATTCGAACCTTGAACCCGTGAGAGCATTTTAGATATCAAAAAAAGAATATTATCTTAATATTACATCAAACGGTTCTCATTTATCTATATTTACATCTAACGGTTATTATTTAGAGGACCAAACTAAATGACCAAACTACCAACCAAATAGAGGGTGGTTTGCTTATAATATTACCCGTGCGATGCACGGATGAATTTTTGTATTTTTAATTTATTATTTTATTATTTTAGTATTTTTATATGATTTTTTATTATTTTTTATCTTATTTTATTATCATTTATTTGTATTTTGATCTTAAAATTTTTTAATATGTTGCCGACAGAATAATATCTTGAACTTTTGAATATAGCTTAGAAAAATAGATGATATAAATATTTAATAATAATAATATGTTGTAGACGGGATTCGAATCTTGAACACGTGGGAGTATTTTAGATACCAAGAAAATAATATTCTTTTAATATTACATCAAATGGTTCTCATTTATCTATATTTATATCTAACGGTTATTATTTAGAGAACCAAACTACCAACCAACCAAATAGATGGTAGTTTGCTTATAATAGTATTTTTATATATGATTTTTTATTTAGAGAACCAAACTACCAACCAAATAGAGGGTGGTTTGCTTATAATATTATAGTATAGATAGATAGATAGATAGATAGATATCAAAAAAAGAATATTATTTTAATATTATATCCAACGGTTCTCATTTACCTATATTTAACAGTTATTATTTAAAGGACCAAACCAAATGAACAAACTACCAACCAAATAGAGGGTGATTTGCTTATAATATTATAGTATAGATAGATAATATAGATAGATAGATAGATATCAAAAAAAGAATATTATTTTAATATTACATCCAACGGTTCTCATTTACCTATATTTACATCTAACGGTTATTATTTAAAGGACCAAACCAAATGAGCAAACTACCAACCAAATAGAGGGTGATTTGCTTATAATATTATAGTATAGATAGATATTAGCTTAAAACCCGTGCGATGCACAGATTGTTAATTGTTATTTTATTATTATTTTGTTTAATATTTTATTAATCGTAATTGTGCAAAAAATAAGTAGGCATGTTAAAATAGCTAAACACTTTTAATTAATTAAAAACATTAAAACAAATTTTAAAATAAATAAATATAGGTTTGCCCGTTATATTTTTTGAAAAATATGGGGTTTTAGTAAGAAAAAATAAAAAAATGTAACATATATTTAGTTTAAAAAGGTAAATGCCCGTGATATTTTTTGAAATTGAGATTTTAAAATTTAATAATTAAAAGTATTTAAATACGTTTTAAAATAAATAAGTAAAGGGTTACCTGTGATATTTTTGGAAAAAGAACGGATTTTAGTGAGAGTAATAGAAAAATTAAATTGTAAAAGACAATTTCCCGTGATATATTTAGAAAAGGGGTTTTGTTAGAAAAAATATATAATGTGTTTTAGCTGAAAAGTTAATTGGTTATAAATAGGTATTTGATTATTTATATTTTAATATTTTTAGTAATTGCATTTGTTAAGAAAAATAAGTAGACATGTTAAAATAGGTAAACTTTAAAAAAAAATTATAATATTAAAATAGGTTTAAAAATAAATAACTAAAGGTTTATCCGTGATATTTTTGGAAAAGGAGGGGGTTTAGTAAGGAAAAATAGAAAAATTAACATGTTTTAGTTAAAAAAGGTAATTGCCCGTGATATATTTAAAAAAGTAGGAGAATTTGTTAGAAAAAAATAGAAAAAAATAATGTATTTTAGTTGAAAAAGGTAATTGGTTATAAATAGGTAATATTATTATTGAGTAATATATTTCTATAAATAAATAAGGTTAATTAAGTAAAAATATGAAGTACAATTAATTAAGGATAATTAAGTAAAATCACAACGTACCATACTGACCAACCAAAATGCGGGCAATTAAGTAAAATCACAACGTACCATACCGACCAACCAAACTTTTAATGTTTCGTCTATTATATAATAGTATTGATATAGAAGATATTAGAGCTAACTCGAGGGATTATGTTTGGTGAAATGGCTCTTTCCACCAATATAATGCAAGTCTACTAGACTATAATTTTATAAATTTATTGGTGCCCAAGTAATTAATCATTAATTATTGTTTTGCCTATCTTGTCTCTGAACCTAATTAGCCACTATGTTCTTTGTTGATCATAATACAGTGCATTTTTTTGGCTAACCAAAAACAATGCATTATTTTATAATTATGAACCTTGTGTTTTTCTTTGAGGCAGATTAGTATTGATATTATATTTGCATTCAGATAATCTGACGCATATTTCCGGTTTTTTAATCAATTCGAGTCTCATTCGTTCGTGTCGATTTCGTGTCGAGTATCGACGAAGTCGAAGAGACACGTGAAAAGAGAAGTATTGGGTGTAGAGGACAAATAACGCTGGTGTGGTGCGTACCCTGGCCAACGAACACGTACCGTGGCTGGACGAGAGCTCTCTTCGAGGCTGTCTAACTAGTTCAAAACATCCGTACCCATATTGCCTAGCTCTGCCTGTGCATGTGCAGCTCCTACACACAAAACAAAACAGACACACACACAAGGATGCCATTGATGTCTGACGGGATCACTCTCGAATTCTCACAAATTAACATAGCCAAAGTAAATTTGTCGAGTTTCAAAAAAAAAAAAAAAGTAAATTTGTCGCGGGCGGTTACAACTCACAAGTGATTCGAGATCCAAAATCAAAATTAAAAAATAAAATAAAATTTCAATTACATCATTGAGGGAATTGAGGATGCTTTCGAAATCTAATTTTTTATGATGCAAAGTTGCAAACATGCAGATTAAACTTTGCATAATCGAGCTAGACAAAGAACATGGATGTAATTAAGAAACAAAATAAAATTGATGTTTCTCAAATATTAGGAGTCACAATAAATTGACGCTAACAAGTATAAAATGAAGTGGATTAATCTACGTTAACTAAATTTTTTAAACCATCACATCATATATGTCACATAATTTCGTAAAAAATTTTGATACTCAATTCGAGATATTTACTCAAGAGAAAAATGTAACTTTTATTTCTCCATCTCTTTCTCGATTGGCCTGTACGTCATTCAACAGTTAATTAATGTTGAACTTTAATATTGTGGTGGACCAATGCTTCATTTGACACTAAACTTAGATAATGGATACTTTGTTACAAGTGCTGTTTGGTGGTGGGCCGGGCCTAATGAATGGACGAAAAAATTGTTGAGCACCGTTATTTCCATATAAATGTTTAAGCCCAAAACAAATGAATACCTAATGAAATATTACAATTTACATCTATAACCTTTATTAATTAACAAAATCCCTTTTTAATGATATCTTTTCTATTTTTTTTTAATTCCACCCCTAAAGTTCTATCAAATATAGAACTAAAGTCATATCTCACATAAAATTAAATTAAATTTATTAATAAGCAAAACTCTTTTTAATGATACCTTTTTTGGTTCCATCTTTTTTTAAAGTTACATCCCTAAAATGAAGTGGATTAATTTATGTTAACTAAATTTTTTAAACCCACACATTATGTATGACACATAATTTCGTAAAAAATTTTGATACTCAATTCGAGATATTTATTGAAGAGAAAAATGCAAGTTTTATTTCTCCCTCTCTTTCTCAATTGGCCTGTACGTCATTCAACAGTTAATTAATGTTGTGAACTTTAATATTGTGGTGGACCAATGCTTCATTTGACACTTAACTTGGATACTTTGTTACTAGTGCTGTTTGGTGGTGGGCCGGGCCTAATGAATGGATGAAAAAATTGTTGAGCACCATTATTTCCATATAAATGTTTAAGCCCAAAACAAATGATTACCTAATGAAATATTACAATTTACATTATTACCTAATTAATTACTTAAATATTGTCTTTACAAGGACAATTCCACATTAACTACAAATGAATGAAAAGTATACATCATAACAACAATGCATCACACATGATAGTTGATCACCAGCTAAAACTGATGGATTCGAAATGTATTTTTTTCACGGAGCTTGAAGAATATAAAGGAGCTTGAAGAATATAAAGAGTCATGAAATGAAGAACTATAAGCATTTGTATCTACTGTACATTTACGTATGTACAATGACTTCACAATGAAGAAGAAGAAGAATAAGAAGTATAATCTCCATTGAAGCTCTAGAGAGCAAACTAGAAAAGTTTGTTACAAGTGAAATAAAACAGAATACAATACAATTTGTCTTTTTATCCTGTTGACTAGCAATGTGTAACTAAATAACTCATAACCAACTAGTGACAGCTAGATATGATCTGGATATGATTAGCTAATCATTACATCACTAATCGTGTAGATTTCTATATATCATAATATTCCCCCTTCAGATTGAAAGTGAAAGGGAAGACTTGACGTTCAATCTGGAAAGTATGTTCCAATGAACATGCCTGCCCAAACCTTTGGTGAAAATATCTGTCAACTGAAGCACACTAGGAATATACAAAGGCTGAATAGTTTGTAATTGAACTTGCTCACGAACAAAATGACAATCAAGAGCAAAATGCTTTGTCTTAGGGTGAAAAACAGGATCAACTGCAATATCCAGTGCAACCTGATTATCACAGTTAATGGTGATAAGAGGTGATTGTGCCACATAAAGTTCAGACAACAACAATGTTAACCAAGAAATCTCACATATGCAATCGGCCATAGCTTGAAGTTCAGCTTTAACAGTAGACCTAGAGACCAGCTTTTGCTTCTTAGATTGCCAAACAATCAAAGAAGAACTAAGTAAAAAGCATAAACCAGTAATACTCCATGAAGAATCATGACAAGTACCCCAGTCACAATCACAAAAACCCTGTAACTTCAAAGAATAAGATGCAGAGAAAAATAGACCATGATAAGAAGTAGCTTTGAGGTATCTCGTAACCCTTTGAACAACCATTAAATGAGGAACCCTATGAGCTTGTAAGAATTGGCTAAGATGATTCACAATATAAGAAATATTTGGTCTTGATACAGTGAGATAAAACAACTTCCCAATAAACTTTCTGTAAACGGTAGCATCATCTAGAAGGAGACCTTCAGTTTCAGATAATTTGACAATAGTATCAACGGGCAAAGAAAGAGGTTTAGCATCTTCCAAACCAGCATCTACCAACATATCATACACAAACTTGTGTTGATGCAAAAACAAACCTTCTGTAGAATGATGTACTTCCAGTCCAAGATAATATTTGACAATACCAAGGTCTTTTATAGTAAAAGAAGCATCAAGCCTTTGTTTGACATGTATGATGAATGAAGAATCAGTTCCAGTGAGAAGAATGTCATCAACATAGACTAATGCAATAACAAAAACAGAACCTTTAGTGAAGGTAAACAAAGAATATTCCGCCACTGCTTGAACAAAACCCAACTCAATTAAAAATCACCAAGTTTAGCAAACCACTACCTAGAAGCTTGTTTAAGACCATAGATACTCTTCAACAATCTGCAAACTAAAGAAGTTTTGCCAAACAATGGATGACCTTTAGGTAATTCTATATAGACTTCTTCCAAAAGATCACCATGTAAGAAAGCATTGTTGATATCTAGTTGATGAATATCCCAGTGATGAACAGTAGCAATTGCCAAGAAGGTTTTAACAGTTTGAAGCTTAGCAACAGGTGAGAAAGTGTTGTGATAATCTTCACCAGCAGTTTGGGTATAACCCTTAGAAACTAACTGTGCTTTGAACTTATCAAGAGTACCATCAGCTAAGTACTTGACTTTATAGACCCATTTGCAGCCTATAAGTTTCTTTCCAGGAGGAAGTGAAGGGTTTCGTGCATGAAAACGCAACTGAAAAACGCGTAAAACAGAAAAATTAACGAAACCCTCCGCAGGATCCATGCGAAAAACGATATTTAATTCGTGAATAGAATCGTTTACCTTTTGAAGCTTTACGAACAGCTGACTAATGGAGGTCCTTTGATATGATCACCACGTATCCCGCCTTGTGATATACGTCTCTAACTAGTCCACACGAACGCCCGATCGTCCAACGATCACCGGAGTTTGGTACTGGCCAAGAAGCAGCCTCGAATCTCTCTATCTCTCTAGTCTCTCCTTGATGTAGAGCGGCTAGGATTTTTTTTTCTAAAAATTCCGAATATTAAACCCTAAAAATAATACATCCTTATGTATTTATAGGGAGAGAAGAGTGGGCTGAACCCTAATCTAATTGGGCTTCCAAAACACAGTCCGATTATTGGTTGTATTATTATTAAATTCAAATTATTGTTTAATTAATCAAAACCCACTTAATTAATTCAATAATTCAATATAATAATAATAATTTATTTAAATTACGTAATTTAAATAAAGCTCCATTTAAAACGTTCTATGTGTGTGACCCTTTAGGTTATTATTACGTTGGCAATAATTTTAATATCTAATAATAAAATTATAAACAATGAGCGGCATCTAGTAATACATCATTGCTACCCAAGTAATAATAATAATTGGTGATCCAATTAAACCTTTAATGAATAATGTTCCATGTAATATAATCCTTTTAACCTTATATTATAGATTAAACTTGAGGCATGGTTCATGTCATCCTCTTCAACATTTAATCCCGGTTTACTTGATCGACGAGTAGACTATTAAACAAATCACAATTTGAGCATGGCCATGCATTTCATAGTCTCACTCAATCAAGAGGCCAATAATATCACTCCTAAAATAGGAGGGTTAAATCCTATATCTATCATTCATATTTCTCATATGATTCATAATATACCCAATGTCCACCTTTATCATTACCCGGTCAAAGGTAACTTTGAGTAGAATCAAAGTATATTAATTCTCATATAGAAATATAATGATTTCAAGTCTAAGGATCATTACACCATTATCACTGTGAGAATTGCTTATGACACTTGATAACATTTACCATGAAGAATTCACACGGTGGGTCTATCCAGTGCCATGTTCTGCTAACATGCAACTATGTCTTTGACTTTAGTATCACCATACTTATGACCAATGAGATGTGGTCATCAGTCAAAAAACATACTAGTCTTAATGCATTATTATTGTCCTCTAATAATAATACTCGACTAGAGATCTTTTAGGATTATAAACACTACTCATATAATCTCATTTCTAAGTCACATACTTAGAGATATATAATTCATGCTTATATTCCAAGGACATTTATTATTCTAACATTTATATCGCAGTTAATAAAGACATAATAAATAATTGAAAGAAAATCCATAGAACATATTTATTAATAATCAAAATGTCTTCCCTAAGAACATTATAGTATTGTCTCTAGGGCACAAGCACTAACATGAAGAGGTTCTAAAGACCAAGTATTATTGGCAGCAAGAGCATTGAGTTCCTTATTCATAGCTTCAACCCACCTTGGATCAGTGGATGCTTGATGATAAGAATATGGCTCCTTAAAGACAGGACCAGAGGTAATAGAACAAACATAGACTGTACTAGGAGGAGAATACTTGTGGAAATCATATTTAGTATGATCAACAGGACATTGTAAAAGAACAGCAGAAGCAAAAGCAGAAGCAAAGGTGTGTGCAATTGAAGAGATTTTATAATCCTGCATCCATTTAGGACGTACCTTTGTTTTAGTGGAAAACCTAAATGGTGCTAGTTGGATGGGAAGAGAAGTGTTTTGATTGTCAATCAGAATATCAAACATAGTGTCTGAACTAGACCTATGTATTGAAGAATCAATATCTGATTCTGAATTATGATGAACTCAATAATCAGGTAAATCAGTGTGATGAAAAGAATTATGAATATCAGAAAGAGGAGTATCAATCTGAATAGAATCACTTTAAATGGATATATCAAGAGGAGTATTATAGTCACAAGAAAGGTCAAGCATAGAAAATGGCAAAGTATATGAAGGTGTATGTGAAATTTGGGCAAATGGAAATGTGTCTTCATAAAAGACAACATGCCTGGAAGTATGAATGATTTTAGTTAAAGGATCATATAACAAATATCCTTTAGTAGTTAATGGATAACCCAAGAAAACTGTACGAATAGCCCTTGGAGCTAATTTGTCTGAACTGTGCTGAGACAAATATGCTAAACAACCAAATGATTGTAAATGATCATATATATGAGATTTATTGAAAAGTTTTTCATAGGGACTGACATGGCCTAGAACAGATGAAGTGATTCTATTTATGAGATAAGTAGAAACCAAAAAATAATATCCCCAAAAAGAGTCAGGAAGATAAGATTGGAATTTAAGTGCTCTTGTCATTTCAAGAAGAGTTCTATGCCTCCTCTCAACTCTCCCATTTTGTTGGGGAGTGTAGGGGCAAGTAGTTTGATGAATAATGCCATGTTTAGCAAAGAAGCTAGTAAGTTCAGAGTTAATAAACTCCCCACCATTATCACTCCTTATACATTTAATAGAAGAACTGAATTGATTTAGGACATAATCATAAAAGTCTTGAATAGACTGAATAACATGATGTTTGGTAGGCAAAGTATGGTCCAAATAGCCCTACTGAAATCATCAACTAGAGTCAAAAAATATTTACAACCAGTATCAGTTGGAGTCCGATAAGGACCCCAAACATCACAATGCAATAAATCAAATGAATGTAGAGACTGAGAAATACTTAAAGAAAAAGGTTGTTTACAGAGTTTTGCTAAAGGACAAACATTACAAGGGGTAATGGAACAAGGACTAGATGAAACACTGGATTGAAGTACAGGAATCCTGGAAATAATATTGTGTGGTATGTGACCAAGTCGATTGTGCCACAAAGAAGAAGAACTATGTGTTGTAGCAGAATGAGCAGAAAGATGAGAAGATTGACTGATGTTGACAGAAGAAGTTGGCATGACATTATTCAGCTGATATAAGCCATCTACCAAATTACCAAGTACCAATTCCGTCATCTGGGATTGGTCCTGTAGAATACACTTATCAGAAGTGAAAAATATGTGTGATTTGGTTTGAGATGAAAGTTTGCTGATGG